>KN805357.1:312750-1512750 GCA_000818905.1 Trebouxia gelatinosa
CTATCAGGTGCCCTTTGCAGCACTGTTTGCCTGCTGTGTATACCATTATGTGTGACAACCACAGTGAGTGATGCTTTGCCTATGTTGTGGGTTTCGACACTGGACGTGCAGGATACAACTCTGCGTGTGCTGATGATCATGTGGTGCTGCTGTCTTGGACTGCTGGCTGTGTGTGTGTGATACAATGCCATTCAGAATTTGTTACCTGCTTATGCCATGCATGATCATATGATGGGTGCTGCAGGGTGCCATATTACGCATGACAAACGTCAGCTATGCTGTGATCAACTCGGATGAGCAGTAATGGTACTGCATGCACATAATACTTTTACGATCATGACATACACACATGGACAGACTGACGGGCAAAGAACTAGTGTTACTAAACCTGCACGGTCTTTGGATTTACTGACCTGGAGCTTTTGCAAAATGGCAGGTGCCAGGTTGATCATAATGTGTGCTAATGCCCAGCACACTTACGAAATGCAGGTACTTTTGCATGATCGCAGGCCTGTGACTCCACTATGTCTTGCTTATAGCCTAAGTCATACGTCTCAACAGGTTTATCGAACACTGAAACAATACTGTTGTCAAATCACGGAACAGGCGATTGCTACCTGAAGCTGTACACTGCTGGCGGGAACTGACGTTCGTCAATATAGGCAGACCGTGCTGCTCTTAGCTGACAAGCCAAGAAGCTTGTCAACGCTTGCCACAAGTAGCCTGCGCGCAGTGCCGGCAATGCACTTTGCACAGTCTGATAAAACTGCACACGCCAAGTTGATCTTATCTTGGTGGGCCGAGCTCAAGCGCGCATCCGTGCATGAGTTGAGTGTCGCAGGCAGTGTGTACACGGCGCATCCCTGCATGAGTTGAGTGTCGCTCAACAGGGTCACGGGCCTGTGACATGCTGCGCGCGGTATACTGCCGGTACACTGTTTGTCATAATCCAACATCGCTGAGTTTTATTTACGTAACAACTCTGAGAGCAAGTGTTCGCAAAATCTGCGAGATTTGACTCTGCAGCATGGTGAGCTGGACCTTGCGCCCGTCAAGACACGGTTTAACGCTACGATGCGCGTAGCGTGGCATCGCATAACCCAAGCAGCCTCGACGAGAGGCCTGCAATGAAGATCACTCTGAACGCTTGGCCGTGAGGTGGTCGACTGGTAGAACATAGTAGCGTTGACCTGGCAAGTCGTAGCTCGTCATCGTTTCACAACAGGCTTGAAAGATGCAACGGGCGTTGAGTCCGCTTGCTAAGCCGCAAGTGAGGCACCACGAGGAGCTCAAAGAACCCCTTCTCAAGAAGCCTGATGTACCAGTCAGCATACCAGGACTCGAGGAGGAGGAAAGCGGTTTAGGAGCAGCCTTTCTCTGGGTTGTGTAAGTCAATCATTGTATGTACCTTCGATTTGGTTGCATGACCAAGGCATCACATCTGTACACGCAGGCTGGCATCCTTGATATTTGCTGGAATTGGCCAGCTGTTGCGAACAAGGCTCGTCCTAGTCAATGAGGAAGATGCTGCGGTGCTGCTGTATGAGTCAGTGCCAAAGCTGTACTACTTTGTCAGCGCAGCTGCTTTCTTTTCAGCATTTGTACAGAATTGCTGTGCTCTGTTATACGAAGCTGGCTCAACCAAGAAACAGCTTGCCCTGGTGTCTTGCTTCATCAAAGGGATCTCAGCATATGTGGATCTGCTGCTGGCCTCTGGCAGCGGCGTCATCATCCTTGACAGCTCTGGCCAACCGTATGTTTCACTGTCAGGCTGCATATGCTTATCACATGAGCGTGACTTTCATGGCTGCATCAGCTCCTACAAAAAACATTCTGATGCTGCATGATGTTGATGCTTTCATTGAGAGTATGCCTTGGATGTCAAGCTGTTTCTGCTGCAACCTGGAGTCAGCCGCGCATGTATGTCTAACATGTGCACAGGCATCCCATGCATATTGAGCTAAACCAAGTTGTAGCACAGTGTCTCCTTCACTGTGCATGCAGATTGGTCATCACGCGCTACATCCAGTGGTCAGTCACAACTCCCACTCTGATTTATGTTGTCAGCAAGATTTCTGACTTCACTAGAGGGCAGGTGTCCCTGGTAGTAATGGCGCAGGCCAGTGTGATCTGGTCAGGACTCATAGCATCCATTCTACCCTCCCCATGGAAATGTAAGCTCTCAACCAGCTGCACATGAAGCTGTCTCATGGTGCCAAACAGACACACTGTTCACTTGTCCACATTGTAGGCCTGTTTGTCTACAAGTGTCAGATACAAAAACCAGAACAAAGTGTGTCACAATGTTGTTGCTTAGCAGTAGGTCAGCCGCACATCATCAGCTGACTCCTTGAGCTACTACTACGTATACATATATATATACTGATACTATATATATATATACTGATACTACATATATATACTGATAATTTGTCTGCTCTTGAGTATCACCTTACAGGCTGCATGCGAGAGTTCTTGCTGGCAGTCATGTGTATGTTTGAGGCAGGCTTTGCTTTTCTTCATAGGGCTGTGGATGGCGTATTGCATGGCAGCATACAGCTATGTTGTGTGGGGCATGGGCAAGATGATCGAGAGTGCAATTGCAGAGTCTGCTGACAATGCACAGCGGCAAGGCTTGTACTTCATATACTACGCCACAGTGGTCATCTGGTCTTCTTTTGCTGTTGTCTGGTTTGGTCAGGAGTTTGGGGTGCTCAGTATCTACCGAGCTGAAGTCGGCAACATGTGGGCCAACTTTGGCGCCAAGGTGAGCAGCAGCTTCACGGTAGACGTTGCACTTGTTCTGCTGTCAAGCATACTGCTTTCAGGCTGTGCATTTGCCCTTTCCTGCTCCTGCAATTGCGTTTGCAGTGGATGATGACCGTGGCATGAGGATTGTCTGTCTGTCTGGTTGCGCATGCTGGAAGCCTGCTGATTGAAACTGCTGCAATGCATTGCTATGTTGGTCACCCCATCTTGCGACATGTCACACATGCTGTCAGGTATGTCGAACAAGCGTACAAATGACTGCATTGTAACATGATTGTAATTTGCATCAGGCTGCATCAGACATTGACTCATGATCCTGACTTGGCAGGTCTTGTTTTCATCATCAGTCATGTACGGCAACTTTGTGACCATTGCACAGCGGAGAATCATGGCCAAAGAGGCGCAGGAGCACAAGGACAGGTACATCACTACACACTCTCCTGATCACCAGTCAATGTGACCTGTAAATGAAATGTTGTCATGCATCATGCATGTGTGATCAGGATGCAAATCATGTGTCATAGTCAGAGCAGGCCAGCGCTTGCACACAGCTGTCTGTGCAATTTTCACAATATTTACTTGCCAGCAAGGCAGAGTCAAGGTTTTTTGTTGCGGGTTATGCATAGACTGGTTGCAACTGCTGACTTGCTGCCGCTTTGCACTGCAATGCCTGTAATGCCTGTTGAGTCATCTATTGCTTCACAAGCCAAATGTATGATGCTCATGCTTTTGCGCTGATGCCAACACAGGCTGAAGCAAATAGAGGATCTGAAAGTCAGCATGCAAGCCAAGGAGGAGTTCTTGTCGATGGTGTCTCATGAGCTCCGAACGCCCCTGAATGGCATTATTGGTGAGTTGTGCTGCTGCTATCCACTGGAGAGAAGCCTGGCTGCCCTGATTGTGCATGCAGATGCACATCATAAACCCCGACCTGGTCGCAACATACTTTGCAAGCGCAAGCTAAATGCATACAGGAGGTCCCTTATAATGGCATCATGAGCCCACAAAGCTACAAATTGCATTCCTTGGTTTCATCACAACAGCCAAGAAGCACTGCTGTGTGATCTGAGATCTGAGAAGCATTGTGTATTTGCACCACAGATTGCATCTGTGCCTGCATCATGCAACAGGCACACGTTGATCCAAGCCAGGCACAGGCGACTCTCACATCAGCTGCACACCGTGGCATGCTCAGGTCTGTACTTGAACCAAGCTGCTGGAAAGCCTGGTTGCATGACGCTCAAAGCAGCGACAGCGTCTGCAGTGCCAGCAGTGCCTCAGATGGCCCAGTGCGTGACCGGGTAGGATGGTTCTTCAGAGTGCATGCAGATACATTACATGTCACTGCAAGTTGACATGGTGCTGCAGGCTTGTCAGAGGCGATGCTGAGAGGGGGGTCCTGGCNGACATTGACTCATGATCCTGACTTGGCAGGTCTTGTTTTCATCATCAGTCATGTACGGCAACTTTGTGACCATTGCACAGCGGAGAATCATGGCCAAAGAGGCGCAGGAGCACAAGGACAGGTACATCACTACACACTCTCCTGATCACCAGTCAATGTGACCTGTAAATGAAATGTTGTCATGCATCATGCATGTGTGATCAGGATGCAAATCATGTGTCATAGTCAGAGCAGGCCAGCGCTTGCACACAGCTGTCTGTGCAATTTTCACAATATTTACTTGCCAGCAAGGCAGAGTCAAGGTTTTTTGTTGCGGGTTATGCATAGACTGGTTGCAACTGCTGACTTGCTGCCGCTTTGCACTGCAATGCCTGTAATGCCTGTTGAGTCATCTATTGCTTCACANTATCGTGAAAGCCCATTGAGGAAAGCTATGTCTCGTGAAAGTGACAGCAAGTAGACAAAGGACGCAGGCGGGTGGATGCCCACGTTGTCACCGGACTAGTGGCCGTTAGAGATCTGTCCGACTTCAGCCTCAGGCAAATACATGGACCTGATTCATTGTGGTGCAATAGCAGCACAAATGGTTGGGGCCTGAACCTACAGAATCAGCTAACATCAAGATTTTGTCTGTGTCAAGCTGGGCAACATGGATACNTGGGTTCTGCTTTTGTGTATGTGCGGGCTTTTGATGCACAACTGGGCTGTGAAGCAGCATGCATCATGCACACGCTCTGGATGCTGACCGCAAACGCCAATTGCAGCAAGACGCAGACCTGCAGCTGAAGGCACGAACTTTGCCTTGGCAACACGCAATGCTTCTGCAGTGGTTGTTGAAACAAGGCTGCTTTTTCTTATGCCAGATTTGCCTAGCAAAAGGCATGTTTGCTGGCCACCAGTTGCACCTTGCTGTGCTCAAATGCAGTATTTTAGCAAAGTAAATGCAGCTTAGATCAATTTATTGGCTGACTTCAGCTGTTTCCATGAGTGTCTATAGACACATGCAACTGATGTGCAAGATCCACTGGACTGTACCT
Organism: Trebouxia gelatinosa; assembly: GCA_000818905.1. Taxonomy (NCBI): domain Eukaryota; kingdom Viridiplantae; phylum Chlorophyta; class Trebouxiophyceae; order Trebouxiales; family Trebouxiaceae; genus Trebouxia; species Trebouxia gelatinosa. The sequence continues at coordinate 317,962 of KN805357.1, forward strand.
GTAGGACCAAGTGGAGTTGGCAACCAAAAAAACTGCAGTGTCTAGTACGGCATTGCCTATGTTAACGCGATGCAATGAACACACTTAGTAGCTATGTACAGTGCTGTGCACCAGACACTATTTATACGTTCATCTTATGTGTGCAGTATCTATTGTTCAGTATGTGTGTCAGGCGTTTCCTATGTTTGGTCAACTTGTAGCTCTTTTGACAGAGGTCATATGCCTACTGGACTTGTGATGTCGCTAGCTACAAGTTTGCTACATGAAGTATGTGCGTAGGCAAAGTGCCCAAATAGATCATGTACAGCGCTGCCACGATACCAGCTTGTGACGCAAACTGTTAGAATATACGGTTTGACTTAGCTTATTTCGGTCAAGTCATTCACCAGTGCCTTAGTACATGGGAGTTGTTTGAACATATAGGCACAATTGTGAACCACATAGGGCAGTGCTAATTTGACATGAATCTTGTGTACGTATGAACATGACAGTGCAGGGTTTGCCAGTTTGTCAAGGTTGTTGAGCTTGTTAAGCATGTTGAACCTGTTGAACACCTTGCCCGCGTGGGAGTGTTAGAATATACGGTTTGACTTAGCTTATTTCGGTCAAGTCATTCACCAGTGCCTTAGTACATGGACAGCTGTACAGGTTTAGTCAGCTTACTACACAGCTGCAGTGTACTACTCCGCTATCCCCATTAGCGGCCTGCCGAGTGTTATCAAAGCTCACACAATCACGTCCAGGGCAGACTTCACAAACAGCACTCCACTTGTAGATACATTGCGCCACTTCGAGTAAGTCTTGCACAGTTCTGCACAACAGCTCCTAGTTAGCTCCCACCCAGTGCTGCTGGAACATGAAGGGCTGCAGTTGAGCTTTGCTTCGATTTGTTGAGGCTGCAAACATCAACTTCACCAAATTCAACATCATCGGTGTGACACATGCTTGAAGCTTGATGCTTCTAACATTAACTTCACCAGTCCCTTGCCTCGTCTGCCAGGCGGACCTCTTGCAAGGCCGCTGCTGCAGCTAGATTTGTAGCTAAAAGTTGCCATTGTTGCTATAACAATTCAGCCGTTACTTACAGGTAATGGCTTCTATCAGCTTGCAAGCCATGCAAACACGCGTGGCACCACTGATGCTGCAGATATTCCGCTTTGCTTGAAACCGTATCTGCATGTGCACGTGTACGTGCAGTCGTTGTATGTAATGCAGTATANAACTGAGCTTGACCGCTGCAAGCGACGTCAGGCCAAGCTGGCCTCTGAGAAGCGAGGCGAGATGGACAAAATAGCCGCTAAGTTGAGCAGCCTTGGTTGCAAAACAGCTCTGTCGTTTGAGACATCAGCAGGGAGGTTCATGCACAACGTGCACGGGCACACAGAACAAGCGTTTGCCATTCCTGGTCAGAAACAAGCCTACAAGAAGCTTGTTGCTGACCAGCGAACTTGGTTCCAAGCGGCACGACAGCATTCTAGCTGTTGCTTAGCAGCGCAACCCCCAGACACGGCTGCTGGCTCAAACTCCCAGCCAGCAGTGCAAGCCGCCAGTACAAAAGCTCCTGTTGCTGGNCAATAGCACGGAAAAGCTGGTCAAGTTTAGGTACAGCAGCCTTTGAGCTCGACTGCATAAGTATGCCACATCATTCAAACCCACACATCATGAGTCAGTTGACATGCAGTGACGTCGTACACATGGCAGACGATTTCACGGCAAGGCAGATGAGTGTGCTCTGGTTTGTGCATGTGGTGTAATGCTTTCCACAGTGTGTCAACCAGGTGAATATGATTTACCTCATATGTATGCTTGTATGGCCATTGTACATACATGTGTACCTCTGCTGGTGCAGAGTCGCAGTATGTGCTGCAGCAAATCACAATGCGTCCCCAAGCTGATGGCGCTTTTGACGCTCATCACTGTAGCAGTGACGGCTATGCAGTAGTGTTTCTGAAGCTGTAGCTGCTTTGCAGGTGTAACATACGGGACATACTTGACACCAGCTTTCCAGGTTGGGATGTCAGCACAGCTCACACTGATGAATCAGATGCAGCATCTACTGTCTCAGCAACCCCCGGTGGTGACACTGGTACCCCAAGCACCCCGTCAGCCACCCAACCTGCCATTGTTCGGGTACCTGTCTCCCATCTGACCACCCCCAGTGCTCTGCTTAGCACCAGNACTCACTTCTTTGAAGTTGTCACTCCGAACACTGCCGATGTCACATTTGCAAGCTGTCAGAATTATGGGAGTATTGGCGACTCCAACTCTTTCGAGCTCCGGTACCCAGTGCATGGCGACTCTCCTGAGAGTTTCCAGGTCATTAGCTGCAAAGGTGAGTACAATAGCGTTCGCTTCCTTGACATTCAGCTCCCAAGACTGCTTCTCCTCGGGTCGCGAGCAAGTGTCGACAATAAGGGTTGCAGGCGCTGGCGAAATGTAGCTCTCAACTGTATCAGGGGGGAGACGTGTTGGCGGAAGTGTCGGTACCGGGTTCTCGTTGAAAGTGTTATGGACAGCTGCTAGTATGAGCGAGCTTNGCACATCCAATTGCCAGGGCTGTCTCTGGCAGTGCTGTACCACAAATGTGTGTCGTGGCCATAGCTTCTGTAGTTCCTGTTTCAGTGCTGAAGATGGCACGCTGCATTTCACGTGGTGTGTCACCTGTTCTATCTAGCTGTATGAATGCACCGTCTGAATCCTTGCACAGGCAGGGCTCCACCACAATGCTGTCAGGCTGCTCTAATGCGCTGATGTGTGAGACGCTGTTCTGTTGAACCTACAGCACAAGACCATACTAATACAACATTCATCTGTACAGGCTGCCAAATGGAATGACTTGCTGAAAGGGGTGGCAGCTGCCATCTGCCTGCAGCTGGTTCTGGGTTCACCCTTCCTCATGCAGTATCCTGTGGAGTATGTCAGCAAGTCATTTGAGCTNCCAGGGCTGCATTTCGAACAAGGCGTTCTTGGTGCTCTGCCCAATGACGCTGTCTGGCATCANAATCTTTGTTGTAACTTGGTCTCCCATGACTCCCATCCCACTAGCGGTACTGTCGCGATAAAGACTTGATCCCTATTTGGTGGTCGCCTAGCAGGCCGATCAGTCAACCCGTGGCGAACAGAGGCTGTGCGATGTCGCAACGTTCTGACGACAGGTGCACGTTGTTCTGCGGACGTTTGTACGTACTGCATGTTCGAGCCAAGAGCACGAAAGAGTTGCATGAAAAAGCATCGAGCATCACTTGAACGTTTCGCCCGATCAAGGAAACACTGAGACCAAGTCTTGCTCAGACAGTGTATGCACATTTGCCAAACAACGTTAGCCACAGTTAGATGTCTCACGAAGTTACAGTAAGGGATGTTTTGGCACGAACATTCACTTGAAAGTGGTTAATGTTAACAGAGAAAATGCAGTCACAACCTGCAGCACGTGTGTATCACACTCAACACCTGTATGACTCAGTGAAGCGCTCAAACAGAAAGAATGTATAGCAGAAAACCAGGATCTCTGGAAGCAACGATACAAACTGATGACGACACAGCTTTCACACACAACATCTGTTGACGTACCTAACACAAGGGGNGCAGACGGCAGGCCAGTGTGCCCAACCTGCAGCTGTGCAGCACCAACAGCGGGGGCAACAACAGCCCTGCAGAGAGCAGTGCAACTGCAGCAAGACCTGTATCAACCTTTGGAGCAGTCACTGCAGCTGACACAAACCCACAGCACAACACAGACCACATGCATACTACAGATGTGGCTGCTTCGCTGAATGCCACTGGAGGTCAACGTAAGGATCTGGCTACAAGCAGCCTGGCAAGAGCAAGATCCAGCAGGGGCAGTAGCATGTCCAGGGTAAGGTCATCAGTCAGCTTCCTGCCAGCAGTTCAAGCTGTACAAATGGACGCTGAGCACAGCATGCCTGCTGAGAGTGGTCATCAGGGGGTAAGCAGCTCACTGCCACTGCAGTCCAACAGCAGCAGTGCCCGCNAGCTTGTCCACAGCAGGAACTCCAAGGAAGCAGACCCCCTTACTTGCACTTGACCCATGCCAGTGTAGTCAGCTCCTGAGTCTTGCACCTGCAGTTTACTATGTACCACAATGTCATGGCCTGACCAAGAAGACCAAGATGCAGGTGTGCCAACAATACATGTAACACCACATGTCACAATGCATGCCTTGGATCTTGTGTGAAGTGCTTTGTGTTTAGGATGGAAAGCTGAGAAGGTTGACTGCCCTGATGCTGGCGATTTGATCCTCCTGCTCAGCCAACCTTCTAAGCTTTCCACCCTAAAGACAAAGCATGTCACACATTATATAAGGCGTGCATCAAGAAATGGGGTGTTATATGCCCTGTGCCCGCATCTAGCAGGAGCATTGCCCTCATGCTGGCAATCTAGTCCCCTGCTCTGCCAACCGTCCAAGCTCTCCACATGACGGTAGAAGATCAGAGAACAGGCACAGCTTGTAGCAGTCACTGTGTCTGCCTCAGCTCATCACGGCCTGAAGGCACACAGTGAGCAGGTACGGTCTTGCATGGACACGTAGTATGCAACGTCACAATGCTGTTCTCCTGCTGAATGGACCGTCGTGTACAGCGGTGACTAGACCTCGTCTAGGCTCATCATGCTGAGACGCTGCTAGGTAGATATGCATACCACTAGGTCTGACCTTATCCTTCCTATGAAGNCCCTCATCAGATGTAGCTGCCTGCGGCATGCCACATCTTGTCAGTCTTTGCAAGCTGTTGTAGTCACTCGAAGTGTGTGCTCTTGTCTGCACATGGCCAGCGTCAAGCATGAGCATACCCGCTTGTGAGTACCAAACTGTATGCTGCCCATGATATACAGCTTGCAAGTGTTGAGACAGAGCTTGCAGATGCGAAAGGAGGCAGCAAACAAGAGGGTCTGTGAGCTGGGCAGGTGTACCTTGGTTCTGATGAGGTGGCCTGCCTCCCTGTTGAGCAACACCTTGTCACCTCGCCGCAAGAGCGCACCAAAGATGCCCAGCTCTGACAGTGTGTCTGTCTCCAGCAACTCGCCTTCCCGCACCATCAATGACCTGCAGTAAGGGAACAGCATGTGCTGCAGCAGTGTTAGCCTCTCATGTTAAAGTGCTTGTCTGGGAACACATGCAATGGCATGCCCAAAGCGGTGCGTTGGCACAGCTAACATTGGCAACACAGCATGAACATGACCTCAGCGCAGCAGCAGTCAGATGCTTAAAACAATACATCAGATGACTGAATCAGCACTGCATCGACCAGCTTGCCAGGCATCCATACACATGTGCTGTGGCAGTAGAAGCTTCACACCATGTCTAGCTGAAATGATTTAGTTACAGTCTGACCTGTTGATAGGGGGGCGTATACGCTGCATGAGGATGTATGCTGACAGCCCCTTTGTGGTCTTCAGCTTCTGCTGAGCGGCTTCACCATACAAGTTATTGCCCCCGCCCTCTCTTTGGGGCTTGAGCACAAACAGATCCGGCTGCTCTTCTGCTTCCTGCAGCACCTGGGNTGCTGACCTGTTGCTGGTGTAGTGGAGGTGCCAGTGCTGCTCAGATGGCCAGCCCTTCAGGCGCAGTCGGCGCCGAGTCCTTGCCAGGCTGAAAGTGTTTATGTAGTCAGCCACCCTGCTGTGCACGCTGTGCTGCCATGNTCTTGTCATCCACATTGGCAGGAGGCACTCTGGCAATAGGACTGCACCACCTGAGCAGCCAACACACAGCCCATACTATCGGTTTTATGCAGAGCCTATCATGTGTCAAGCTTCAANCAGACGCAGACCATGATTTAGCTACAAGCACATGGCTTTGGTAGGACTTGCTGTGATGTAAGACATCTTGCCAGCCTCCCCTTTGGGCACCCCAGTGTCTCATGCATGTCCTCATGCAAATGGGCTTGCACGACTGGCTGTGACTCAATAATGTAAGTGCGTCTGTAAAGACACGCTATGGAGCCTCATTTCCTCTTTGCATGGCAGCCCTGACAGTGGTTGAGCAGGCTGCNGCGTTCTCTGGCTGCTCTAACACAGAGTCATGGTCAAGCTGCACATGCAGCATGAACTTACTGGAAGGCGTTATGACGCAGCAGGAAGCGGCCATGCTTGATGACCATGTTGGTTTTGGTCTTGCGCTCGTGTGTGGAGCTGGTGACTGAAGCTGTGACCTGCTGATGGGAATCCACATCAACAATGATTCTGTTCTTCTGCAGCTGCTCTTGCATCAGAATCACCTTTTCAGTGCCCTGCAGCCAACCATGTCATGCAAATATGCAACTGCCTCAACTNACATGCTCTGCTTGGCTTCACTGCTGCAACACTGCTACAGCAACAAGGTGCAACTTGCATGCGCAACATTGGGGATCAAAGCAAGGTATGACTTGTATTACAGGTGCGGGTACCAGGATGTGTGCAGATGCGAAGCATCATACCTGCTGCTGCATTTCCCTAAGGGCATTGTGGCTGGCGCCACTCTCCAGCAGGGCTGTTTCCAGCCTGNGTGTAACCTGTTTGAGTTTGCCAATCTGGCTCTGCAAGCCTTCAACCTCAGAGTCAAGGTCGAACACATTTGGCATGCTGATACTGATTTGCTCTGAACTTGCAGCGCCTGTACTNTGACTGTGTTGCTGGGGTGGGCTGGCTGGCTTGAGCAGGTGTGCTGGCTGCAGGCAAGGCTGCTTGGTCAGCAGATGCCATGCCGCTGCTTGTTGCACCTTTGTCACCTTCTTGCTCAGCAGTGACGTGTTGCGCTGCTTCAGCAGGCATCCCAGTAACATGCGCGGGATTTAAGGTGCCATCTTGGCTAGCACCCTCGCTGTGACTGCCAGGCTCTGCCGGTGCTGGTGCTGCTGCAGCTGTTGGCACTGCTGCCTCTGCAGAAGCCGATGCAGTCGCCTTTGATGCTGCTAACTCTGATGCTGCTGAGTCTGCTGCAGCTGTCCTTTGGCTGTTTGATGTAGCACTGTTGGCTGAGACATGAGCAGCAAAGGTGTCAGCTGTCTCTTGCTTGCTGCGAGGCTGTGTGCCAGCAGGAGGGNAGCATGATGAACAGATAGTGCTTGCACAGGTTGCCCTTCTGGAAGTCTGGGCAGGTGCAGCAGGGATGCCTTCCAACTGTCACAGTGTACACTGCAAACACAAGCCAACAGTCTTGCAAAAAGGGGCGTGTCACTCACACGACCGCTGATGTGATGCTTTGCTGGGTTTTGCCACAATCGAAGCACAAGCAGGCCCATGTGTGAAGCCAGTATAGCGACTAGTCATATCAAGATGAGAAAAGCAGATGTGTTGATTCAGCTTGATATGCATGTTAGTGAGCTGTCACAGCATGGAGTCTGCTGCTGCNTGTAGTCATTGGGCCGCCTGACCCGGACACTCACCCCCTCAAACATGATGCCATCCAGCGCCATCGCATTGGATGTCTCCTCAACTGCAGGACAGCTAAATGTCTGTTGGATTGAAATGACTCAAGCTTGATGCATCAAACATATGCAGTCAAGCGCCATTGCATTGGATGTCTCCTTGACTACATGATAGCAAAGAGTCAGGTATGAATGACATGACGTGCTCATCCAACCTTAATGCACCAAACATTGGGCCAATAACTGCAACGGCATTGGATGTCTTGTTGACTGCAGGACAGCAACTTTTTTGTTATGAATGTCATCACTCAACATCAATGCTTCAGATATGATGCCAACAAGCGCTACAGCCTCGAAGGTCTCCTCAAACACGGGACAGCAAAGTATTTGTATTGCTGTTTGGGGATGTATAGATTACGGGACAGAAATCTATGACTACAGGCCAGCAAAGCGCCTTTTGTGGCTGACGCGACCCAACTCGCAGGCATGACCTTGGCAGACAGCCCACTTCACCAGCGCATGTTACACTTGGTCAAAGACGCAAGCGGGGCATGGCCTGGCCATCTTGCTCATGGTTCCGGCAACTGTTGTGCACTGTATTGTGCTTGCGGTGCCACGTGCCATCAGAACAATGTGCAGAGGAATAATACACTGAAAACGTGAAGAGCTTCAAGAAAAGTAAGTTGACCACAGCGATGCCGTGCATTTGACATAGGTATTGCAGAATGCATATGTCAGAGGCAAGTTTACGGGCGTGACTCCTTCCTGACTCCTTCTCGCCAGTCGCCATCATGCTGCAAATCATGTGACACACAGGAGCAGAGCATTTTGCACAACGTCACTGACACGCTGTCAAAAGGACAAATTTATGCATCTTGATGCGTATGACTAAACAAGCAAGTCAATAAAGCCAGAGTCAAGCTGATAACTGCTCACCTGTTCGTAGCTCCACAAACGCAAACTTCCGCTCGTAATTGATGTACACATTGATCACACATGGGCCTGCAGCAGCAAACAACTCGAAGTGANTGGAATGATCGTTGCATTCCCAGGCCAACGGCAGGTGAGTCAGCATGCATCAGACACATAGTTACATGCATGGTGGTGGACCATCGATACTGTGATAATGTTGCCCACATGTATGCCGCAGTCATGCATGGTGGTGATCCATCGATACTGTGATAATGCTGTCCACATGTGCGCACCACTAGCATCATGCCAGGCTGACATGGGTGCTTAGTTCCCTGCAGCTTAATGGTTGTTATGTGCTTTGCCACAACAGGCGCTGCGTGCTATACCTGCAATGCACCATGTGCATTCCTGGGTGATTGACAATGTGACTGATTGACAATGACACTTTAGTCATTGCTGCAGGCCCAGGCAGACTCGCCAGGCTTATTCTTGAAGCATGTGCAAGATGGCAGTCAGCACTCTCAGTCTGGCTGTGGCTTCGTGCTCACAAGCGCCTCTGACAGGAGTCACATGGCTGAAGCCTTGAGCATTGCANTGCGATGAAACTTGCTGTAAAGCAACTGATTGTGCTGATTCTAAGACCAAGACTGACCCTGTAGTACTTACTTGACAGCTGTGGCACAATCTCAAATGCATATTTGCCCAAATCCTCCTGAGAGTACTTTGCCATGGTGCAGAAGGCCTGCAAACACACAGGGCTTGTTGAGTGTGTATGGTACAGCTTGACAGACAGCAGTAGCTGCTTGCCACCAGTGTACCTGCTTGTGGCCGCGTTTCGAGGTCTTGAGGGTGGGCAGGTTGAGTGCTGCTTGCAATGCTACCAGACAATCCCTTCTNTCAGGTGCACCACATTCAATGCTGATGACATGTTGTACAAGCTCATATTGTAGTGGTGAAATGTGCGTAACATGTTGTGTGGCAATGAAATAGCAGAAGTAGCCTGAATGTATTTGAGTCGAGTTCTTACCAGTCACTCACAATACTGCTGCTGTTGCTGGCAGTCCTGGTCAAAGTTGTCAGCTGCATGCAGACAGAAATTTGAGATGCCAGTTGCAATGACAAGAATTGATCATTTGATGGAAGGTCAAGTGTATCGTGCATTGGGGATGCAGAGAAGGCATACTTGGGTGCAGAAGTGCCTTCGTCAGATCCGTCCCCCAGCCCTCGGGGCACAATGGGGTGCAGGCAGGGCTTCTTCATGAGGGGGTTGCGGCACATGTGGCACTGTCCACACCTCACCAAGTTGNCGTGACATGATTGTGTGCCCATGTGCCCAGAATCTGCGGCTGCATGTACGTACCAAAACCTTATACATGTTTATACATGTCAAAAGCCTGTCGTATGCACCATCTGGCATGCTTGTCCTCTACAGGCAACTGCGACTAGCAAATGCAGCATAGCAGACACACGTCGCGTAGCTCTGCAAGGCTGCCCTAATTAGCATGCACGCTCAACAGCTTGTCAGCAGAAAACATCCTCAATTGATGTAAGCAAGTGATTTGCTCATGCTAGGATTGAAGGTACCCTGACAATGAGGTCACACATGCTTGTTCAGTTGTTTCGCGACTGCAGGGCTGCGTTTGCATGCAATGGGAAAAGTTCCTATGCACCAGTGGAACATCAAGCAGCCATGACAAAGGTGCAGCTGTGCTACACAGCACACAACATTCCAAGCGATCACTGCACCCTGGACTCAGCTTTGGATGGATAAGGAGACTTGCCGCATTGACAGGCTCTGGACCTGGAAAGGGGCAGTTTGGTAGGGGAAGAGCTCCAGCGGGACCCCTGGGAATAGCTGGAAGGTCTGCTGCATGACACATGTCATGCGCTACATAGGTGTATAGCAAATTGAGTTGTACCTCATACATTAGGTAGTCTTGTGCATACATGTACCATGTATGGTTGGATAAGAGATGAGAACTTCCACATAAGTGGAATAACATACAATGCTGTGGGTGTCTGACTAGCATCTTTCGCAATTCCAAACATGTGTGACATTGTAGTGCGATTGCGGCAAAAGACAGCTAGCATTCAGTACATACAGCACTGCAGGCATGACAAAGTAGTGCTCTTGCTTCATTTTGCTAAACTGGTCTATTATAAACTGTGCGTAACGAGAAATTCAAGACCTACTCCAGCCTTGACTAAGGTATGTATACATCCTTTACCCTTGACCGCAATGCGGCACATGTCCCAATTAAATAAGACAGCAGAGGCTCCTACTTGATACTACCATTGACTATACTTGCCACCTTGCAGAACCCTTGACTGGTGGCCAAAGGCACCTCCTTGTAGCACGCTAACCTCAAAGAACTGGTCTTTAGATCGGGCGTTACCTGTAGCATGCAGGAACATGTGTGCATTGTGCAATGTGCATAAGAAGCACATGTCAAATTGCATGGCGATGACAGGCAAAGTCTGACGGTTGAGAGTGCAGAAGAGAAGTACGCCCTCGTCAGTAATAGCACCCCGCTGCGCTCATCAATTCATGAACATCACTGATGCTCGCTTACACAACAATCAAGTGGCAATGTCAGCAGCTCGACCAAATGGCAAAATTGTCAACAAGGTTGCACACACTTGATGCCTGGCAGCTCTTTCTGGCTGGTCCACATGGAAATGAGGCATGCAGGCTCCTGACCTGCTCAAAGATCTTCTTCTTGGGATTTAGCTGGTCGNACACATTCTTCACATGCAAGGGTGTATTCAAAGTTCACACAGCACCAGGAGCATATGGAAGGGTGATCACGTTTCACCACAATGTTATGGCCATGCATACACCAGATATGCGCTGTGTGCACTTTGTTGCGGCAGGGGTGGTTGCTATATGACATATATGTCATAACCGTGACCACNTGTATGCAGATTCTACAACATGAGCTGAACAATTTCAACTGGTGCAAACCTTTTTGTAACATGTCTTGCAGACCTTGCTGTAATACCTGTTTCACACAGTGACGCATATTCTTGTTCAAGCGCTTGTCACAGGCACAGCCGTTCCTCATGGCATGTTCTCCAATGCCAAACTAGTTCAGCTCAAGGCCAAAACCTGTCAGCTGATACCAGCTGTGAACTACTTAGGGCAGGGCAATTGACATGACTAACAAAATAAGTTAAACCTGAAACCCTAAACCCTGATGCCAGCTGTGCATTGTGCTGCAGGTCAGCTGGCGGGGCGTAAGGGCGCCATTGTGGCCAATGCCAACCTGGTGAAGGTGGCAATACACAAGGGGCTGAAGCACTACATGCTGGCCCCCCTTCCCCGAGGCAAGGGAGCCAAGAAACGTGCTGAGCTGGGCCTCACAGTAAGTCACGTGCCTCACTTGCTGTATCATAGCTGGCTTGCCAGGAACGGGGAATTCAATCCGTGTTGGCTGTTGCTGCTAAGCTGTCCTGCAGGACGCTGTTGCAGTCTGTGTGGCAGTTGCTCCACCGTATCAATGACCTGGTCAAACCTGCAGACAACAGTTGCCAAAGCAATGGATCAGTTTGATATAGTTCTTGTTATGGTGGAGCAACAGTTGTACAGACAAAAAAGGCGCCCTGGAGGACAGCTTAGCAGCAACAGATCTACCTGTTTGCGTAGTGCGTGCAGAACAGTGTTTTGTGAGCTTGCAAAGGCTTTGCAACTTGCAATACCTACAGCGCTTTGTTCTTTGAGCTTCATGTGGCCTGCAGCATACTAAGTTCATACAGGCACCACAGAATATGCTCTGCGTCATCATCATGCCTATGACGCCTGCTGCTGCGGTGACTGTCACTTTCCTTGCCCCGATCCCTGTCTTTAGGAGAGCGATGTCTGTCCCCTCGGTCATCATCCCTATGTCGTTTACTACTATCCCTGTCCCTATGCCTACTGGACTCTTTGTGCTGTGTGTCCCCACCTTTGCTCCTCTCGCCATGTCTCTGCTTTGATTCAGCTGGGTCTCTGTCCTTATCTCTGTGCTTTCGCTCAGACCTACTCTGTTCCTCCTCTTCATCTCTGTCACGATNCTGTGGTGTGAAAAGCAAGGATTTGGAGGGCTGTATCTGTAGCTAGGTCACAGTGTGTGCGCAAGCCAACGTTATAGCTTAGCGTGAGGCCAGCTCTGGGATCGATGTCACTGACTGCCCTATGAATAGTATCTTGAATTGCACAAACAAACATGCTGTCAGTTGTCAGGAGCAACACTGCTCGCATTGACTTCAGTGGTTGCTTGGGCTATGCTATCTGACACAGCATGAGCGGGGACTGGTAAACAGCACCTCACCATTCCTTACTGACAAGCTGATGTGGCCACTGCCAAAAGGTTTNCAGCACGTTCCAGCCCTCAAGCACCTGCAGGGAGTTGGAATAATGCAGAGTGCGCGCACTGCGTTGATGCACTACTCAGCGACTGCTGATGGCTAAAGGCTGCTGGTCATGTTGCCGCCTTTCACCCAATTTCCTTGCCCGTCTGCATGCGCTTGTGTCTGTCAGGCACACCATGTGTCTGCACCTTTGCATTGCTGTGCAACGCACAGACAACACATGTCTGGGTCCTGGTACCATTTAACTGTGGCATGATCACAAGTCCGCTGTGGCATGTACACAAGTCAACAAAAACAAGAAGGTGCCATAGTACTGAACTGGTGTTTGACTCATGTGATGTGCTGTGGTGCAAACTTATGTCTGAGTTCCCTCAGGTGTGGACCAGTCAAAGGCCTTGATTGGGCCATGAAGCTTGTTTTGCCAATTGCAGTGGTGACAATCGTGCTTGGTAAGTCAAAANTGCGCAGTGCGTTTTCATACAAGTGCAGCTGTATGTCAGGAGCAACGGTGAGTACCTGTCCTTTTCATCAATGTTCACATCAAGTTCCTTTGCCAGGCGCATGAACTCATTCTTGTTGGGTGTGAGCACTACATTCTTGTAGCCTTTCACCAGGTCCAGGTTCTTTGTAACAATGTAGAGTCCGTCAGCATCAATGACCATATGTTTGTTGTTTTCCCGCATCCATTTGATTGCCTGCAGCAGCAAGTGCGCTATGGGTGCCAACCAGATTTGGAATGCTCCCAGATGTTCTGCAGAGCAGAATTAAAGCCTGTGCCAACATAACTGCTCTGCTGATAACCAGCTTGACAGCATGTAATGACACAGGTATAAACTAGCAGCAATGAAATTGACATTGCACCTGATTGTCAACTGTAGTCACTCAAAATGGAGACATGCATGTACAGAAGCACGCATGCCAACCAGGATAGATGAGGGCCCAACACCTGGATGACAACTTCATGCACCATCTCATCTCTGCCTAAGCCCGGCCCAATGATGACCGTGTCAAAACGCTCCAGCCAATGCTCCATGGCCCCAAAGGCCTTGTCCAGAATCTTCTTCCTCTTGTCCTCAGGCAGCTGCATGAGGACAACATGTGGGCTACAGCATCAATGCAATTGCCCAGGCTTGAAGTGCTAGGCTTGCATTGCTGATCCATGAGAGAGGACCATATCAGAGAGGTTGAAGTCTATCATGCAAGCTGGCACCATGGTCACTTACATCCATGGAATGAGGAAGAAGACATGTCTGACAGGCAGCCAATGCTTGCCGATGTGTTCTGTATGCTCTAGTCATGCATGCAGTCTGCCCTCTGTCCTGCAGCCTGACCCTTATATTTCGATGATATGATGACGCATGCCACAAGGTCCTGCAGGTGAGTGGATGAATGCACGGTCCAATGGACAAAGGGTGTATACTGCTGCAGTGACGGGCCCTATGTCAAGGATGAAGTGGCTTACATCTTCGTCGTAGTCATTCGAGTCTGGGAGATAGGGGTGGACGATGAGCTCTGGGCTGTAGCTCTTGATCACTGTAGCCGCTCCCTCAGTGCAAAACACATGACTCAAATCTGCCCCTACCTACAGAGTGGAAACACATTGCGGTTGAAACAACTTAGGGCTCTGGGTACCCATCACCGCGTTGCTTTTTGACAGCTGACACTGCCGTGACAGACACAGTAAGCCGACAGAGAGCCGACAGAGGCGCATTTTGTCAATGCTTGTGTTGTCACTGTCATTGCTTCAAATAGTCAAGTCAGAGTCTCAAGTAGCATTGCGTGTGTGACAGCGCAGCCAGCAGCTGCTTGATAACGTGCGCTGTTGACTATTCAGTGTTTGTATCACTGTTTGTATCAGTTGCGTGCCACAGAGTCTGCCATGATACACATGCAAGGCATCGCCAGTGATAGAATGTGGTTGACCAGTGCTGCACAACATGTTCCTGGCTCGTCTCNGGACACCCTCCTGTAGCTGTTGTCCTACCGTCTTCATTGCCTGTCGCCTCAACTTCATCACAGCAAGGAGACTGCTTGGCACCTGATGGGAGTTTTGTAGGCAGGGCAGCAGCAGCAGGCAGCTGAGGCTCATCTGCAATGCAGGGTGCTGTATTGAGTGATGCTCCCTGGTACAATCTATCCAGCCAGTCCTCCATGCCCAACCCCCGGCAACCCCCTGAGGGGTCCTACAACCCCTTCACTGCCAGCTTCACCCTTGCAACCACATCAGCCGTGGAGTCCACACCAGTTGGCACAGCTGCTGCATCGGCTGCAGTCGCTGCTCCTGGCGCATCTGAACACCAGGTCAAGTGTGCGGCTGACAGAGCTGAACATGATGCCGTACAAAACCCTGGGGACCAACCTGAAATCCAGTCTACACAGCACACAGCTGGACAAGACCNCTGCGTTTGTGGGTGTGCTGATCAAAGTTCATGCTTTACTGTCGTCTGGGTTCACTGCACGCATCAAGGTCAGGTATGTTGGTGCAACGTTGCAGTGCAAGTTTGAATCTGACAACAAGCTGTGCCATGCAGTGGGAAAGCTGAGCTGCTTGACCTGAAGCAAACAGCAAGGAAGCTAAATGCCAGAGAGTTTGAAAGGCTAGTGAACCGACACATAAAGCAGTTATATGGAGGTAAGGATACATGTGCTGATGTGTATGCTCACTGCAACACCNTGTAAAGCCACCCTGCAATCCAGCCTGACTGTACAAAGATGCTGTATTCCTTCAGCAAGTACAGGCTGCACACCTTGCAGGCTGCATGTATGCATCTGCAACAACAGTTGCCATTGCATCAACTCTGACTGGTGCCAGTTGGACATGCATGCCGTCAAAGGCAGATGTATCTTTCCTACATGCTGCTGCGATATCCCCGCCTCATGTGTCAGAGCCACAAGGCGCGATTGTCTCTGCTGGTCACGCAAATGCCTGACTTCCCAGGCCTTGTTCATGCCAGCTGTATGCCTCCTGTTCAGGAAAGGTACTATACTTTGCCCAGATGCCTTTTGTGGATGTGAAGCAGGTCTGCTGACAGTGACAGACTGGCAGCATATTGTGGAAACAAGGCCAGCAAGGGAAGCACGTGTGAAAGCCAAACAACCATCACCCTTGATTGCACAGTACCTCTGAGCATCAAGTCCTGCATTGTCTCAGCAGAAGTGCAAAACAAGAGTAGTATTTGGGGTAGGCATGCTTTCTGGCAGAATCCGCATGAAGTGCAGCTGCCATTAGCAAGCGCAGGCATTACAATGATCAGAAGAAGTCCTTGCCTGCAAGCCCCAGGACTCTGGCTGGTGCATGTATGTCAGGCGGTTGTACAAGAGAGGTGAATACTTTCAGAGCGCCTGCTGCGTATGGTGAGACATCCAGTGGGCTCGCTGTGGCACTGACATTTGGCGGGGCAGCCAACACAAAATTTGCTGCTTAGGAACACACAGCTGCTCTGTGGAGGGGATGGAGCAGTGTGGCGCCTTGGCTGAATTTGCTGCACTTGTCAACCTCTGTGAAGAATGCCCCTCAGCACTGCATCGTTGTACTGTTGAGCCAACTTGCAAGCATGTTGCATGCGTTACACCCTGCATGTTGTTCCGAGTTCGAACACGGCTTCAAACACGGCTGATGGTCGCCTACGTCACCACAATGAGCGCATCCATGCAGAATCTTGGATACAGCGATATCCGGGGGCCCAGGTGCGTGCGCTTTGGATGGAAGTACAGCCCTGTTGCGCAGCTGCGTGTCTCGCTCTCTTTCTGTGCCGACGCCCACGCACACTCGCTGCTCTGGACAGTACAGCGCGACTTCGGGCTTCTCCACATGAATTGTGTCGAGACGGATTATAGGCACCTGCACAATCTGGAACAGAGCTTTGTGTCAAAAGTAGACCTTTATTTTTGTGCAAGGGCAGATAAGGGTACCATAGCGTATTCAGTGCACAGTGACGTCATCTCAGGTCACTCTCCAGTGCTATCTGACCTTCTTAGCGAGCGTCACCTGCAGCTACAGACTGAGCAGACTCAGCAACAGAATCCTCTACGCCTGCCTCTGCTGGAAGATGATAGCACAGCAGTTCAGATTGTCCTGGCTCAGACGTATGAAGTCTTTCCACACATTAACGGCATGCAGCCAGCCAGAACACCACTCTCAGTTACCACCAGCAACCTAGAGACACACGCAAATCACATGCGGATCTGCCATAAGTATGGCATGACTAACATGCTGGCAGCAAGGCGGAGGATATCAAGAAGCCGCTTGAAGATCTGCTCAGAAGCACTCCGTATGGGGTCAAAGGACCAGCACACATGACAATCATAGAGTTTTCTAATGCCATGGAAGATTGCAGCTGCCTGTCCCTGTCCCACATTTGTGAGGCATTCTTTGGAGCACACCTGAGGTTGCCTGAAACACAGCACTTCAATAGCAGGCTATCCCATGCCAGTGTGTGCAGAGTCTACAAGGCAGTAAATTTTAGGCAGCAGCTCAGCATGCAAGCTAAGGATGNAAACTTGGACTGGCCGAAACGCATGGCTCGCATATAAAAAAAGACAGAGCTTTGTATGCTTCGCCCTACCAATGAGTGTCCGCAGTGATACCCGCAACTATCTGCCGTGTCTGTAGTGGAGTTGAAACAATGATGAAGTTCTGAACCATGCACTGCTTGGTAGGACTAAACTAGGCGGTCTTGCGCCAGCTGTTGCATGACTGGAGCCGTCTGCGCATCTGTGCAACACGGGAGCATCAGGAAGGAACGATGTAAGTGAGCGATGTACAGGTAGCCAGCACGGTCAGTGCAGACATGACCTGGACATGAACTACAGTGCTGCAAATTGTAACGTTCCTCTTCTTCGAGCTTCTTGCTACTGCGATGTAGGCACTGGCACGCTCCGATAGAGACGGTCTCTGAGGGTCTCGGCTGTTGAAAAAGCCGCATAGCAAGATGAGGGGAGGGTCTCGATTCATTCTGGTTTTGTCTGCGCTACTTCTAGGTGCGTTTGAACTCGGAACCATGCATCAAGATGGTCACCCAGTTCCCGCTTGCTGCGAGCATTGGAGCTGGAATGAGCGGGCATGGTCAACTGTTGTTGTTTTCATAGGAGTAGCTGTAGCGGAGGATGCACAGACACCGGCCGGAGCGTACAAGCACTGGCTGACTGATCTACCGCCTCCACTGAGCGGGGTCACAGCACAGCAGTGGTTCCCTGATCATCCTGGGCAGCGATTTGTTGCGGGAGGCTTGGTAAGTCGTCAAGACAATCTGCTGCGCCTCACGGTAGCATATGCACACTGCACACCAGGCATGACCTGGTTGACCCTTGGTGTGGTCAGTAACACATGTCTGTGACCCTGTACGTACTTGTGACGATACACTCTGTTCCATGCACTCGACAGCACCAGGAAGCATGTGCAGCATTGTCACATTCCAGTATTGCTTTCACTGGGCAGAAGCAGCCAGCAGACAGACATGTATTGTCTAATGCATTGCTGTATATAAGATCTGTCACCTCCTGTAGGTGGATGTGGTCGTTGGCTTTGAGAGCTCAGCGGGAGAGGCGTTCAACATCACTGGCATTGCTGGCTCTATAAATGCTCCTCAAGCATTCCAGTACTATGTGCAGAACTTCANTGGCCATGCCACATGCATGCAGCGGCCTCTGCTGTGGAGTTTGCCAAGACTGTAAATGCCACCTGAAGTGCCAAATTACCTTGGAATAGTCCCTCTGCCTAATGTAAAATGCCGGAAGGAAATTCGACAGAAACCGGTATTGCAAG
This sequence comes from Trebouxia gelatinosa, assembly GCA_000818905.1. Taxonomy (NCBI): domain Eukaryota; kingdom Viridiplantae; phylum Chlorophyta; class Trebouxiophyceae; order Trebouxiales; family Trebouxiaceae; genus Trebouxia; species Trebouxia gelatinosa. Next base: position 336,352 of record KN805357.1, read on the forward strand.
TCCTTCTTGGGGAAGCCCAGTAGCCCTGCAAATGCACGGACGCTCCATGTTTGGTTCAGTAACATGGCTTTGCTGTAAGGTGCCATTGACAGCATAACTTAGTAGGATTTGCAATCTCTTGTTGAGCCTCAGCTAATTGTCAATGTTGTCAGCACAGTGCTTACAGCATCCGGTCAAATGGTGCATGAGAATGCTACGATGGCAAAGTCGAGGTGCCCACTGCCCAGTGCTGGTACTTTGCTGTTTGATAAACATACCAAGCGCTGTGCAGTGCTATGCAGCTCCAAAGGCATACCTGTGTGTCTCTGCCTCCGGCTCTTCTTGTGCTGTGCCAGGCCGTCTGAAGCCAGCAGAAGCAGGCCTTGCCAGTCTGCCAGTCTGCTGTGCTGTACTGCTGTGCNCATATTACACAGTTACAAGCTGTCAAGCTATGACCCAAAGGGCCAGTGCAAACAAGCTTGCCAATGTCATTTATATGCCTTGGTACAATTGGCAGGTTCTGACATTTGTCAGCTCACAAAGTATCCTGCTAATAGCGCTGTTTCAGCACGCCGGCTTCACCTGTCAGCGCATCCTTGCATTGTTGTGTCCTGGCATGCAAGAATGTGCACTTGTGCCATTTGTATAGTTTAAAGGGGTGTCCTGTGCCATTGCTCTGGTGCAAATGCAAGCCCGTTTTCTGAGTAACGGGGCAAATTTCATCTGTCTAGGATGGTCCATGCAGCTTGTACAGCAGGCTGCAATCGGAGCCTCATGCACATCATTGCACTGACATACTTCATCGTACACACCTCGGTGAATCTGCGGGCTGCGTGCTTGTACTTCTTGGCCTGAAGGGATGCTAAGCCTGCTGCACATTTCAGCTTGGCAGCCACCACTGGATCCTTCTGCAGCAAGTAAGCAGCAGCTGAAACATGTGTGCATCTGACCATGAGTAGCAACAATACGTCTGTATGACGTGACTTGGCACCTGAGGCGCTTGCGAGGCTTGCAATTTCCACTACACTGGTTAGTAGATTCTGCCTGAGCACCAGCGACTGCAAAGCTGCAAGCAGGAGCGTCGCGCAAGAGCGGTGATGCAGACTTTGTGCCCCACCCAGGCCTTGAGTCTAACATCGATCACACTTACAAGGGAGCTCGATCACTCGTGAGTCTAGACTTTGCAGTCTGTTGGCGGTCAAGTCAAGCGCCTGCAATCATCGAGGTGCACTCGATCATTGCATCACTGCTTTGTTTACAATCGAAATTGACAGCAGCTTACCGTGAGAGAACGAGGAAGATCTACGTGCTCGAGTGTCGCAAGGTGGGCGTTCGTTAGGTCTAGCTCTTCGTCGTCTGTTGAGGGTTCCACCGCACCATGGCGCATCATTGGTGACGCGATGCTATCCGGATCTTGCATGAGCGTGGACAATGCGCCAGCAGCGTCCCTTGGCTGCAGTATATACATATGTAACAGGTGAAACGCCAACACACCAGCAGACAGTCGTTTCTGCACAGCCATCCCATGTAGCCCCGCACAGCAGTGCCATGTGTGCCAGATGAAGTTGNCAGAGCAATTCACATAAGCAACTCGGTACCTATTCAACAATCTTTTTTGGTCGTCCTTTGGCCTTTTTGGGCTTTGGCTCGTCCTCCCGCTTTGTTTTGGGCCGACCTTTTCTCTGACCATACGCAGTCAAGTTGGACTTTGGCNAGCACTGCTTGGCTGGCATGCCATCTTGTGCAAAGTTCTGCTCTGCAGACGGTCTCGTTCCCGCACAACTGATCCAGGGTGAGCGGCACTCCGCATTCTGCGCAACTCGTGCCCAGCGCCAGCAGCACTGAGGGAGCCTCTTTGGCCATGTCACACAACCACGCGCCTTGCAGCTCAAAGTGCAAGCGCAAACATGGTAAACATAACCGCAGAATGTTAAGCAATGTGAATGTTTGTTGCGTCCGAGAAAGTTCTGCGTTTAGGTGAGATCACTAGTTCACACTGGTGGTCGTGGTTCGGAGCTTTTCTTCCACAATCACACAGGGATGCAGTCTTTAGGATAGTCATGGGTGGTTGTGTGAGTGAACCCTCGTAACTTGTTGGAATGCATCGTTGTTTGTTAGCGGAGCGCCTGAGTGGCCTTGTCAAAACTCACTATAACAGTAACGGTGGCAAGACTGCATAGTAGCATGCAAACAGCAACAATGCACCGTCACTTTTTGCTCAAGCACAGCTCACAATACAGACTGAAACATGGTAGGTGCAGCTAGAGAGACACAGGCCAAAGGATGATGTTGGCTGTAACATGCAACACCTGCAACTTAGTACACACCGTAATGCATGATCAAACACAGTCATGATACAGCTGTTGTCCATCCTTCACATTCCTCNTATACATGATGACAGACCATGAATACAGGGCTCGTTTCTGAATCATGCTGCCAGCTCATGCAAGCTCTGTCTGATCCACAGCAGCCGGCTGAGAAGGTGTGTGGCCTACAGTGCTGTCTTGCACAGTGTCAGCAATGAGAGCTTCGGCAGCCCGCCTGCCCGACTTGAGAGCCCCATCAAGAGTGGCTGTGTCTCTATGATCCCCACATACATAGAGGCCCCCCCCCAGCTGGACTGATCTCACAAGGTCTGTGGGAGGCTCCTACATCCCAAGTACACCTTTAATGCTTGGAACAAGATTTGGTCAACCTGCCTGACAACTGCACAAGCTGCCAGCNTGCTACAGAACGTGCTGCAGCACACACCTACCAGAGTTTGACAGTGTTGCATGCAAGGCCATGTCACAAGCTTGGTCACAGGTCAGTGCATTACACACCGCATCAGACTGAGCCCAATGACAGATGATTCAGTTCTGCTGCAGGCAATCGTGTTGCTATATACTCGCCTAACAATATAGAGTGGATCACAGTTATGTATGCAACAGCTAGCATTGGGGCGGTTCTAGTACCTTTGAACCCCAACTACAAGAGTCTGGAACTTGCCAGGGCGCTTATGCACAGCAAGGCCAAACTGCTCATTGCTGCCCCCAGCAACAAGGGCGTGGACATATTACAGACAGTACTTGCAGCTCTGCGACATGTGCAGCAGTCTGCAGCTGTACAGGCTCAGCACCCACAGCAAGATTGCAGCTCTGCTCCGAATACAACCGCTACACAAGCTGAAGCCAGCAGCCAGCATGACCCTGCTGCAGCATCAGACAGCGTGCTCACTGTAGGGGAGTTGTCAGCCCTCTCAAACCAAGCTGCACAGGCAATGCCCACCACTGCAGNTTGATACCATAACAAGTGTGCACCTTCACAGCCAATGCCTTGTTATCCTGACAAGTCACGGCATGCCACAAGCTTGTGTGTGGCGTACATCTCAGTCTGGCTTGCTTGGTTCTTGTCAAGCCTCAGTGTAGGTTCTTGAGCTGTGCTTCTGTAGGTTGCTACAGAGCTGGCTAGAGTCCCTCCAATACAGATGCTGCGCCCCAACCTGCAGCCCTGGAAGGGCGGAATGCTGTCACTTGATCCCACTGTTGAGCGCCTTCGTCAGCTGTTGCCAGCGACTTTTGAAGAGTTGCCAATTCCTTTGGCAGTTGGTGTGGTGGACAAGACTGGCAAGCACACCTTAGTGAGAAGCGGCCCTCTGCCTGAGGCAGTTGCAGCATCTGCAGCCATTCCCATGATTTTTGCAGCTGTAGATGTTCCAGGTGAGCATAAATTATGTTTGCCCGACGCTCTGTTTGTCAAACGCTGTTCGTTGTGAGCCTGCACGAGACTGACAGAAAGGTATTGGCAAATGTATGCTATCAGGTCTTTACAGGTTGACAGGTATCTGTTGCTTGTTGGCACTGCAAGCGTACACACTCCTGGTTATGTTGAGGACTTTGCGACTAAACAGGTACACCTGCTGGGCCATACATTGATGGAGGCAAGGTAGACAGGACAGCGCTGAAGGCTTGGAGGGACACCAGGAGGCAGAATCTGCCCTGGGGCAGGCAGCCAGCTCCTGCGCTGGTGCACCTCATTGACCGCAGCTCTCAGCTCAGCGGCACAGATGATGTCGCTGCAACAGGTGTGGCAGCACGCTGCATGACTTATCACAGTATCACCTGCATCCAGCATGTCAAGCGTGGGTACCTGCACCGCAGTCTGCATGCTTTCTTTCCACTGAGGCATGACGATACTTCATTACATGTTATCAGGCTGCTTTGCTGTGTATGATGGAGTGCTGTGCTACAGTGGCGGTTTGCGACAGTAAGTAGTCAGAAAAGATGTGCAGGGCTGTTGGGCAAGGCAGTGCATGACATAACGATATTGCCAGGACATCTGAGCCAGGCATCTCGTATAAAGCGTCCTTCCTGTTGAGCAGGAGAGTTGCTTGTCAGCATCAATTCTTGTCACAATTTGCCATGGTAGAATGGAATGTTTTGCTGTGTGTTTGCAGGTGAGCAGCGGATCACCTTGTGCCGCTCTCCTAAGAGTGGTGCCAACTTCTTTTCTCTTGGCAACTTTGAGGAGCAGCTGGCAGCTGCATATGCTAGAGCTCAGCCAGCCATTGACACAGCTCGGTCCAACCGCCAGGCTGCACCCGTGGCAAGTTTGCTGCCATTCTTTGCATGGATGAAGGCCCCAGTAGTTGCTGCATGACTGCCTTTGGGGTCACTGAAGTTTTAAACGGGGTATTGTCATCCCATTTTTTGAATTTCAGCTTCCAACATGTAATTAGGTCTGTTAGGTTAGGCTAGCTTTAGATTTCAACAAAGAACTGCGCTAGGTCACTTCTGACTTTATGCCGTGTCCAGCCTCATCGGACATCCCTTGTACAAATTCAAGAACGTCTCAATCAATTGAAGTTGAATGTCGTAGGCAGCGCATTTATGTTCAAATTCAAGTTGCTGCTCAACCCACAGGACTGCGCATGCTCAAGCTGTACGTTATGAGGACAAGGCATGATGGCAGGCTACAGCTATTGCATGGCAGAGACTGCACTACCATACGCATCTCATGGGCCTGTTCATCTAGTATGCGGAACACATTTTGCATGTCATTTAGAGATAGGTTGCAAGGGGACCTAAGCAAGTGACACCACTCTATCAAAATCGTTTGCAGTCCTGAGACTTGCAATTGCTGGCTGTGTCAGGCATTCTACACACATCAGACCGACCCTGACATTCCACAAGCGCAAAACTTGCTGAAGACAGGCAGGTGCAAGCACGTCAGAAGCAACAGCATACAGCAACAGTCAGACAAAGGGTCTATTGGGCACGACACATGCATTGAGCTTGTTGGCAGCTACTTCAGGTGATGGAGGCACTTTGAAGTCTGGAGCAATGCCTTCTGTATCTATGTCTGTCAAAGCCGGCGTCAAATACTTCCCATTTGTAATGACCATGCCAGAGCCATCTGACAATTCATACACACTCTGTATGAGACCCTTGCCAAATGTTCTGCAAGACAGCAGGAAGTGGCCCAAGATACAGAATGCAACTACCGAGCAGCGACAGTCCCAGCCAAGCTGCAAAGGTATGTGCAGAGACTGTGGACAGTGATGCCCTTCAGCAATACTAAAGATGCACTGTACAGAGACAGCGTGAGGTCAAGACGCCCAGCAGAGTCATACAGGCATTCATTAACCAAACCTGCAAGAGCCAATTCAGACTTGTAAATCACCTCTTTCCCACCAGGATGGCTCTGCAGTTGTCATGCAAGGCGCCAGCAAAGATCTCGCTGGCACTTGCGGATTGCTGGTTCACCAGCACTGTCAGAGGGGCCCTGGTGAGGGCTGGCCCTTTGGCAAGGACGGGCCGATTCCTGATGTGGCCTCGCCCCTCTGTCACCACCACAGTTGCCCCATCTGCAGCTTCACATTTGTTAGAATGCCAAATACAAGCAGCCAAGTAAAAGCACAAATGCTTGTCAAAGAGACTCATCAGAGGTCACGCTTGTGTGATAAGCGCAATTCTCGAGCACATTGGTGACATAGCATTTTGTACCTGACCTGCCATGAGATGATGATTGCACTTCCAGGTCATGCATGTGTACAAGAGGTGCAAGAGAAACAGGGTTCACGTTGCACACACTGATGGAAATGCTGGTAATACAGGTCATGCAATGTGGTGTCAAGCTATCACAAGGATACACTCCTTTACCTTCCAGGAACAGCTTGGCAACTTCAGCGCCTTCTTGGTACAAGCCACCTCTGTTGTCCCGAACATCCAGTGTGAACTCTGAGGCACCCTGTTGGGTCAACTGCTTGACAGCTTGTGCTACATCTTGCTGGGCTCGTGCGTTGAATCCTGACAGTTTGATCATGCCAATCTGCAAAAAAATGAGTTCAAATTGAGCTGGGAACGCCAAGGATCACAGCCCACTCCCGTACCTGGCCATATTCCCAGATGTGTTTCAACTGCCACAGACCAATGGGTGCTGTTATCATTATTGGCAGAACTGTCACTGTCCAACAGCAATGGTGTGCCAGTAGAGGTGTTATAGATCAACAATACACATTGCCACCAGCACTAACCTCGGATGTCAGTACATCAGCNGACTTGGCACACTGGCAACGCTGCTTGACGAACGCAGGCGGATATAGGTCGGCAAGTTTAGGACAAACGCAGCGCGTCGCCCGGCGGGCAATTGTGACTGGGCGCCATGGCTATGACAGTGATGTTCAATGGCGTTCAGTACGCTCCTGTGAGCTGCAAGATGTCGATAGTCGTTCCTGTTGAGGCTGAAGTCTTATGGTCAGTTGCCGCACCAAATGGTGCTTGCTCAGTCTTCAAGCCTCTCAAGTTGTTGCTGGTTTCAAAATTGCCCACCAAACTCAGGACTGTGCCGTGATAGGTCGGTCGTAGGCAAATTTGGGAAACAAGCCTTGTGGATGGGAACTGTGGAAGGCCAGCCTATATTCACACAGCTACTGGTGCGGTGCTAAGCTTGCTGTTCACAACGTGCCAATCTTCAAGCCTGAAACAGCATCGCATGGGTGTTGCATGAGAACTTAAGTGGTTGAAGCATTCATGCCTTCACGTCCAGCTTTTGCCTCAGCACAGCAATCCTCTTGCAGGGTGGCGAAACAGCCGACTATGTAGGGGCAGCACGAGTGTTTGGGATTGCGGACAAGCTCCTGTTTGAGCAGTTGACCACATTGGACAATGTGGACATGCTCATGTAAGCTGTCAGGCATACCAACCTCACTGCACACGCTACGTCTGAGCAGGCATTTGCTCAAATCATGCATGCATGCATGCGCCCAGAGCCAGTCCTCGGACTGACTTTGACTGACACCAACAGCTGCTATTGTGTGCATATGCTCGCCGCTCGCACCTGCTTGTACAGCTTAGCTCCTGTCGTGCCCATGTGCTGATGCTACAGTTGTTGACTTGCCTGCCGCNGTTGCTTGGTCTCCAATTGCACCAAGTCTTGATAGCTCATCTGTGCTGGATCATCCTTCACATATTGCAGGTAGAGTTGCAATACTGCATGAGCATCTTCCCTGCACAGCCATGTGTGTCACACCTTCCGCACATTTGGAACTCACACATAAGATGTAGCAGCACACGAGCACACATGCTGAGCAACACAAAACAGTTCTGGAAAAGGAGTGCACAATGCTGACCCTCTGCACAATAATGGTGTGAGCAGGACTGCAGGTCTGGTCAATAAGGCTGCCAGGCAGCAGCCTTTGTGCGCTGTCTTGTCACGCGACCATCAAGCATTTTAGGTAGGGCCTTCAGGTGTGTGCTGTGTAAGATGCGCAAGCAAGCAGCAGCATGATGGTGTGACACACAGCCCTGCAATGTTGCTCTGTACCTTGCAGAGTGATGGGCAGACTGGATGTGAGATCCAAGGTACTTCAGAGCCAGCACTTGTAGCTTTTGTGCCTTGGCTCCACGGCCTGCTTGAAACTTCCGGCATGCCATCAGCTCCCTCTGCATTGCAAGGGGGTGGCCCACATGCAGACTACTCAGATCCTTGGACAAGCCATAGCCAACCAACACGCAACCTGCGCAACAAGAACCGGTGACGAGCCTGTAGTCAGTTGCTCCTGCATCAACAGCGTCAACAGCNTGCTGCGGGGCTTGCAAGCAATTGTTGTCAACATGACACACTTGACGTGCGGTGTTGCTGTCTGTAGGGGCCAGACTGGTGGACATGGTAGTGAGCCCTCATGCACTGGTGGAGTCACACTCCCGCCTGCGCTTGCATTCCATTTACTACATCACAAAGCAGGTAACAAGTCCACACATCAAATGCAGCGAATCAGGGTGCTGCTGTGCCTGCATGCACTTTGTGATGTGCATGGCAAAGCTTGAAATTGCTCCCACAAGCACAACACAGTGGCCTCACAAGGCAGCTGCTGCTTAGCATCACTGCAAAAGCGTGGTCACCATGTATACAGCTGGTAAAGAGCTGTGTATACACTGTAGATAATTCCGGCGTTGGAGCGCATATTCAGCTTAGTGGGGGCAGATTTGCGCGCCTGGTTTGCAGCCATGCCCCGCCCCCAGAAGCTGCTTCCTCAAAAGCGCCCTCAGGAAGTGAATGCCCCCAGGGAGGCAGTGGGGCCGCAGCCAGGCCCTGCCAGACCTGCAGCCGGGCTATCAGCAACCATTGACAGATACTACTTGTCACGTCACTGTGCGGTAGGTCAACACAACAGCTGACCATTGCTGCTGTACAGTGTGATGGCCATTTGTTCCTCACGCAGTGTCAAACAATATCAAGAAGACTTTAGGTGTGGCATCGGTGGTCATATAGAAGGTGCTCTTGCAACATTATGGCATATGCAAGCCTGACATTGAGCTGTGTGCAGGTGTGTGATGGGCTCACGCATGCAGCTCAATCTTTGTGCGACCAATGTCAAGCAGACCCACAGCTGGCAGCAGCTGTCCTGACAGCTCGTGCAGGACGCCTGGAGCGGCAATACGTGCAACTGGTCCGCATCTGCCTGCACTGTGGGGCTGGTGGTGGCAGAAATGTGCAGACTGGGGGCATTGTTTGTGACTCGCTCGACTGTGGGGTGTACTATGAGCGCCGAAAGGTTGCTCATGAGTTAGCTGCTGCATCTGCACTGGGTCAGGCGGGGCTGACGCTCTTGGAGCAGTAGTGCATGTGCTTGGTGCTACTGTGAAGTGAGATCTCAGAAAGGCTATTGACGCATGAAAGGCTGATTATTGCATTTCATGTATTTACAGCTGGCGTATCTGGGGTGCACCGTGTAACACACAGAACAGTTGCAAAGTGTTTTAGAGTATGCAGTTCTGACAATCACAATGCATGGCAGTTTTTAGTTTGCTGCCTTCCAGTCAGTTGGCACAGTTGTTTCGGCTGCATTCTAAGCAACTTTACAAGATGGGTGGTAGTGCGAAGTGAGCTGACAATGTACACCCGAGTAATCTATCAGATCTGGAATCTTGACAAGAGGGCACAACCACCTGATGATGTACAGACAATGCAGTGGCAGCACGGTTATAATTGTCACAGCAACCGAAATGTCCTACAGAATTCCTCATATCATCACAATTGTGCTATGAAAACAAGGCTGACAGAGTTCCATAAGGCTTAATGACTCGTACACACTGTATCAACAGACAATCTCNAGTAGCTTGCTTGATCGTAATCTCGAGTCACGTTCCGCATTGACTCCCTTAACGAGCCGTCTGAAGGGGGACCCGACGGAAGCACAGCGCCGAAACCACCGAAAATTATGGCTATGATGCTCCGACACAGCCATAGTGGGGTATAACCAAAATATAGAAGGATTACAGCAGTGATACCATAGCCTATCTGTGGTGTTGTGACCATGAACCGACCTCGTTATGCACTAGACTGTCGGTGTTTCAGGATTTGCACCAGCAGTCTTGNAGGCCAGACACTTGGCACTGCATTATGCAACACCTCAGTGCATGTTGCCAGTATGACAAGACTGCTGGCCACTCCACCAGCCTGCTGACCACGCTTCTGCTGTTGCTGGACATGTATGCATATGTCAGGTCCAGCATATGCTCGAGACTGTAGGAGCTTGTTGACTGGCTGATGTTGGGATTGTCATTCTACAAGTATGATGCATTGCAGCTGGCACTGTAGAGTTGGCAGGTGCAATGTGTGCTTAGATAGTGGGAGTAGGTGTACGGTATTTTTCTGACAGTGTAGACCTACTTGCACCTCCCAAGCATACATTGCACTTACCAATTCTATAGTGCCAGCTGCAATGCATCACATTGCAGNAAGCAGCCTTGCATTTTGCTCTTGTGAGCCTGGGTATCTGATGCTGGCTATGTGTGTTTTGCGTACTAGTGCAACTAGGGTGACTAGAGTGNATCGGGTGCACTCACAAGTCGACAATCAAGCAAACCTCTGCTATCAGTCGGCTGCCCGTGGCATAGCAGCAGATGGAACAATGACTAATGAGACACATGTCAGAGCAGTCTTTGCTGACAAGCAGTGGCAAGGATGACACCTCAGGCAGCACCACATGGCTAGTCAACACTGCCAATCGTCAGCAACTGCAACAGCCTTTACTTCTACTTGTCAAGAGCATTGCCAGTGAAGCGCTCCTACAGCCGAGTCAGCACTCAGCACGCCAGCTTGTGCAGCAGGTTTTGCTTCACACTGCAACTGTGATCCTGAGCAGCTCATGTAGACGTCTCAGCAACATCGGCTGGCACACCTTTAAGTTATTACTTATTGAGTTATTACTTATCGTTAGACTGCTGCATTGCTGCATGGTCACATCAGCCTAGCATGCATGTCATCAAGANTCTTGCAGGTGACTCAGACCCGCTATGCTGTCAACCCATCTGACCGGCGCTCTTCTGGCAGCTTCAGCCAGCTTCTGACCGGCAATCAAAGCGGCTCCATGGTGTTTGTTCCCTACAAGCAGCAGTCTAGCCAAGTTGTTGCCAACAGCTTGCCTGGTAGCTCTGCTGCACTGTACAGTGCAGCCAACAGCCAGCAGGCAGGAGCTGCTGTTGCACCAGAGCCCTATCAGATCTTGATGCCTGTGCAAATGGCTGATGGGCGCATGCTGCAAATGCCTCCTGAGCAAGCCAAGGTGAGTTACTGTGAATACAAGGCAACTTGTGCATGGGATCCAAGTGCTCCTGAACATGCAAAGGGCATGTTTTGACAAGCTGTTGAGCACAACNACTAGCCTTGCGCTGCAAATCTTCTGTAGTCTTTCTCTGCAACCTGTGGAAGGTGTTGAAACACCTCTTGACAAGACGTTCTGACTGCATCATTGAGTTGCTGCCAACATTCTGCTCCAGGGCCTGCAGATCAAGTGCACGGGTTTAGATTCCACCCAGCATACGTTTTGTATTCGCAAAGATGCTGACTCACTTTGCAAAGCACAGTGCATTGAAAGGCATAGTCGTGNCGATCCACATGGGGTTCATGTGTACATCGACACCAGGTTGTTTCTCAGTTCGGCTGTAGGGTCTCTGGCTTCAGTTTTGAAGAGCGTCACTGTCGTCACCAGTGAGCTGCAGCGTCATGAATATGGTCTTGTGGCATACTGTGTTAGGTTGTTCCAGTTGAGGCCACTCAAGAATCACCAGGGATTTCATTCAGATGCTGCTCAGCGGGCACATAGTGGTGTAGAGCTGATTGATAGATGCAAGGCAGAGATCGATACAGAATCTGCCACGGAGGTCAGACCGTCTGAGTCAGAACGAATGTAAGCAACACAGTGTGTGCATTAATGCTCGTGCATAGCTGCAAACTGTGCAGCAAAGTTACGTTAGTAGCTACCTCAACTCAAGACCCTCCCCAACATCCACTAGGCCTTATGTTGATTGTCTGAGGTATATGTATGCTGATTATGCCTACACACAAGGAGGTGTAGTGGCTAAACAACAGGTGCAGCGCTATGCCATTTCTGCCACGGGAGTAATTATGCATAACCTGTGCTGCTGTCCACATAATCAACTCAGTCATGTTGGTGCAATGTGCTTCTGGTGGAATCAACAGGTGTTACCTCAGTCAGACGGTGTGGCTTTGCATCTGTCAAGTCTGATGTGCTGGTACCAGCCACAGCATCCACTTCATCGTACTCTTGCTCGTTATCTAGCGCCCGGCAGAAAGCGAAGCTAGGCTGCACTATGTTGCCCTGAAGGTCCCTGTGCACATTTTGCTCGTCTGCATCTAACAAAGAGCCCCCAGGCTCTGCTGCCAGCTCCTCCTCTTCACTGCTGTCATCATTTCTGCCGCTCCTGTGCTGCTGGCACAACAGTAAGCAAGTCAACTTGTAGCTGCTCGCAGCAATATTGCAGGATCAACAGTCCACCCACCTAAACACCTGCTCGCGCGACAGCGACCAGTGACTACCCTGGGCAGCGGAACTTTGACCTAAAGCCCCAAACACAGCATCAACTCTTTGGCCAAAGCCTTCCGGTGCGGTCAGTGACATGTTATTGAAGTATAGCGGAACTCAAAAGACAACTAGCAACTTCGGGATGCAGTGTTGTGAGGCTCAGCAGTGCATCTCACGATTGCCGAATGGCATCTGCAGTCCATTGCCTGCCGTGAAGATCAAAGCTTCTCTACTTTCGTTCCTGTCATTTGGACGGAACCTTGCCGGAAGTTCTCGTATTATTCAGCAGAAATAAGTCGAATATCGCGTTTTATCGCCTGGCACAATCTCTGCTTATCACAGGCGGAACACNCTGAGGGATGGGGGTGCCTTTATGGGTTGGGGATAGAGACGCTGACCGAGAGGGAGGAGCAGTCCTGGCAAGCGGGGTATGGGGCTGGGCCAAGGGTTTGGAAATGGGTAGGGCTGCGGGTACTGGCAGGGCTGACATCAAAAGCTCATGCAGCTGAATCCTGCATCGACACAGAAACACTCACGCCATATCACCGCAAGACAATGTATTAACAGATGGTGAGGTTTTGCAACACAGCATGGTGGTGCGTCACAATTCTGTATGGGTGAGGAGCTGATAGAGGTGGGGCAGACTGCTTTGCCAGTGCTGCAGGATTGTGCAAACTTCTTGGTTGCGCAAAAGTGATAGCTTGCTTGGCATGTCTACAGATGGCAGGTAAAAACGCCCACATAGCCTGATGATATTGGAACAAGCAGTTGATGTATAGGAGACACATGCACGGCATGCTGGCTACTCTAGCTTGTGAAACAAAAGAAGACATCTACATTTGATGTACAATGCAGGCATGTCATTCATGCTTGATTCGGGCTACTTGGAGATGCGACATCACTTTCTACACTGACACATCTCTCTCACCTGCGCGTTCTCAGGTGCTGCTTGAGGTTCCTGCGCAAGTCAGCCTCAGGCGCTGTATCAGCCTCATGAAGACCCTCAGTCATATGGTGGATCTCCAGGATCTCGCTGCACAGGGCTTTGCAGGCCCTCTGCCTCAACCTGTGCCGTATCCTGGCTCCCTGCACAGTTGTGACATCACCAATTGACTGTGGTATTGCCTTGCCTTGCCTTGCATTGCATGGCNTGTCTCTGTGGGTCATACATGTGTCAAGGTATCATAAAGACCAAGTCTGAATAAAAGCAAGTTTACCATTGAAACCTGAGGAAACAACTTTCAATACAAAAACAGGGTCACTTGACAATGTGACAAAGCTGTGTGCACACCATTAAATGCAAAGCAGACACATATGGGGGATGTGCTGCATGGTGAGTGTACTTTGTTCTGCTGCAGTGAGTACCGGCAGTCAGAAGGCAATGTGATGTCAGGGGTTGCACAGAGGCTACTGACCACAGATGCGCCGCTGGACACCACTCAGGATCTGGCCGCCTCTGCTGACCATGTGGTAGCAGGTCTGTGTTCATGTGCTTCCAGAAACACCTTCGGTGCATAAACCAGCAGCATAGGTCTCAGTGCATGCATCCCATCCTGTCTTTACACAACTTCTCAACAGTGAATGAAGCCATCAAAATTTGCTTGACTTTTGACAGGCGTAGCATACACATTTGCCAGAGTGTTTGCCTGCAGCAGACCACATCAGCAGTGCATGGCAGCTGTCTGTGATCTGTGTTTNACTGCGGCGTAGCAGGCACAACAGCATATGCTGAGTGTCATAAAAGCATGCTGGCACCAAGTGGGCCAGGGTTGGGGACCCAGCATCATGGGTCACATGTTCCCTTGCTGTTGCAGCAGCTGAAGCCAGTTGAAGCGTCACATATTCTGCCACACTAGGCACGCCACCACTCAGTATGAACAACATGTACTGCCCAGGTGGGGCGATGGTGCTATTGGGGGGTGTTGCACAATTGGTGGACCCCACCCCAGCAAGGCACTCAAGCACCACCTGGCGCTGGTCAAACCTCTGCCCATGAGTAGATGAGGCAAGCCTGTTGAGTACCACACGGTCGACCCTGGTGACATTGGTAAAGCCGACTGTGTAGTTGCTAGCATACTTCATGGTTGCAGCTGCATTGGCAATGACAGGGCGAGGCTTGCCAGTCTGTAGGTAGTCAGGTGTGTATAGCTGGACTCTGTATTCCAATGTCACTTCACTTCCAGCTACCAGCACCTATATCAAATAAGATAGTCAGTGTTTAGCATAACCAGCACATGCTTGGCAGGAATTAACAACTCAAGAAGCAGCTGGGCTTAGCTGCCCATGAACCAGGACAAGGGTTGGATCAAAGCAATGACGGATGGCTGTAGCAAAGCTACATTGTGATACTTGAATCAGGCCCGCAACAGCTTGTAGCAGAGTGACTTTGNGACAGATGCAGGTGTAGAAGCACCACCAGCTGCTGGTGATGCACACCAGGTGTTGTAGAGGCAGGTAAATAGCACACCAGTGCTGATGTGACATGCCATACAGACCAAATTGCATATGCTGTCACATACAGTCCAGTTTTGGCATGTGCCAGGCATGCACACACAACGCACTGGGACAGCACGTAGAACTCACACATTTGGCTTTGGAACTCACTTGTGCTGTTTGCTTGTCACACTGTGCACCCATTGATGTCAGTCCACCAATGCACATTAGCTGTCTGCGCCTCAGTAAATCAGGAACATCTAAGCGAGCCTGTAAGTGCACTAAAGCTTGAGGATGACATGCATGCTGTGCACAGACGACTTGACACCAATAAGGATGATTACGAGGTGTACAATGATGCATACTGAACTTTGTTTATCAATGATGGTTACCTGCCTCACAGTGAGAACAGCTGTTGGCCGACGAAGTGTTGATGTCGAACAAGATGAGACAATCTCAAGGTGATGTAGACATGAAGTCTGATATGTCACAAGTGATAGCAAGTTACAAACAAGGCCACAGTAAACCTCACATATTGCNCTGGTCTTTACTGCCAGAACTGCAGCTGTTCTTGTTGCATGAACACTGAGGAGAATAAGTAAGTCTTCAAGCTCTTTGACAGCTGCTCCCTTGCAGCAGATTTTGTGAAGGTGGTGACATACATCTCTTCCGTGGAATTGTATCATCTTTCACTTGTGAGAAGTCAAATTCTTGACCCTGAGTTTGACAAGCCCACATGCTATATGGTATAAACAGTCAACTTCAGTGCACTGCAATTGCACTAGGATGATTGCACCACAACAAAGTTGCTTACACGCTGCCTTGTCTGCAGAGATCTCATTGTGGTGACCCGTGAGCAGATCAGGCAACGAAACCCATCGGTAAGTGGTAATGTCCTCATATACTATATGCACCATTTGCACCATGGCACCTCATGCCCAATCCATATGCCATGATGTCACTTTGCCACTTTAGTGCACCACCATACTTGCAAAGTGCAGCCAAACAACAATTATTTGCAAAACTTGCTGAGCTTGCCCACAGTTTGCAGAACTGGCGGACCAATGCTGATCAAGCAAATTGAAATGCTGTGCAGGCCTTTGACACTAAGATCAGTAAAGAACAAGCAGCTGCTGGCCGCACTGGGCAGCACTTGCGTGGCTGTAATTGCAAGAAGTCCCAGTGCAAAAAGAAGTATTGTGAGTGCTTTCAGGTATTTCCATAACCAAGCATGCAATGCCATGCAAGTCCATCTTGCCAACTTGGTGGATGTCAACAACATGTTCTGGATCATCAACAGACTGTCCTCCAAGTCTGCATGAGACTTTAGCTATACAACCCTGCACTGCTGAAGTTGCTACTGTTATGTATGTCATGTAGCTGATGATTGACCACTTACAGTCCTGGTTGAATGCAGGCTGGTGTGCCATGTGGGCCTCAGTGCAAATGCTGTGACTGCCTCAACTGNATGCATCATCTCCATGCCAACCGTGTTTGACCCCTCCCTAGCGCCCGCTGGCAAGGCTACCATCCATGCATATGTGGCTGCCAATGAACCCTACAGCATTTGGGAGGGTTTGGACCGGAAAAGCAAAGAGTACAAAAAGCTGAAGGTANAGAAGAGGAGCAGCCGGCATCGCATGAATCTGCACCTCAGGTGTGCTGTCTAAAGGGGTCTGCATGGAAGCTGAAGAGACCAGGGGTGTTTGTTGCTGGTCCACCTGCAAGCAATAGCTGGATCTCAGCATGATTGTACTGCAGGGTTGATGCGTGACAGCAGCACTGTGCTGCATGGTTTGGTGCATGTGGTGCATCAGCAATGCATTCAGCAACGCAGTCCTCTCTCCTCTGGACAAGTCATGTGTGTCGTACAAGTCATGTGTGCAGGGCAGCAGGGCTGGCATTGGACGAGTTTGGCTGGTCAGATGTTGCAAGAACGCCCAGACACGCAGCTTTAGTTAAAGTCAAATCAGACTCTTTGCTGCCCCATGCAAATGTCTTAAGTGGCCGCCGGGATAACGCAACTTACATGCACCACTGATGCCACATTTACAATGCACTCAGCATGCTGCATCGCCCAAATTTGGTGGCGTGATAGTTGGACAGTGAATTGGGCACGCAGCAACATTATTCAGGCGAATTTGAAGTGAACTGCATGGTGTCAAGACGTAAGAAACAGTTTTGCTTGCGTGGTACATCCATGCAAGCGTGTGAGGCTTGGGAGAGCACATTTCAGTGTGCATGAAGCAGGTTTGCACACTCACAAAGCATGGCATGTGTAAAGCAGCAAGCTGTGCTTTGGTGAGCTTGGCGCAGATGTTTGTGGTACTGCCTGATGCTGATGCATGCAGTGCAGCAATATGTACTGTAACAGCACACCTCATCAGCTTTACTCTGGATGTAGTCAGACCCTTCCTGCCACCAGTGCATTTGGTCCATACAGACAGCGTGCTTGCACAGGAACTGCCAGTAGCGAGCAGTGGCCGGCAGCCTATGAGGTATGCCGGCGTGATGCAAGCCTAGCAACCCATCTCCAACTTGGTCTTGAAAGCGTTTCTTCCTGCATGATTGGTTACAAAAGTTGCGTGGGCAGGGTCACATCTGCACTTCCATTGTTGATAGCACAACAGTGCGAGACCTGAGCAGCGTGCACTGTCCGTAAAGTGAGGGAGGCCAATCTTACCATAAGTCTTCAGCAAAACGACCCTGCGAAACGTATCGCGAAAACTGGCGACAAGTGCAGCTTATGGCGCACAGGTCTTGTATTGGTAGTAACTCTAGGATCTACACAGCAGGGTCCAGCCGGTAAGCAAGCTGCATACTGCGAACTGGGCACGGCTGCACGCGTACCGAGCGGTGTATTGCTCCATCGAGATCCAGTAGCTGGACGTCAGCCATACTCTGCTTTTGCNGAAGGTGCATAACTTATATGATGTATGCATTGCCAGGCGCAGGCCTAATCATGCTGTCCAAGCCTTAACATCTGTTGCATAGCAACTTAATTTACATGTGGCATTCACTTTCAGCAGGTCTGACAGCGAATGGCAAATGTCAATCAAGTTGCTTTGCATCAGTTGTCAAGGCTCCAGCAACATGAATAGGCTGCGACTGGCAATGCATGTATTATATGAGGTATGCAACTTTTGCCAGCCACTGCTGCATGTTTACACACAGCACACACATGCTAAAGCAGCAAGACAGCAAGAGTAACATGGGCAACGCCATGACTCAGGCAGCAGACTGCAACACACCAGACACAAGCTGAGGCACTACACGGTGGGTACGACTCCATCCTGGCATGGAACAAGTCACACTGCTGCAACAGAGCATTGTCAGCAGAGTGATTGTGACATTGTGTGTACAGCTTGGTTTGCTAAGCACTGTGATAGTCACTTGACACACTTTGTATCATGCACAGAAGTGCGCCTGGCTGACAACAAGCGGGTGATTGCGATAGGTCTGAAAGGGCACTAACCTCAGGATGGGTAAAGCAGGCAGCTGGGACGCTGTTGTGGTCCAGCACATGCTCCCGCCCACACATGTTCTCCACAGCACTGATTGCGGCCCTATCCTCAGTTTGACATCTGCAAGCAACAGAGCTTGTGTGCACTGCTGCATTTGTAGCTGTGCTGATGCAGATATGTGACAAGGTACAAGGACAGGTGCAGCATGCATAACAGATGCTGTAGATACAGGAAATGCCACACCTACAGGAGAGGCATCACTCACAGCAGAAGCCTCAGCTGCAGCTGACAGTAGCACCACTCAGCACACTCACCCTAAATCCATGCCTCAGAGCCGGCCCACGCAGAGCGCAGTTGCTGATGCAGCTGACACTTCCATAGGAGCAGCACAGCCTGCAGCAGCTGCAGCAGAGCATCCAGACTGCATCAGCAACCCCCTGTACGAGGAGCCCAGCACAGCACAGCTAGCACAGCAAAGGACAGCACACTTCAAGATTGAAAGGCGCAGTCGCAGGAAATACCTCTGTTGCTCTTCGTACTGTCAGCGTTCTGTCTCCCATGCGCATGCCATTCAATCCTTTGCAGGCCACATCAGTCACTGTGCCGTCACCATACACCACAAACCCATACCTGGAACAGTTACACAATCAAATGGATCTCCTGCATGCAATGGTGCATCTGCATAGACATGGGAGACTTTGCGGCAAAGCAATGGGCGTGCACAGATTGTTCCCCTGCATGTGGTTATTGCATAAGCAGCAGCAACAAGATGGTTCGCCACTACGCACTTGCATGATAACCTGCCCGTGAGCGAATTAGCATGTTTTTGACCGTATTAGCGCGCCTTTGACCGTATCATCATGTCTTTGATTGAACTTGCCTGTCTTTGACCAAATTAGCCTGTCTTTGACCAAATCGGCGTTTTGAGACATGCACAACAGAGCTAGTGTCCTAAGACCTGCAGCTGGTCTGTGCCCAACAAAGATGCTGCCACATGGACCATCAATGCATTGCCACAAATTGCCAAGACATCCTGNATGAGGTTGCGCAGCATTGTAGGTGCTGCCTGCAACCACTGTAATCTCTTCTGCCATTGCGCAGCGAACCTTTCACAGCACATGTGGCATGATGCATGTTGTTAGACAGTGTGGATTGCTTGTGAGTCTAGCTCACAGGTGCTTGGTAGCTGCATGCAAGTGACATATCACTGCTCAGTCAATCAAATTCCTTCAGCAGCAGGCTGTTGGTCTCCAAACATTCAGTCTATTAGTCTGCCAACATCCCTACCTGAGTCATGACTGTTGTCCAGGTGACATAAGCCACAAATGTTGCAAGAACCAGAAGCGCAACTGCAGGCCGGAACCTTCTTGCCAGTAAGGTGCAAACCAGCCCCAGTTCTATAGCAGTGGGCATGAAGGTAAAGACCANAACTCCAAGCGCACTTGCAATGACAGTGTATTGTGGATTGTGGCACTTGCATGCAAGACACACACTCAAACCCATGCTCAAACTTGATGGACGTCTTGTTCTTCCACTTCTGTCACAGGGGATGTATTGCTGAACGTGATCAACAACAGCTGATTTTCAGAACCATCAACCAATTTCTGATCAGCAACACACAACTGGTTATTAGTCATAGAGCATGAGTGTTTTTGAGCAGCCTGACTGTTCTAGGCATGCGCTGTGCACCAGCTTGCGATATAATGAGAACATTGGCAGGGACAAGAGGGTTGCAAACAACAAGGGTGCATTGCTTGTGGCCAAGATAGCTGCAAGCATGCTGCAAATATATGTTGTCTGATGCAAGCCATGACAGCAATGAGGAAGACCAGCCATCAGGACTGGTTTCTGCATAGCGAGCTTACCTTCTTGGCAAAAGCTCTGGCTCTGGCAACACCACCCACATCAGGAGACACAACCACCAAGTCTCCTGTTGAGATGCGCTTACTGGCCAAATAGTCCAGAATGACTGAGTCACCATAAACATGGTCTACTGGAATGTCAAAATAGCCCACGCACTGGCCTGAGTGCAAGTCCATGGCCAGCACCCTATCAGCGCCTGCANTGCGTCAAGCATGCAAGAACCTGGCTACAAGTCCTTGCTGAGTAAGCTTGCTCATTGTTGATTTCTGTAGACAGAGACATTGTGTTCATCTCTATCCGCAGAAAGCAAGAGTGAGCACACTTGCACAGCAGTAGACTTGCAGCAGGGTTCTTGCATGCTTGACAGAAATGCACAAGCTGTCACTGATGGTTTGACAGATAGCANCGTTGCATTGACACAGGGAACAAGGTAGAGGCACCTCTACCTAAGCAGCATGCAATGTCCCTGGCATTCCGGGAGGCCTGAAAGTGTAGCAAGTTCCAGAATGAGACTGTTTGCCTTGAGATGTCTAAAGCAGCCTTTTCAGTCCTTTACAGGGTTATCACATCTGCTGTCTGTGGAAAGCAAATGCTCTGTCTTGTCAGCAATGAGTACGCCCTCTGACTACCAGACTCACATCTGATGATACTGTAAAGTACTGCATCCGAAAGAGGTATGGTTTGGAAGTAATCCGTGCTTGAACCAACACAGGTATCCCATGGGATCAATGCAGCTGTTGGCTGTTGGTTTATTGTCTTATTCCTGTCATGACTGGCAGAAGGCCACATGATTGCGACCTCCAGGTCTGCACTTCGGCTTGATGAAAGCTGGTGAATCAGATAGGGCATGAAACTGAGGCTTTAGGCAGACTGCTGTCCATCACAGCTCCCCCAAGCAACATAATCTGTATCCCAGATCTCAGATGGGACACACAGTCCACCTTGTGTGCAAACAATGCCTGTTCCCTAGTCTGTTTCCACTGCCTCATGTGTATGCTCTGTTGACCAAGATTGGGCCGCCGGGTCAAGCAGAGTCATAGAGTTGGAGGCTGACACTTTCTTCTTCGTTTTTGTATATCACGCCAGCAAAAACAGTCAAGGAGAACAACCCACACCCTGCAAGGCCACAACATAATGCCCCACAAATTTTCTGCGTACATGAGCAAAAGAGGTTTCAACAGCATCTTCCTTGTGATCCTAATTCAGGCGTTTTGCAGGTGCACCGGTGTGCGTGCCTGGGATGACGGCAATCCCTCAGATAATACCAAGCAGCTGCANGAAGGCATGTGGGCTGCCCCACTCTGCTGGCAGACTGCTGTGCAGGTTGAGGCTGCTGAGTTCCAGGTATGTGAGATTTGGCAATGCTTCGCTTGTGCCCCATAAGGGTGGCAATGTTCCTATATACACAACATTGCATTGCATGTTGGGAATGACACTCTGCTGGACAGCTTCTTCATGATGCATGTACAACCAAGCTCTTCAGCATGCACTGTCACCTGGGTCCATGTAACTTACGACCACCATCCATTCATTGTACGGATAAGCTTGCTGCCAACAACAGACTTGACAAGCATGTGAGTGCTGCGTGAAGCTGTACATGACGCCACAGCCTCTGAACATGATCCTGATGTATAAGGATGAGCAAAGGCACCGCAAGCTGACAGCACAGAAGACAGCACCCAAAACTTGCTCAGTCAGCAATGCAATACCTGTCANGTCGAGGACACCGCGATGGTTCAGCCTGCGAGCGCGCGCGCACGAGCAGACTCGGCTGCCCTGCACGAGCTGTCAACCTCCAAGTCTTCAGAGGAGCTGGTTCATGAGCTACAAAACGGCAATGGAGCCACACTTGGCGACTCACGTGCCGTGGGTTCTGTGCTACCTTTTCGTGCGGTTTCTACCGATGGTGAACGCGCGTTTCCAGCTTCGGCACGGCCGATGAGTCGTGCAGTCAGTCAGTTGATACCAGTTTACAGCTGTGCAGGTGGCCAGTATTCNATCTCAGAGTAGTCATAATTCCGCTTTAGCTCATCTCCTTCTGCCTCCCCAGACGCTAAATGGGCACAGATAAAACATAGACCTGAGTCATACACCCTCAGGCGCACAGCCACAGCACCTGCAGAACAGGTGTCAACCATCAAATACACTTTGCGACGAACTCTGAAAGGACTTGCTACTGTATTGGTTGTGTCTGCTTGACGTGCTTGACATTGTGAGATCGACTCAGAACGCCAGACACTATATGGTACAGGGTTTGTTGTGCATGCCTGACAGATGGGCTTGTACTGCGCCAAATCTGCATGTTGTGTTAGTGAAGCATGCATGGTCATGCATTTGCCCAGCAGACTGTGAGGCAGCATGTGCTGCAGCAGATGAGAGATCTATCTAGACTGCTAAGCCGCACAACAGACATGCATTTTGGCAGACGAGCCAGGCATAAGCACACTTTGACGGCCCTGCAGTTAGTACAAGCCTTTGCTGCCGTGCCTGTGCATTGCTTCCCAGTTTTGCCAATCTGATTTCAGCCAAAATATGCTGTACACCCTGCCTGCCTTGCCTGGCTGCTTGCTGCCACAGGTACTTGTGCAGCTGCCGCTGCACCTGGTGCTGACGTTTCGTTGCAAACTTACTTATGATATGCAAACAGCACTGTACTATCACGAAGTGTGGCAACAGCTGAAGGGGTGCTTTCTGACCTTTGTTGCCAAGGTAGCCCATCATGCCTGTGCCCACATAAGTCACTTGTACACCCCGCACATGTGGCAGGATGCCTCTGCGCACCCACACAGACAAATACACTCCCACCATCTGCTTGGCAGCCACCTGGACAGCACACCACGCCATACTTTAGTGCGTGCCCTGAGTATGCACAACCTTACACCATCACAAACCACACAAACCCAAACTCACAGGCTGCGGTGAGTCACAGACTAGACCAGCTTTCAGACCATCGATTCCCATGCTCCTGGCACAACAGGAAACAGTGAATGGCTGCTGTGTGCAGTTCCTGGAAGTNGCTTGAGAACGCATGTCTTTGATTTGATGTTTTGTCACATGCATGGACAAACACCCAGGGGTACATCGCTGGCAGCGTCATACCGTCAGGGTGGAAGGGATGCTTGCAGCTGTCCAGAACAAGCTGTTGGCTTGCTGCTGTGGCACAGTGCCAATCAGATGCAGCTGCACGCTGTCACCAAGCTGGTCAGCCACCTGTTGCCACTTGGCATGCAGATGCTTCAGCAACCCACCAAGGCCCTTCTTTGGCCTGCACAGCTCAGCATTTGTCAGCACATGCACACTGCAGAAGCTTCCTGCACTCCACAAGCAATGCACAGCAAGGCTCTAGTACACACAGCTTTTGCAGTCGACCTCCTGCAACATTTAGGCCACAGCTACCAGGATTGGGATCTCTCGTTAGGCACAGCGCTTGTTGCAAACAAGTGAGGCGTAAAGGCAGCCTCACTTGTTGTTGGGCATCTCAAGCTGAGCTTTCAAGCCCAGGCATTGCAGCAAGCGGCGGGTTTCAGCATCCTTGGGTCGCAACCGTAGGCACAGCAGCTCCTTCTGCGATGACTGTGCCCTTGGCATGGACTGCTGCCGCTGGCTAGAGCCCTGTTGTCGTACTGGCTGCTGTTGCTGCATTGCCTGGGCTTGGTCTTTTCACAATGCACAGGCTGCTTGCTCAGCGAGATATGGAGGCTGATCATGTCCCTGCTGCAAGTCCTGCTCAACCTTCACGCCCAAATGAGCTCGAGCAACTGGCTTGTTCATTGCTAAATGGCCAAACCCAGGCATGCCCAGCTCCTACACTGCAGCAGAAGCGCACTCACCAGGTTTTCTGCTTAACGCTGAGAGAAATGCAATGAGCAAGTGAAAGAATTTACGCTTGGAAAGTCTTAGGCTTAGTCATACATGTGATCCAGGATTTACCTGCCCAGTAGGGGTTTGATGCTGTGTCTGCAGAACTGCAGATTTTTTGCTCATGGCACTAAGCACGCTGAGCCTGAAGCGCTGCTAGGACCACTTGCTCAGCTTGGACTCAACACTGATTCTGAAGTTTTACAGGGATCATTTCCTCGGTGGGACTTGGATCACCATCCTAAAGTGCTGCAGGCGTCGGCTGCNTTCTGCACGTGCTGACAAAACGAACAACGTCGCCTCATGAAATGCTTAGACGCGGGTTGCCTTGCGCTAGAAATTCATGCTTGTTGCGCCATCAATTGTGAGAGTGGGTATGCCCATCACATAATCATCCTGAGCTCGGTGTGAATCCACACGCGCACGCAAGCAGTTGCGTCGCCCAGACAGCGCACACCCTAACCAGGCCGTGCATGACTGCATAAGCCGTTGACCTACACACAGCTGTTTGGGGCCTTGATACAACATGCCTGAGCGCGGTCAGGCGCCCACGGAGGTTGACTGGCAAAAGTAAGGCTGACGACTGCTGCTGCTGCTGCTCTGCTGCTGCTGCTGATGTGCTGTTGCTGCAACAGCCTTGCTGTTGGAGTCGGCATCTTCCGTCTCAAGTAGCCCTCTTTAGGTGCAAGCACAATCCAAAACATGCCTGCATCTCTTGTCAAGCTTTCGCAGCGATGCTGTTGCTTGCCAGCTGTGTAAGTGTACAACCATGCTATACACACATAACTGTTTTGCACCAAGCTTGGCCTTTGGATCATGGCAACAACAGCGGGTGGCTTTGCAGGTCTAGAGGGCGTGAGCACAGGCACAGCGATGACAGCAGGCACAAAACCGATAGACATGACAGTCACAGGCGGCGCTCATTGGAGCCAGAATCTGAAGCTGCCGTCAAGGAGGCTGCAGATGCTGGCACTGCCGCTGAGGAAGACCAGAAGGAGCAAGCCAATCAAGAACTCCAGGTCAGATTTACAACGTGTTGTTGCTTCTGTTGTGCTCTCTTTGTGTGTCGCAGCTTGACAAGCTGGTGCAGAGTTGGCACAAGGCGCCAGCATGTATTTGTTTGTGTGAGGCATGGTGTGCCTGGACTTGACAGTCAAGCTCTGTTGCCTGAGCATACCTGTCTTGCAATCATGNGTGGTGGCAATGGATCTTGATTCTGGGAGGCAAAGGGTTTGGCAGCAAGCTTAAGACAGCATTGCAGCCTGTTGCAAGCTCAGNGTGGGCAGCTTTGATCATGGTGGGGGCCTATGATCATACAGGGAACGGGTACAGTATTCTTGTGTGCTGTGAGTTACTTCCCACACATTTGTGTTACTTTTCACAACAGTCTACACATTGCATGCAACGAGCAACCTGCTGCCATGTATGAGATACATTTGTTGCGCTGAGATGCATAGACATGCATGCAGCTGCAATGCACATGAAACATGCACGCATGATCATCTCTGTCGACGGCGAGCACGCTACTATTGAGGGTGCTCTGCATGCCATACAAGCCCTGGAAGCTTGTCAGCACGCGCTTTGCACAAAGCACTTGTCTGGAACTGCCTGCAGCGTAACATGCTCACCAACACGGTCTATCTGCGCTGTGTCTCCTACCNCAGAGCATGATGAAATCAGGCTTGGTTGCATGACAGGTTGTCTGAAGGAAAACTGATGCAGTTGCCAAGAACATTGTGAGACTGACCTGCAAACAAGAGCCACTAATGTANGTAATTTAGGGCAGCGCCAGATGCCCCAGGCCTCCAGCTCCCAATCAGCCCTGCAGGGCAGTGAAAGCTTGGGGGCCAATGCCCTGCTGCATCTGCTGAAGAACTACACCCGCAATGCTGACACCAGAACCGCCATCACAGTCGGTGAGCTGTTCCGTAACTGTGTGCTGCATGGCCAACTGTCATGCTGTCTCTGACCACTGCTGGAACCCCTGTACAGGACAGGCTGCAAAATGTCAACGCCAAATGATGCTGTGTGCTGCGTATCTCATGANGTAAGCGCTGCTGTTGGCTGTTGCAGGGAAATCACTGATGTTCTGGTACTGCACCACTCCTGAGCTGGCAGGCGCCACTGCTGCAATGCTCAGTGCAGGACTGGCTGCAGCTGTGGCAGGTCCAGGCGCCACTGCTGGAGACGGCACTGACACAGCGCCTGTTGGCACACCACTTGCGGGTGCCACTCCAGGTGCTGAAGTGTTGGCAGTACCAGGTGGAGGTGCTATTGCACTGCCAGTTGGGCCTGAGCCAGGGGCAGTTGCATTGGCCCCGCCAACTGCCCCACCAGAGCTGGAAGGAGCAAGGGCTGGTGCACTGGAGTTTGGGGATGCTGCAGCTGAGCCTGGGGCCGGGGCAGGAGCAGTGCTGGGATTGGCTGCTGGGCCTGGGATTGGTGCACTCACAGCAGGAGCTGGTGCTGGAACTCCTGCAGCAAGCCACAAGCTTNGTTGGGCATAGTGGCATCACAGGGCTTGAACAGCACTCCCTTGGCTCTACTAGCCAGCCATGCTGAGGTTTGTATGTTGTATGCCATGCAGCATATGACACTCGACTACCTGGAGGCCTGCTCATGCCAGTTGCAGGGCTTTGTGAACTGGCTATCCTGTGCACCGGCTGCTACGTAGTGTGACATTTTGCACACATGCTGCTTGTGCTGCGGCCCTGCATGCAGCTTGTGAACCAGCTGGGCACGAAGCCTTGCACTTGACCGCAAATGCTACTGTCCATAAGGCTCACATGCGTGAGCATGCCCGCTGCAGTACATGCTCATGACATATGAGTGTAGTAGGCCAGGCTTGATACTGAGCCTGCCTGTACTCACATAACATGCCCTGGGTCACAGGCAGCTCTGGAGACTCTTGCANCATGTACCAGACGTCCCTGGCCTACTTCATTGCCCTATTCAATCATTGCATTGATGCCAGCGAGAAAGCTGCAGATGTGTCATCCCGGCTTCGGTTGCTCACAACATTTGCCACAAGCTTCATCTTTGACAAGGTGCAGAGAGGCCTGCTGGAGCAGCACAAGCTGCTCTTCNGATGTTATCGGTGACTGAAGCATCATAATGCCTCACCATGGTCTTCTGCATGCGGCTATGCATGCTGGCCCTCCATTGTTCTGTTGAGGACGCCCGCGTCACTGTACTGTGCATGTGTAACCGCCACTGACTTCTGGATCGTCACTTCCAGGTTGTATACAACTTGCTAGGGGCGCCATGTCTCACAACAACAGGGTTGCGCTCACCCAAAGGCTTGAGTCCCTATATTTAGAGCTTAGGGTCTAGGCAAGGGTTTCGGCACTGCAGAGGATGCATTTATCTGCCAACACAAAGCAGATGTTGTTGCACTGTGTTACAGAAACAAAAAGTCACAAAAATGTCAGAAAAGTTAAGTCGTTGTCTAGCCTGCAGGGTATGTGGTGAGGCGTACCGCTATTGACAGCATCGGCGGCTGGAGCACCTTCACTCCGATTGCTGAGGTACACTACCCTGCGCACTCTTGATCAGAACCTTGCTTTGGACTGGCATTGTCCCCACGACATTGCTGCGCATCACCACTGCACCTCAGTACTGTGCCATCATTGTTGCACTCACAAGGCACAACACCTGGTGACGTTACAGTGCATCAAGCCTCAATGCTGGTCAACACAACATGATGATTTACATGCCTCCTAGTAGTGTTGAACAGTGTAAGTGCAGCACATACATTTGCCGTGCTTTGGTTTCTTACTGGTGTTGCTTTAGCCACCCTCAATGCCAGGAAGTAAGGCTTGGCGACATTGTGATGCATGACTTGATCTTGCACACCCACATTCCTGCCGGCGAGCCATGTCTCAACCTGGGTTTGACTGCTCGCCAAGATGGAGCTGAATGGGCACAACACCTACAAGGCCATTCCGCATGAGGTTGTGCCTTGAAGGAGGACTTCTCTCCTAGATAGGCCTGCTCCAAATCAACGCTACACGCTGTCTAATGGGTTGGGCTGGATGGGTTGCTCATGATCAGTACCATTAATTAGCTAGAGCTGTGTGTGCTTACTCGACATCTACAAGCGTTTGGTCCAGAATGCGCTAACAAATATGAATGTTCACTTGGACATGTCTGTCTTACTCACTATCTACTGGCTGTCTGGTTCAGGATGTGCCCACAAGCATGGCCCTGCAAGCGCAAGGCTGGAAATGCCGCTTTCTCAACACAACCATCGCTGAAGGGCACTGCCCAGAAACTCTAGCAGAGCTGTATGAGCAAAGGTACAACCTCTCGCCATCAGCGTCGGCAGTCAAAATGAGAGGCGCATGGACGGACACATACATGCATGAAGTGCTTTGCATGTTGAGGTCACCTCATTGCTGTCAGCACCCAGATGATTGCATGCAACATTAGCCTGGCTCCCAGAAGGCCTTCTGGGCATACCTTAGTCTAACCATACCCTAAGCNAAGGTGCTGCCCGCCCTTCCTGACGCTTCCGCTTTCCTTCCCTATGGTCAATATCCATTGCAACAGGTTTAACCTTTTTAGGTTGTGTTGCTGCTGGCTTCTGTGCTGCTATTGCCTTCTGGCGCTGAGCTGCACAGTCACAAAGCTGGTCGGCCGGTCNTCAGCGTCCGACAGGCGTTCGAGATCAGCTGCCTCTGCGATTGCGGCTTGATATGCACCAAGGTAGAAGTTGTTGCGCACAGTGAATAGCAAATCGGGCTCAGACATAGCTCAGGATCGCGCCCAGGCCTTTTGCTGACTGCTGGCTGTCGGGCGCTGCAAAGCACAGGAATAGGGGAAGGAAGAAGATCAAAGAACGCCTGGTTGGGTAATTAGCTATTCTCGTGCTCGAATGACCTCCGTCGAAAACGGGATCAGAGACAAAGCCTCATCAAGCCTGTCACGGACGAATGCAACATGACGGATCAAGAGTCATCGAGACTGCCCATGCGCTTGAGGCACCGTCACTATAACAAGCCATCGTTGCTCAGGTCAGCAACCGTCATCAATCATAACAGGGACATAGCTGTCAAGGACGTCAGCGATTCTATCGTCTTCAAAGTTGTGTTCAACCAGCTGTANAAGCATGGCACAGAGACAACAGGAGCCTTTGATGAACAGCCTCCTGAAGACTCCCAAGATATCAACAGTATGGTGGTTGGCACTGTAGCTGGGGACACATCCTTTGATTTGACACAGCTTGGCAGCAACATACCGCAATTGGATGGCCATACTGCCACAACAACTCCAGTCTCTTCTGCAAGTGCTCCTTCTGCTGCCACCATCTCTGTGTGCCAGGGTAAAGACTGCAAAAAGCAAGGTGGAGAAAGTTTGCTACAGTATGTGCAGTCAACTGCGGGTCCTGAGATTAGTGTAGTAGGTTGCAAATGTTTGGGCAAGTGTGAGCAAGCTCCAAACCTTAGGGTTGAGCTCCCAGATCAGAAGCCTGCAGTACATACCATTGTTCAGAATGGCCAGGACGTGCAAAATATTTTGTCCAGAACCAAAGCACGGTATGGTAAAGATGTGATGAAGTCGTTTGCCTTGGTGAATTAGTCTCTCTTTTGCGCATATGTACATTGCTTCATCAGTACCAGCCTGATGTGTCNCTGTGCATGCCTGACTGGGTACTTACAGCAGGGATCAACATGGTGACAATCACGACAGCAAGCAGTCTTGAGATAGCATAGCAGCAACAAACATGCAAAGAAGCAGAACGGGGACGGACCTCAGGTTCACCATTGCCACAGCCCTTGGACAGGCCAACATCTATTCTAAACACCTTTTCACCGCATGCACTGTTGATGCCCTGCTCCTGTATTGTGTGGCCTACAACCTGCAACAAGACGGAAGCAATCAGACCAGCATCATGCATCAAGACAGCACTTACATATCATGCCTTGCATGGCCCTGTTTGCGTCACAACCACCAATGCATCTACGGCCCACCCAGTTTTACAAAAGCTGTAATGCATAAGCTGCTCTACAGCTACGGCGTCGCATGTATGGCTCTGAGTTNACTTGGGCTCAGCTGACGGCAGCAAAAACGGTGTATGTCAAAAGAAAAGGCACTCACGCTATCGAGGCGGTGCAAAAGGGGGCCAAATGTCAGGTTGGTTGCAGCCTGAAGTGTTCCTTATGACCACGCATGCCACTGGAAAGTACCACTGGAATTGACAAATGCCAGCTTTGCAGCTCAGTGCTGGGGACATAGTGTACCTTGCTGTTGTCACCAAGGCTGCACAAGAGCCATCGTATCAGTACGGGCTGCAGTTGACAGGCCATATTGCACCTGCAAGCTCACCTGAAACAGCCATACAGGTTGCACTAAAACTGTCCACCCCACATATTTGCCTCTTTGCATGTGTTGCTCATGCTTTCAGACTTGTCATTGAGCAGCTCCAACTTGTGGTTCTGTCAATAGGCACACCCCGTGGACTCCAGTGCTGGTGGCACAGCCACAGCCACAGAAGCACCTCAACCCAAGACGGGGGATACCTCAGCTACCTTGCCTGCAGAAGGTTGCTTCAACAGAAAGCACATTGTCTTCTGGCTTTCTGCTCACACAGCCTTGCTGCGCCAAAAGATAGTTCAGGCTGGGGCTGTACTAGAAGACAGCATCACTTCAGAAACAACCCTTGTCATTGCAGCCAAGGACACATCCATGACAGAAGCTGCATCACATCTCGCCACGCTTCCTGCCAGCGTCCAAACAACAACCAAAAAGTATGAGGGGCAGAAATTCATGCTGCCTGTTAACATCAGCTTCGTGACCCCACAGTACATCAGTGACTGCCTTGCCCAGGACCGGCTGCTACCCACTGCTTCTTATGAGATCACGCTTCAGCAGATAGCCACACAGGACACACGCACNACACCTGACAGCAAGCAGCCGCTGTTCAGCACACTTGCAACACCTGACAGCAAGAAGGACTTGCCTGGCAGTACTACTGCAGCTGCCAGCAAAATTTCTGCCCAGGCTTTGGTAGAGTCTCTCCCCAAGACACCTCCTGGAACCCCTCCAATGACCCCAACCAAACCTGTAGCAAGGCAGCCAGGCAGTGCATCAAAGTCAGAGTCTGCAGCGCATGAAGATGGTCTGGCCAACAACAGTGTGTGGCAGGGTGACGTCACATGGCAGTGGGGCAGCGGCTCAGCTGCTCAGGGCAGGTTCACCGGATCACTCACCCATGTCTCGTCGTTCCCGTCCGGTAGTCACTGGAATGCTGACAGTGAGTCTCGCTGTCTGATGCTGTGTCTGTCAGTCTGACACCCACCTTGGTGGTGTACAATGACTGCGCAGTAATATGCTGCAACACAAGCAGAGCAGATCAGACATGCGATATTTTGTGTGTCAATGTATGCATCAGATATGCTTTTACCAGAAGCTGAGTAGTGAGCTTGTTTGCCTCAATGNTGCAAAGACTGTGGATCAGGGCAGACTGATTGTATCAGGTTCAACGAGCATTCATGAACGCTGACACTGTACTGCAGCCACAGTGTGCCGCAGACTCACAGCACACAATCCAGGGCGCTTGTGAATAAGTCTGGCTGCATACAGCCACAATGAGGGCATACCGCTGCACAGTCTCTAAGAGCATACAGCTGCACAGACTGACACAGACTTACACAGACTGACACAGACTTACACAGAGCATACAGCTACACAGACCATATATTGTTGTCTGAGTTCACCATGTGTGTAAGACATCTTGTGGCTGCACAGCCACTACAAGCAATAAAAGCTATAAAAGCTGTAAGAGCGTATTATAGCATAACTTACTATAAAAGCTGCAATGACAATCATGTCATGCTGGCATAGTGAGCTTCCAAGTAGTCGGGCTTGTTGGGATGGGTCGTGAAAGAAAGCAGATGCAGGCCATTCTGTTTCAATCTGGCAGATGGCATTCATTCATGGAATCGGATGGCTTGGTGGTATGTGGGGTCCATGCGGCAAATGGAGTCCATGTAGCAGTAGGTGTTGTTCATTGGAGNTGGCTGTGTGTTTGGCAAGCTCTGATGTGAGCGTACTGCAAAGCAGCTCAAGCACCTCTGCTGAGTCATTCTGTTCACCATCAACCAGACAGTCTGCAGGAATGTATTCCCTGCGACAATGCAACACACCAATGGGTGCTTTGGCTATTGCTGATCCTGCGCTGCGCACCTCAAGCAGCCTTTGCAGTGCCTCAGCAACTCACACTGCTACAGACTACCTGAATGCCTTCAAGACTTGTGTAGGACTGATGGGTTTTCTTCGAGATGACGTCGACTGCGGCGCTGTACTTGCAACACAAGCTGCAACAGCATCTGCTAAAGGCGCCTCAACGCCTGGGTGCGCTTGCAAACTACGGTTTAGATACTCGAGCACATTTGGACAGGCTGCTAGAGCCTGTACATGGCGTAAAGTCNGCTGACACCTCTGACAGGTCCACTGCTGGCAGCTGACCATTGCTGTGGTGCACGTTCATGCTCCCAGGTGCTGCTGACAGTGACATTGGCTCTTGTTTCAACTCATCGGAGTCTTGATGTACATGAGGCATTACAGCCTGCTGTGTATGACCCTGAGAGACCAGGTCAGCACTTGGTGTTGGCTTGACTGCTTGGTCTCCTGTCTGAGAACCGTCAACCTTGCTCTTGGCTTGGAGCTGATCAGTAGTCCTGGGCTTTGCCCAGGCAGGAACACTGTCAGTCACCCCAGCAGCATCCATGCTTTGCTCACTGCTAGGGATGCCCTGAAGTTTGCTGTCAGGCTCTGGGGTATTGCCAAGCTTGACCCCAAGCTNGCGCGCATGAACGAATTGGATGATTGACTGCTCACCTGGCTTGGCACTACTGACAGCCGAGCTGTGGCTTGCAACCTGTGGCACATAAACAGGCTGAGTCTGCTTCTGGGTGGTTGCCTGCGTTCAGACATGTACGAGCGGTCAGGAGTTCCCGACAACCGCACCTGTAGAAGCTGGCGGCCTCTGAGCAATTCTTGAGCAGCTCTCANCCCCATGTTGTCTTATTTTTGCCTGCTCCTGCTTGAACTGTACAAAAATGTTCACCTCCACCTCTACCTCTGCGTCCAGGACAAGCAATGTCATGGTGTAGAATGCAATAGAACAGACCCAAGATTGGCGACCAAACATCAAGTGGCTTATGTACATACTGTTTTCAGCTTCCCTTGCGTCTTTTTGTGAAAGTAGCATGTCAGTGCACTATGTAGACTGTGCACTGGTGTAGACTCCCCCGCTTTGTGTATGATCGCGCTTCCGCATTGCTTTTTGTGTATTAGTTTATTTCTCGTTTTCCCCCGCTTTATGTATGATAGCTGGTTGTCTCCCAGAAGTTCATATGCAGACTGATATCCCTTGGATGCAATGCGTTGTTGGTAAATTACAGAACTATAAGGGGTCTGAAACATGAGCAGACACTACAGCTTGAGCTGGTTCGCAGACTCTGTGTTTGACACTCCAGAGTATACTCACTTTACAAACAATCTGAGTACTCTAGTGTTCAACACTAGTGTTCAAGAGTCTGCAGAAACTCGCAGTTTTTANCAAAGGGAGGTGCCTGTTAGCTGTCTGTGACTGTTGCACAACTGCTGTTGCTTGAGCACGCTCCCTGCCAAAAATGCCACACATTCACAAAACATGCGGTACACAAGCACACTGCCCTAAGTTGGTGACTCAGCAAAGCAATGTCGCATGGCCATCTAACGAGGGCGTCACAGGTTGTTGGGATCTGTTCGGCACTGCAAAGCCGTTAGAGCAACAAGTATTGATCTGTGATGGATTGAGGAGCACTGATTGCAACTCACAAAGCCTTGTGTCTCTACAGGGAAGTGTGCACTGGTTTGATGACTGGTACAGCAGCATGCANTTGTGGCAAGGCCATGGCAACTATACACTGCTGTGTGTCGTGGCTGCAAGCAAGCTCGCTGAGCTATGGTAGTGCTTGGACAGCATACAGCACAAGGTGGAGAACAGCAAGGGTCAGCACATCAGTGTTGACAGCTGAGCAAATGCACTGTGAGTGACAAGCAGCTAACCTGAAGGGAATAGCGGTGTGTGACCGGTAGTCTGGGTGAATGACATTGGTGAAGAAGCCATCTGAGCCATCAATCAGATCATACACCTGCCACATNATACTGCTACCTGTTGACAGAAGGCGGTCATCACATACCTGTTGAAATATGTTGTGCAGGCTTACACAAGTGAACTGATGACCAACCCGTGTTAGTGTCTGCAGCTACAAAGCCCTTAAAGTGTTAGTGTGTGCAGTCACAAAGCCCATAAAGTGTGAGTGGGCGCAGCTACAAAGCTTGTCAAGTGTTACTCAGATTGCATGTATATGCTGCACTGACCTTGCCAAACCATCGCAGGTTATGCACAACCAAGTCCCATCGACCTGAATTCAAATTACGACACAGGTCAACCTCAATTCGCTCATGCAGAGGCAAGAATGGAGGACCGTAATTAAGTGTGCCTTTGTGCGGTGATTGAAGGCTTGCACATGCATCTGGATAATGCAGGCTGCCGACCATGACATCTGCAACTTTGTGCAGCAGCCGGAAGCCCTGGTCAATAACTACTTTGGTCTGAGCATGAAGCAGGTCTATGCCGTAGCGAACCATCAGATCAAGTGTTCTGAGATCGCTCTCCTTGTAATGTTGGACATGTTTGCTGAGGACCCCAGAAAACATGCGTGTCCACCGCTTTTGACTGACTCTTGATGTCAACACACACAGCTCTAGCTCAAGCCGCAGAGTTGTGGGATGCAAACTGCCTAGGACTAGCGTGGCTGCCTCCAAGCGGTCTTGCAGGAAGGACTTCTTCTCCACAGACGCCTGATGATAAAAGCAGCGAGCAGCCGCCACTGAGCAAATCAGCGTCTCTGGATGATTGGGACCTCGATGGCTTTCTAGAGAGTCATAATGCTGTCTGACAAACTTGGCTGCTGTCCATAAGGGTGACTCATGTAGCCCATTTGACCTGAACTCATAGCGGTTTGTGCCATCTTGTTCAAGATGCATTTCCCAGTAGTCTGAGTGCCCTTCCACATCATATTCATCAGTCCAGTCTGGCAGGTACTCGACCGCAAAATCAAGCTGACTGCCCACCTTGTAAGCCAAGCTTGGATCTGGAGCAGTTTGCGCCCAGATGAACATTTGCATGAGCGCTGCTACAAGCAGTGGGCGATTTACCTCAAGGAATGAGTCTACCACATCACAGCTGTAGTGGCTCAGGCACAANCAATGCTCACGTCGCACTCTGACCATAATTTGTAGCTGTGCGCCTTGCATGTTGTTCTGTTTCGTGTGCTGCTTCCTGCAATTTGGTCATGCTAATCATGCTTTGCTGCAGTCACTTTTGTTGACACATATGTATGTACTGGAGCAGGTAGCCATGTTGAGTCAAGTGGGCAGGGCAGACGCCTCTGTTGCCGTGTATGCATTTGGAGGTGATGTGAAGCAAGCCACCAACAGCTGGCAGGCCTCCATGAGCAATGTGCCTTGAATCAAGATGCATTGGTGTGCTCATCTTCCTTCTGAAAAAGTGCAATGGGCGGGTCGTACACATCAATGCAATTGACGATTCATGCAGCACTATGTGTATCAGCAGTACTAGCTAGCAGCGTGGGGCAGCACTTGCTCTGTGGTGTGGCACAACTAGTGCCACCCAAACAGCAACTTTGCATAGCTGCCAATGGTGATGGGACTCCAACTTGCACCACGTTGTATGCCATGTGCATGCCTGGCATTGAGTTGCCTTGTTGATGTGTAGCAACAACACAGCTGAGGAAGCATGTCAAAGTTACAAGCATTGATACATGTTGCGCATCCTGATATCGCAAGCCTGTCCTGCCAGAAGAATCTTTGTTAAACTCACATGGAATGCTGACTTGAGGATGTCAGTCAGCTGACTCTCTTGACTCGCATGCGCTAGGTTGATAGCCAGAGTGTCAGATGCGTCCCGCAAGGCTGAAGAGTATGCTGCCAGNACAGATTGCTCTGACACCAAGTCCCTCATTTTCAACCAGCTGTGAAGTCAGGTTGCAGGCGCCCTGCAGGANGCGAGTCTGCCGCCACGTGGACGTGCATAACAACCCACAGTCGACCGAGGATGATGGCGTAACACAGGTGGCTCTATTCGACACCGTATACTGGCTCAGCGCATTTGTTTGCTTTGAGCTGTCCTGGTCAATTGAAGGAAAGCCATTTTCAAACCAGTTGTCAGTCAAACTTGTGTCTATGTACAAGCATCACTACGAGCACACAGCACGCTAAGCGACACCGCACATCGAAGCAGGACGACACGCAACATCATGGACAAGTACGCTTTACAATGTTGTATGCACACGCTTGAACATTGAGGCCCACTGGCAGGTGCCTCGCANACTGAAGGTATCAGCAATTTGGTGCAGGTCATTTGATAACCTTGCTAGCTACATTGACGCGGACTGGCAAGCTCAAGAAGAGGTATACTGCCTGGATTTGTTGCCTTTTTAGATGCCAATCTTTGCGGCAGCCATAGTCCTTTTGGCAGCCATGGTATTTTTAACAGCCATAGTAGCAGCCATTGCAGCAGTCTGTACAGTAACCCTATCAGCCTGGCAAACCTTGCATGTACACGTTCAGCCAGCAGCAGTCTGCATGCAGTTGCTGTGCACACAGAACACACACTTTTGCTGTGTCATAACACCTTGTAAAAGCTGAGGTGTCAATCATTGCTGAAACACTCTGTGCACTGGGAGGTACTCTGCAGCATCTGGCTGACTGCAGGTAACAAAAGCAGCCNCGATTATGTGTTACTTACTGTCCAAGCTGCCAGTTGCTAGCATTGTGCCAGCGCTGTTGAAAGCAATTGCTGCCACCTGCATGCATTCAGATGTTGTGTCAGATGTTGATGCATGATTTGGTCGCTGGTGGCCTGCAATAAGNTGCTGTAATCCCTGTTTGTGCCTGAAGTTAAAGAGACTTGTGGTGTTGATCAGGCTGGCGCTACNGATGCTTGCAGGGCCCGGTGACTCACTCCGGTCAAAGGGTTTTCGCTGATTAGCACAAACAATTGAAGTCCAAAGACCGGACTTTACGCACAGCTGTGCTGGCACCTGTGCTCATGCCAGTCAATTGATGGACATCAACGTGTTGTTGACATCTTTGCTGTTAAGTGGCCGGCAGCACGTAACCCCCCAAGCATAACATTGGAACGTCAACTCCCACTGCGTGGCAACCTAACTCCCTATGCAGCCCTAGTGGCTTGCAACTATGCACGCAGCCGGGTTCAGTGCACAGTACGGATGCCTGGACCACCANGCAAGGCCTCCTTGACCTGGGGTATACTCAAAGGGGGAGCAAAGCGGCCCCCCTTCTGCTCGGCCACATCACCATTTATCTGCATACGCATCGACATGTAACCTGTACTTTAGTGTTGTCTTGCTGTGTAATGTTTGCACGCAGGTGTGTGTCAGGCTCATCCAAACTCCCAGCAGGGCAGCTGCTCAGCGCCATGCTGATGGCAGCCAATTCATAAGTTGATGCCAAGAGTGCACAGGCTGCATGTACAAGTATGTATCAGTGTTGCAGTGCAATTGATATCTACCTNATGATGCTTGCTGTTGGCGACCATCATTCACGATTAATGCAAGCTGGCCACCTTAGAGTGCAGCGTGTGAAAGTGAGACTTATTGTGTATGATCTGCAGAATGAGCCGGTCATTAGCGTCAGCGCTTTGTTGAAGATCGAGTTGGGTCAGACTTGGCTAAGCGCGTCAACCTTGTTCGTCACGATCGCAGCAAGGCCCAGAGTGACGCAAAGCACTGCACCGGCTTGCAGCAAGGCGTGCACTTGAATGGCCTTGACTCTAGCAGAGCCATCTAGCTTACGGAATGTGACCGACCTAACAACACCCATAGTCATGAAGCCCAAGAAGCCGAGCGTCATGAAAGTCGGGTGCCAGGCGAACAGGCTTGAATCCAACACACACGTCCAAAAGGTAAGTATCACGCCCGCAGCGACGGCATATATCGTCGGGATGATCATTGTCTGTGCTTGCGCGCTGAGCTTTGCTGCTGTTGCAAATGTTTTGGTAGTGGTCCGAAACCAGAAGGCTTGAACGGGTACTGAATTGAACCATGCAAGGAACGGTCGAAGCATGTGGCTGAAGAGGCCAGCTCTGCAGGCGAACGACCAAACACTCACAGTGCCAAGCTCGTTCAAACACTCTATGCATTGGGCGACGTTTTGAACCGCGGTGTGTTGCTTTAGGCCGTATATGCAGGCTGTGAGCAGCGGTCAACGCTTGTGAAGGAAGTTTACCACGGCTGTGGGAGCAGCTGGCACGCGGCAAGATGCCTGCGCCCATGCTTGCATGCCGTGGACATGCCAACGTACAGGTCCCCACGCATGCATCGGTCTCTAGCACAGTGTCTCGTCGGCCGGGTCTGCTTGTCTGTCATGCATCTCGGCCNATCAGGTATTGCAATGCGTGTCAGCTGAGGCTTCCTGAAATGCATCAAGTTTGCAGATTCAGTGGCGCACACTCAGCAACCTGAAAAGGCAGCTTTAGACAAGATGCAATGGCTTAGCAGTGCCTTGCCATACCTGATGGTGGCACAAAGCTCAGAGGCTTAGCCTGGTACTCCACTGCATTGGTGGAGGTGAAGGTGTCCCCTGCAAAATCCAACTGGGGTGCAGCTGAAACTCTCCTGACAGCATAGCCTTTCTTCTGAGGGCTGGCAACATCCCAGTAAGGAAAGTCGTGCTGGTTGGTGGTTTCGGAGGAGATCAGGGGCAGCCTGTGTGTGCTGGACTTGCTGGNGCCATGCACGACGCTTCTGTTGTGTTGGGCGGTCTTTAACTGTTTGCTGGTAGGTGCCTGCATAAGCCTGGCTAGCATGACAGGTCCAGAACTGCTCTTGCCTGTTGTATACATTCATCCTATGTTTTTGATTGGAGGTGGCCCTGCATGAGAATGAACCTTGACCATGGCATGATGTTCTGGCTGTGCAGAGCGTTATGACCTTTACAACTGGCTGAACTTGCTTTGCAGAGGTGTGCTGACATGCAAGAAGATCAAGTCAGGATAGTAAAAGGTGTTGACGGGCGGCTGACTGGGGAGGCTTACGTGCACATTGCAGGCTCTCGTGCAAAGCTCAGGCTGGCACTTGCCAAGGACCGGACCCTCATGCCAGTAAGCCGTCCTTCCTATGCAGGACATACTGTATCTGTGCACAGCCTGCCAATAAACACGCAAGCTTGTGTGCTGGTGTGCGATGAAATGCAAAGGTTGTGACCCTCATACAGGATGTACTGCATGCTAAACATCACCTGATGTCTGTGCTTCTAGCTGTGGCTGACGCACCTGTCAGGGTGTTGATATGACATGCAGTCCTGAGCTCACTTCAGCGTTGCACTTACTCTGGCACTAAGGCCACTGTGGGACATGTAAGGTCCTGCCAGGTGTTTGTTTATTACCATTTGATGATCTGGCATACCGTTTACGCCTAATGCAGTGGAGGCTTGTGAATCTGCATGCAATGGCCTCATTACTGCGCACAGTATTGTACAACAAACCTGGATGTTGCAGTGGTGAAACGAGTGCCTGAAGTGTGCTGTGTTTCAGACTTACTGGCAATGTAGTGCTTGCCACTACCCTGAAGTAACTGATGCTTGCCTGAGAGCATGCAAAGTCACAGCANAAACGTTGTTCCTGAAGACATCTGGTGACATTGCGGCGCGTGCCTGGGATACAAGGCGTCCACGCTTTTCCAAAAATTTGTCCATGGCACCTCGCCGACTTCGCCGAACTGTTGCTGCCAGAACTGCTCGGCAGGTATGTCTGCACCAAGCACAGCGTGTCAAGGTTCAACTGCCAGATCAACTTCGGCACAATACATGAACGTGCGCCTGCGCCCTGACTCAACTTGTGAGCCTCGATCGAGTTACGTGCCTGACATGTTGTCGTGCACTGTCCCGTAATCTCTCAGTCGCGCACCCTCAGCCGCTTGTCACAGCTGTGCCGTTTGCAGCAATCAGCATGGCAGACCCAGCTTTGTAGACAGTAGCGAAACCTTGCAGTTGCTCTGATGGGTTGCGGAGTCACCAGAAGCAACCGCACAATCCACCCGAGCATCTGCTCACTCCTGCAACTTCTGCAAGCTACCTGGATTTCCTGAGACACAGTTGCAGCATGTAACGTTTGAAATTCTGAAGTGTTTACAAGTCTTTCCCAACCTGGCCTGTACTGCGCAGGTGCATTGCAAAACACCTTCGAAACACCTTTCGACAAGCAAGAATTTGAAGAATTGATGTGTGTGCCCAAAATGTGGCCCAAGATTGGCTGCGACTAGCTAGTGAACATTGCATATGGATATGCCACATGGCATTGCTACATTTGCAAGCGAGTGCATATGCAGCAAGTACCCTACGCACGCATACGATATGTCAGTGCATCAGAGTACAACATCAGGCTCAATCGCTGTGCTTGTACAAGCTGAGCGTCCCCTNGCTAAGACCCCTGCCGCAAATCCAACGCGCACTCTCAAATGCAAGCAATGGAGTGCTGGACCGCTTGGCCGCCGCTGCCGTAGCACGCACCACAGCATTGGTTGATCATTTCGGCATCAAAGCCTCCGACGATTCTGGCTGCCGCCAGTCTGCCGCCTCTGTGAACCGTCACAAAGCTTGTTACAGTCAGTAATGCGGCCCACGACCTCGAAGCTAGGTGGCTAGTCACAGCTGGAGTAATAATGCCGTGATTGTACTTTCTGACGAAAGGGCAGGCTTGCTCAAACAGTTGGAGGGTGCAAGGGACGAGCAGAGCATGGCAAGTCTCGAATAGTTGCCCAACATATCTGTCAGCAGCTTCTGCAGTGCCATTCACATGCCGTGCATTGACACAAATGAGCAATGGCTGCAACTTCCCGAGATCAAAGTTCACTCACACTTGTTTCCGCACTCTTATACCAGATGTCACTCTCATGATAACATGGTATCTTTGTATGCCTACAGAACTTGCGTCAGTGTGATGTGCTACCCAAGCATTCGAATGTGTTGAGCAAGCATCTGCAAACATCACATATCGACCCAGGTGCTACACGTGCCTACCTCTTGCTGCCAACTTGAAGGCGTATGTGCAGCACAGGATGCTGCAGTCTAGATCTNAGATGGCTTGCTCTGCAATGACACGACATGGCCGAGCTGTACATGGGCGCTGTTTCTGGGCACTTGCCACAGGTGTTCTGGATGATAGCAAGCTGCTGTCTGACAAAAAGCTAGCCTGTTGTGATTCAGGCAACAGGTGTTTGCTGTGTTGCTGTGGCACTCCATGCTGCCTTGCTGTAGAGATTTGCGGGTCTGCTGTTCTTGGCCGCCGTGCTTGCGAACTTGTGCTGGAAGTTTCAGCTGACACTGGGGTCGCTGAGGCATGCCATGCAGCAAGGCTGTATGTGCTGCTGATTGCGTCTGGATGTAAGTGCGGATGGCTTGCCCGCTGGTGGATGTGGTGGTGATGCCGACCCAGGAATGGGCTGCTTGCAACCACTGCTGGTTCAATGTCAGCCGCTGATGGTGCACTTGTAAGTGACTCCACAGGGTTCAGGGGCCTGCATTCAGTAACAAAGCAATGGTCCACGTANCGTTGTCGCAATGCCAACGCTAATGAGCAATTTCTGGCCCAACCCGAACAAGGCAGCCTATTGCAGCCAGCAGGCCTACCTTCAGGAAGGACCCGTCTATTGGCTCGACAACTTTGAAAGGCTCACGAAACCAAGGGACCCTGCCGACCAGAGGGAAGTGTACATGTTCTTTGCGGGCCTTGGGGCCAGGCGCTTGCATCGGCATGATCACTGACGTTCAGTCACGTAGTAGTGACCCTGCAGACCAGTTTAAGTCAAGCCAGGTCTCTACTATAGGCCGATACGGATTCCGCAAACACGCGCGCACGAATGACACTATTCCGCTCTCCTTGCGGCGACTACGATGCGCACCTTGATCCCAAAAACTCGACAGAGCTGGTGCAGTGGACTTCAAGCTATCGGTGATCTTGCAAGCTTACTAGGCAGGTGTTCCGCTTTGTCTGCGACCAGCGCTGCCTAGCACAGGTGGAGGTCACACTTTCCAATGTAGCGCCCTGCTNGCATGACCGCAGCGGCAGCTGCGGCGACTTTGCTGTTGACCTGTGGGTCAGGCGGGGCGCTGTGGGCTTTGGCAGTTTTCATCTTGGAAATTTCCTGCGGTGTCAGTCTGGTTCTGCAGAAGCACGTAGAGAGACCTTACAGGAGGGGTGGCAGCGGGAGTGCAGCGGACTTGTTTGGAGTGCTGCGTCATATCTTTGTGCTGGTGCCGCTGACCGTGTTTCTAGCGTATGCTGCTTGGATAGTGGAAGGTGCAGCTATACTGACTGCATCAGCATTAGTGGGGGCTTACTTTACGATACTGCAGTACATCTGCCCCGGAGCCAGCCTTATCGCATGTA
This sequence comes from Trebouxia gelatinosa, assembly GCA_000818905.1. Classification (NCBI taxonomy): domain Eukaryota; kingdom Viridiplantae; phylum Chlorophyta; class Trebouxiophyceae; order Trebouxiales; family Trebouxiaceae; genus Trebouxia; species Trebouxia gelatinosa. The sequence goes on from KN805357.1 coordinate 378,740, forward strand.
CAGTGCTGGCTCTTTGTGTGTTTGCATCATATGACGCATATTTCAAGCGTCAGTTCCTTAGCAGAGTGCGCCAATTCTTGAGCGTATAATAGACCTGATGACCTGCCAGCAGACATCTCATGTGTCTGCTCATGTGTGGCAACTTTGTTGACAACACCCACTAAAGTTTGGCAAATGTGTCGGCTAGTACACAGTGATATATGCTTCATGATTGTTGCCATACTACCACAAACACATGTCTAACATATACTGTGATCAGTGTCATTTGTAAGCAATGTCAAGTTGTTGAATGACAAACAAGTGCAGTGCTGTCACGCTGCTACACTGGTGCAAAACATGTGCTGACAAACTGGCCTCTAACACTACCGTAGGTTCTATAAAGCTTGTGTCACCAAAAGACTGGCTCCTGACTGTGTTCAAGCCCAACTCTGTCTGATATTTTTGGCAGAATGGTTTTGGCGGTGTTGCTGCACAAAGGTTTGGTGCTCGATGCTTTTGGTGAGACTCTTACGTAGGGGGCTAGCCAGTGAAATTCATGTTACGTCAGAAGCTTACAGCATATGACATATCTATAACGAGCCACTCAATGAGGCTCACGATCTACATGTGCACCAGTTCTGTACAGCTACGACTGCACAAGCAAATGTTTGTGATGAATCGTCAGTAGCGTGTCAAAGGTGCTTGTAAAGATACTGTCCAACTCTTATTGGATTAGTTGGTTCTCTAGAGATCTCTTGAACGCAGATGCTCAGCAACCTACAGAGTATACTACAGCTTGGAGCTTATGCTGTAGCGCAGGCCTGGCCATGCAACCTCCTGCATTCAAGGCCTCAGCGAACAGGGTACATTACATTGTTCCAAAAGATCATCATGAAATACAACCCTTTGCAGCATGATTGCACATGGTACGATACATAATCTTTCTGATACACAGCTGAAATCATCAACACCCCTACTGAGACAAACAGATGCTGAACAGGAGGCATCACTCTGGCCTGATGTATGTGTCCTGACAATTGCAAAAGAACGCACAAACCAAATAAAAGAATCTACGAGTTTTCTTTGGGCTTGAGTACATCTATATACAGAACTGCAAGCTGTTATCCCGCTCCGCACAATCATGCATGATACCAGATCTGGCTGGCCAGCATTGTCAAAAATGGAGAGTCTAGACTGTATTTCAAGCCTGCANGCTGGGCAATTGCAAGGCGAACTATAGTGCACCAGTGCTGAGTGCGTCTGCGACAGTATCGAGGTTTGTACCAACGCGTTTCGTCGGAAAAGTTTCAGGCCATTTCAAAATCAAATCTGCCTGTTCATTTGAGAGTTGTTGATAGCGTTTGCTGTGCGTATACGTATCAGGCATCGAATGTTTGGGGCTTGCTTTGCCAAGGTTGGTAAAAGAGAGCTTTTGATAGTCATAGTTGGTGAAGCATATTTGAATAGCCATGTGAGTAAGTTGCAACTGAGCTTGTTGAAGCCCGTGTGCATGCACTGCGCAATACCTGACTCTTTGGGGAACGACAAACCGTTGCTCATGCACAACTACATATCAAACAATTGTAGCAGACTGAAACCGACACAAATATCAATCCTGTGACTGATCTCATCATCCAGAGTGTTGTCTGTCACCAATGGTGGTCTGGTCACCAATGTGCAAGCATATTAATGACATCACACTTGTGCAGGCATGTCAGAACGCTTGTTGTGGATTTGGACAACTTGCTCATCCACTCAGACTGGACGCGAGGCAGAGGCTGGCGAACATTCAAACGTCCTGGTGTTGAGGACTTTCTGAGAGAGATGGCACAGCTGTACGAAATTGTTGTCTACACACAAGCCCTGCCTACATATGCAGACCCTATTCTGGACAGGCTNGTACAAGCATATGCTCCGCTCATGTTTGCTACATGGCTACATGACTGTGTGGGCACAGGAGCAACCCCAGGCCAGAAACTGCAGCGTTGGGTTCCTTTGGTGTTGTTGCAACGCTACATTCCATGTAAACCGAAACTTGATACATTGCTCAGCATCACATGCAACATGCATGAGTGNCCAGAAGCCCTTTGCAAGCACAAGCATTTGGCAGCAACCTTTATCAATACTTAGCTGAACTGGCACCTACTACCCTGAGCTGCGTAGACACACATAAGTGGTGTCTGGCAGTCCACTGTGGCTGATGTATTGTTTCTTAGATGGAAGGTGTGGTTGCCCAATACAACAGAGCTGATATGGTTGGCTGATTGCAGGATTCACAAGCGGCAGATAAAGTTCTGAAGGGAGAAATGGCCTGTGCTTCCCAACTCTGCCACTTGTTTGAAGCGGCAGGAAGTGTTGATGACAGTGGAGAGCAGCAGATCATCCTCACATTCACATTTCTTCCTCTGTGTTTCTGATATAGTGCCAGGTTGAACACTGTTGGCCCGCTACTGTGTGCTTTGCTTGATCCTGTTCACCTTTCAGGCTTTGTAAGCAAGCGCCAAGCCAGGTGTACTGTGCGGATAGAAATAACAGTCAGCTTCCTGTACCACATCAAGGACAGGGATGCAGCCTCTGATTGGGAACAACTTGGAAACTGAACAAAATTTGCATGCAAGCATTACACAGGCTTTCCCATGGCAATGTCATTGACACCGACTGGTGCGGTTGCAAGCATTGTAGCTGTATGTGCATTCACAGTAGGGCAGACATTCCTTGTGGATCACTTCACGTTCCTTACCCTCTGTATCCTGACTGACAGAAAAATGTAAAGCCCAAGCCGGACTGAATTTTGAGCACACCTGCTTCAGCCCCTGGTTNTGTCCAGTCAAGCTCAGCGGGCATGGCTTGAACATGATTGCTGCTAGCAGTTATGCTGTTTGGAAGCAAAGCAGTGGTGACTGGCAGCATGCAGGAAATTGCTCTCCAGCTGGCAGATTCTGCAACGCATGTTTCGGCTGTGCAAGCCCAAAGCATCAAAACGCGGTCTTGCAGTATGTGGCCCTGGTGTGCTCTTGCTGGAACCTGCAAGCACCAGTTAGTCCTTCACTGGTAATCTGTACCATAAACAAGCCAGCTGGTTAGGTACTTTGAGCTCACCTGTGCGACTAGCGACAAGTGTTTGCCACACTTCGCACACAAGACAGCTTCGACAGGGGGTACACTACCAGGGAAGACAGGTTGACCTCCCACTTTGGCGTTTGTCCACCTTTTTGTGTCGTCTGAGTGCTCTAAGTCGCCCGGCAGACCACAAGAACTTTCCGTCACAGGACGCACGGGACGTGCGGCTGTGGCCATCGTGTGGAAGCGTCAGACCAAACGCTTGTTGTGTAGCTGAGTAGGCCAAAGGCAAAGTCGGCGAGCGAAACCCTTTGACATCGGTTTCGCCCAAGTTCAAAAAACAGCTTGCCTGAGAGCCCCTGAAGAGCACTGGTTGTACGGCATGACCGCCGCTGTCACCAAATTACGCCACGCATTGAGAGTTTGCAAATTTGGCAGCAAACCTGTCAAGTATCAAGAAGCATCTGATTTGCAAGCCAAACTAGCGGATTATTGCAGGTCAGAAACTTCTCTCGATACCGTCTTGCAGCTGCAGGTGCGCTCTGAACGCTAACCGAAGCATTGCGCTATTGCTGGTTTCGACTGGAGTATCTCAGTAAAGGGCTTGAAACTTCTGCTTGCCAGTCATATCAATGTGCTTTGTAGCACTCGCAAGTTTTCACACTAGGCAAGCGTGGAGTACAGTCGCATTTGAAAGTCTCGGCGTCAGCCCTTACCCAGCAAGGGTTTGACGTTGAGCAGTCTGGAAGGGGAGGTGAGACAACATACCATGGGCCAGGACAGCTTGTGATGTACCCTGTCATCAACCTGCGACGGTTGAGGATGGGTGCTCGTGTATATGTTGAAACACTGGAGGATTGCATGGTGGCAGCGTGCAGTCACTACGGAATACGAGCACGGGTGAGCTTAATTTCAAGACCCTGCAGGGGTTTGCTGTTGTTACAGAAGGCACAAAGGACGTCATTTGCAGGGCCGGGTTCCTTCCAGAACAGGCGTGTGGGTAGATGACAGGAAGATTGGGGCAGTAGGTGTCAAGATCTCTCAGGGTGTTGCATCACATGGCATTGCTCTGAATGNTTACCGACAGAGCTGGCTGATTGTAGACAGCAGGAGGGCTTTTGCTGCAGAGGACCGAGCCTGAAGAGCCTTGCTTGACAATGCACCATTGCGTGCTGCTGCTTGGGCGGTCCAATACCCACTGGGCTGCGGTCTGTGCTCCAATGTGTCCAGTCACTGCGGTCGACTCTTCCTGCAATACAAGTGAACTGGTTATGAATGTGCGACCTCTGCTGTCCCAGCACCCAGGTGACATGCTGTACCCATTCGGCCGACCTACTGCAGCTGCCACCCACATTGCTCTAGGCACACTTTGGCTTCTCAGCAGCTGCAAAGCCACGATGTGCCAGACTTGCAAGTTTCATTTTAGAGTGCAAGTTTTTGGAATATCTGCTGCTGGAGCTTCTGATGTTCAACACGCTCTGCGTGAGACCCAACCACAAAACAGTAGCAAATATGGAAGCTAGTAGTCCATGCTGTCTATCATGCTGCTTGTTAAGCGAGCGGGGTGTTGTCAACAAGAGCAAATGATGTCAGCAACCTCGACAGTAAATTGCAGACGCTATGACTCTTATAAGGTGGTGCACATGCATTGCCAGCGCCACTCTGACATTGCAGGCCCGACGTACGACATGGTGGTAAGTCACAGAAAGATGCAGGCAATGGGGGGGGAATGCGTGCTGCAGAACTCGGCATGACTGCAAGTACTGCCTACAAGGTCAGCTCACATCCACACAAAGCCTTGACAGTCTCCATGCATCTCAGCCAATGCTTTCGGTAATCAACACTAACTGATGTTCATGGCCATTGACCCACCTCTGTCATGATGACAATATTGGCAAGATCCAGCAGTGCGTCCAGTGTTGGCCTGCGAGCTCCAACAGACAGTGTCCAGCACCTGTCACACAACTCGCATCAGTGTGCATGTTTTAGGCACCAGTGCCTAGTCATACAACATGCATAGTGTGGCCATGACTACTGCTTGGTCTGATGCTTCATGACATGCCAGACAGAGTACATGCACATGTCATAGTGAATGTGCACAACAAGATGATGTGTTTACATCTCAATTACAGAAGAAGGAGAAGCTGATAGAGAATGCCCTACCTGGGACCAGGGTCAAAACACACTACAGCTCCATTCTGCTTGGCCCGCAGCAGTGCTGACAGAACCATGTCGGCGGGCAGCTCATCAAAAAGGAAGCCGTTCAGGAAGACAGCATGCGTGTCCTGCATTGCCTGCACNCAAGATGCATGTCAATCTGGGCATTGCACTTGAGGCATCTGGGCAGATGTCTAAAGCCTGCCAGCATTACAGGTGAGTATACTGTAGATCATTGTTTGATTTACATTGATCGTGGGAACTTTGCATGTGCATGCTACACATACTATGTGAGGGGCAGCAGAGAGTAGCTGAAGGCAGCGCATGGGTCCATAGCACTGCCGGCATAATCTGCATTGAGGGGTGCTTCAGTCCATCGGAACTGTGCACCTGTAGGGTTTAGGGTTTAGCAGCCCACCATTAGCCCACCAGCACCAAGCTCCTGGCAGGTTTGTCGTCAATCGGTTTGTGCTTGACAGCTTTGCTGTGTTGGCAGATGCATACCCCACAGTACAGACTAGTTTGATGCCTGTGCACCACCACATGGCACATGGCGCCATGTAGCATGCATCAACAAGCGCATTCAAAAGCGCTGTAACCTGAGATGCTTGATCATCTGTACAATGGGCATGTCTGTCCAGGCATAACCCTACAATATCATGCCATTTGCATGATCCTGTCAGACCTGGAGCAGGTGTCTGTATCTGTAGCTGATGATGTGTTGACGGAGGCCTATGCACGTTGCAGAGAGGCTGTCAAGCTTGACTCAGAGCACAGCAGAGCATGGAAGCTGCTGGGAAGTGCTCTGTATGCACAAAAGGATCTGCATGGAGCAAAACATGCCTTGCAGTTAGCCTTGNTGGTCTCATTACTCACGGTACTCAGGGCCTGTAATCTAGTCCTAAACAAGGTACAAGATACTTCAAAGCACTTGGCTGCCAAATGCAATTATGCAGCAGACATCAGTACATATAAGCTCCATGCATCACTCAATGCCGCCTTTCTTTGTGCTCTCCAAAGACAGCCAACAGCATCATTGAGCGTCCCCAACTTTGGCAGCTACTAGGAACATGTGGGTGACATCACCTTGCATGACATGTGCTTGGCCTTGACTACAGCCAGGCAATCACAGGATTGCATGAACATATGCAATGAGTGGCCCATTNCATGCAACAGTCAATGGATAGGAGTGAACTTGCCTGCAGGGCCGGCTCCAAATGCTTCAGCCTGGCTTGCAGCTCAGGCACCTGGGCAAGCCAGCAGCAATGACTGCCAGCTGCAGTGTGACTTGCCGGACGACCTTGCCGGCTTGACTCCCCAGCAGAAGCTGTACATTGACCCTCCCTACCGCATCAACAGCGCCAATGGACAGCCTGTCAACCAAAGGACAATAGGCGTGACAGCTACACATGCTGATGGCAGTCTGGAGTACAATGCACACAACTTGTATGGCCTTTCAGAGGCTGACGCCACTTTCGGCGCCTTGCAAACTATCACCGGCAAGCGGCCATTCATGTTGACTAGGTATGCTCTTTCCTGCTTCTGCACACTCTGTGTGTTGCAGCTACTGCCCTTCCTGTTGCTGTAATGCAGTGTGCTTTCATTCAGAAGCAAGTCATGGCATTCCGTCGTGACTGCCCATCATGAGGCATATATGGTGGCCGCAGTGCTGCATGTCATTGCCTTGCAGTCAGCACAGCTTGATATGTATGCCAAGTGGCCAGTGCTGGCAATTATGTTTGTGCTGTATACTCATCGCCATAATGGCAAAAGTACATTTTCACCATGCTTGAGCAGTGCCAGGCTCTGTCTTGAAGCTGCTGGTTGTAAGGTGGCATGTAATGCTGGCTTGCTCGCGTGTGTTGCAGCAAGCATGTGACCAGGTAGGACTGCTGATGTGCAGGTCCAGCTTCTTTGGCACTGGAGCGCGGGCTGCTCACTGGACCGGGGACAATGCCGCCACCTGGGATGACCTGCGCTGGAGCATCTCCACCAGCCTGGGCATGGGCTTGGTTGGAGTCCCCTTTGTAGGTCAGCACTCTTTGCCTTATGCGCTCCGCTCTCGTTGCAGGTTCAATCTCAGCCTTTGTCGCATGGTCTCAGCCCACAGATGGGTGAATGCGTTTGCTATGCGTAGTTTGTATTTCACAGTGGGCGTACCTGTACCTACGATACTGCAGCTGATTGGTCATCACCTTCTTGCATGTGTAACTCTACACAGACATCTCAAGTGTTGGACGAGTGAAGGCAATACTGCAGGTGCGGACATTTGTGGGTTCATTGGGGACACAAATGAGGAGTTGTGTGCTCGCTGNCACAGTGTCCTGGTTCCTGTCTGCTCTGTGCCAACGTATGAGTCTGCTCTCTTTTGCAATGCACGATCTTCATGTGGTGTAAAGTTGAGTGATACGCTATTGGCAGTTGCTGATTCAAGTATTGAGATTGAAGTGAGCAAATGTCAGCCATCGGCTCATGCACATGTGATATTTTGCTGGGTAGGTAGATTTCCAGCAGTGCATTGCATGGCATGGCGCTAGTGTTGTGGCTTTTGCTACTTTGGAAGAGTTGTTGATTTCATGGTTGCCTCGAGAAATGTCAAAATATCTGGCGGTGGAGTCTTCTATGTGCACCAGGTCTTGCACCATTGGACACGCTGCAGACAGATCTGTCAGGGATACACAACCTTTGGTTGGCAGTTAGTCAGAATGTGCAAGCTTTTGTTGGTAAGCTTCCCCAACACATGCACTGCAGCTTGAGCATGATTTGCAGCCTTGATTGCATATCGCGCAGTTGGCTTACACAAGATCTGCAGATGCACGCCCAAGATGCAAATGTGAAGCCACAGCTGGAGTGCTTTGTGCCCTTGCTGTCTTCAGTCGTCCAGAGGTGTGCGTACCTCACGCACCAGCATGACATGCGTTACACTGCACAGGCCAATGACTTCAGCACAAATGCAATCCCAATGCAGCGTATTTACACATCATGCAGAAATCACAAGTTACAGTGTCGGCAGCTGATTGGTGTGTACTGAGGTCCCACCCTTGCATGATGTTTGCAAGAGGCATGTCAAATTGCTGGCATTTACTGCGATGGCAATGCAGAGCATGTGTGTATGCAGGCCCATGGGGTCAAGTAAGGCCCATCATGGCTTCCTTGGCAAAGCGTGTGACTTCAGTCATCATTCTGCATATCCACGCATGCAGCTGACTGACTGCACACTCAGTAGCTGCTTACAAAGCTGAGTGTCGGCCAATCACCATACATGTAACACGTCGACATTGCAGGCTAGGTTCACTAATTACTTGAGAACTGTGCGTGCGCTGCGTGCGCGCGAGGGTTTTGTGCGCGCGCGTTGAATATGCATCACACACGCATGGACAAGGGGCTGCATGGNACTGAGCACTGTGGTTGCATGTGGAAGTGGCAGCTGAGATACAGCAGGACTCAATGCACAAAATAAATGGAGGCATACCAGGCAAACTCCCCGGGTGCACCTCCCTCGACGGGAAGGTCAGCACCCAGCAGGTCCATCATGTCAGTCTGCTCACTCAGATTGATCCGCACAAGCCTGTGACCTGCAAACAAACATGGAGGTTGCTTCAATGGCAACACATCTCATACATCAGTGACAAATGGGCAAGGACATCATAGTGTCCAAGCAGACACACTGAAAGGTGTGTGAAGCTTGACTGCCTTGATATGCCAAACCGGCAAGGCTAGTGGTGCTCAACAGCTCAGCATACTTTGGTGTCATCATGAAGTACTCAGTATTGGAGGACAAGTATGGCTGAGATCATCATTGCTGTTGCTCATCACGATATTATATTGTAGAATGACAGCAACTTGCATGCATATGTATCTGGTATCCACTTCAAGCAAGGCTCCTTTGACTTGCCCATACACACATCACATACGGACACATGCAGTGACAGACATACCGCACTCATATTACAAACATGGGCAAGCGCAAGTACTGATCTGACTTTGAGTTACAGGTAATGCAGCAGAGCAAGGGTTCAATCACCAACAGTGGTGCTGCTTGTGCAGACCCACAGCGTTGTGCCTGTGCAGACACATCTGCATAAACAGAAGACTTACCAGTGGCTGAGGCAAGTGCAGAGACAAGGCTGGTCTTGCCAACACCAGGGCTGCCTTCCAGCAAGACTGCCTTCTTCAGCTGCAAGGCCCGCAGCACACGCAAGGCATTGCTGGCTGTGGTGGGGGCTTGGAATGCAAAAGCAGGGCTGTTTAGGTTGGGGTGGGGTCCCTGCTCTATTAAAAACGGCGGTATGCCCCACATATGACTGGCCGCATTGTTGCCACCTGTCCCAGACACAATGTGTACCTCAGATGCGGATGTTAGCATGCTTTCAGAAAGCACCGACATGGTTCTGGTATTGAGTGGATGGGCACCATGTTTGTGCAGCGCAAAGACGCAGATGACAGCATGCTGTGTGAAAGCTCAACACTGGCACAGTATGTGCCTTGTATGCTCATGGACAAGCAGCGTCTGTCACCATGAGGTGACCTTCAACATGCAACTTGACTGCAGGTGCACCTTGACTAGACTCGTTTTGAAATGCTTGAGCGCCATCCATTGGTGAGAGGCTATCTGTGGGCACAGCTCCTGCTGCTCTTGCAACTTCTGCTCCACACCCNGTGCTGACTGTACATGTGCCGACGCTGCTTTGAGTGTCACTTAGCACTCGAAGTGAACAGCAATGCTGCATTTGTATGTAGCACCACACTGCCTAGCATACCTGTCATCAAGCTGTTGTATAACTGTACACCAGCTCGGCTATGTGTCGTTATTGCATTAAGAGCATCCCGCATTTCCTGGTCACTCAGGTGGATTGCAAAGGCGTGTGGTGTGGGAACGGACGAGTGAGCTGAAGTGCCATGCCAATCTTTGATCAGCTGATCTCCCATCAGCTGTCCTCCCAACAGCTGGCCTCTAAGCTAAGCTAAGCTCTGTTCAGCTAAATGCTGATCACTGAACATGACCCCGTCGAATCTCTCATCAGTCAATCTTTCATCAGACAATCTCTTATCCGGAAATCTCACATCAGCTTGCCTGTTGCCCAACACCACCAAACTGTTACCCAAATGCTGTCTTCATTGTATGCACTGGCATTGTCAAGTGTCTGTGTGCAGGACCCCTATGAGGTCCAAGAGAAGAGGAGCATTGCATTTTATTGACACACAATCTGGAGCCAGGTACCAATCTGACGCCATCACTGGAAGATTCAGCCAGGTGCCTGTTTTGGCCCAACATGGAAAGCCTGTCAGTTGCGTTGTCATTAGCCTTCCACGCTCTCAGCTTTGCTGTTTACTACATGACTAACAGCCTACATAGACAAGGACGCAGTTTGAACAAGCACACACAGCACAACAGCTTTTTTTCGTTTCTTTGCTCTGAACGATATTTTGTCAGGTTGCCCAAGCATATGCACACATGTGTATTAGCTGCTCCCATTAGGAGAATAGTACCAGAACCATGCACGACAAAGAGACGCTAGCATGTACAATGTCTTCTTGGCTACAAAGCAGAAGTGGCAGTTAGATGTGAAAGACATCTCTGATGTCATCTACAGCTGCATAAACACTCCTGTACAATCGAAAACAGCGCATCCAGACAATCAACAGGCTGGCGTCTTACATAGTGTCTGGCGTTAGGAGGCTGCTATAGACATGCATGTACATCCTGCGGTATTTGCTGTGGTTCCAGACAGGTCGAACAGCTTGGAGGTGCATACAACAGACGTACGTAAACCGATACAATCAACATGAGCATGAACCAACGAGGTGCACAAACAGGATGGGTTTCACACGCTTCATGGCTAGGTGGCAGCAATGCGAGTGTCTGTGGCACTGGAGGCAAATGCAGCACCCCCATCTCCCCGCGCCTTCTCAATCTGCATCCAAACACATTTCCTTGAGAAGCGGTATGCTCAGACAACGCTGTAAGCAGCATGAGTACCAGCATGCTACACGTGCCCAGTGCACTTTGTCAGGGTTTGACANGTCAGGTTCAGCAGCTGAAGATCAGGTTCGTACAAAGGAATTGTCACAGCATCGTCCTGCCTGGCATGTGTTTCAATTTGGCAGCAGAAGCAAAGTGTGCTGTACAGATGAGAGTTCTGCGCAACCTCAAGAGTGCGCAAACAACCGGAATGAGAGCGTGAGCTGAGCTAACGCAGAGAAAGCATGCTGAGTATCCCAGTTCTGTGTACCACAGCTGTCCTTACCTAAAGCGCGGCTCAAGTGCACCATAGCAGTGCAGCATAGCTGAAGACATGCAACAATGACATTGCTGTCATGAACAGGCAGCAGTGATGCACATCCTATGGTACAGGCAATACAATGAGCTGTAAGAGTGGCACCTGATACAGCTGGCCGTCCAAGCCGTCAAGCTGGCTTGCATATGTCAAATTTCGGCCCACCAAGTCTGCTAGCTGCTGCCGCTCCCTTTCCCGCCGTTCTCTGAATGGCAAACAGACCATGACAGTCAAGATGACTCACCAGTGAGTTTTGGCACAACATGTGGAGGTGAATGGCAGGCAATGGTGTGAATTGTCAGGTTTGAATGTTGTCTGTGTCTTGATTTTCTGTTTCTAGTCCTGCTGGCAGTCTGAAACATAAAGCTGACCTCAATGATGATGCATTGCAGCCAAGTGAAGTCAGCCCCCATGCCTCGAGCATGCATGACACTCAAGCATTTGTGCAACTGCCAACACATCTTCATACACCGTGCTAACAGTTTGCAATCAATGGCAGCAGCTTTGTCGGCAACGGTCAACACACCGGTTCACTGCAGCCTATGGTACTCCCAATAACATGACCACCAAATTTAATCTGCTGTAGTATGCATCGATACAAAACTGAAGACAAGTTTTCCACGTGAAGCTTGACCCGCCCAACACCATGCAATGCTGCTGGCCTGTGATGCTATGCACCATGTCTAAGGCTTGCCTTGATTTCTTATCTACCCATTGCTACATTTGCTTATATATTCAATGCCCAACATCTTGTCTGTCGCAATTCCAAACACTGTGTTGTCACTACATTATGCACCATGCGGGGCTCCATAGTGAAGCTGCAGCAAGAGGTGGACTTGAAAAGTAAGCCTGCACAAGGCAGCAACCAGGTACAGGCAAATTCACAGCAAAAGCTAGAAGATTTTGGCCTGAGTCTGCTGATAAGACACCAGACAGCCTCTGATGCTGGCTGACACCACCGGCGTGCGCCAGAGTGCTGATTTGACTATTGGCAGTATACACCCACAGTGGCCCAACTGCCCTTGAGCTGCTGTGCATTTGAGCCTTACCTGTCTCTGCCACTGCCTTGATGTTGCATCCTGACCCACAGCTTGTTCATCTCAGTGAAGTTGACCATCAGGAAGTCCACTGCATCGGTGATGTCACCACCAGCACCGGCATACTCTGAACCCACATCAGGCAGCAGCCCCCTCGATACCTACAACACAGGACTCGCTGTGTTACACAGTGCTTATATGATCAATCAACGGCATCACAGTCATGATGGATATGAGGCAATGATGGACATGAGGCAATCCCAAGTGTAGCAAGGGCATAGACGCGCTTCATACCTCTGCAGGCCCTCACTGGATGTCATGCTTCCTTCTACGTGTGATGCAGCATGCAACAGCACGCGCNACAGAAGACATATGCTTGAACAGGTTTGGTCACTACTCCTCAGCTGAGATGCGACTGTGACACTGCATGGTGTCATTTTGCTTAGCTGAAGGCTGTGACAACAATCTAGATGCATGCTGTAGTAGCGCTGCTGTATTGCCGTAGATGCACTATGCAGTAACAATGTCAGAGATGGACGTTTTCAGCAATTCCACAGGCAATGTAAATAGACCTTTTGTAGGCGTACCTCCTGAACGGTGCGGTCAAACTCATCTGCAGTGTCCCTACGGCGAGCTGGCGGCCTCCTGGCATTGCCCTTGCCCTCTGGCATGGCCCCCTGATCAACAGAAAGCTTCAATCAACAGGAACAGCATTCTGTGAAAGAAATCAGGAAAGGGTGCACTAAAGAACTCAGCATGTTGTGCAGCAGACAACACCTGTAGGTATACAGCTGCTTACTGTGTGGCACAGTCATGTTGATCAAACAGCATCACACAGCAATGTATCACAAGCATGGCATAGGCCCACCCAAAAGTGCAGAGCAGCCAACATGTCAAAACTGTAGTGCTGCATGTGGCCGGGGCATGTTGCTGATAACACTAGTGGGAATTGACATCTCTGGGGGATCACTTGACAAGGTTGTCCTGATGATACTTTGGCAATGGCAGATATCCAGAGGTTCAAGAACGAGCAGGGGTCTTTCTGAAACTTCTGGATGTCTGCCAGTGCCAATCACTNTGTCATATCACGACAAACACATGCATGGTGTAGCACAGCATCACTCTTGCCTCGCTGCACTGGTGGCGCTGTGAAGCCTGTCAGAAAGGTTTGCCGCTGTGTGGGTGCAGGCTGTGTGGGAGCAGCAACAGCAGCATCATCATCAGCAGCAGCAGCAGTCAGCAGCAGCAGCAGCCATGCTAACGGCTTGATGCCAACTGGCCAAAAGCAGCTCCAGGGTGCAGGTGTTGATTTGCAGGCAATTCAGATAGTGCACTCCTCTCACCCACGCTTGTACAGCACCCAGATCAGCAGTAGGGAGCTCTGCATTCTGGCCCAAGCCTCAAATTGCCCCAAGCAAGACAGTCCGCTCACGGTGGCAAGCAGTCAAGCTACACACAGGCCACAGCTGACCCAGTCCAGCATTCAGCTTCTCAAGAGGCTTACAGAAAGACTCAGTGTTACAGCCAGCATTGGGGCATGCCCTCCCCCACCCCCAAGGCGCCCCCAGCCTCAGCACCTCCACAGCCCGGCAGTGAATGAGTTCCCTCCTGGTGGCAGGCCAGTGCAGTCGAACACAGAGCTACTGAACAAACTCCTGCANGCTCATGTTGCTTACCACCATCGTGCTGGTCTAAACGCTCGCTGCGCTGTCCTCCCAGCCTAGCTTCAAAGAGGCCTACACAGCGTACTCGGCGGCTTGTAAGCCAAAGAGACTATAATCCCCAATGGATGACCGGGGATTGCCAAACTGTAACGCTTGTTATCAGGTTTTACGATCAGCGAGCTGCACATTCCGTATGCTCCTGCACAGGCGATCGTATTAACGGATCCACGGCACCGGCCATAACAGGTTTCTGTGCTGTGCGGACATCGCTGTCAGCATTGTGACAGCGCAGCATGAGCGCGCTTCGACGACTGGCCCCACTGGCACCCCGGCTGGCACCGTCAACAATCACCAGACAGCAGCAACGAGGCTTTGCCGCAGAAGGTGACCGCATCTGCTTGAGTGCATGCGGCGTTTTGCACACCTAAATGAGTCGCATGCAGTCTGTCGCCACCATCATGCTTCTCACTCAGGAAACTTTGTGCTGCTTGTCCTGTGCAGTGGGTCNTGTGTGCCTCTGTAGACTTTTGCGTGGCCTTGGAGCTGTATGCTGGGGTGTGCTGGGAGTTGCTGTTACTTTCTGCAGGTGAACACCATGAGAAGGCAGCTGGGCATGCGGGTCTTTGGCTTTGACACCCCCAAGCCAGTCTCCACCTTCCTGCAGTGTGGCTTTGACGCCCTGTTGATGGGCGCCATCAAGAAAGCAGGGTGAGCATTCCTACCTGCAAGGAAATCTACAGCACATATCCATCTATCGCAATGCAATGGCAGCCAGTCACATCCCAACCTCATTTAGCTTAACTCTTGTTGCCACAATGTGACTGTCGATGTGACTGTTCGTTGGCTTACATGACGATTTCATTGCAAATCATATGCAGACTGTCAGGAAATCTGCTGGACAATCAATGTAAGAATCTTGAGGTACCCACATGCACTGTGAGGGCATTACTGTGCATCTGTGCACCTACTGTGCGCCTGGCAGCTGTGCTAAGAGGCCATACTAAGCTGGCTTTGCTGCAGGTATACCAAGCCAACAGCCATACAAGCACAGGCGCTGCCTGCTGCCCTCTCGGGGCGNAGTCACTTGCTTGCTCTTACTGCAACTCATGGCCGACCAGAACTGCAGAGATGTCTTGCTTGTTGTGGCAGGGTGTGTATGACATCCAGGCAGTATTGACTGCAAACATGATTTGGTCAGATTGCTTGTGGCAACAACAGCTGATTGCTCTGCTTCAGCTGTGATGTGTTGTAAGTACATTCACCCTCTTGCCTGATCCATCACATGATGTGCACAGACAAGTTGTAATGAGCTGCAACTGCATGAATGCGTGCTGCATGGTCACTTACACATCATTATCGATATCAGGCCTGCACAAATAACTGTCAATGTCTCCCGGCACACCAGCTTTTTGAATTGGTGTCATGTGTGGCAGGGAGCATACTCAATCTCAGAGCCAGACCATGCTGCATAACAACATGCATGTNTTGTGTGACTTTTGGCTGCGTGCCTGCAACTGTTTCGTGCAACACTTTTAGTGATGAGAACGACCCAAATTTTGAGCAGCAATGCCATGTCCATCACAGTGATCTCAATGCGTTGAGGTGCTGTGCTGTGACCCATGGCATGTTAGNTTCGGCCAGATAAAAGGCCCAAGTGGGGTCCTGGTGCAAGGTCCTGCCAGCAGCCAGCATTCTATCTGCAACANATCGACCTAGACGGTACGCGCACAAGGGTGGTAAGTGAGCGTGATGCACGCCGAGGTGGCTTTGCATTGGATTCAGGGTCTAATGCGTGACCAGTGATGTCGGATGAGACTGCTATTGCCGTAGATGCCGAAGCTGAGCCTTGTGGACTGTCGGAGAGAAGCTTCGCAGGACCGGCCTAGTCATCCGTCTCCATCGTCTTGTAGCCACTTCGTCTGCTCCAGGGTGGGTTGCAGAAGGAGCAAACTATGTTGTGCTGGCTGTAGTGGCATCATCCTTGGACTCGAAATTCGATATGACAGAAGCACGATCGCTGCAAGACATGCTGGATCTCCCTGCTTTCGGTTGCATCTCCCATGTGTGGCAACATAGCAATTGCAACAATGCTGTTTATAGCTATTTCTGCTGCTACAGGTATCACTTCGATCGGCCTCCCTGCTCNTGTAACTGGATTCACTGGACGCTTGTGTGTACAGGTAGCATTGCCCATTGTGGTGGCCCTGACATCAACAGGCGGTGTCCCTTTGTCAGGGTGTCCTTTGCAACGGCTGCCGTGGAAGAACTTGCTGTGGGGATCTCTAGGCTTGGGGATGTGTTGCAGAAAGCTTCTGAGAAACAAGTACATGTACAGGAGGAAGAAGACAACAGCATCACTACTGCTACAACAATGTTCTAAAATCAGCCTGATACCATGCTGAGCTTCGAATGTTGACACTGCCATCATTGGTGTTTGTTTACCACTTGTGCAGTGACCGTACGCCTCAGCACGATTTCAATCTTGCCACGTAAAAGATGCAAAAAGTTGTGTAAGCAACTTTTCATTGGCTTCCATCGTAGCTCAAAGATCTGATTATGACCTAAACACTGGGATGAACAAGGCTGTTGTCCATTACAGCTCATACTGCAGTTATCTGGTTGATACTATCAATCAATCAATAATTATTTAGAAAGANAACCCTGGCGTCCCAAGTCTACACAGTCACATCAGTGTTGCTTTTATTGCCGAGCTTTCATAATGCTTGGATGATAAATTGTGCTCACAATGTCCATCTATGTGGGAGGAGGTGGAGGAGAGAATCTTGACATGTGGCATTGACTTATCTGCGTCATCTGCAAGTTTTGCCAGTTGATACTAGAGGAAAGCCTGGTTGAGCATGTCAGAAAGCCTTGTCTTGTGTGTTGTGTGCTTGTCTGTTTTATNGTGTTGGCATGCTTACTGAACAGGGGTGACGCTCTGTTGTGTGATGAGTACACATATTCACATCTTGTAGAAGCAATGATGGGGCCAAAAGGCTATGTACCAGTGCCTGTGCCCATGGATGATTTTGGAATGACCCCTGATGCATTGGAACAGGTGACCGACAGCTATTGACATGATGGTCACCTGAGACAGTTGCAGGTGACCAGGCTTGCGAAACTTCGCGCAATATCACATGTGCTGCATTCCCTGAGCTCTGTGTCCTAGGCTGTAGCTCAGTGCCGATGCTGTGTGACAGCCGTCCAGTCGACGAACCTACGCATTCCATCGCAGACTAGCATAGCCCAGCATTGCTCTGTGTTGCTGACTAGCATAGTCCAGCATTGCTGATTGTAGGAGTGTTGGCCTTCCGAGTCTCTGACAATA
Organism: Trebouxia gelatinosa; assembly: GCA_000818905.1. Taxonomy (NCBI): domain Eukaryota; kingdom Viridiplantae; phylum Chlorophyta; class Trebouxiophyceae; order Trebouxiales; family Trebouxiaceae; genus Trebouxia; species Trebouxia gelatinosa. The sequence continues at coordinate 396,243 of KN805357.1, forward strand.
GCGTGGTCCCCAGCAGCTTTGAGCATCACATCCACCAATAGTCGTGCTTTTGGTGGCCACTGCTATAACTACACGAGCACAAGCTGTCACAGGAGACTTTTACAGTGGCTGCAGTTGCAAGCGCTGCTGCATGCAGTCACACAGACACTATGCGCAACACAGCAGCCACAAACCTGATGCTTTTTGCAGACACTTGAAGACATGAAGGCCAAAAATACGCCCCTTCCCAAAGTGCTATACTTGGTCCCAAATGGGCAGAACCCAGTCAGCTATGTGGCTCCCTTGCAGCGTAAGCAAGCTCTGTACCACGTCTGCCGCAAGTATGACCTCATGATTGTGGAGGATGACCCANTAGGCAGCATGCTGGTGGTGGGGCCTGATGCGCATGCATCAAGCATGGCACTGCAGCAGATACCTAGTGTGCAGCAGCCAGTCACAGTGAACTCTGCAGGAGGCGCTACAGATGGTGGGATCTCCAGCAGCACAGCAGCCTTGGCACCACCTGTGCATCAAGATATGGAGCCCAACAGGAGGTAAGGAAGGAATTGGCATTCCACACCTTGACGCTTTCTGTCATCAATCACGGCCCTGAAAGACAACTTGTTGCAGCATGCATGCACATTCATGAGCAATGTCTGCGCATATGTGAGGTTGACAGAGTACCTGCTGCGTAACATATGCCACAAATCAAACACCACAGGNATTTGTGCTTGCAGAGAGAAGGATCCTGATCCAGAGGGGAAGCTACTAGCCAGTACCAAGGAGCCACTAACGGAAGCCACCAAGCTGGTGCAGAAGCTCAAGCAGCATGCTCCAGACCGCCTCCAAACCCACCTGCTTGCATTTGAGGTCTGGCCCTCTTTGCAGAGACCCGTCTTTTATCTTCCTGTTGCAGCGATCGCAGCTGTGCTGAGGTGTTAGCTGACTGGACTGATTCCACATAGACATGCTGCGCCATTTTCTGCACTTGCAATTCCAGTTCCAGCCGCCTTGATAAGCAGTGATTCTTGTTTCTGACGCTGCAGCTTTGCTGCAAGTCCACTTGCTTGTGACATGTTGCGTGTCGGCACCAGCTTGCGGCTTTATCCTATGATGTTTCAATGTCACCAGGCCCTGCAGGCTTTCATCTGGGGTGGTATCACTGACAGGCATCAGTGCTTGAGCATGTCTGCATGATCATTNTCCAGAGTCCGTGACTTGTTCAAGAAGGTGGGTAAAGCTTCTGTGCATTTGATACTTGATCATGCCATTGGAGGCGTTACATGTACGTGACACACACTTTGTGATTGACATCCTTTGCTTGAACAGTCAGCCTTTGTCAGCTGCTGCATCTCATGTTGTGCTTTGTCATGTGTCTGCACAGTGTTCTTTGGCATTTGTGAGGTGCTTCACTGCAAATGTTGTGACTTGGTCTGCAGTGCGTGATCTTTGCATGAACTCCATGATCTTGCTGTGAACGAGTGTGAGGCATTTGTGCCAACTTGTACCCTGCCTCAGGCAGTTCATGCATATTTTTGCTGCTCATGTAGGCCAAGGAGAACGCACCCTGCATNTATCTGTTGTCAGAATCATGTGCTTCTGCACCGCCTTCACCGTACAGGAAGCCATGCAGGCCTTTGTGTCCCTCTGGAACAGACTGATCGCTCACTACAGCCCCAGTCTCAGCCAGCCTCTGCCGCACGTCTGCNAACCTGGATGTTTTCCTGGTAAGTCTCTCCTCAAGTCCCCATGTGCCCAGACACCAAATCTCATACATGGAGTGTGGTTAGTATCGGCCATTAGGGTTTAGGGTTTGAGTTTTCGACTTNACACGCCAAGCCTGTGTTACTTAAACAGTCATGAACAGGCACTTTGCATGCATTCACAGCAGACTTGTTTGCTGGGCCTGTGTGCATCACTCATCACATGGTACACATGGTGCATGTAATGGCAGCATAATTCAGGTCATCCGTGCTGTGTGGCAGATGTGTATGGGGCTGGTGGTCGCAGCCAAAATGGACATGTATCTGGCCAAGCTTATGATCACGGCTCACATAGGCAGGCACCACAGGTAAAAGCATGATGCACTTGCTTCTGGTGTTCAATTAGGGACAGTGTTACTCATTGAGGATTGCTTGCCGGTATGCATTCTGATAGCATGACTTTGTTGAGATGACGTAAGAATGTCTGTGACGCATGTTAAGCTGATCCTGCAATGTTCGGTTGATGTTGCTAGAGAAACACGGATGACATTGCAGTGTAACTGCTTATGTGGCTTGCAGCAACTTTTATGTGTCTGCCAGTGCAATGTTCACTAGAGCATTTCATTTCATGCAGGGTGCATATCAAATGCCACAGCCAGCTGGGCAGCAGAGGGGTGGGCAGCTGCATGCCTATGGCAGATGACGCGTGTGCACTCTCAATATCTCAGCTAGCAGCCCTGGCGCAGCTAGCTAGCNCAAATCACTGTCATTTGATCACAACAGAATCTTGTAGCACACACAGTACACTGTGACTAGGATATGACAAGCTTGAAGCATGTGCTGTGTCAAAGTGGCAATGCAGTGCTGACAACTGCAATTCTGACATTTCAAGTGGAGATGCACCGCTGTAGCAGCAGTGCAGTAGCAGCAACAGCAGCNTTGCCCGAAACTGCAGTGCCTTGGTCAATATCATATGGTTACTGCACCTCATGAGGGTGCCTGACCGCCGGTCAGGGTGTGATCAGGGTGATTCATCCAAGCTGCTGAGCACGAAGCTGCCATCTTGCGCATCAAGCTTGGACAGTAAGCTTCCCGCTGTTTATACATCAAACGAAGCACTGTAGCGTTGTGTTGCTGTGCTGCCTGCGGATAGCAATCGCGTGCTCATAAAGTGAAGATCACTCAGCAAGCAAGGCTCTGCAAACCGAACNAGCTTGTCAGGTCAAATTTGACCCATACTGTCAGCCCAACATAGCTCAGCAGGGTGCAATCTTACAAATAGCTTGATGCAGACCGCTGCAAGGCTGTAGGAACTGGTCAGCCTGACGTGGCATGCTGCCAAATATAGCATGAGAAGCAAGGCTGTTTGACCACCTCCTTTACCACCACCATCACTACATTCCACACACGCCCAATCAGCATGTTATGACCTTGCACATGGCATTGCGGTGTACTGTTGCCCATTAAACATGTGAGCACAGTTGCTGCATCACTAGCAAACACACCGCAAACCAATTGATGCCCATGTTTGTCCACCAAAACAGTATCTTTAGTGGAACATCTGCTACATACCGTGCTTTTGTCAATGTAGGCAAGCTTACCACAGTTTGTGTTAGATGCATGGCGTTGCTACAGCTTCGTGTAGAGCATGCTGTGTATCCACTGACAAGATGGTAGCAATAGAGTAGTGACTTTTCTGTTATTGCTGTCTCAGCTTTCAAACGCTGACGACAAAGCAGTCTGATGCAGCTGCTTCTGCTGTGGCAGCTGTGCTTATTGCCATGGCCTCACATTCACTCAGCCAAAGTGGGCATGACAGCTGTTGTGTATGAACAGCAAGCATAATCTCACAGCTTTGTCATGCCATAGACTGTGCATGCACGACACTGCCTGGTCTGCTAGCAAAGGCTGCACTCAGGCTCTCCCTACTTCATGCAGGCACTCCCCACCTCGCATTTGTGGGTTGCACATTCCACTGACTAGTTGTCTGTTGCAGTGCCAGGCAATCATGACTGTTGCCTGCAATGTTCTCAGCAATGTTGTTTCTCTATGACAGGTGCTGCATGCTGATTTGGCCAGCNGGGTGTCCAGTTGCGCATCTAGCAAAGACTGTAGCCAGAATTATGAAAGCATGCATCTAATAGCAAGATATAGTTGGAATTCTAATGCATTTGCAAACACAGTGAAATTTGGTTGCCACAGTCGCTTGCAATTGTTCAGCATCAAGTAACAATGTGCTAGAACTACATGCTTGTTGCTTGTGCAGACAGGGATGCAAGAACATGAGAGTCTGAAAGCCTCGGCCATCTTACCTGGTCATCGGTCAATTGCAGTTTGGCCCGATGCTTCAAGAGAAGTCTGATCAACCTGAGTTCGCCGGCTTCAGTTGCCATCATAAGTGGCGTCATGCCCTGCCAGAAGCACAGCCTCAAGTAATGTCAGATAGACACCACACCCCAGCACAATGCAATGACAGCATGCTAACAGCTGTCCCACTGCAATGGCTGCATATTTACCACTGTGCTAGAGTGCAATGACATCGTACTAATAGCTGTCCTGCTGCATTGGCTGCAAGGTTTGCCACATTGCTGAAGTATGACGCATATGGCTGACTGCTTCTAGACTTAGCCCTAGCAAGAGCTCAGACATCCATCAGCCAACTACCAGCTGTTCACCTTTGTGTTAGCGCAGTTCACTTGCGCACAGTGTGGCACCAGAAGCTCAGCAGCCTTCCAGTTCTCATGTGAACAAGCCTCTACCAAAGGGCATTTCCCCTGCAACAAAGTTGCAACAAGTCAACAAGCTTGCAATCACACATCAATTGCAGTACAAACTGGATAGGCAGCACAGAAGCGATGCAAAGAACATCAGGGGCTTACCCCATTGGCTCTGGCGGACGTTTTGCACTTCAACCTCAACAGCAGCTTGAGCAAATGTAGCTCTNACAGTGCTCACAGCAGCTTCACTGAGTCAGGCGCCTCGTGACACAATGCAAATTTGATCTTTAAAGAGCAAATGTACATTCACGCAATACAGCAGCAGCAGCGCTGCATTTCACAATATGTTAATCATATGTTGTCATAAACACCTCCTTGATTTTCTTTTGACATACGGTATCATCAGTCTACAAGCTTGCCGGCTGGTGCCTGGTGCGTGCAGCAGCATTAGTGGCCCCCCATGGAACGTCTTTGGCACTTTGTAGACCATTTGTCCTCTCTGACAACTGATAAGTCATGACTGATCAGCACAAGCAAGATTTTCGACACTTGAAGGCGGCCGGAGAGCGGGACGCAACCCCTTCCGTGGCATAAACATACATTAATGCCCTGCAATATGCGTATGCTGAAATCACATGGCTGGTCAGTGGTCAGTGGNCAGTTCACCTTTGTACAGGTAGGATTTGCCTCATGCCTGCATCTCCGTTCTATACGATGACTGCCTCTGCGCTAGCTTGCTTTTCTCCACGCAGGGCATCCTGTGGAGCGGAGGTGTATCAACGAGTGTTGCCTGCTTCATCTGCATATGTCCAGTACTTGATGTTAGTGCTGCTGCAAAGGCAATCTGCTAGCTGTGCGATTGACATTCAGCTGTCACCCAGTGCACAAATTGCATGCTTGGTAACCACAGACTGTGTCATGCTGTCTCGGACCATATCAGGACCAGCTGTCACAATTCCAAACATGTAATCAGCTGTTGTGACACATGTGNCAATGTCAAATACAACTCATGCCAGCTCTGTTATTGTCAAGAACTCACCACCGCTGTTGTTTGCAAAGCAAGTGTTTGTGTGCAGGAACTGGAAGCACTCACAGGTGCGAGATACTTNGAACTCATCAGCAGCTGCTGCAGTTTTGGACGGACGCTGACATTCTTTCAACTGTCCTCACCTAGGTGGATCACCTCGGTTCCTTTTTCCACGCCTTCCGAAGTCCTGTTGTCTTTTCGTATGCTGCCAGCATTGACTTCGTGTGTTCTCTCAGTCTGTCACCCATGATGGGCTCGCTATCTGCAGGTATGCGGTACAAAGGCACCTTCTCGTACAGCAACGACGATATCAATCTTGTACGCAATGTCGACAACGGCTTGGACATTCGTTTNGGACTCTGAAGCAGTACAGTCATGCCAGTCGCATGAAGTGAGTCACAAGTTTATGCTGCTGGAATGGGTTTGCAGTGCTGTTGCATGACTGACCTTCATGGAGTGCACTGCCAGGTCAATGTCGCCTCCCATCAACATGTCATCAATCTCTTTGGTGAAAAGCCCCTTGCCTCCAATGTCTGCCAGAGGCTGATTCAACACTTTGTCACCAGTTGTCTTGACAACCACAATTTCCAGAGCACCTTCCTCAGCAAGCTCTGGGAAGGCTGCCTGCAATGCAGAAGTCACGTCAGAACTTTGTCAGCAACGATCATATGTATGTATGTCCATATATGTGTATATAGATACCAATGGTCATGATGATGATAGTGTATGATGTACATATATACATGTTAGATTTGAAATTGTATAATGTCTTGTGCGCTGCATCATCGTTTGTTTTNGGTTGTGACTGCCTGAGGCAGCACTGCCAAGTGGGCTGCTGAACATGGGATTGGTAGCGGGGCTGCCAGTTGCAGGAGCAGGACTGCTGGGAGAGGTACTTGATGTTTGCCCAAAGACTCCTGTTGAGGAGCTCGATGGGGATGCAGCACTGCTCACAAGGCTGCTTGATGTCTGTGTAGGGGTCTGAGGAGGAACGGTAGAGGAACTGCTCGTCGGGGAAGCAGCATAGCTGGGTGACGATGTGCCAGTGCCAGGTAGGCTGCCTGCAGATGATGCAGTGCTGCCAGAAGGACTGCTTGATGTAGCCCCATCAGTGGGGCTGTTTGAGGATAGCACACCACTGCTGGGTGCATTTACTGGTGAGCTTGAGCTATTGCTGACAGGACTGCTTGCTGATGCTGTGGACGTACTACCTGCGCTAGCTGATGCTGGGGCGTCACTACTGACAGGGGTACGGCTAGGGGGTACAGCATTGCCAGAAGACCCAGGACTGNAATGAAGGGTCTGTGGGACTGCAGGCCACATCCAGGACATGGGGGCATGAGGAATCTGGCTGGATGTGCGAGATCATGCTCTTAGTGTCCAGGTGCCAGGCTTTGATGCCCTTGCCTGTTGTGCCAACTAACATGACCTTGTCTGCTCTGTTGTCCCAAGCAAGTGCTGAGACTGGTGCTCCACAAAGAAGGACTGCTGCCCTACTTGCATTGCTCTGCAAGAGCAAGATCATTTCTTAGGCTATCTGTAAACAACTTGTCGCAGCCATCAGTACTGTGTAGGGTGGGTGCACACAGATGTCAGCAAGCCCGGCAATCTCCTGAGCTTACCACAAATTGACAAGGGTAGCATATCTACTGCAACTATAACTTTCTGTAATAATTCAACGAGGTGACAGCACACCTATTAGGGACATCAGACAATGCAACAGCGATGTGAAGTATGTGTGAATGGTGGCCTTTGATTGAACGTGCAAATTGTATGGCTTCACTGCTGTCACAAAATGCCAGCAACTGTCTCACAACTCAATGGAATTGGGAATGTTTTTTCCCGACATGGGAATGTTGTTCCCAACATTCATGCACATTACCTGTATACTTTCAGGGGCCCAGATACGCACTACCCCGTCAGAGGAAGCCGTGGCCAAGTTTTGCCCATTTGGTGAGAAGCTGCAGCATGTAACACCCTGATCATGGCCCATCAGCTGCTCCTGAGATGTCACCAGCTGATCCAGATCAGTGTTATCACCGTTGCCAGTCACAGCTGAGTCAGGCCGGGGCGTTTTCTGTATGCCAGACTGGGAGGAGCCTGTAGCGCTGTCGTCAGGGCTTACCTTTCCAGACAAGACAGAATGTTTAGNGCTGCATGATGGTAACAAGGAGTCACTTCTCGTTCTCACTCAGGCTTCAGTCTGACATGCCTGAGTTGGTATTGCTTTTGCCCAGAGTTCCTGAGTCTGATAGGCATCACCAGATGGCATAAGCTACATAAGCTAGTGGTTTTGTAATGTCTGTCTGTGTTGCTGAAATACAGGCTTTGTGAAGCTTGCAAATACCATGCCATGGCAAAAGCAGGAGGTGACTCCAGATGTGCTGCCTAACTGCAGCTTCTTCAGAACATCTTGTGTGTCAGACTCAGCAGCAACATATGGTCNAGTAGCTGGTGGCTTAAATTTAGCCCAAGCAAAAACAAGCAAGGTTGGGATGCGGGAAGATAACTCAGAGAGCAGCAGGCCACTCAATCAGCCCAAGATACATATTGACAGCCTGGGGTTGACGAGTGCACACAGCCCAGATGCATGATCGATCAGATGTACAGGGCAAAACTAGGCCTGGTAATAAACCCTAATGACAACCCTAATGACAATTTGTTGTCGAGTCATTGACTCGGAGTCAACGCTCTTGTGAGCAACTACGAACCGCAGCACGCACCTGAGGCTGTGTCAGAGGCGCGCTGTCCTGCACCTACCAGTGACTATAGTCTCAGCCTTTGGTGCACACGCGTGCCCGTCATCACTGCCCGCTGCTACTCGCCTTGCAAACCACAGAAAGACAGTTTGTTCTTCACCAGGTGCCTGACTTATGTACGACCTGGGGCGGGCACTGCAGCTTACCTGTGTCCCTTGTGCACAATGCCGAAGGCTGCAGACAGCTCACAACTTGCCACATAGTCGAGTATACAGCCAGCAAACAGCTCACCAGCAGCACGCCACTCACCTTTCAGCACAAATGCAAGCACATGCTACCGCCTCTACATCAGCTGCAAGCTCTCAGCAAGAGGTACAATTTGTCCCTCACGCCTGCATGCTACGCATGCCAGTCATAGCTTGTTGCAATAACTGCAAACACCTTTGCATTTTGGCTAGTCAAGGAATTGCATAGTGACACTAAATCATTGCGAGTCAAGGCACCTCAGACAAGTCCTGGCATGCAAACTGACAGCAATGATCAAAGTGTGCAGGAGGAGAGCAAGCCCAGACCATCCATACCGCGGATGTCCATANTGGGTGTACTGGTCTTCCACAGCTTTCTCCCGGGGCTGGTCCGCATCGTCTGCAGCCTCTGCCTCATCAGCAAACAAGCCCATGCTGTGGTTCCCGACCCACCCAAATAAGCCCTGTTGTACATCAAGTGTTATTGACCAACTCAGGACAGCATCGAAGCACTGGTCCGCCGGTGCAGTGGAAGACCCAGCAACATTTGTCTCACATGCAACCAATAGTCTTGCAAAGTATACTCTGCTGACACCTCAGTCAGTATGCCCCATATGAGAGTCAGTATGGGGATTGTGTATGGAGTGAGCAGTGTGGCAGTATTGGCATGGCTGTCAATTGTAGCATACAGAAATAACACCATCACTGCACCGCCCAGCGGACTGCTGAATACTGTCATCTCAAGCTTGCAGCATTTGGGCAGCGGCATGCAGCAACCAAAGGCAGATGCAAGTCAGCTTGTGACCGTGGAACACATTGTGAAGGAGTTTTGGGCCAAGTATGGGCGTAATTTCTACACCAGATATGACTATGAAGGCATTGAGTCTGAGAAAGCAGATGCTGTCATGAAGAACTTGCTCAGCAAGCAGGTGAGCGACACATAGCCAACCCCTGGATCTTGAGCCATGGCCTACAGCGCCAATATGAGTACACATGCAGACTGCATGCCTCACACGCAGCAGGCAATGTAGCTCTGTGAACAGCATATTCTTGAATGACGCGCTTGTGGCATGCTATGCTTCTGCATCAAGGATACATGCCAACTCTATGTGAACAGAAGTGTCATAAGTCTGTTTACAAGAAGCCATCCAGATGCCAGTACTGGTGGCCTGCTGCTTTGCACTTCAGACCAGATCAAGGACCGTGTGCATCATGTCTGCCACTGCGTGTTGCCACTGCTTTGGTATGAAGATGTTGCACTGCAGGGTGAGATCACACAGGTGCGCAGCTTTGTGATTGACAAGGCAGATGAGTACACATACCATGACCCTATTGACCAGTCTGTAGCAGAGCATCAGGGTATAAGATTCCTGGGCAGAGATGGGTCCAGAATAGTGTACCGTCTATCAGGTAACATACACTACGGCTGCCCCATACAATCTAGCGCATGTGCTGTGCAGCTGACAGTGTTTAAGACTTACCGTCCCCTCACTTTGCTGCACTTCTGCATGCTGAGCTCATAGAGTCCATATTGTAACCCCGTACATGACTGCTCAGTAGTAGGGCAACAATGTGGCCAAGCTCAATCTGTGACATATCGCATGGTCCATGTAGGCACAGGGTCATCAGGTGCAACAATACGGATGTATGTGGAGAAATATGTGCCAGCAGATGCTGGGGAACAAGCTTTGAACCAAGATACTGCACAGGCCCTGAAAAGCCTCGTTAACGTTGCCCTGACACTATCAGACATGCAGAAGCTGACTGGCAGAGATAANGTGCAGCATGTGCTGTAGGTACTCATGCACTACTAGAGCTGGCACGCCTGTAGCATTCTATGCCCGCATCAGTCAACATCTGTAGTGCACAAGTTACTGCCAAAGAATGGTACGCTCTGGCAGCACGCATGTAAGAGTCAACACACTGAATGCCAGATATGCTGACTGTGCGACACGGTGACATTTGCCATGCAACAACAAGCCTGCTGACAGCATACACCTCCAGCATGATCTGCTGCAGCATGATCTGCTGCAGCATGTACAGCTGCTGCTCACCTACAAAAATTGAGCCTGTGGCAATGATGAAGAACCGCCAAAATATGAGGGGCACAGTGCCCCAGGACAGCGTTGTTTCATAGAACTCCTCCAGGGTTCTGAACAGCACAATGGCTGTTGCATCGTTGATTACACTCTCCCCAAATACCAGGTTGTACAGCACAGGCGGCACGTCCATGTCAGCAAAGATGGAGAGTGTGGCTACTGGGTCTGTGGCTGATACCAGAGCACCTGCAGCATAGCCAGGCAGCCATACAGCANGAAAATGTATCAGTAAAGGAGCTGTTGCACAAACAATACAATCATCGATCGCATGTCCATGTTGATCAAGCCTGAATCTCAGCCAGCAGGCAGGGAAGTAGGCTAAATGGAAGTTTACGCACAGGATGCATGAGGGATGACTGAGTGCAGTGCCTGCTGCTGCAATGGAGATCCAGTCTGAGACTGCTCACCCTGTAGTAGTCAGAACCGTATCAACTGTAGGACCTGCGCCTGAAAAGCCTGATCCTGCAGCATCTGACAGGGCACCTGCGTCTGAGACACTGCCAGAAACCTCAGACCCATCCTCTGAGCCAGAACCCCCTGGTACAGAGGCTGCCACACCGACACAGCAGGAGCTCGAAGATGCCTTCGGGCCAGTCACAGAAGCTCAGCATGACACAGCTATAGCAGCTGCGTCTGCCTTGCAAGCTGTCCCCCTGACGCTGAATGACGGTCAAGCCACTCCTGTTACAGACTTCGCATTTGCTGCAGCAGTAGTGGATGGCCTAAGAGGTCAGACTATTGCTGAAGGTGCAGCCTCTACACCTGAGCAAGGTAAGAGTTCTGATGCTGCGGCCTTCATTGTTTGATGCATGCTGGCATGCCGCACAGGCAATCTGTAAGCTGCAAATTGTGTGCAAACCCACCTCATCTCCTGATCAGTACTGCCTGGCTAAGTTGCCAGAGAGTTGCTGCCAGAAGGTTGCGGCAGGGCCATTTCATGCGGTCTAANAGGATTGTGTATTTGTATTGCTGCTCAGAATGGTTTCACAGCTCAGGCTCAGCAATCTATGATGAACAATCATGCATCTTGGCAACCATACTTTGACCTTTACCTGAGGCCCCAGACACATCCTCTGCTGGTGTTGAAGCACTTGGCTCGGCACGTTTGTTGCTGCATTGCAAGATGTGCAATGACTTCACTATCTGAGGTTAGAGCCACAAACAGGCTGGCACTGCAAAGTAAGCAGAAATTGGCTTGTAAAGCCCTGAGGCGAGCATTCACCGTAGTAATTCATGGTATTTCGACTTCACTCCATCAAACTTGTCTTGAGGCTCTTTGCCAAGGTGTTTGACACCAAAACTAATAAACACCTACACAAAGGCTTTAGCTGCTTGCTACTTTTCTGAAAGTCAGCAATGATATGACAGGCAGCGAATCTCGTACCTCGTCCAGGGTAGCTCTGACTTCTGGACGTTCTCGCTGCAATCTTGCCATTTCGTCCTCTACATACTGCAGCAAAAGCTGGCATCGCTCCGGGGGCCAGTTTATTCTCCCCGACGGCATCCGGTACTTGATGAGCGTCAGCTACTCCGAACAACACGGGTCAAGGATGAAAGCACTGGTGGCGATTCCTGACTTTGTCCACCAAGCGTGGTCCTTCTGTGGCTGTTTGATGTTGTGTATTCATGACAGGTACACATCCATTACCATCACAGCCTTGTTCTTATGCCTTGCATGCTGTTAGATGGACTATGCAGGGATGTTGGGGTGAAATGTGTTCCTATCCTAACAAACCTGATCACTGTTTAGGCACAACATGCCCAATATTACTATTTATACTGTCACCACCAAACACATGACTTTTTGATACTACTTAACACATGACGTTTTGATACTACTTTATGCTTTGCAGATGTGGTCTCCCTGCAATGTCTTTCTTTGTCACATGTGCGCATTTTTTGAATGCCAATCAATGGCACAGTCCATGAGCAGAGTTTGCAGAGGTACGCAAATGTCCNCAAGCATGCTTTCCAGCACACTTCTCTCTGTGTATGTCACATCTAGATTACAGCACTGTTCANGGCGCACAACCGATGTCCGGTGTCATTGCTGCATGTTTCTGTGATCAAGATAGGCACACACCGCATCATTGAACTTGTTCACATTGCAAGGCTGGTCGCAGATGTGAAGTCACAAGTGCACAAGCTGCACTCTTTCGGCCCTCAGGCATGTCCCTGCACAACACACAAGCACAATTCAAGTTAGAGTCAGGCGCAAGCATGTTGGTTTTCAACAGTGTATCAACAGTATGGACACTCCTGACACCGCAGACTGGATGTAGCCATGACCTAATAGCAGCCTGCATGCCAGCTTACTCTACAGTAGGAGACACCATGTCATGTATGCTGTTATTACAGCAGTTCATGCAACATGATGCGTTGAGTACTGCCTTACTCTGTGTGGCAAAGGTGCAGTGTTGCGGCTTTTGAGATCTCCTCTTGCTGTACAGGGTGGCAAGAGGGAGTTCATGGCAGGTATAGCTGAGCTACAGGCTGGACCCACTCGCGAGCAGCAGCAAAGAGCGCGCATCCTTAGAGAACGCCTCCTGAATGACCTTCAAGAGCAGGTATTTGGCACCACGTAGCATCGCTAAACATCTGGTACACCGCCTGTACTGTTCAAGTATAGTGACCACGAGCTTCTTCATGCACAGTATGCATGGCTGCGGTGCCATGCCAAGGCTGTGTACCAAGCAATCATGTCAGACCAGCAATACAACAACCAAGCTTGGCAAGTGATTGTACTGCCAAGCTATTTAATTCTGGCGCCACTGCATGCACAGCAAGTGGACACTGTCTGTATGCTTGGCAAACAAAGACTGCCTTGCATGCCTGATCAGCAAGCATCGGCTGCATGCGTCCATTGCAAATGGTCTGTGTGCTGAGGGAGTACAGACTGCATGCACCTGTAAGTGACGTGCTGGGGCTGCGAGCAAGACAGCAAGAACCAGCAGCATACCACAGTACATATAGGCATACATCAATGCATACCTGTCAACAGTACGCACGGGCGGACTGGTGGTGATACACTCAACGTCAGCAGGGACACAGATGGTGCCTGTGGTACACAGGCAGCAGCCCTGTAGCTGCTGCATGAGATCCATNACTCCTGCATTTGGGAACAAACGTATTGTCACATACCTACGCACAGCAGTAGATGTTGCCCATCATCAACATCAAATTGTGCAGGCTTTGCCCATGCCCGTCAGTCACTTTCAGCTTTGCACAAGTTGTATGATGTTGTGCAAAACGCCCAGGCACGCAAAGGCACAAGCGCCTCCTCCCAGACACACAAAGAAGAGCCCAACATGTGCAACTCCAAGTATTGCAAGTGCTGCATGATCAAACAATGTCATGCAAACATAGTCTTGGCACGGCATAAAGCGGTGGGCAAATTCCAGATCCCTGCAAGGTGATGTCAGCGAGTAGACGTGGATACTGACCTGCTGGTAATGGTCAGACTGCTTGCAAGCTTGAGTGGCAGCATACAGGAGAGCATACAGGTGGGTGCCTGCTGCTTGCGAGGGTCCCTGGGACCCCTGCACCAGCCAGGCCCCTAGCCCCAGATACCCCTCAAACAGCAATCCAGTGGCTGCCTGCACATCCATGCATTTGGCTCAAGATATTGATCAGCTATATACACCGCACACGCCAGCAGTGAGCAACACAGAGCAGTGCGCATACGATATATGTCCAACATATACACNACAGAGCAGCGCAGCATAGACAGCAAACAAGTGGGCCTGTATGAGGCACCTTGATGTTCCACAGGTGGTCGATGACAGGCCTCTGCAGCATGTCCTCATCCAGCTCGCCAATTCCCTGCTCAGCCTCACTTGCATTCAAACCCTGCTCAGCACAGCACAGCACAACAAGTTGACTGTGGTCAGTGCTCACAACAGACACCAGTCAAAAGCGACATATATAAAGTGCTGTTGATGTGTAAGTGTGCACAGCATTGCAGTATGGGCAAGGCTGCTCACATCAGCCAGCTGGTATGCTTACTTTTGCTATATTATCCTCTTCTTCTGCACCTCTGTCACAGCTTGTTGCATAACCTATAGTAGCTCTGACAGACAGGTTGGTTACACACTTCTGCCACAAAATGTGGCAGGGTCAATCAAAGCACCAGAAGGAAGAAAGCATTAGACAAATTGAAACAAAACATGTCTAACAAAACCGATGTCGGCGCTGACAAGGGAACAGCTGACCAGCTGCAAAAGAGCGCTGTGCCTGTCTCCAATAAAGCAGCTCTTACGCTAGGTTGAATCAAGGACTCAGTTTGTGCTGGTTGACAAGATCAGCCTGTGCTTATACTCTAGCTTGAACTGCGGACTCAGTTTGTGCTGNTTCTCTTTGATCGATGATGCATGTGCTCTCGCATATCTTGCTCAAGCTGTTCAGGGGCAGGGGGGTCCTGGGGGCAAGGCCGGTCCACAAGCACAGTATCAAGCCTGATGATTCTCTCTAGTAGGGACTCAGAAGCATCTGCTGGGGCTATGAGCTGTTGGTAGGCAAAGTCAAATGCCTGTTTGATCTGCAAGTCACGTGACCACTTTGGCACCGTGTCATACTGTGTGAGCGTAGAACTGCCCACTGCGTTACATCATAACTGCATGTCAAATCTAAGTACACCTTGCCACGCTGGTGCGCATGCATGCCATAAAAGACAGTAGCTGAGTGTCAGATGGCCTATTCAAGCAGTGAACCAACAGCACGCTGGAACCCGGTGCCTAGAAATACCTTTGCCTCAGAAAATGTCAGACCCTACATCACTATCAGCTGGTTCCTGCAGCTTGCCCTGGAACACTACAAGACATTCAAACACATGTCTTGGTTTCAGCAGGGGGCTTGTGGCGTACCTTGGGGATGTTCCAAGACCCTCTACAGAGATCATTTGATGGGTCAGCCGGGTCTTCCACAGACATCATGAAGGGGCGGCCTGGCTGGTCCAAGCCTGCATCTATCTTGCTATAGAATNCTAACTTGATGTATGTGTTCCCATCTTCTGTACTTCGCTCCAGCCAGCGGCATTAGGGCCTTGTAGCGGCCAATTTTGGATACAGTGTGCAGCAGATGGCATGCTTGTCTTATGATGGGCTTGACCTGTACCCCAAGCACGATGGTTCTCAACAATGATGCTGCCAGCAAGGCAAGCATTTGGCTGCGCTGCAATCTTTATCTGACTGTAGCTGCAAAGCTGTACCACATGTGATGCAGGCTGAGGCACAGCAGAAGGCGCCTAGTGTTACAGGAGCCCGTAAGTCTGCTGCTAAAGGGATTGCTGCCAAAGGCAAGCAAGCCAAATCTGCAGCCAAGCAGGCAGCATCCTCTGCAANTACTCCACCACAGGCCTTGTGGCACAGATGCGGGAAAGTGGCAACACCTGGCAATACAAAGGCCTGACTATAAAGCTTGCAAAGTCTTATGGATACTGCTGGGGCGTCGAGCGAGCAGTCCAAATGGCTTATGAGGCACGACGAGCATATCCTGGTCAGAAGCTGTATGTCACCAATGAGATCATTCACAATCCTGCAGTCAACCAGGTGAGAGGCATTTTTGACATCGCACACAGCTGAAATGGCGTGTTTGTATTGTGAGGTGACATCCTGACTGCGTTGTACCTGTGCCTGCTCTGACAATTGTGCCTTGTTGGACAACAGAGCGTATGCTATGCTGCTGTGTCATTCACATGTGTNCGGAGTGTTTGCGTAATATATGTGGCAGAGCCTGCAGGCTGAGTCAGTGCCTGCGCTGCTGCTGCCACAGCTGGCAGCTAGCCGCAAATTCCATCAGGAGCCAATCGCATGCTGAGTCGAAAAGCGAGGTTTTGCTGAGCCAACTTGTTTCATACCTGCCTCACTATCTGACGACAAGCGCGTTTTGGGACAAAAGCTGTTGTGGCTCGTGATCGCGTGCCAAAAACTGGTGACCGAAAGCCGATGTTGAAGCGCTGCTTATGCATGCTCAATGCAGTGCTTGCAATATCCACGCAAGCGTGGGTCCAATTGACGCTCTTCATCCTGAGTGGCTGAGGTGCGACTATGTCGAAAGTTGCTGATCACGAGCTGTGCTGCCTGCTGTAGCGGCACCCCNTCTACTGGGCGGCACAGAAGGCCGGTATGTGGATGCACAGGACTGCGTGGATGCAGCCTGATACNTCTGCATTTCCTTGACAGCAGGTACACCTGCACTGCACAGTGTTTGTGATCAGGTCATGACCCACTGGCTGAAGATCGTGCCCCTCTTCACAGCAAGTCTCATCAGGAGAAAGGGCTGTCACACCTGACTCATCCAGTCCATGGCTTGTCCAGTGCAGACATTTGCTGTGCATAGAATCAGTGACGATTGGTGCCTGAGTGGTGACCAGACGATTGCTATGTTGAAGGTGAGTCTTTGTGTCACAGCAATGGCAGCCTGTGCTGATGTTCCAGTCCTGTGCCACATGCAATTTTCTGTTGTGGGATGTTGCTGCAGCAAGTAAAACGGTGTGAACCTGCCTTGGCATCTGGCTTTGCAACCTGCGCTGAACGGTGATGACAGTGATTTGTCACATCTGCAGGCTCCTGGACGAGGGACCCCGCCCTCAGACTTGGTCGCTGCATGCCTACCTGGGATCCATTTGGTCCCCATTGACTTGACCCCCACCAGCTGGGGCTGCCAGGCTCCACATGCATGCATCTGCAATGTGCACTCTACCAGGACAGCAACCTCCGAAGTTGGCAGACATGTGCACAGCAGCATGCATGAATCCATACTGCATAGCAGAACACTAAGCCAGAACAAATGCGTTTGCAGTGTGTAATACCAAAGCAGTCCTGTCATGCATGTGGGTTGCAGCAAGCTGTGCATTGTTGACAGGCAAATGGGGGCAGTGCAGCTACCTTGAGCTGCCTGGTCTTGCACTCCAGCTGTGCCTGCAGCACCTTCTTCTCCCCCCTCAACCTTTTCACATTGCTGGCGGCGTCCTCATCACCAGCTGCCTTCTCACGCACAGCCTCCACCAGCAGGTCATCTTTCTCAATGACATCTGATCTCAGCTGTCCAATCTGCTCCTCCAACTTTGTCACCTGCATTGCATCAATACGCACTGTAACAGCATGCACAAGGACCACGTGTGACTGGTGTAGCATAGTGTACTACGTCAATGCTTCAGGGCAGCAGTGCATGTAGCAGACCATGACATTGCTGACAGACAGGTATATACACATGTAAATGTTTTNTGGTGGCTGCCTGACTTCTTGACATGTGCCAGGTGCGACGGGAAGGATGATAGGCTGGACGATGGTTCTGTTGCTGAAGCTCCCTGGACGCAGCATGATACTTGGAATTCACGTACTATTGATAACAGACAGCTCAAGGTTCTGCATGCACGTGATGCATGTACGTTCTCCACTTGTTAGATATGCAGATGAAGCGTGTCACTTTCAATGCAAGCTGATGCAAGACCAGCACAGTGACAGTGAATGCATGAAACAGCACCTGCTGTTGCCATAACCGCCGGTCAAAGTCAAGCACAGTAGCATTGCTCTGAAGTGTTGATGACAACGCAAACAGAGTCTCAGGTCAGCAAGCAGCTTCTCAAGTGTGACAATTGTGACTATATGGGAAGGTGCACACCTGAGCAGGTGAGGTGGCAGCGCAGGCAGTTTGCCACAGGTCTATGTGCCTTGCTTGGACAGCCAAGAGGCGCACAGGCTGCTGACTGAAGACCCTTAGACGCATGTTGCCCTGTGTCATTGCCTGCTATGTTGTCTATGTTGTCTACTGCTCCCCTGTGCCTTCGTCACTGATGCATGGGTGTGAATGCAATGTACAGTTAGAACGAGTAATAGCAGGTGATTCCAGTCTGGTAGACTGATCTGTGTTGGCGGGTATTGACTCACTTGCCCATGCTGCCCCCAAGTTACACATACACATGACAGCGTAGCAGTCATTGACCTGGCGCCAAAGACGCTCCTTACACCCTACATCAGCGGTGTTCTGTNATGATCTTTGAGGAAGGCGGCGAGCGCATAGCTGACTTGAAGCTCATCCTTGCCAAGGTGGCAGAAGTGGCCACCCTTTTTGACGATGACGGCATTGTGGTCCGCTTCATGAACAGCCGAACAGAGGGCAACGGCATCCGCAATGCCCATGAGGCCAACAACCTGATTGGTCAAGTCAACTTCACAGGCATGACACCCCTTGGTTCCAGACTTGAGGAGCGTGTCATCAGGCCTTTCCTGGCGTCTGGCGTGCAAGGCAGGAATCTAGAGAAGCCAATCTTAGTCATTACCATCACTGATGGGGAGCCTGTGGGTGAGCCACGGAACACTGTCTCAAACGTCATCAAGAACGCTAAGACAATGGTCTCCAACTCGGTGTATGGTCCTGGAGCGATAGCTTTTGAGTTTGCTCAAGTTGGCAAAGACATCAAGGCTCAAGCGTTTCTGGGACAACTGGACAATGATCCTGACATTGGGGGCATGATTGATGCAACCTCTTACTTTGAGCTGGAAGCTGAGGAGTACATGAGGAGAGGAGTGACCCTCACACCTGAGCTGTGGTTGGTTAAGCTTATGGTTGGTGCTGTGGACCCTACATATGATGAGCAAGATGCGTGACATCTCTTTAACAGTCTTTGGTTTCTGCTGCTTGTACATTACAGTGCATGTCTCGTAGCACAGGACAAAACAAGTGGGCTTTTGTGTATGTATAAATTGCAGAAAACTGGTCATGTTTAGTAGCGTTGAGGGTCTTGTTCAAGTTAAGCGGCCTGTATCCTGGCTGGTTGTGTGTGGTCATTCCCATGCTACCAGATGTGGCATGCAGGCAGATACTTGACACTGCACTTCGTATGTTCTAGTACGTATGTTTGTGATCAGCATTTGTTGGAGCAACATGAGCATCCTTTGTCNCGCCCACCATCCAAGTACTGCAGCTGTACAGCGTGACATTATAGGCCTGCTTCAGGGCATGTGGGCTGTCTTTGGGGCCAAGCTTTCTGAAGCTGACATCCCAAACATGCGCGGCTTCAGCGGTTTTCCGGAAGTTGCAGCCAAGTTTGGCTTGCATGAGCTGTGCGTTGCCATGGTGCAGGCAAAAATCCAGGCAAGACAGCATGAGTTTTGACACTTATTCAGCATCCAGATCACCTGTGTATCTGCTGTTGCAACCTCCCCTGATCAGATGTTGTGGACTCTGCAAGTGGTGTCTGTTGTGCCTGCAACCTGGCAGTGTTCCAGCAAACCGCAAACCACACACTTACGCATCAACTGTTTGTGTCTGTGACTCACTCAAACAGTGACAGTTGCGGCTGACCGGCAGCTCCTACAGCGAGCTGCTCACTGCTGGCTTGCATCATCTTATGACCATGATACTATACGCAGAAATTGCAGTGCCTATGTCCTACACAGCTCCTGTTGTTGGTGTAGAGGCATCCCCTGACAAAGTGCTCAGTGGAGGAGATGCTGAATGCAACAGAGCTACTGACATGGCAGCAGCTGTACCCAATGTTGGAGGGCATGGCACATGATAGTGTAGGAGACTACACGAGTGTGCAAAAGGCTGTAGATGCCTTAGAAGCCCTACAACTGCTTGTGGGTAAGTCCATGCTTTCTGTAAGCACAGAGCTTGCTACATCGCTTTGAGTTTGCAAAGATGCACAGTTGTTATGAGCCAGATTCGTCATCAGCCACCACTGTAGGAAGCTGTCAGCAAGTTTGACAGTGAATGAGTGCAAGCAGTTACAAGCCGATCTGGAGAATATGACATACATCTGCATGTAAGCCCTGGGAGATGTCGTGTATATATTTGTTGCTCTTCACTGGTGCAGATGTGGATGACTTGGGAATGCTGAAGGTTGTAGCAGAGCTCACTGGTCTTCTCATGCGGGTCTTGGAGAACCGCATGCGTTCATGGAAACGTATCGGCCATTCGATTGGCACGGCCAGTTCAGCCCCGATCTACGGATACAGCGTGAAAGCTAATGAGATTGACTACAGCTTGCGCCAAGCCCTGCTGCTGTCAATGCTTGAGCTAGTCAATGCAGTCATGCTCAAAGCCAATGCCAACTTGAGGCAGATGTGGCTAGCAGCAGGTACAGCACTTAAGCATCTAGTCCTATGACAAGTTGCAGGCAATGTCAAGACCAATGTGTCCAATTATGCACAAGCCAGATGCTGCGGCGCAGGTCATCAGCATGCAGCCTGTTTCAGGCAAGCAAGCGGGATATTAGTCAGTTCGTGCACGCAGCAGGTTGCTTTCCTGTACAAGTCAATTGGAGCTGTCGCTGGTGCCAGCAAGTGTGCGAAATAGTATATATTAGAATAATATCATAATAAGCCGTACTCACAGGCTGTGCTAGTGACAACCCTGCAGTCGCATTGTACACTATCCATCTCAGGTCATGGTCAACTGCAGAAACTAGTACGTAAACTGCTTCAACAGTGTTGTCCAAAGTTTGCTGCATGCTGCAGATCTAGACAGAGCTATCTGTAGCTTCATACACAAGTGCCAGAACAACACAGAGGCATTCCCGGTCCCTGAAGTGCTTGCACCTGTCTGTATTGAAATTGTCAACAGACGCCCATCGCTGACAGGTGCGCCCTTGCNTGGAGCATCTGGCAGAGGCTGTGTACTGCAAGTGATGCCTCTGAGTTTGCATTGCTGCCTGGCGTAACAGATGGCAGAATCTGCTGAACCAGGGCTTTCAGTAAAGCTGGTTCAGCAAGGCTGTGCAGGTGTATATACTGCTCATATGGGATTGCAATGTCCTCTGGCCATGCAAGATTATCTGCACGCACAGCCAAACATGTCCAGAGGTGTTGAGCTACACTGCAGTTCACGACATGTTTGCAGCCGATGTGTCTGTAATAACAACACAAAAGCAAGCATACTGTATGTATTGGCAGCATGTCCACCAGTCATGTTGCATCTAGACAGGCAAACTCAGCATCCAGTCGCAAGCAAGCAGCATCAAGGGCTAGCCGATGGCTCCAGATGAGGAAGTGATCGTGGTACCTGAGGAAGAATAGCTTGTGGAGGCTTCGGGTTGATCTTCCTCATCATCTTCTACGTCGGCCATCACTGTGTCTGACACTTTCAGAATGCTGTTCATGGGTACAATCGCAAGCAGCAAGATCGCAACTTGACTAAACCGAAAAGCTGAAGTGCTTCCTGCAGTGCTGGGGCTGTTGCTTCCCTGCATGACACAAGAACAATTTGCTGAGGTGTGATTGGTTCTAGCGTGGTGCAGCAGGCAGACATGGATGGACATCAAACGGGATCTGAATGCCACCCCAATCGCTTGCTGTCACATACACAGGGACAAGACAATAGGCCACATGCCTTCCTTGCATACCCCAGACAGGAGATTAAAGTGCAAAGGCACATAGAGTCCAATTTGATGATACTAGATTACAAACATTGTATGTGAAGTTCGTGCCTGAAGGGCTGTGCTGCCAACTTGAGCCAAGTTAGCCAGCAGAGCAGCAGCGGCTCCAGCCTTGCCTCCAAGCTGGTCTGCAGGCAGCCAGGCTATGAGGCTGGCCACATCATTCAATTCTGCTAAGGCCCCAATGGCCTGATGCCAGATCCTGCCAGACACCTGCAATGTGTTTCTGTTGATTTGCAAGATTTCAGCANACACTCTTTTGCTGCGGTGTTTGCAGCACAGACCTTCGGTGTATCGTTTCAAGATGGCAAGATTCCTTCTTTGCATCCCGAGATCAAATCCCAGGCCGACACAGTAATCCCTAGCGCAGATGTCTGAGAGCTGATGCAATCTTGCACAGTGTGGTTTGTCGGAACCAACATCAACCAACGTCGGAACCGGTTGCTGCCACCAGCGAGAGCAGCGCACTCAATGATGATGGATGGGGATCGTTGCCTGCGCTCCACTGTTCCCTCTGAAACCTGTTGTTAGCGGCGGATACTGCTGTGTACACCAAACATACAGTTGTTACAGAAACGGCATAACTTCGCCGGCGAGGCGTCAAGAGTGAGCACACTATGCACTCCGCTTGCCTAAGCCACCGGATCACTTGCTAGACGGGGTATACCGGCTGCAAGTTGTGTCCGCGAATCTTGCACTCTTGTATGCGCAGCCTGTACGGCACCGCTCAAGCTGTGGAGATTGCACTTCACTGCGTCTTGCCTACCGAACGTAGCACTGCACTGCGTAACTCGTAGTTCACGTTTCCAAAAGAAAACAGAAAACTTGTCTCATGGCCACTTTGCTCCACTGCCTTACTTGCATAGTGCTCGACCTTCCTGCCTGCCATCTGCGTTAAACAGGCTTATGTTACAGCCCACGATTTTCTGAACAGACTGGAATAGCTGTCATGCATACCTTGCTGCGCAGGGGTTACACGTGGCTGCGGTACACTGCTTGTGCAGCCCCTCATGGCAGCCGTTGAAGAGGATGAGGACGTGCTTGATGCCATGGACACCTTAGCATCCTTTGCCAGGTAGCGTGCAGTGCTAGGCAGCTCAAAGCTGGTCCCATCAACACATGACTGCACAACTGTTCTGTCAGCTCACACCCTTGCATAGTGAGCTTCACTGCTCATGGCATTCGTGACAATGCTGTTCTACACGCCTCAGGCTCAAGGACAGGGGTAAGTGATTCTCGCGCGCATGCGCTCAGAGCACATGTCTGGCTGTGTCGCATGCGACGCTTGATCAGACATGTCTGCGACAAGTCTGTTGTCTTGATGGGACAATGCAACTGCAGTCAACATCTGGAAGAACAGCAGCACAAAGTGGAAGCTGCAGAACATGCTGAAGAGGACTCAGATGACCAGGCTGAAGCTCGCAAGCCCTTCACCCGCACAATGCAGCGGCAGGAAAGGGACGCCTTGCAGAAGTGGACACAATGCAGCAAGTGTGAGAAGTGGCGAAAGGTAACTGCATCAACCTGGTGCACCTGCAGCTGCCTGGTCAAATCTGTTGCGCATGTCAGCTTGCTTGATCTTGAGGCTGTCGCTCAGTACCAGCTAGCTGGTCTGAGAGTGTAGTCAACATCAGCGTGTGAGAGGTGGTGTTGTGCGTCTACTCTTTGCGCGTTAATGCAGCATGCAGGTTGTGCACTTGTGTAACGCTATGACTATATAGGTACCATTCACCGTCACGGACCAGGATCTGGGCGAGCATTGGCAATGCAAACATAACAAGTGGGACAGGACCCATTCCGCATGTTCAGTAGCTCAGGCTCTCACAGATCAGGAGATTGATGAAATACTGACAGGGCAACAAAATGCGATGAGCAATCACATCGTCACCACAGCTGATCCAGCTACTGCAGATCAAGACATCGCAATGTGAGCAATGCACACTTCCTTGCTTGTGTCTATGCGCTGCATGCCTGCCTGCATGGCTGCAGCACATATGTGCAAAAGTTGTCGTCTGTCAACTTGGAAACATCATGTTGCCGCATCAACAGCACATCATGGAGCCCACAACCCATCATATTNCACCTGCCCAAGCCGTGCTTGCCTGCAGCCTGCTTCTGGGACCCTGCAACAGCATTTGGCATGCAGCCCTCCCCGATTTCCCCGAGCCCCGAGCGTAGTGGATGTACTTGTTTGTGTTTGTTTACATTAAGGCATGTGTGGTAGCCAAGCTGCATCACTCACTTCATGACAAACAAGCTGTACATAGTACACGTCTGTCAGCAACAGCCCTCTACAGCGTGCGGAGCATACCAGGATTTTGCGTTGTGCAGGCAGGCATCCGGGGACACAGCGGTGTAGCAGCAGTGGCTGGGCAGTCCAAACCTTGCTTTGCCTCAGCAGGCAGCGTACCTCCCCCAGCAGTCTCTTTGTTTGGCAGCAGTGCTTTTGACAACAGCACTCCCAGACTGCAACATGGTGTGTTCACATGTTACTGCTGATCACATGTATCACTACAAGCGATGCCTGTGCAAAGCAGTCATGGCAGGGGCAAGTCAAGGCAAGACCATGCAGAAGCTGCGTGAACATGCAGCTGCTGTAGCAGTCACTAATATACAGAATCAGTCTGAGGGTGTTCAGCCTGAATCATATGCAATACCAGAGTGAGCAGACTGTAAGTGGCAGTACCTTGGAGGGCACGCTGGCTGCTGCAAGCCGTGCCCTTCTCACTGCAGCATTGTGGAAGCTCTTACAGTACGCAATGACATCAGAGATCAGGCCAAGCTTTCTCTCAGCAAATCCCTGCAGGTGCATGTCTGGTGAACTTGCAGAAGAGCCCTATTGCGGGAGAGCCCCGTTACACTGAGCATGCTGGATAGTGCAGACCAATGAGCTTTGGGGCAAGTAGGACTTGATGGTGATACTGCTGACCTGTTCCAAGAATTGCGCTGTAGTCAGGATCTGGCCTGTGTGCGCTGTGCTGTGCTGCTGTTTGCCATGCCGTGCTGTGCTGCGCTGTGGTGTGCTGAGTGCTCACCATGCTTTGATGATGAGCTTCTCTTCTGTGCTGTGCCCTGCTGTTCCATTCCGTGCCGTGCTGTGCTGTGTCGTGCTGCGCTGTCCTGTGTCGCGCTGTGCTGTGCTGTGACACATGACTTTGGTGCATATGGAGCTTTCAGTCTCAAGGCTTCCCTGGTGTCAGCTATCATGTGCGTCACCAAAGAGGTCCTCACATTGCAATGCCTGCAGTTATGGCTACCAGAGACGCCCAGGTGGCTGCTACTTGCTGGAGCCCCCAAAGAAGAAGCTGAACGCGCCGTAAGTAAGGCCTGGGGCAAACGAGGGCAAGACAAGCAGGCAGTGCAGCGGGAAGTCCAGATGATGCAACGAGATGCATCGCCCAGCTCAGGTGATGCTCAAATGTATGCCCTGCATGACCTGACTAANCTTGTGCGCCAGCAGCAACGCTCTTTAGCCAGCATCATGGCTATTGCACATCCCATGCTGCATTTGACTACANAGCTGTGCAGGCGAGAGCAGCTGGGCCAGGGATCTGACTCAGCACCAGCTGAGCCACAGGAACATGTGGGACCACATGACTCGTGGCTTGACTTTGCTCGGCAACCTGTGTGGTGTGTCAGCACTATTGAAAGACCTGCCTGAAGCCCTACATCAGGTTAGCTGCCCAGTCATGAACTGCTCTCACTTTGTCCTCGGTCAACAGCCTCTTTGCGCAATAACACCCTGTAAGCTGACGTGGCATAGTGTACGCTTGAAAGTGCTAAGGTAATTGTCAGCTTTTGACAGCTAGTCTGTCACTGCGTCAACTTGCCGCGGGCCGAATCTTGAATGTGCTGTGCTGATTGTTGCACAGGTGGGTTTTCAGCTTTTTGGCAATCAATCCCATAGACTCAATGTAGTTTGGCTGTTAGGCTCAACCCTGACTGATCTGCTGTAGGTCACTTGTCGCGAGATTGCATGGCCTGAATATCAGATAGGCCCAGGGTGAGGTGTAGCTATGCCATAGCTTGCTGTCCTCTTGGTGCAGGACACCAAGTTCAATGAGAGAGTGCTGGATCTGGTGAACCTTGTGCTGGTGGGTCTAGTGGGTCCTGATGCTCAGGCTGCCATGCACGCAGCTGTCGACCCGTCTCAGCAACAGGTCAGTCAACATGCTGATTTCGTTTTGTCGGAACAGGTTATCATGTGTGGTGACACTGCTCAGCAGGATCACATTCAGGGAATTNTACTTCCGTCCTTGCAAGAAAGCGCTGGCATAGGAGCGACATACTTCATCTTCGCTGGGATAGGTGCAGTGTCTGTGGCAACAATCTATGCGACGGTACCAGAGACGAAGGGCAAAACCTTAGAGGAGATTGAAGCCCTATGGGAAGATGATGACAAACAATACTGAGCCAACTGATTACGCAGCACTCCTGCAGGACAGCTGCAGATAGTGACAAGCAGTGTCGAGGCAGCTGTGTAGTATATCAGCAGAAGGACCGGAGAAGAGAATTTGCACAGCAGGCCCAAGTGGTGTCGGATTTAGTTTGTGAGTCCTCGACTCAGAAGTCAGGTCAAAAAGTTGAGACAGTGTGTTTGAGGGCATTGCCAAGATTGCCCGTACTGTGTGGGCGTTACTCAAATTTTGCTGATTTGCACTACTTCAAATTTTGCCAATTTGGCTTTTGATTTCATCTCTGGTTTTGGTCTCAGTGCACAGCTGAGATGCTGTNCCGTGTAGCTGCCCTCTTTGCATACATTGCCAGTCACCAAGTAAGGTCAGCAGCACAGCACAGACGTTCAACAGNATGTATCAGGGGCAGAGGTGTGCGGTGTGTGTTGAGAGGTGCTCATGATATCAGACAGAATAGACTCATCCTGTGTGCAACACGAAGATCCAAGTCTGCATGACAAACACCTTGCTGGTGCTTGCCGCTGTAAAGCAACATGCATTCCACCTGTTTCCCACACTTTGAGTTGAACTGCGGATCTGAACAATGATTCAAATACATGCAGACGCAGTATGTGGGTGACTTGGAGCATGGCAGTGAGGAGCATGTACTCCCAATGGCGCCTGCCGATGCCAGGCCATCAGCACTGCATATGCCTCCTTCCATGGCACGTGCTGAAGCACGCCCATCTAGCTTCCCCATGGCTCCGCCTGATGCCCGGCCACCTAGTGAAGCACCTTCTTCTAGCTTCCCCATAGCTCCTGCTGATGCAAGGCCGCCTGCTTCACCTAAAGGCACACTGCTCTCTGCATTCTGTGTCCAGAACTGTACATGGTTTGGCCTCGAGAGTCAGTGATGCAGCGTGAACACAATATGGCAGCAGTTGGGATGCCAAGCTGCTCATCGTGTCCGCGTATGAGTTGCTTGTGACTGCAACATGTGGAATTGCTCCGCTATCACATGGTCATCTGAGGATGAGTACTGAATGCTGGGGACTGAGTCACAGCAACCACAGTGCTGCGGAAACACTCAGCTTGANACCCCTCCCAGAAGTCAATGATGAAGTCTTCACGGCTGGTGAAGCCTAACTTCTTCCATTCCTATAGATCAAAGCAAGCTTATATTTTCTGATCATGGTTGTGAAGATAAATGCGTCGGGCAAGCTCCTTCAGATGACATGGACACAAAAACCAATCATTCTCTTGTTCGAAGTAACTTGACTGTCACTGCAAAGGGCACCATGATTCTGGCCATTCAATGTTATTGTCATGGCAAGATCAACCTCATCAATCAGGCTGAGTATGAGCCATTGAGTTGTGATTCTGAGAAGATCAGCAGCAACAGCAGGGCATTAAGTAAGCTTGGCAGAGCAGGGCAGGGCAGGGCAAAGCAAAGCAGCATAGCCAGCTGTCCCAAGAATGCAGCGCAGGCAAGTGCAGAAAATCTCATGTGATTACAAAACAGCCTCAGCTGCGGGGATGACGCATCTTGTGCAGCAAGCATGGGGGTTTAGGGGTCTGTCACATGGCATAGGGATTTGCAAGGGCTGGGCAGTGCTATCTGTAACATGTGTGCTTCATCAAATTGTTCAGACACTGCATGTCAAATGCAGGGCAGAGCTGCAGGACTTGGATGTGTGCGTGAGTGGTATTGTAAGCAGGTGCTTTGGCAGGAACACAGCAGCTGTAGAGGGACAGGGCAAGACTGACAAGACATGTGGGAAAACAGACCTGGTGTGTCGCATACCGCACACTACTGGGTTGTTTAGCTGTAGATATCTCAAATGACACATGCAAGATGCTGAGGGACTCACCCTGCCATAAGAGCCCGTGCCAAGCAGCCAGTCCNGGGCTGGGCTGACAGCCTCTGCTTCAGCCGTTTTAAAGCAATGTCTGGCACTGCTATGAGCCGTCACTTCCCCCNCATGAGACGCCATGTCGTACACTAGTACTGTTTGAGCTATGCTGGCGGTAACACTGACCTTGCTCAGCACCATGCTCTGCCAGACTCCTGAAGGTAGCTGCCAGGTCAGCGTTCTTCTGCAACTGGCCTGCCCTGGGGACCTTTCCATCTGGCTGCAGTAGAGCCCTGATACCACTACCCCCTTGGTCTTTCAGATACCTCTCTCCCTTGCCCCAGTAGAAGGCTGTGATGGGGCTGACAGGGAACCCCCCCTCTGCTAGCTCAATTGCTGGCTGTAAAACCTGCAGCAAAACTTAGTTGCTGGGTGTAAGGCCTGAAGAGAAGCTGATCGCAAGGCCTACAGAGAAGCCTGCACTTTTGCATTTGTTCTGCAAGCTTGAGTGCAGCCAATTGCTGCATTCAACATATTGGCTGTACCAAAGAACTGGCTGTACTAAAGAACTGGCGGCGCTCACGTCCACTTTGATGCCAGGTTTGTGGCATTGGTTCCTGAATATGCATACCAGTTTCAGGATAACGGCAGATTTGGTTGAGACTGACTTGACCACACTGCATGCTAGCAGACGTTGTGAGCACACCATGGAGTAGAGACGCATACTCGCTTATGCCCATCACAACCAGTCATTGCGACAAACAAATTGCCATCTGAATTTGATGAAATGCCCTCAGCATCAGTGGACTTTCCATGCTGCATGAAAAGCTCCTCACATAGAGGTGACACAGCCGTGCTTTGTCGTGCTCGATGTGGCCTTCTGTCAAGCGTCAGGTGAGTCTTGCTGCATATGTCTTACCTCCTTCAGCGAGAGCTTGCCATAGGTCTTCAGGGTGTCTTCCCAGGCTGCAGCTGCTCCAGGCACAGTCACCGTGAGGGCACTGAACGGCGGGAACTCTGACCCCTTGCACCCCAACTCCCTCGCTTTCTGCACCCCCAGTCACTGTAAAAGCGCGGTCTCTGTGCGGTGATCAGACTAAATACAGATTTGAAAACCATTAGACTGGATTCTCAAAACATGGTACAAAATTGAGCAAGGTGTGATTGATATGTGCTCTGAAATGTGTGATTGGTGTTTGACAGCAAGTGATGGAGATGTCACCATTCAGCAACCAGTGGAGTATTTGCCGACCAATCAATGTACAATAAAACATTATGTCACCCCGGGACTGTGTTCTTGTACTAGCAAACTGTGTCAGCAAGCATGCTGCAGCATGCTGACNTCTTTTTTTGGTGTAGACTCAGTACGACTACAGTGACTCAGGCTCTGAGTCAGGCTCAGCCTCAGATTGCGGGTCAGACCTTGGCAGTGAGGCCCTTGAATAGAGTGTGCCCTTGTGAAGACTTGACCTCAGCAGTTGCTGCATGCTGCTCAAGCTCTGGTGACCAGTTGACTCTGCACAGCAGCTGCACATTATGTAGCTGACCTGGTGGGAGGGGAGCAACACCAGTATGCTTGCTTGGACAACAATTGCTGCAAACTGCCGGGAAGTCGGTCAATGACGGGCAGACTACGTCACAATGCTGTACACAGGCACAGGGACCTCAGTTGGGCAGAAGCAATGCCCCAACAGGCAACATGTTGCACAAGCTGGGCNTATGTATGTATGTCAGCAGCTACAGCAAATTGAGCTTTGGCAGCAGCCTACTCTCCAGTGAAACGGCAAGTCACATCTGTAAACACAATGCAACTTGAATACATACAGGGTGATCAGATTGTGATCCAGCAGGATGCCAACGCACCTGCTTGATGCTAGCCTCATTGTCAAGCAATTCTTCTGTGATCATATCGGCCTCGTCAAGAAGTCACTGCACTTGCTGCGCTGCAAATAGAAGAAGCCACCGGGTAATGCCCGTCAAGATCCCTGTGAGGATAACCGGTGAGCGCGTCGTGGTGTGCGATCGCGATCTCAAAGTCTCACTTCTCAAGTGTGTCACGTTCAACTGTGTTCTCTAGTTCGAATGCGGCAGAGGCAGAGGCACCGCTGTTTGACCTGTTCGAGAGCGCGCTTCCTGCATGTGCCAGGTCATGTGACATGACCTATCGTGCTATTCGATGCCAATGCTTCTTGGGCATCCGCTTGGGCATGTCGCGCAGCGGACAGGCAGATCGCAGGCAAGTGGGTTTCATCGGCTCCATGGAGCAGCTTTCGGCTGTTCGCGCACAAGTACAGTCCATTGCTGAATGCGACAACACAGANAGACGTTCTATGTCATGTGGCACTCAATACAAAAGTAACATTGTTTGCTGCAATCATCACATACAAGCAAGGCCCGAGCTTAGCAACACAGGACAGAAGCGCGCAAGGAGTACTTCATAACTCTGCTAGGTATCTGCACCAAACGTAAATTAAAACTGCAGACACTCTCAGCAAACACCCTCAGCTTGACTAAATATACAAACACACATCATACAATCAGAGACTAATCAGTGTTGGGGAATGATGACCTCAAACCATGGCAGACTCTGCATGTGGCATAGCACCTGCTGGACTAGTAGGCAGTACATCATGTGAAGCTGTGCTGTGCACAACACCATCGTTGACACCCACTGCAGGCTTGATTGCCTTATATACGCGATCTGCATCTGCAGCGAGCAGCGCCTCCTACAAAAGCAACCAGCAGTATGAAAATGACTTCAGCTTTGACATCCAAGCCACGACAGAATCTCACAGGATCACTCATGCTGTTCCGTTACAGCAAACCAGAAAGTCATGCAAGCGCACAAAGAGCAAGGCACCTTCAAATCTGGGTTGTCCGCCAGGCCCAAAACAGATAGAAGGTCCGTGTTGGGNTGCAAGTAGTGAATCACATTGCATGTAACAAGCTGTATGGTGCCTGCAGAACAATTGCTGGCGGAGATTGCAAGCTCATTTGTGGCTGCACAACAGCCTCAGGCTAATGCAGACGTTGATGTTAACCGAGACACAAGTTTGCTGGATGTCGAGTCAGACCTTCCGCTCACTTTTGCTCTTGATTCCCAATTGCTACCTTTACACCCACGTTCAAAAAGTGACAATAGCTGTGCTGCTTGGGCCTTGTCACTGATCGGACTATGAAATTGCACAGCCAGCTTGATTATCGCTGCAGTCACATCTGTAACCACACTGGTGTTTGGGGCATGCTGACATGAGCTAGCAACGCAGCCTGATGATTGTCTGCAGTATGAGGTCACTGATTTGTGTAACACTCAACATGACAGCCCAACAGCAGCCTCATGTCACAGATGCAACCAGATTGTGTGCATCTGAAGCTTTCAGATCGGCACGAGCATGATGTACCCCTTGGCAAAAGCTGCTGCATGTCTCAGTAGTTGACTGCCATGCTGAAGATGCCCTCTGTGACACTGCGTGCTGCAGCTGCTTTGTGTCTATATTGCTTTCTGTCTTCCCTCACGTTTGATGCCGTGCAATGGCTGTGTGTGCCTGCACATTTGCAAAACCATGCCCTCAATTATGCCACTATGTGCAGGAAACATACAGGGCAAGCCCATATCATACTTGAATATGACATCATGATTGCACAGTGATGCTGCTTGGAGGATGCTGCTTGCATCAGCTAGCGGCACAGCCTCATGCTTGTTTCACATCTTCTGTTGCAATGAACACTACACATGCCTTAGTTACTTGCAGCATCGGGGATCACGTGTGCTACACAGAAACCGCCTTGGCTAGCAGCTAATCACAGGTGGTCATGACCTGCTTGTGACGNTTTGACCTCTTCAAGCTGCTCAGCTTGCTGTGCCGTGTCAGGCTGCAAAGCCGCGATCTCCTCTGCATGTTGAGCTTTCATGGTATCAAGCTCCTTGGCATGCTGTGCTGCCAGCTCTGTGGTCTGAGCTTTGCTGGCAGCAAGCTCTTCTGCATGCTGTGCTGCCTGTTCTTCCANTAGTCCTTTGTCCTGGCAGCATGAGAACAAGATCTGGTACGCAGGCAAGAACCTCTCAGCAAAATGTCAGGAAGCCAATGGGCAGCACCTCAGCTGGACGAGCAATGCTGCAGAAGAAGGTGACCGGATTTGCNATCATCGTGCATCCCTCAATTGCAAGCCCGTTGACCTGTTGACCAAGTCCTGATTTTGAAAACAGATCCTGGCAAACGTTCCCCATCGCCTCCTCTTTGGACCCTCCTTGGGCCCTTTGGCAACACACCCTTGCTGGCACATATGGCTGCTCGCTTAGCAAAAAGCATGTTGGATGCCCGTGTCCTCACAGACCAGTTCAAGGAGGCAGGTGGAGCTCATGGACTGGAGACGTATGTCGAGAAGTTGCGAAGGTAGAAGCGGTCTTCTGTGCTGCGTGACGCCTCGCAAAGCTGCCGTTTGCTCACATACGAGTGCTTCGACTGCAGCTTGAGGGGCCTGAACCTCGAAACCAAGCACCCAGTCAGATCATACCTGTCAGATCTCGGGTTGCAGCAGTACGTCAACCAGGTCCAAACCATAGAGAAGGCTGACGCCTATAGTCTGGCCAGGATCGTAGACACGCATCAGTTCATGGTGGTTTCTGGTGACGCTGCCGGCGTCTCGAGCAAGTAGGAGGCCTGATCTTGCCTACATCCCTAGCCCTTTCTGTCGTGTGAAGGTTGACTCACAAGTATACGCAGCGCAGGGTTGTGTCTGCTACATTGCGCCAACACTGTGCAAATGGCTATCTGTCAGAAATGAAAAAGTGGGAAAGGGAGGAGTTCATGCTAGGTGCTGCAGCGCAGCTCATCCAGGTTTGCACAACCCATTCCTGTATTACCCTCCAGTACAGCAAGCCTTATGAAGTCATTGCTGATCTTTTCGTTTGCTGCTGCAGACTGGAGCTCAATTGCACAAAGGCCCACAGCGTGCTCATATGAACCTGTCCCCAGACAACATTCTTGTCAGCAAAAGTGGAGATGCCTTGGAGTTTGGTATCTGCAGTTTTGGCGCGTCACAGTCCCTTTTTCAAGGTGCCAAACCCTGTTCAAATAAACAACACATCTTCATCCTTGCGCTGGTAGCCACATGGTGCTGACTTCCTACATGTTTGTTGCAGCGCTGATTGGTTTCTTCAACACTGCTTGGTGTCTTCAACACTGAATTGCTTGTTGTAGCTGAGCAAAGATATTGAGGCATGGCAGCAATGATTAGCAGGCACACCCATGGCTCTGTGCAGCAAACCATGACCAGATACCTGTGTGGCTGCAGATGTACA
This sequence comes from Trebouxia gelatinosa, assembly GCA_000818905.1. NCBI lineage: Eukaryota > Viridiplantae > Chlorophyta > Trebouxiophyceae > Trebouxiales > Trebouxiaceae > Trebouxia > Trebouxia gelatinosa. The sequence goes on from KN805357.1 coordinate 429,638, forward strand.
GCTTTCAAACTACAATGCATTTTACATGCCTCCGGAGGTTCTGTCTAAAGCGCTGGCACAGAAGGAGGGTGTGCCCTTGGACAGGCGGGCAGTCGTGTTGGATGGTGCAGCCATTGACACATTCAGCATTGGTGGGCTGCTGTTCTGGCTTGCAACTACATGCCAGCCCTTCAAGTTTGAAAGAGCGNGACGACTTATTGCCATTGTGCTTACTCTGTGCTGGTCTGGCAGGTTGTTCGCAGATCAGCTAGCTGCCGAGGGCTACCTTGTTCTGTTACCTGATATATTTCACGGAGAGGAATGGCGTGAAAATCAAGACTGGGCCGAGTTTCCTGCCTGGATCGAAAAGCATCCGATTGAAGCCGAGATGCTGCAGCTGGAGCGGCTGCTGACAGATGTGCATCAAATCTACAAACCCAAGTGCATCAGCTGTGTGGGATTTTGCTGGGGTGGCCGTCATTGTGTCAGACTTGCTGGGACAGACAAGGTCTCTGCTGCAGCCGTCGCACATGGCTCCTTCATCCAGACTGAGGAGGTTGAAGCTATCAGGCAGCCAATCTTCTTTCTGTTTGCTGACAATGTAAGCCACTGATAGCTGACTTGTTGTTGTTGTAATTTCGTTTGCCTTGTATAAACCCTTATGTACCCCTTATCAGACATTGCTTGTGGTGCATGTAGTCACCGTCCACTCTCAACCACATGCAGCTGTTGCAATTGGCAGAGTCTGCATCTCTGCCAGTAATTGCCATGTGCCATGCATCCTTGCAGTAAGTCTTAATGCAAGTGCAAGCTTCACACATCTGGTCGATACCTGCAGGATCCGCAGATCCCAGCAGACAAACGGACGCTGTATGAGGGCATCTTAGACAAGAAGTCATCTGTCACCAAGGGCAAGTTCTACCCTGGCTCTCATCACGGCTTTGTAGTCAGGGGTGATGGGTCAGATCCCAAGCAAGCAGAGCAAGCAGCTGATGCTCTACAAGAGATTGCCGCATGGTTCAAAGCCCGGCAATCTACATGAGAATCAAAAACACACGTACTTTTGTAGCATAACACTTAGTAGGACTGTGCTGTGTANGAGGCGCTGCTGCTTTGGATGGTTTAAAGCCCATGTCCTAAAAGCCTATGTTAGTCACTTCTTCTCAGACGTATGTAGGCCCATTGATCTTGAGCCTGTGGGTTTTATGCCATGAGCGCTTGCTTATACAGCATGACATAAGTGTTTGCAAAAAGCAGACACACATCTCTTTGGTATGGAAAATGCCAATGTAGGGTTGAACAGAGAATCTTGATTGCTGCCACAAATACCTAGCACCAGCTGGCAAGCGTGTATCTATTATCATCACCAGCAAGTGGCTGTAGCATAGGTGAGGGGCACCCTGGCTGACAGTGTAGTTCGGTGGCGGGCACATTTCGAAGCAAATAAACGTTTCCTGATGGTGCATGCAGCAACTGCAACTGCAGCATGCAGCTGCCCGAGGGGTTGTGAGTCTAGCAAGGCCAGCTGCAGTAAGTTGAAAGTGGCGCACTTGTTTAGCATTAGTGCCAGTGGGCATTTGGCACATACAGAACGCTACTTGCGCAGCTGAGTGCGAGCTTTTGCTGAGCCAACCTGGCTGCTGCGCGCTGACACACATTGAATGCCTTTCTGTCGAAACGAGGTACATCAAGCCAAATTGTCACCCAATCACACCCTTCTTCATTTTCCGGTCAACAACACAATTGCTGGTGGTCTTGCCGATGCTCAGCTCGGCCACACCGGCATCACCTCAACGCGCACAAGTCGGTCAGGCTGGGAGCGACTCGTCTCGGAAAGCTGCGGTGTGCGGTAACTCTGCCAACGCTGATGTCACACTCTGTTGCCCCTAACCTAGTCAGTCTGTGCAATTCGCTGACGGTACGCTGTGTTTGTCCTCTGTGTTGACGGCAATTTGCTGTCATTGACACCGTGTCATGACTATCGGCGTTCAGGCTGCTGTGGGACTCTCTATCAAATTGAAGGAACCAGAGGCTGTCCTAGCTGTTCTTTCCAGGTGGGTGCTTAGCTACCAGTCTAGTATGGTCCTGGAATATCATGACACAGTACACACAGCAGACGAGTTGCACACTGATAGCTGATGTCCTCCTTGCAGTACATCCTTGTTTGTGGCTTGCTGTGAAGCCCTCCTGTGTAGGAAGGTTGAGAACATCAAGCGAAACCCCTGCACAGAGGCAGAAAGGGCAGGAAACGTACAGGCTGTCCTGCAAGAGCTGAGTGAACATATCTTGCAAACAGACCTAGGTCACATCTCCGGCACAAGAGTTGTTGCTGGTGACCCTGTTGACATACACAGCNTCGATGAATGGGTTGCGGCCTTGCAATTTATTGTTTTGGTGGCCAACAAAGAAAGCTGCATCTTCTCCAAGTGGCAATGACACGGCCTCTCTGAGGGGGTCTGGCTGCTTCGACACGTACTGCACTGGCCAATACCCATGCTGTACAGCCAGGAAGGCTTTCAAGTACGCTGCTTGAGCAGGTGAGGGAGCAGGTTGCAGCGTAAACACCCCACGGAAGGAGGGGTCCCGAGTTTCTTGGTGTTGAAACCAAGGAGGGTCGTCGCTAGTCGTGTGAGAAATGTGGTGTGGGCTCGTAAAGTCTTGATAGGCTTGTCGTAACTGTGTACCCGCGTGACTTGCGGTGGACATGCTACAACCGGGTGTGCGAGCACCGGAAGTGACGACGTATACTGCAACACGACAACAATCAGCATCTCTCAACAAGCAAGTTTAGCACCAGCTGAGCGTCACTGTGGCGTTGACTGGGACTCACCGGTCAGTTGGCCGCTGCGTGATCAAAAAATTGACACACATGTTAGACCTAGCTCGTTTCACATCGGAACTGCCAAATACTCCAAATACGTGCATACACAACGCCAGAATTTTCGCTGTACATGCCCGACACCGAGGCGCATATCGGGGTCCGCACTGCAATGCACTGCACCGAAGTGCATCGCACACACATACAGACAGACACAGGGTAGGTAGGAGGCGCTAAGACAATGTCAGACACAACTGCACTTTGATATGCTGCAATTGACTGCAAACTTGTGGGAGGGTACTTGGCTGCACTCTAGGTAGACATATGGCAGACATAGGCAGACACATGCTGCTGGTGCAAGGTGAATATTCATCACGTGAAGCAGCACTGCTGTGCATCTTTGTACACTGAGGCCTCAACGGCTCTGCTATCTGCTCAACACAACGGGCGTGCTTGAGGGAGATGATGTATATGGGGAGGCAACAAGACTTGGACACCTGGATGCATATGCTAAGGATCTGGGTGTCCATGTTCAAGGTCGATATCATCAAACCTATGGTAAAAAGTCAGGTTGACTTGTTATTTCGGGCATGGAAGGCAACAAGGAATGCAGCATATAGCACTGAGCTGATCGGAGCTGGCTCTGACCATCTTTGTATGCATACAAAGAAGTGGCTTANGTGGCGTTTGCCTAAGAGAGACACCAGTCTTGCGGGCACCAAGCAGCTGGCAACCCTCGGTGCTGTGGACATCAGTGTGATGTCAGCTTGACTTGGAGGGCAGCTCGATGACAGCGACCACATCAGGTTGTTGAGTTAGCACTTGACCATCAGCGAATCAGTACATCTCACTAGCACATGAACAGTATAGCTCTTGCAATCTGTGCTGTCAGTTCATGCATGGAGATGGCTCACAGTGTCTTGCACGCATCTTAATCAGTGCTATGTGTTTGAATTGCTTCTTCCACTTTGCTGTATTGCCAAAGTTATGCTCGGCCATCACCAGCAGTTGAGGCCTTGCCGCACAAATCACCCCCTGTCACTTGGGTGTAACAACCTGTGAGNTACACCTGACTGAAATCACAGGGGAACCGGTATGTCGTACACCTGGGGCGTACCGATGCCTGGTAGCGGCTTGACAACCACACATTGCCACGCACAACACACGGCGCTTTGTGGCCCGAGAAGGCTGCACAGGTCACCGGCGTTGCGCAGGACACCTCAGCATCAGCATCAGCAGGTTGGTTAANAGCAGACAACAAGCATTTCAACAGGCGACCCCGCAGCTTGCATCTGCAGTACAGGTGACACACATCTGTGAGCTTATGTATACCTGAGAGGCTGCACTGACCAAGTTCATTGCTGCTTGGAAAGTGTGTGTGCATCTGTATTGACTTGCTTGCCATGAGTGAGGTCATATGGAGGCAGGTGTATATGGCATGAGGAATAGCTCCACACCAGGCATGCATGTCCAAAGCAACACACAAATTACAAGGCTCACACCGCAAAACTGCTTGTAGCTGGCCTGTAGCTTACCTTTGCATAGGGCCTGGTGCTTCAGTACAACTATCTGGCAAATGTGTTGATGAGTTGTCAGTCCCAGGTTGGTCCACAACAGGCCCGGCTCCACAGCTGTTGTGTACAATAAGATTGCAGTAAAACTAGTCAGCAGTGCAGTGGAGCGCTTTCCACATGACTGCTGAGGTGATGTTGAATATACTGGCAGACCTTGCAGCAAACTCTGCCAGATACTGTCTCAATGCTGCAGAGATGGTGATGGCTCTGGCAGTGGAGATAATGGCAAGCACTGCCCGGTCTTGCTTCCTGCATGATTGCTCAACATGATTTGGAACATCAAGCAGCAATCTCATCAGTCAGCAGTGCTGTGAGGCTAATGTTCATTGCGTTTGTAGGGGTGGGGGTGGTGGTTTTGGCAGCGGAGACCGTAGCAAGTCCTGCCCCATGCCTCGCTTCCTCAAAGCAGGCCCAACCGCCCCTGTTATTGCCGAAGTTGTCATGAAAATGTTTCAAAAGTGTGGCGATGCAATGCCCTGCACCAGACTGGCTGTGTCAGCATCAGACTTTGAGGATGGGCCACTGACAGAAGGTCAAGGGTCCATCACCAAATTCTTTGGGGCTGGAGGTGCGGTGTTAGTGGCTAGCATTTGCATGATGATATATATGCTGATGACTTTACACCCGCTGTTTCCAACATACACCACTGGATCTTTTTGACGCATGCAAGGCTTCACAGTGTGGGTGCGTTGCTCTGACATCCATAGCTTTTGGCCTCTGAGCCACTCTACGTGCAAAAGTGTGATCAGGGTTGTCATGTCTGCGTGATGTAGCAGCTGCCACTGCATATCCTTGTTCCCAGCTTCTCCCCTTCATGCTGCTTGTTAGGACAACACATACCCACTTGGCATGAGGTGGTCTGCACATGAGCCAAGTACATGTCAGACTGTAACATTTGTCACACACATCCTTTCTGGTACTGCTGGCAGCCGCGTCATCTACCAGACCTTGTGTTATGCGGCATCCATCTTGTTATCAAGTTGCTGTCTTGCAGTACGAGGTCGCTCAGTTGTCAGAAATTACCTGTGCTACAGGAATACGTGAACATGTCACTGCTATCTTGAGCATGACACTTTATGCCTGTGTCACTTAGCGACTTGGCGGTGTTGCAGGTACTTCTTCTGCAACGCCAGCTGCTTCTGCAAACTGTGTACAACCGTCCATACAGGCAAGCAGAGGCCCCTCAATTGTACACAAAGCCAAGTCAAAGCAAGCTGCAGTTGCATCCATGTTCAAGGCTGCAAAGCCTGTCAGCACGCCCAACATTGTGACATCTTCTGAAGAAGATAAGCTCTCACCTAGTGAGCATTGTTTAGGACAGCCTCAGCAAGCAACTAAAGCAGATGGTGTAGTGTGCCAAGACAATAGGCTTGGGCAGCCAAGGAATGGTGCTACATTGCTCACAGATCAGGGCTCACAGGACGCGACAGATGGTAATGACAGGCCATCAGACAGTGGCACTGGTGCAGCTCAGGGAAACATGGCATCTGGGCCAGAAGACAGCCGGCAAGAAGCTGATGGTCAGACTGTACAGCCTGATGAACTGCTCGGTGAACTGAATGATGTCGATCTTGCAGAGCAAAGACGCATCTTGCATGATCTGTGGTTACACCGTACTGCATCTTTGGCCAAAACTGCTGTGAAGCGGCCAGCTGTTGGTGGTGGTAAAGTTGCTAATAAGCGGACAAAGCCCTTTTCTTTGACTAAGGGAAAGCAGTCACAGCTTTCAAACATCGTAACAAAGCCAAAGGGTGGATAGTCGCAGAGTTGCAACTCAATTGAGGAGCGACCTTCTGCATATTCAAAATGAATGATCACGGCAAATCAAGTTTTAATCTGCCATGCATCGATCAATATGCAGGACGTGGCTCTCGATCTAATATTGCACGCTTCTGTGGATATATGCTTCAGCTGGTACCACCTTGTACTCAGACGCTGTGGGACCAGCAGNCCCAAGATCCTGGGGGATGTCATTGAGTCCCTGGTGGGCGCTGTCTACCTGGACACCAACCACAACTTTGATCTGACCTGGCAGGTAGACCCGCTTGTCATCATGCTGCAGGCAGCTGAGTCGCACTTGCTAGATTGCGAAGCTATACTGGCAGCGTAGTACACCTCATAACTAAACAGTAACATGGTCTTCTCTCTTGTGCCTGGTCACAATGGGAGTTTGTGGCAGATACAGACTGCTGTATCACCTTCACATTTGACATGCCTGGGTGAGTATGTAGTCACATCAAGCAATCTGCATCTGACCAGATCTCATGTTTACTGTGAGGAGTTTGCCTTGTCAAGTCATGCTGTATGTCCTCTGCATGTGGCTGCATATACACCTGATCTGGCTTATTCTTCCACTGTTTGTATCTTGACACAAGATGAGAGCTGTTTGCAACATTCGCAAACTGTGCAGACACATGAGCTGCTGGGCGCANTGACAGCGCAGCACACCATACAGCAGGTATGGCATTTTGTGATACGCATTATCAGATGACACATCACACTGAATTGAATGCAGTGATGAAGTTGCACAGGTCGAGGCCAGAAAGCATACCATTGCCACCAGCAGGTAAAGGCACAGGAGGGATTGGCAGGTGCAGAACTTGCCCTTGGCCCTGTGGATTGCCATTTCCTGCAGGAGCTGGCAAGCCAGGAGGAGCTAAGTGACCTTCAGTTGACGAGCTCTTCTTACCATCGGGGTAAAACAAAAGCACCTACAGTACAGTCTAGTGCATATGCCAATCATGGAAAGATGGAGTTCAGCTCTGAGGTGTCATGCGTTGCTGTCCTTACCCACTCATGTCCGCCAACAGAGAATCTCTCGCTGGCTATTGGTTCGCCATCCCCAATGCCTTTTACCAAACTATATCCTACTATAGTATGCTCGTGTTCACCTGCACAACACACACACTATAATGGCAGTAGCTGTGCGACATCTTTGTCTGTGAAAACTATGTCGGGATATGCCAGGCGTAACACATCTCGCATACTGCATACCTATGATAGTGTCAGTAACAGTTCTTGACGAGGATTTGCCGTCGCCAGATTGTGCTTGCGGTTGCGCTTGCACAGTTGTCTGTATCTGGCGATCCCGAACGACATCCGCTTGAGCGGCCATGACAAATTGCTTGACACCCGCTGGCAACTACTGAAGTGCCTACTTGACAAAGTAACAAACCGCTGGTCCAGTCCCTTGGACCGCAAGACCGAACCTGGNCCTACCCCTGCTCTTCAATATGAGCTCATCTGCACGTTGATGGAAGCCTAAAATGTATTGGGCAACAGTTACGACTATGCAGTGTGCTCAATGCTGAATTATGGGATGTGCGGCAGCTAGAGCATCAGGATGCTGGCAAGCGCGCAGACTTCTTATTGTTCATGGCACAAGGAGTTGCTCCAACGGCAACCGCTCCAGCATCTGGCAGCGCAGACTGGGTGTTTCAGCCTTACAATGAGGTTGCAAGCGATTACTTAGGGTACCAGCTCATGCGACCTTACCAGCGCATCAGACAGACACACAGCCCAGACTGTCAGCCTCCTTGCAACGCAGATTGTCCAACCTGCTGGTACATTCAGCTACTCAATGCTCAGCATTTCAGCAGTGCAGACTTGACATTTGAGCTCAGACTGACATGCCAAGCAGCCAGCGCTCAACAAATCTGCCCAAGCCCATCATTGTCCACCACGCCGCCCTACACCCCACAACAGCAATGCTCAGGCCATGGCACTTGCAAATTGTTTGACCCTGTCTGCACAGATGCAGCCTTTCAGCAAGGCGAGTGCACGTACTGTGAGTGTCAATCTGGCTGGGGAGATGTCGGGTGTGATGTTGCAGCTCCAGAGCTCCAGCTGAATGCAGTCAAGACTGTTAGCACACCAACAGGAACCTGGCAATTCTACAACTTGGATCTTGATGTAAGCCACTGTCAGCAGCAATGGTCAGTCAGCAACCTGACACATAGCCTTTATGTCCCGTTACATGTTTTCATTCTGCTGTGTGCCTGTCAACTTGTCCTCAGGCTTCGATTGCTGGTGCATGTCTTCTGGGCCCTNGCTATGCTCTAGCCAGACATGGTACAACACCTTCCTTTATTGTGTATGTGATTGATGTCTAACATGACATATGCGCTGTTTATGAAATCATCATCGTGACCTGATGCATGATCAGCTCCATCATACGCTGACATGCAGTTGTAGCCCCAGCCTGTCAACACTCGTCTAGAAATTCGTGCCACTTACATCGAGGCCTCAAAGCACAGCCAGATAGTGTTTTCTTGAGAAATTGATGTAGAATAACAGAATTTTGTGAATCTGCAAGAATGCCGGCAGGTGAGGTTGCCATTGACNGGAGGTAGTTTCGCTTGGCTCGTCTGATGATTTTGTCATCAACATCAGTGACATTCATGATATACAAGATGCTGTAGCCAAAATAGTCTTCCAAGATGCGTCTGACAATGTCAAAGGTGACATAGTTGCGCGCATGACCCATATGCGCGCTGTCATATACAGTGGGACCACACTCATACCACGTCAGTTGCCTGCTGCTGACCCCTGCTGTGGGGACAAGTGGTACTTTGCTGTCTGTCAAGCTATTGTATATCTGAGGTACCGGGAGTGCTGACTGGTCTGCTACTGCAAAGCCGTCAGGTGGGTTCCAGTGCCGTTGCACATCCGTCATCTGCCTGTCACAACAGGACGGACCACGAAGTCACGGCCTGAAGTGGTCACGTGTGACCTGTGCTCCTGTACGCTGTGTTCAAGCTCGTTCAAGCCGGCCTGCTTCAACAGTAATTGGGCAAGAATCGAGCCCAGCTCGAAACGGGCGAAGACCAACCGAGGACAACAGATCCGACTACTGCGTACACAGCTCGATACTTGGCGGTCTGGTGACACGGATCCGCCGGTAGCTGATCGGAGTTTAATCGCACTTCCACACCGCCGTTGACCGGTTTCATATATACCTGACTAGCTAGGCTGTGAGTCACCAAGCTGCATGGGGAACTTGAAATGCAGTTTGAACGAGCTTGCCAACGCTCATCATGCAACACCGCAAATGCCGGGCGTAGCAANAACTCTGCAACAAATGGAACATTCTTCACTTGCGGTACGACGTTCAATGCTGTCACACATGAGCAGTAAGCTCGACTGAGAGACACTGGGCACTTATCAAGCAAGGATCTCTGGAACCACCATACCATATGCTACTTGCATAGCAGACGCCTTCAAGCTGGTACAGCACACACAGTTACGTCTGATAGGATATTGAAAGCAACAGCAGATCAACAATACAGCCTCATTGGGCCAGGTCAGATCTTCACACTACTTGCTGCACACCCTACTGGTGTACATGATGCAATCATCACTTCCCTATTGCAGCCAGTGCATGACGCAACCTCTTCGAGGGTGTCTGCACAACAAGCCATCATTACACAAGTTGCCCAGCGCACAAATGCTAAGAGACAGTTTCACTGAGCTGAATATTGCAAATGNAGGTGGATGGCTTGACTTTGTGTTCAAAAAGTCAGCAAGCTACAGTGGGCGTATCGGCCGAAGTGATCAATGATGCCTATGGCCGGTACAGTGCAATTGCATCCTCCTCAAGACCATATGAGTTCGGCGTAACGTGACGGTGATCAGCAAAGTTGGTGCGCCCTTGCTGGTCGCAGGGANAACCTGTCACTTGTAGCACTGCATTGTGCTGCATGAGTCAGAAGCTGCTAATGAAGGTATGTCATGAGAATTGGTAACCCAAGGTTGATCTGGCATGTAGCAGTACAGGCATGCAGGGATCAGGTAGCATTGATGCCTTCTCAACCTGCGCATGTGTCGGTTGTGACATGACACATGTGGCATGCAGAGAGCAGACACCATTTGATGTTGATGATTATGTGTATAGTCTTGTGAGGTAGCTACAGGCAGGCAGGGTGGAAGCAATACTCAATGTCTGCAACTGTATGGCTTATATTGTAATGTAGCCACAGGCATGCAGTGCNGCGACATCGGGGATGAAGGCTCCCACCGGTAACGGTTGGTACGGGGCATCAGGCACACTTGCAGCATGTCAGCCCTTTTTTACTTGAGACCGAGCAAACCTCAGCAACTTCGCACCTGTAGTACAAAGCAAGGCATCGAATGCCATGGCTGCAATCGTGGTCGAGGTCACACGGGCAAGTGCCAGACTGCTTTCGCGGNACTGGACAGCCCCACATGCTTTGACAATCAATTAAAACAGTAACAAAAGTCAGACAATGATGAAGTACAGCTATTCCAGCTGCTGATGCGTGCTTACTGAATGTGTTCTGTCCTGATTTCAAGCACCAGGATGCACACCCTGTTGAATGCTATTCTGTGATGTGTGTGATCACTAATGCCAAGCACAGCCTGATGCAACTGTCATGTTCAGGGGGGCTCAAGTCTGTGGAGAGCTGTGTAAGCCGTGCCAACAAGTCAGCAAGTCACCTTGTGATATTTGTCCAAGTCACTGTTGGCCATCTCAGTAGTTTTCAGCTCGATAAGCTGTTTGCGGTAGCGGGCATCAATGTCCCTATAGTTGGGTGATGCCAGATCCCGCTGGGCTCTCTGCACTCCTTCCCTGATGGTGGCCAAGCTGCCTCGCATCATGTCCTGCTGCCGCTGCACCTCCTCTTTCTGCCTTGTGATTTGCTTGAACCCGGATACAATGCCTTCATGATTGCCTACCTACGCATACATGGCACCAAGTCAGCACACATACGAGTCTGTCTCAAAGTGCAGCTCAACTGCTCCATGTCATTTTCTGCTGCCACTGGACACCCTCCTGCTGCTCGACTGGTTACTTGCAATGAGACTGTCTACCTCGATGGTCGGCCATATATGCAAAGGTGTCAGAATGTCAGCACACTGTGGCTCCTGATCATCTATGGTACGTTCTGCAATCAACACTCAACATTCATTGAGGACTTCATCAGCTCATGGACGATGTGTGCATCTGAGCAACCTAAACATCAGAGGTGCCTGTGAACAGCTGCTGGCGCTGCAATGTTACAGTAACGACCTGGAATGCAGCATACACGTGAGCATCACAACACCCGTGCGAAATGCCACAAACAGCCCAGCTGTTGCAAAGCCACACCAAATTGTCTGGTACAGGCAACACTTACCAGCCACTTACTAGGGCCTCAAGGTGACTCTCAAGCAAAGCGTACCTCGCCAATCCTGCTGTTGACTTGGTCTATGCGCTGCGCCAGCTGGTCCTCAGATTGCTTGCCCAGCTTATAGGCCAGGCAGTCATTGGACTGGCGCTGCACCTCCTGCTGGTCATTGATGCGCCGCTCCACATCCGCCCTCTCCTTGTCAAGCCCCTGCACAACCACAGCATAGCATTGGCCACAGTGTATATGCGTCTGTTGATGATTGATATGCTGACCCACATGTACCGCTCTCCTTCAGAAGGCAATGCTCATGCACGACTCAGCNACCCATACTTGGTTGCTTCTGCAGGGACAAGTGCCTGAATACATCCTAGACATGGCTGTGGGAGCCATGCAGCATGGCGTTGCACCTGACAGCCTGGTGGCACTGCTGAATGGCAATGTGTCAGACTCAGGGGTGGATGTCACCCCCTTCAAGGACCTGGGGGGTCTGCTGGGCAGGCTAGGCCTGGAGGATCGTAAGGTTGGGGGACCACTGACAGAAGCTATCAAGGTAACAAGACAGAGCTCAAGTCATGGATGATTGCCATGATTGTGATGTGGTTCCTGACGTGTGTGTCAGTGTCACAGGTGTGGACACAACTGAGGACACTACATAATGTGTGCGTCAGCCAGAGCTCTGTGCATGCGAGCAAATGCTGTGTCCCATACGTGTGTGAGCTAGCCTGTGTGTGCCGAGTGCAGCACCCTCTTGTCATTGTTGCATACTTTGGGAAGGCAGGATGCCAGCTGGGGTGTTTGTATACGAGTATTGGTCTCAAGCTGTGCCTGCAACTTTGAAGCGCAAGCCAGCTAACAGTGTTCAATGGTCAAGCTTCCGCCATTATGTAGTGCCGCTCGTGTAAATGTCTGCTATGGGTTGCTGCATAGTCCAGTGTGTTGCTGTCCCACACCTTGAGCTCCTGGAGTATGTAAGCAAGCCTCAGTCAAAACCTGGACCCAAAGGAGTACTGCGAGCTCGTCTGAAAGACCTGTGTCTCTGCCACGCCCATGATCTACGAGACTGCAACGGGCCACAGCAGGGACGGACGTGACCTAGGACTGCCTTCGAGACACTGGCTTGCACCGGCGACATGCTGGTGACAGCCCACGGGCAATGTCAAACAATTATCGGATGCTGCTGAGTGGCTGCAGCTGGTTGTTTGCGTGACGCATGGACAGTCGCTGTGCAACGTTGTTCGCGACGGGCGCACGATGCAAAACGATAGGCCGAAATTCAAGCCTGAACTCGTGAGTCATTATGGTCTGCATTTGAATTGGCTGCCAGGCTGATCGCATGCTGCTACAGGCTTGATGTGTGCACCAGCAGGGACCGGCTTCTGTAACTTAGTCGCATGCAAAATGTAGCAGAACAGCGGTACATGTGCACCATGCATGAGCTTCATTGCATNAACAGCTTTCATCTCTGCAGCCAATAAGCAGCTTTTCACACTGCCCACCTGCTGTGTCAGTGCATGCAGNATGAGCACGTTCACTTTCTCAAAGACGATGGCAACTTGCTGGAATATGCGAAACGCCCAAGCCCCACAGGATCAGAAAGCTCCCAGGCGTTGCAACGTTGCATGTCTTGCAAAGCATGCAAGGCTGACCCAGGTGTTCTTCACGTGGCAAGCTAATGCAGGCATCTTTCTGCGTTAGTCCACTTTGTGCGCAAGTTTCCTCTGGGTGCGCTGCTGTGTGTACAGCAACTCGTGCAGCATGCTCATTCATTGAGTTCGAATTAGCTATAGGAAGGTCGAGCTTGGACGTGAGCTGAGTGCACATCCTTGCACCCGAGTAGCTCAAAANGCTCACGTCTCAATCAACACTGTGCAAGACGGCACACAGTTCTCTGAGCACATCAGGCTCAACGTATTGTGTTTGCACTATCTCTTACTAGGCTCGTCAACGTTGAATTCGAATTGAAGTGCCGTGTACCATTGCAGAGTTTCTGTCAACAGGACCTGTAGGGTGCAGTGCTGCTGCTGCATGAGTCCAGAGTGACTGCCTTTGGACTGCCTTTGGGCTGTTGCAGGCATTTCAACATAAAGAGCTTGGGGACAATATATTGGCCTACCGGCAAGCCATGTTCAAGCTCAATCACACAGCACGTAGAAGCCGCAAACTGGCTGCAAAGAACCGCAAAGCTGGTGAGCATACTGTAAAGCTGGTCCTCATTTGCCTGTTGTGTCTGTGTGCAAATGACTGGGCCACCATGCTCCTTAACATGGCATACTCTTGGGCATGCTTCTGCGGATCTCGTTACGCAAACATGGCATACTTGATTTCGCAGTGACTTGTACAATGAGATGTGCTTGAAGTTACTGTGCAGTTCCGTGCACAGGGCTGCATGCATGTATCAAGCAGCTCAGGTCCATTTGCTTGTGCACATCAGAGATGTTCACATCATGCAGCTGAGGCATGCACCCATGGGTATGCAGATCAGCCTCCAGCTGCCTTGAGGTTGCCCTCTGCAGCCTTGCAGCGCATTTTGCCGGAGTCGCATGGCACACAGCAGTGAAGGTGCCTTTTCCAGTAATGACGGCATGCAGCACGCCAGGAATTGTTATGCTTGAGGTCACCACTAGTCCCTGTCTGCCCAACTTCTGCATGTTCATGACCCTCTTTTGCTTGCGCTACCATGATTTCTTGCTCAGCACTGAAAGACTCATCTCGTATACCATCTAGGATCTGTGAGCCCGACTTGTACAGACAGCTGATGCCCATGTGTCCATTCACTGGCTCAACACTATCAATTTCCATTTTCATGCGCGTTCTGTGTCAGTAAACACATCTGTGGCAATGAACATTTGCCACAGTTGTCTGTTGTACATAGAGGTCATTGTCTGCTTGCAATCATACATCGTAACTGCTTCAGTACACATGTAATGGCTATCTGAATGTGTCAAGTATGACTGAGTGACATTGACTCCCTAGTGCGTATGCAAGGGACCAGGGCTTGTGCGCATGTACAACTCCAAGTTCTTTGCAGTGTGAAATACATTGCTGTGCCAAACAGCAACCGCAACAACAGCTGACTTTGCTAATATGTCTTTTCAGCTTTTGTCGCTTCGGTGTGCTGCGGGTTCATCCCGTCATGGCCAGGCTGAACTGAGCCAAGATCAGCTTGATTTCTTGTATAAATTCCTGTACCCCTGCCTTTGTGTGGCTAGGGGGCCCTTAGCCACAGGAACTATGTCACAGCGCTTTCTCCAACAGCTGCACAGGAGCTAACACATTCTGCTTGTTGGTCTCAACTATGCAACCGTTCATCAGCATCTCATCCACAATGAAATGCGCCTGTAGCAGGAACACACTGAAGCTGCAGTCCTGGTGTGAAGTTGAGGACATCATACACTGGAGCAGCCTGTAGCACTGACCATTTCCAGGTTGAACATCAAGTCTAGCTCGCACACATTGCTGAAGTAGTGGTCCAGAATCTCGACAAAAAGGTGCACGCTCTCAAGATAAGCAAGCTCGTTGTCTGTCACATCTACGCACATGGAGAAAAATAGCCCAGCATATCGCCTGTAGATGACCTTGTTGGTCTTGAACTGCAGATAGCATTTGTCCACACGTTGCCAGAGGTGATGCAAGCAGACCAAGCAGAATGACAGGACAGGACTTGCCTCCACAAAATTTGTGAACTTAGGGTCTCTGGTTGCAATCAGCCTGTGAACTTCGTACTCCAGACCGTGCTTCTCTGTGTCATCAAGGGGTATATAGTATTTGNATGCCCCTCAGCGGCACCCAACTTCACATGCCTTTATAACTGCAGCAGCATCAGCGGCCTGCTATGGACGGAGACAAGCTAGATATCATGTCAGAATGATGCATGTGCCATGTCAGCCAATCACGGCACAGCTGACGTTCAAAATGTAAGCACAATCAGGTCCACAATCTTACTTGCGACCAGTATCTCCGGCAGACCTGTGTAGTCGCACAATCAGCACTATCAATGATAGCTTTGGCACAAACTTGAAGTACTCAAAACAGAAACTATTTGTTGGTGTGTGTGCTATTGATTTTTGAGAAGATTGCGCACTAGACACTCATCATCAACAAGACACTCAGCAAAACAGAAGAAATGTGTGGGAATTACACAGACACAGCATTGTGAGGTTCTGCTGTGTGTTCATGGCAGTGTCAACAGCAGAGTATATGGTGTTGCCAGGCTTGGGTGCTCACAGGTCACCAGCCACATGTGTACACTTNACCGTAATTGTAAAGGAGGTGTCTCGACAGATCGCTTCATGTGACCAATTTGCATGATGTCATGAAACTTCCATGACGAGGACTGACACAATGCGAGCCCACATTGTTTGCGGCCAAGTTCACTTTGCTTCCCATGTGACACTAGATAACCAGGATTGAATGCATACATTACGGGGTTAAGATCTGCTCTGACCGAGAGCAGCAAAGGACCTTTGCAGGCAGCAGCAGCAGCAGCATCATCATCAGCAGCAGCAGCAGTCAGCAGCAGCAGCAGCGAGACGGAAGATGCCGACTCCAACAGCAACAGCAGCAACAACAGCAGACATACAGCAGCAGCAGCAGCAAATGCAGCAGCAGCAGCTTATCATGCATACAATGGCAGCAGCCGCCCGACCAGCAGCAGCAGCAATAGCAGCAGCAACAGCAGCAACAGCAGCAACATCATCATCAGCAGCAGCAGCAGTCAGCAGCAGCAGCAGCGAGACGGAAGATGCCGACTCCAACAGCAACAGCAGCAACAACAGCAGACATACAGCAGCAGCAGCAGCAATGCAGCAGCAGCAGCTTATCATGCATACAATGGCAGCAGCAGGAATACCGCTTGAACAACAGCAGCATCAGCAGATGCAGCAGCAGCAGCCTACATGGCACTTGACTAATTGTTAACATTGCTGACACCATACACACACCTAAACAAGTCAGAAAGGAAACCTGCACTTCTGACTGACAACACGGGTGCATGCAACTGCTATTGCTTGCTACGATAAGCACCTGTGTGATACACTTCCTCAACACCAAGCTTGCTGGGCTCTNTGTGGCTGCAAGCGCCATTGCAGAAGCGCAACGAGTGAGCGGAAAGTTCAGCAGCTCTGGGGCTGGGGCATCACTTGTGACAATGTAGCTGATCAGAGCCACATTAGCTGTACGTGATGATGACTAGACATGGCATTGCATATGACAGGCTCAGGCATCATTGAGGTGCATGGCCGCCANGCCATGGCACAGACTACTGACACAGCGTCTCACAAAAGATGTCAAGCTTGTGGGACCTGTCATCAGCTGTGAGGGGTNAACTCTGGATCTGGCTGCAGGTCGATGCCAGATGCTGTCAACAAGGGGTTCGAGCCTCGACTTATTGCGACTCGCGAGTGACTAAACGAAGTTTACAACCTTTCGAACCGAACCGGACTCTTCTTCTGCATTTTGCACTTGACNCCAGTTCTTCTTCAGTCTTAACCTGCAGCAGCAATGCTGAGTGATCGCTATGTGCGCAGAAACAGTACAGCATTGCATGCTTGACAATGACAGCTCTGGTCTAGCTGTGTATGGGGCTCTCTCCCTGTTGCACATCTGTTCCAGCCAAGAAAGCACATTATCCTGAGCTCTTTTAATTGAAAATCAGGAATGCTGATGCATAGTGTAGGCTGAGCACGTAGCAATCATTGTCCTTGATATACAACATTAGGCACACATTGCTGATTTGCTAGGAACTTGACGAGTTACCTTTGTGCTGAAGACATTGCCTTGGTGATTGTCAAAACATTGCACCAGGCCCGAGTAGTCCCAGCCAGCAATGACATTGTATGGGCCATCATGAATCTCAACTTCAATGGTATACCCTCCGTTGTTGATCAGGAAGATGATGGGATTGAGCTTATACCTGATCATGCTTGAGACATCCTGCACAAGGTACATCTCATCTTANATGAAAGAGGCTCGGCAGCCTCCATTTGTACTGTCCTCGTACAGAACAGGTAGCAAACTTTTGTCAGATCTGCTGTAAACGCAAGCCCAAAACACATATGCCATACTGTGTTCTGCCGGATCACAAGAATCTTTTGATGTAACAAGTACACACAACAATCCATTGCTTGCACACACACCGCTTCTCAGAAGAGTTCTGGTGCGCAGGGTTATGACTGTGTCCTTCCATCGATATGGGAACTACTTCCCCGGCACGGGTAGCCCAACAGAGATAGGGTTCGGCCATGGCAAGTGGCACACGCTCAACATTCCCTTCAAGCAGGGCCTACATGACGCTCAGTTTTGGAGTGTCTTTGAGCCAGTCATGCAGAAGGTGATGGACACATACCAGCCAGGAGCCATTGTGCTGCAGTGTGGTGCGACCACCAGCCATATGTCTACTGCAAATTGCAAATGCTGTCAAGTGTTGTGATCATACACAGCTGATGGAAGGAGTGGCCTGCTTTGTGCTGCAGAGCGCCTGTTGCTGCATACATGTGTCACAAGCAATGTGTTGCCTTCAATGCCAGGCATTATTGTGTTGGCTTAGAGCCGGCAGGTTGTGGAGTCATGTAACAAAGGGCTGCATCCGGTGCAACAGCTCTGGGCCAAAAGGTCAGATGATGTGCCTGTGCTTGTAGCTGCTACATACCAGTCATGTGGTTTGTGCGTACAAAGATGGGCTGCAAATGTTCACAGCATGCACACATGGCGGTGCACTATATGTGCAGCTCGGGCAAGATCCTGCACGTCTGGCATGGCATGCTTCAGCAGGTTGCTCAGCATCATTTCACATNTTCAAATCTACGATTCACAACAGCACGCAGATCTGATGCTCTGCACACGAACCTGTGCCATTGCTGCACAATGCATCGGCATGCAACCAAACTTCAACAAACTGCATCCCGACAGTGCATCCCTCACGTGAACTGCAACTGCTTATGCAAAGATTGTTCATATAAGATATCGAGAAACCTGAAACCTAAATTGAATACACATATGCCCACGTTTGGTCGACCGACAACGCACATCTCATGCTGTGTGGGGATAATTTATGGTCATGTACACAGAGTCAGCAGTGAGTGACATATGTGACAAGAGCTCCCCTTCTTCAGCCTTGTCTGACCTGGACGATGACCCCCAGGAAGACTTTCCTCGAGTTGACTGGCTAAATAAGGTACAATTCACTGAGTACTTGTCATCGTGTGCTCAACCATGTTTCAATGGTGCTTGTGTGCAGCAGCTAGCAACATCACCCTTGGCTGGACTCCGTTGGCATTGCTCACGAGCCTCATGCAAATGCATGTTCCTGCTTGAAGCACAGCACCATGTTCCCTGATGTTGGTCTGGCAATACCTCNAGGGAAGCAACCGGACGAGTTGCCCGCTATGAACTCATACCTTTGCAGGCAAGCTCGCAGTCATGCATGACATGCGTGATTCCATTTGCTGTCTATATGCAGATCTGACAGACAAGTAAGTCGTCAGGGGTCCATAGCACATAGTGACTGTGGTACAGTTCCTGCCTGCCACAGGTTGTAGCTTGTCATAGCTCTTGGACAAGTAGCAAACAGCATCAGCATCTCAGTCATGCATTTTGCTTCTGCCATGTTGGAAGCTATGCTTGATGCACCATTGTTGCCATTGCTTGCTGCTCTGACTGTAGGAGTTGGGNCGGTCACGAAAGTGGCCAGTTTGAAGCACTTTGTGTGACATCATGCTCTGTCTGCATGCCAATGCAAACACAGCATAGAACAGAGTGCAAACAGCCATGTGTGTCACATGACAACAGTCCTTGTCAACAGCACACATGCACTAAGGGGAGTTGTAAGGTGCCTGTAGTTGTAAGACCGGTACAGGAAGCCCACGCTGTGCACCAAGTCCGGATCATCCAGATCGCTGCCATCAACATACAACTTCCAGGCAAGGCAAGCCAAGCTGGCAGNCAACTGACTCAGCTTAGTCGTCAGACTTCATAGGGTCAGCTGCACGTGCAGAACCTGCCGCGAGCGCTGCAGTTCAATAAAGTCTGCAATTCATGTAAAGGTCAGACACCAGTCCTCATCCTACTGTTTTCTGGAAATGAGCCTGCCTAGCCGTTAGAGGTTTAGGGTTAAACCCTAGCCCCTTGATNTGTCCCTTGATTTCTCCTGCATAGCAAAGCCAAGCTTCAACCCGTCGCAGTGCTGTTGCACACATGATGGCCATGTATCGTGTATGCCTGCAACTGTTTAAAATCTGCTGCAACATTTAAAGTAACATTGCACATGGACTTGTGCCTGTGAGACGTTTAGACATAGAAAAGTTTCACACGCATCCTGTGACGGAGCGACATGTGGCAGGGATTGAGTGCCTCTGTTCTTTCACAAAAGCTTTTGTGTGAGTAATGAGCAGCACAAAGCAGTAACAACACCTGCACGGTCTTGCACCAAACACACTCAGGTCATGTGAGTGTACCTCAGAGCTTGAGTCAGAGGTGCCCAGGTTGATCTGTGTGACAAGCTGGAGGCCCCGCAGCTCAGCATGTGCTGTCTGCTCATCACCTTCAACTTTGTAGCTGCAGCATGCAAACACCTATCACCACATGTCACAAATAACATGCAGCAATTGGCACCAGGGCATGATGCTAGACAGCATTTTTGAGGTATGACAGACGTGTACAGTTTGACAGTTTACTTCTTACGGCAATCGTTGGTATGATGGTCATAGCATCATGTCCAGATACAATCAGCAATGCTGCAGGCTCAACATGTCAGCAAGATCCACACAGTGAGTGCTGATCCTACAGTGCTGTGCATACACAGGAGTGAAGAGTCCCTCATGCCCCACGAGCAGCATGAAAAATCAGACCTGGGGATACTTCACTCTTTGCAGNTTCAAATGCAACTCGCTTCAGTATTCTGTCTGTGCTGACATAGCCAAATGAGCAGGACGTCATTGTGAGCAGACCAAGTCGCACTTATGCACATGACTGGAGCCATACACTTGGCCACATAAAGCTTTGTCCAATTGCATGCATGCGGCATCCGCCTGTGACATCAGCACTAAAACTGTTGTAGGATGCCTGCAGCAAGATATAGTGTCAGAGTACCTTCACAACATAAAACATTGCTGTTGTATGTTTGCAGGAGTTGCTCCTGGTCCAGCGCCTTTGTTGATGCCAGCACTGGCACCAGTCCCTGCAATGGCCCCTGTACCTGCAGCTCAAGGTAGATCCTGCAAGTGTGCAAATATTTACGTATATTCACATTTTCTTGTGAGCAAAACCTGGTCTTGCATTTTCACCCAAACTCTGTACTGGCTGTTGAACGGCCATCAATGCAGTAGTTTCACACTGGCATGATGTTACTAGCGAGCAGGTCAGCAAGTCAGCTACATCAGCCACATCCTGTCCACAATAGCCATGGCTGTCTGGGTCTGGACTGATTACTCCAGGTGGCCATGGACATCTTGCATTAGGATACGCTTGAGAGACACCACTCGTGCATGCTGTTTGCTGCTTCCAGCAAGGACTGCTTGCTGTTGTGCAGAACCATCAGATGCCCCTCAGCTGGCACCCCAGGCAGCTGTACCAGCACTAGCAGAGAGCTCAGCATCAGCAGTCACTGCAGACAAGNCATACTGGAGGATCACACCATTCCCCAGCCGGTAGTTGAGAACAAAGCAAGTCTGTTGGGGAAAGCATATGGTGGCTGCTCTTGCAAGATGATACTATGCAGGTCAGCACATGCTGCTGTACTGGACATGACTTGCAAGAGCTGCCAGATCGCCACAGTGGAGTGCAGCTGACTTGCAAAGTTGCAAGCTTTGGTGGGCCGCTGTGCCAGCTGTGGCTAATATGAGGGCAGAATGGGCTGCATTGCTACAGTGCCAAACCTCACTCACATCCAGCAGTCTCAGCTGGGTTTTCTGTCAGTCTGTGTGCCAGCAACAATGCACTTGAATGTTTGCCCAAGCGACCAACGTAGTAAGGGTTTAGGTTACTAAAATTGCTGGGTCACTGTTAATGCTGTGTTATGTGCGATTGCATGATGCCATGTCTCTGCCCCTCACACTGACCAGCAACATCATTGACACCCTAGAGCCAGCCTTGAAGCATGCAATGCACTTGCAAACTGCAGCAATCCTCAATATCATGACCAGTGAAGCTGAGTAGTGCGAAATGTGAGTCAGGTGGCATTTGATCAAAGCAGAGCCACTGGGCTTGCCAGAGGTGCAGCATTCACACACATGTATGCAAACAGACTNAGCAAGGTGTGACTGGGGTTGCTCAACCGGGCTGGCCTTTGGAATTGATGCTGAGGCATGATGGNCATGAGCAACATGGTGTGATTCACGTAATGAGTCTGTGCATCAGTGCAGGGCCATGCTGGTACTGTCCCCATGAGCATCAGACGGGACCCCCTAGCAGCTGCTGCCGAAGCCATCTACAGCATCGAGCAGCGCTGCAAACACAGCAAGCCAAATCTGAGCAGCAACAGCTTGCAAGGTGGCAATCTTAGCAGCACTGACTTGGGCATGGGAGAGGATAGTACACTGGTATGCACAACTGGATCCATTTCAGTGTGGCCAGGTGCAAGCAATGTCATCCCTGGCTCTGCCAATTTCAGCATTGACATCCGGTGGGTGCTTACTAGCCACTCCTTGTACTGAACCTTGCACCAAGCTAGCAGTCAGATTCTGTGACAAGCTGTAGAGTATGTTGAAACATCACAAACTACACAGGTGATTTTGGCAATTTTGCTTGAGCATGGCCCATGTAGTAACAACAAGGCTTGTCTTACTGCATTACTACAGCAAACTCAATGTCATGTGGCAACAGCTCACGACTCTGCCTTACAATGCCTCATTGTCTGTCTGCCCATCTGTGCAGAGCTCCGCAGGATGGGCTCAGGCACAGTGTGGTGTCTGATGTCGTCACAAGCATCCAGCAGAACTGCAACAGGCGGGGCTTGCAGTGTTTTGTTGACCGTGTACATNTGACGTCTCTCTGAGTTCAACATTGAATATTGCTTTAGGCATTGCAGTATTGGGTGACAAGTTCTACAGTGTCATCAGGTTCAATTCAAATTACTCAGGTCGTGCTGCCATCTAGTATGCCGATTGTTGAGACCTTGCCGTAGTCTGCTCGATGCCAGTAGAATCTGCAGAGAAGCTAGCCAGAGTTGCACGATTGCATCTTCGAACAACAGGATGTTACTTGTAGCATGTGCAAGGATCCGTATACATTGATGCCACCCACATTGCACACAGAAAGTCTACAAAAGAGCCGAACTCCAGGCAGCGATTCTTTTCAAGTCATTTCTGTTACCACTGATCATGAACCACCCGTTGCCAAGCTCCACTAAGGGAAACTCCGCTCATACAGATGGCAAGTCAGCTACAGCATTTTGGCTGTTCGTACAAAGCTCGGCATGCCTCTGTAGCTCACTCNTACAACAGGGAGCATACCGGGTTTTGACACTGAGTCTCGTAGTACATTTGAAACCTGGCATCACTACCAGAAACCCCTTGACCTGTTGAGTACCTGCACCCACCTTTGCTTCACCTCCTTTGTTTACTTTGCAAGAGTGCTGGTTCTGTCAGTACTGGACGTAGCAGGACACGTTGAGTACTCCAATTTATAGAGCCGGACTCACCAGCCTACTATCCTTTCTTTGCTATTGACCTTCCTTCGAAGATCTGAGAGCGTTCTATGGTGCACAATGTCCATTTCTACCTGTCACGACAACAGTCGATTAGCTTGTGCCCTTGCAAGTGTATCGAGGCATACTCAGTTTCCACAGCTTGCTATGGCCTGCGCCTTACTTGGTCCATGNGCCACTTCCGCACCCCCTTTCGACGTAATTTAGTATCTTTGCCGAGCGAAAATGAATTTCAATGCCAGTAGTGNGAGGGCGCTGCATGATATGGCTGCAGGTGACCAAAATCGTCCTGTTGCATATTTCAGTTTTGCCATAGGGGTGCAAAGGAACACACTGCTACCCTTTGCTGTTGCCTGACGTGTGGCAGAGTTGGAACCATCTCTTTTGGCTGTTTATACTTATGTTTGTGAGGCTGCTGCTGTGCTGCACAGTGCATANAAAGTCACAGGGCTTTTGTGTCAGGCGTCTCACAGCAACATGGTTCATATGCAGTGTGAAATGCTTCTGATCATGTCGTGTTTCAGTGGGCCTCCTGTGACCTCAGTGACGCATGTGGTGTGCAGAAGCTGTCAGGCAGGAGAGCAGTATTACATATATATTCTGAGTGTCGATAGCACTCTTGCAGCGTTCTGTGCATACACTATCGCCTTCAGTGTTGACGTGTGATGACCATGTAGGGGTTGTCAGGCAGGAGAGCAGTATGATAACAANGCTTGTCTTGTTCTGAGCAGGCACAATGTCTGGTGTGTTTGGGTTAAACAGTGTACTCTCAATCAAACCTGTGTTGGTACTGAACTGTCCGCAAGAACTCCCTGATGGAATGTTTTGGCTTGGCACTACCGCGTGCTGCCTGCGTTCCATTATACAGGTTTGGCAGTCAGTGTTTGGCAACTTGGGAAGCAAGAGACGGCACAGTCTCCATACAACTGTTCCCACAACCTGCTCAGGAGACTTCCACAATTACAGTGTCAGGGTTGCGCAGTCTGCTGCCACTGCACTGGTCATGACTTACCAAGCTTTCGTTTGTGATTCACACCATCACAGCTAGGTCTTGAGTGCAGGAGCGAAGGGAATCCTTTGCAAGGTGTGACCCGGCCATCACTAGGAAGCACTCAGCTCAGTCCCTTGCCAAATACCAAGCTGACCACCAAGNCCCGCAGCGCCTGGCAGCCCGCCTGCAGCAAGCCCCCTGCATTCCCACAGAAGGCCACCAATGGGTCTACCCCCGTGAAGCTCTGGTCTGCCAAAACCCCCAAGTCAGAAATCTTCTCGCTAACCCCAGCCTCTCTGGCGTCATGACCCTGCAGTATGCTCACTCTGGCCTCACGATCCTTCACTCCTCCAAGCCCCTGCAAAAGCTGCTGGGTGTTGGCGAGGTCGCGCATGGCCACCTGATGGAAGTGGTTCGCCAGCTGCATGGCAAGGGTGATAGCAAGGGGGGTATGCTAGTCCAGATGGGTACCCCCTGGCTTGCAAAGCTGCTGCTGTGCGTCTTTGAGAGCCTGGCTCAGGTGAGTGATGGCTGTGTGCTCATCATGTTTGTGGCAAACTGTANACTATGCCGCGGCATCATAACACGAGGTCACTTCACCCAGCAGGACGGACTCGGCAGGCCTGCGTTCAGCGCACCCTTTTACAAACCCAATAATTGAACAGGTACTCGATTGAAACCGACTGTATGCCTTTGGTTGCAGCAGTGTACAGCATATATGTTGGCCTTCTGCACAGCCGTCGACGCCCTGACTTGGATGCTTGCGCTCAGCAGTATAACTATATTTCTGTGCAAGTCAGCCTGATATGCATGTGTCACACACTTGCTCAGGTTCCAGTGCTAGCTTGTAGTGACCTGGCACACAGACAAACTTTCACGTCAGTGACAAACATGCAACATCAACTGCGATGTGTGCATCCGTCTGTTTAAAAATCATGAAAGTTGGGCCTAGAGTAATGAAGGCTGGCCTGCATTCAAGACATGCAGTACAAAACGTTGCCAAAAATTGCTGATCTGACTACCTGCAACACGCTATTCCAGCATGCAATGCAACATCACTCATCTCAGTGACTTGATGCTGCTGGCACAATTGTCAGGACTTTCTTGCTGAAGCATCTTCATCATCCTCTTCTAGTGTAGTCAACAGTTTCAGCTGCTCTGTTGGCACTGCTAGGTCATACTGTACTGGGTCCCTACGCATAAGGCTTCTCCTTCGTGCTACCGAGACCTTGAGTCTCGTGGCAAGATCAGCGTCTGGGTCGGGCTTTTCCCCGACAAGCTCAGCCAGCTTCTGCATTGCACACATCAATTTTATGTCAGTGACTGACAGATCACTATTTATGTGCAGAGCGCTGCCACATGTTTCGCCAGCACCACCTCGAGTGTAGATCCGCAAATTGTCCAGGGCAGCAGCGACTCTGCAATCATCCCTTGTGACACAAAGTCTGGTATTTGAAGCAAGGCAGGTCCAGATACCAGCTTTTGCAGCAATGATTCATTGACACGCAGAGGGAGTCCGCTGTGCGGCTTGAAAACAGCATGCAAATTTTATTGCGCAGTTGCTGAGTGCAGTGCAAGCAGTAATGTGAGGAAGCAGACAGTGCTCTGATAGGCTTGTGTGACGCCTGCAGCAGAACTGTTTGCACAGCAAGCACACGCACATGCAGCATCCACAGCCATATACATNCCTCAGTCTGCAGCCCAACAAGGCATGATGCCTGTTGGCAACCCTGGGACAAACTCAAGCGAGCAGATGCAGCTGTGGCCACTGCAGCGCTCTTCTGGGCTTGCTGAACACCCAGCAGCGTCAACACAGATCCTGTCTCAGCCGGAGCGANATTACAGTTGTGTATGATCCGGTAAGCCCCCCTCAAATTTGGTTTTGGCCATGCCACATAGTCTTGCATACATGGCACTGCAATGCGACTCTGTCATGCGACATTCTGCAGGATGATTTCCAGGAACAGAACCCCGCTCCTGCAAAGCCAGATACACTGCCAGAGATAGCAGTGGTTTAACCACTACAGGCAGAGCTGCCATGTCAGCTTTCCAATCAAGCAGTGTGCCTCTGTGTGGCATGCCAGTGTACAATCATCTCCAATGTTGGCTCAGCCACAGCCACTCGAACAAGCGCTCAGTCTCTGTGCCTTGGGTCTTCATGTCTGCACCTTGCTNTGCAAATTTCGCTTGTGAACCAACACAGAAAGCTGCCAATTTTGTTGTTACCATACCACCGGCTTGTTGTTCTGGTTGGGCTTGACTAAGTTGTAGAGCCCCTGCCACAGCGCGCNACCCTTGTCACCCTTGCAAATCCAGCATGGCCAGTATGGGTCTGCCCGACAAGCATGCATCTGAGCTATGTGGCTGCCATGCTTGGTCACCTGAGACGCTCAGAGTTGCGACTGCTGTGGAGATGCGCCTGCGTTGTTGCGCTGTGTGCCTGTGCTATCAATGATTGCTCATTGACAGCAAGCCTCTCTTTCCATGCAAGCTTGTGTCAGCAGCCTTCANGTGCCTGTAGCTTGTTTTTGTGAAATGCCATGAAGTGCATCACAAGCTTGGCACTGCCCAAGCAGCTGCTGAAGAAGAGTGCACCCTTTGGTCACAAATGCAAACATGGCAAGATGGTGTTAGTATTGCGTGCACATGATGCGCTGGTGCAGCACACTCTGCAGTGACGCTGCTTGACGTCCAACACTCAGCATTCATAAATGGCTGCTGCACTACGCTTGTCATCACTGAGTGCAAACAAACCTGTTCAGGTGTGACCCCTGTTGGGGAATGTCTCTTGAACACTCATGGCTGGCAACATTGTTGGCTGCCCACCTTGCAGATTGCAGATGCCGTGTAGGCCATACACACTGTAAACTTCTTCCTGCAGCCACACATGCACATTTTGATGCATTGCGTGACACTTCAGTTTTGCTAATCGCCGATGCAGCCAGAGGCAACCTGTGTCCTGCAGAATGGCCCGAGGCAAAGCATGAGCTGACGGACGGGGCATTTGGAGCCATGCAGTTTCGCGCTGAGCCAGCCACAGGGGTGCTGCTGCCAGGCGAGGAGNCCCCTACTTGACCCCTTTGGGGCTGAACAACAGAGCCTTAGAAGTCGCCGGTTCAGAAAACATCACTTCACATTGCATTGCGGTCTTTGTAGTGTCAAGATTGTTGCGGTACTGCTCTGCAGGATCTAGCAGTAGTGGTGCTGNGCACCAGTGGCCGTGTGAGGCACTCGGGGGCTGAGCTCACACATTTCATGAGTGCCCCAGCCACGGCTGCTGTGTTCAAGCCCAGCTGCTTGCGATGCGTCATCTCAACCTCTCGCTGCTGCATGTCAACTTTGAGATAGGCTTCAGCAGACTCAACGGACTGCAGCAAAGCACACAAAACATGCTCAGCCATCTCCAAAATTGCCTGAACCGATCAAATGCTGGAGCAAAACACTTTGATACTGCTTGAGCAATGCCTAATGTGATTGTCCTAGCTGTTTGCAGTGTGTATATTGCTGCTGCCCCGCGTTGAGCGGTGAAGCAACAGCCATGCTGCACGAGTTAAGCATGAGCAAAGCTGTCGTGCTCAGCAGTTTCACTCAAGTTTACTGCAGCACAAAGAAGCACTCTGTGACACCAAAAGACTGGAGACTGGCAGTGCTCAAGACACCATTGCTGCATCATTGCTGCACTGAAACATCGCTCTGACAAACAACGGGCACAGTGTACTGGATGTCCTGCATGACGTGTGGACATGGAAAGCACAATGCATATTGGTTGTCAGACTCTGTGGCCAATCTTGCGTAACTTTGGCTGCTGCCTCGCTGCCATTGAGGCCTGTCTTGCCTGCTCAGCTATTGAGGCCATNGTCCTTTTCAGCTGACAAGGCCTGGCAAAGCCATGGAGGAACAATGATAAGCCATTGCAACACAGTAACTGTGTGGACCAGCTTGTTGATGCGCTTGTGGTACTGTTGGAGCTCCTCTGCGATGTCCTGCGGTAAGCCTGCAAGCAATGTCAAGCAGATGCCNGCTGACGTCAGAGCATCAGGTTCACTCTGCGCCAGTCTGATCCACATTCCAGGTTGTAACTGCAGTGCTGAATGGCTCTTGTCAAGCAGCATATCCTTGGCTCCCTGGGCTGCAGGTCTGACCACATGTGCCAGGAGGGTTTCTGGCCCGATAGGGTCTTGCCCAAGGAAGTTGATGTATGCTGGTCGAAAAGCCCACTGTGAGTATCCACTGGAACTGTCTGGTATGTTACCGGACACCTCTGTGAGGGACAGCGGGAAGAAGAGTACGGTCTGGGTGGGACCAGCACCCCTGAGGATGACTGACTTGGTGATGTTGATCATTTCTGTGATTCTGTATCTGCCTGGGGGAATATAGATGGCTGCACTAGCTGGACTCTGCTCTATTGCTTGCTTCAGCACCTGAGGAAGAAGACAATGACTACAACTTTTGGCCAGTCAACACAGCTCATCATCTACAGGCATGCGCCTATGAGTAAGCATTTGAGCACCATGGGGAGCACCTATGGCAACACATTGCTTGGCTATCTGTGGGTGAGTCTACGCCCATGTACATGAGTGGTACATGCAAGCATGTATTGAGGTTGTTTGCTATCACTTCCCTGTTTGCACTGCTGCAAAAATACAAAGAGGCATGAGTGCAATAAAGATGATGTGGCTGGAATGATAATGTGTGCAATGCACTGATTGTAAGCTGTCAATGCTGTGTTACAGGTAGTCAGGTTTTCAACACATTCAGGCAACAATTCAAAATATTGCGTCACAAACACCAATTTTGCTTGGTATCATGTGTAGTGCAGCCTCTGGCCATGCTTCATGGGCAGGCAGCCAAGTCGTGAAGCTTCATGCTTGACTTTATGCAGGGATATGTACATTGTCAATGGGAGAGCTTGCTGGTGTTGCGCTTTGGGTGTTGGCNTGGTCTAGGCAGGTTGACAGGGGCCACATCAACAGTACAGAATGGCTGGTATATCTGATGAGTTCATGCACCACGAGCAAGCTCAGACCACACAGCACTGCACCTTGAAGAAGAGCTACAGGCGCTTGGCATGAAGCAGCTACAGTCTGAAATCCACAATGTGCAGTCCTGTGTTGGTTCTGCTGATCATGCTACTTTAACTGTACAGGACGGACATGTACAACCCAATGCAAATGTACATACTGAGGACTGATGCACAGGTCACAGTCTCACCTCATTTACAAAGGATGTGTCATTGCATCCTGAGACTGAACAGACCATGTTGACATCTGGGAACTGGGGCTCCATGTTGATGTCAGGCACCACAAAATAGAGCGGCGGGCCAATGCGCAGAACAGCATAAAGGTCTGTGAAGTAGTCTTGAAGATATGAATCCCGGGGCAAAGCAATCTGTTGCTCAAGACCCCTGCAAATGCTTCTTGTGAGGGACCCACTCACCTGACATCACATGCGCACTTGCAAAAGANACGCTGGTATGACTGCACATGGTGTGCCCTCAGGCTTCACGCACCACCTTGAAGCTCAGTCACAGGCAACAGATCAGCATGGTCCTCTCAATCACAACCAGCTCAGCATGCCAGCAAGTCATCAGCTTCCACTTCAGCAATCTTTATATCAACAACCGCCAGGTCATCACCAACCACATCAGCAGACATTGCTGCAGCATCTGGTACATCAGGCAGCCACAGACTCGCACATGCAACGGCATCAGCTACCAAGTCACCAAACACTGCAGCAGCAGCAGCAGCAGCAGCNGTCCCCATACTATGAACCCAAGCGGCAAAGGCAAAGTGAGTGACCCCCAAGACTGTCAAACATTGTTGTACTTGCAGTCCATTGCCGTGATGCTTGAGCCAGAAGAAGGCCAACATAATGGCCATATCGGCAGCAGCTGACAACACTAGTTCCTCACGACAGCATCGTAATTTGTGCATCTGTTGCAACATGCATGCAACATGCTGTGNTGTTATTGGAGTGATGCCTGCATACAGTTGCACACAAACAAGGTCTGCTTGATTCCACACCTGCTGCATCAGGGGGCTGCTGCTGATGCCACCTTGTGGTGTGGGGGCTGACTCTGAGATCTTTGTAGGGCTGAGCTTCAAAAAGGCAGCCTCCAAGAAGGGCTTTGAGGGCGATTTGGAGGCAGGTCAGGGGCTGCAAGCAGGGGCCCTGGGGCAGATGCCGGTCACCAGCATTGCCAGCAGCCTGCCTTTCACTCCGATCAATTTGGTCTTCAAGGTCAGTACAATGGGAAGTCAGTAGCCAAATGTTCTAACACATCTGCTTGGGCAATCCAAACATGTATACTGTGTGTTGCTACAAGCTGTTTGATGCATAGCTGCATCTGNAAAGTCAGCCTGTGTACAATCGCTGTCAGGGCATGCATCAGTAGCATACCAAATGACAGGCCTGAGATGACGTTAGCATGGCCTGGCGTTCCCCAGTCAATTGCAGCAGCGCTAATCAATACTTGTGCGTCGCATGTTTAGCGCAGCTTCAGCACAGCCACATGCACAGCATCATTGCTTGCGCAGGGGATTGCCAGCCTGGAGTCAGACATGCAGGCTGTGCGGACCCTTCTTGGCAACAGCAACAGCACTGTAGCAGCCTTGAGGGAGGTGGCCACACCCTCCGGGCCTGCCAGGTAGGCCAGACCCATTAATGCATGTGCACCTCGAGGATGCAGTTAGGGTGTCATCATGCATACAATGCTGCAAACACAGNAAGGTGGTGGAGAAAACAGGCAGAGCCATCACACATGCGCTGCAAAGCTCTGGGAAGGCTTCGGCAGGACTGCTGCCGCAAGTCTTGGAGACTGTTGCTGCCCAGTTTCAGCAGACACAGCATCCATGCATGCTGTACATTGCCAGTGAGCTGCTGAAGACGTATGGGACAGATCCACAATATCACGCTGCTTTAGGTATGAGCTTGGTCCCTTCTTTGCTTGGCATAATACCTGTCACGCATGCATGTCCTGCTGATCTGNCATGGTGCGTGATGTCTGGGCACGTATGCAGCATTCAACACTTGTACTCCCTGCCTGCACGGCTTTCGGAGGTCGAGCAATAGATGTCCAAGCCAAGATGAGATTCAAGACAACAAACTGCATGCGCACAAGCAGAGACTGCAGCACAAGATGCCTGCATCAGAGAGCCAGCTTGTGTAATTGAAGGCTTTGCTGGTGCAGGGTTTCACTCCTCTTCTGGACGCTAATTCGCTGGGCGCCTTGCGTTTGCTGCTGTCATACGGGGCCAACCCAGCTGCTGAAAGTCATTTTGTAAGCTTCCTCAAGTCTTTGAGCGCTTTGAGCATTGTGTCGGCGGCAAAGCTTCGCCGATTGTTGCTGGACAACACCCAGCGTCTGCTTGCCTCTGTTTGCTTGCTTGCCTGTCTAGGCTTCGATCACAAGGTCCTCAGCAGATTTNTATGTGGAAGCCTGGTTTGCATCAAGATTGCCTGTTACTGACTTCTACTGCGTTTGCCAGTACAGTTGAGAATCAACTGAGTTTTTGAGGCATGATATTGTCCAGACTAACTGTTGCTTATACCCGCTGAGCTAACTGGTGAAAGTCCACGTTCTCTATATTGGTAATAGCTGGTGAGCTCTACAGGCTTCATAATGTTTGGCGGCTTGGCTAACTGACCGGGCTGACATGAAAATTGGCGTTGAAAGTCGAAAGTGGGTTATGTTCTTCCTCGCTTTGAGCTGCAATCAAATGCAAATTTTGCAGTTTTTTTGGATACATGTCAGACGTACACAGGTCTGCGAGAGGCGGCCACAATGGTTGTCAAAAACGCAGCTATTGGCAGTTAAAATTGCGCTAGTTCAACATATGTGCCGTTCACATTCATTGGCAGTGCTGCTCTAAACAGGTCATGACAATGCACGTGCCACCTAGACCTGTTCTATATTGCAACTAAAAATGACTGTAAGCAATGTATCCAGTGCACAAGCTGCACTGCCTGAGCACTGTGTGCCTCAGGAGTGTATATTCCTACACCTACTGATTGCCCCAAAAGGAACTGGGCCTACCAACTGACCTAAAATGATCTAAACTAATTAGGGCTCTACAGGCAAATGAATCCAAACTTGGCTCAGCACAGCCCTGGCAAGGTCCACTGACAGGGAGGTCAGGCATGTTGCCAAGTCAGCAGGGCAGCNCAGAGCGCTCAGCGGCAAGCCTGTCGATGGCAAACCTCTCGTTGTAAGGCAGAGATCAGAAGCCCCTGGCAGCAGACCCCCAGGTGCTATGGGGGAGTCCTCCCGACCCTTTGGGATTGGCAACAAAGATGACAGCAAGCTGTTTGTGGGCGGCATCAGCCCCAATGTCACCGAGGATTACCTCCGGCAAATGTTTGGGACCTACGGCATTGTGCTGGATGTGCGCCTGATCATGGACCGGGACATGAACATCCCCAAGGGGTATGGGTTTGTGACAATGGANTCACTACCAGAATGCTGTTGAAAAGTATGTGCGCTTGTCGACATGGTGTAGTGTCTTGGCATGCTAAAGCAAGCAATGCCAAGCATGTGCTACCTGTGTTGCACAATGAATAGCTTGTAAAACACGTGTCGACACATTTCAGGAGTGAATGCAAGGGGGTGCCATACATTGCAGCCCTCAATACCAGCAATAGCACATGAAATTGACAGGTAGGCACATGCAGCATGATGCTCTGAATCACAAGACCCATTGCCATAAAGACTGATGTGAAGACATCAATAAATTCACCTCCCAAGGTTGCCAGATTTGGACCGGAGCACCCCTGGCCGTCAGCTTTGCAGGTGCACGGATAAGGGTGGGGAATCTGTCAGGGGGGCGGGCTGCCGCCCTCCTTGCAGCCCCTGGCGGCCCTCCTGACTCTTCTGCAACAAAGCATTTAGGGTTACTGGATGTATAGGGTGACATGTTCAGGGTAATGCTTAGGCCAAGCCTACAACATCTCAATAGGTTACCCAGTCAGCGTCACCCAACAATCATGTTTCAACAAGTATGTAAGCATATTCCTGTGCATGTTGCATCTCTTGCTTGCAGGTGCAACGATTGTAGACACCATGGCAGCAAGCAGCACAGTAGCAGGNCCATCAAACAGTTTAACTTAGCATAGTTGCTTCCACGCATTGTTTTAGTTGTTTGTCCCTGATTGCATAACGCCTATCGACTGCACATGTGGCTTTTGCAACACTTTGCACCATGTGGCTGGGCATTGCTCAACACCAGAAGTTCTGCATACCTGATCAGCCGCATCACAGTTTTTCATATCCCCTGTATCTATGTACTGGTTCCTCCACACTTGCTGTGGTTTGCTCATGCACACACAAGCGGCATGGCAGCACCA
Source organism: Trebouxia gelatinosa (assembly GCA_000818905.1). Classification (NCBI taxonomy): domain Eukaryota; kingdom Viridiplantae; phylum Chlorophyta; class Trebouxiophyceae; order Trebouxiales; family Trebouxiaceae; genus Trebouxia; species Trebouxia gelatinosa. The sequence goes on from KN805357.1 coordinate 463,110, forward strand.
GGCTGGCATGTGCTGTGCTGTTTGCTAGGTGGACGTGAATCTACTACATGCATGTGACAGGGATCTGCATACTTGTGTGTGCTGTCCGTGACAGATGAAGCTGTATACCTGGTCTCCTTACGAGATCAGCACCTGCATCTCATCACTTAAACAAGAATTGAAGCCCAGTACTTGCTTCATTTAGCTGGGTTTTGTCATATGTAGCTGTGCAGTGCTGTTCGATGGTCACCCAGTTTCTGTGGGTTCATATACTGATATCGGTTCTGTTTTGCCAGGTGGTCCACATTCTGTCTGCCAGTGACACCAAATACAATGCACTTGCACCTTTTTACAGGTGCATCTTTTTACACATATGGTAGACAACAGCGTACCTCAGCAACGAATGGCTTAGCTCCATGGACAGTAAGCTATTTCCTACATCTCTGTCATGCATCCTTGTGTGNGCAGGTATGATGATCTTGTGGCTCAAGGGGTACCTGTACGGCAGATCTCAATGAGCAGCAGCCTCAGTAACATATCCCAAGCGAGCAGTGATTTAGCCCCTGACACCCCGTCTAAGTCCCCCAGCCACCCCCCCTCCCNCTTTAGGAAGATGCAAACAGCATAGCAGCTTTGTTAAAGCAGCAACATACTCGACACCACTAACAGTGCTGGAGCCAGCAACATTTGATGGTTTTGCACAGCAGCGACAAAGATGCATACATGGCACTTGTCCTTCCATAGCCTGGCACGTTCTGTGAGTGCTGTACTATCAGGTTGCTTGTTGAGCTTGAAAATGTAACAGCTGAGATCAAGAGCATAACGATATTGCTGATTCAAGATTTGAGGAAGCCTGTTGTAGTGCATGCAGGGGCACAGCTCATGGCTGCAGTAGTAAGGAGAAGACATGGCAAGCAGATGAGTGCCCTGTGGGAATCACCTGTGAGCTGATTTGATGCAAAGTTGACAACAGTCATCTGCATCAACCCATTCAAGTCCGGCAATGGCCCGCTGAATTGGTTGTCATGCAGCTCCAGGGTCTGAAGGCCTGTTAGCTGATCTAGGGCTGGGGGCACATCGCCACACAGGCCATTGTTACTCAGTTCTAGCAGGACCAGTGTGCTGCTGAGGGGGGCATATATGCTGGAGTCTGATGGCAGGCTCCCACCCAGTGCCTTGCCAGCTAGATNAGCCTCTAAAGCTCCCAGTGGCCACAAACATGGCCAGGCTGACAGGCGCTGCAATGGCTCGGCACCGTAGATACGTCATGGCCATCTGTGCAACGTCACCTTGAGCTCCCATCCCTGAAGAAGCGGGCAAATGTGTGAGCACTGCGCGACAATATACATGCCACCAGCAAGCCTGTGCACAAAGGCTTGCCCACCTGCAATGCAAGTGCCAGCAGGTTTCTTGTCTGACAGCGCAAGTCAGCGCGCTGCTTTGTGCTCACACAAGTCAGTGTATGCGTTTGGATGCAAGAGCATCTGATGTCCTCCCCGTACCAAACATGATGTCTGCAAATTTTGTAACAGTAGACAACAGGCAGTCATATGTCGTAAAACTTCACTGACAGGGGCTAGCGCCACAACAAAATCACGCTCATGATTTTTGGTGATTAAATGAACACTTCAAGTTCAGTGCAGGGGTTGGTGCTTACTGGCTACAGCAAGTGGGCCCCCAAACCAGACAACTGCAGCCAAGATGGTTCCGCACACCCCAGCCAGCCATAGGCCTTGTGCAGTGGTTTCTGACGCCTACAGGAAAGCAGTGAACAAGTACATGCGGGCTCTCCCTGACTTTAATATCAATGAACTGCCTCAGCAATGTTTTGAGCTGCTTTGGTGTCACATNAGTGGCACCTTGGCTTTTATGGAAGAAGCATATACCAATACAGGTGTTACAAGTATTCAGCTCGTACAAGGTACTGAAATATTCATATGTTGGTGTTCCATACCATATCCGGACGTCACAGGTCGTCATAATCTGTTATGTGATGCCAGTCACAGAGATCATCGGCTGAAGCTTCCTCTGCTGGATAACATTGCTGCTGCTGCTGCTGCTGCTGCNTGTGTTTGGCTATGCAATCTGATTGCTGCCCAAGATCAGGTGTACAGGCTCTGACAGCAAGTTGCCATGGCGTTTGGCNCATCACTTGACAGGCGTCGACATTGAACTGCCTGCCATTGTGGTTGTAGGAGATCAGAGCTCTGGCAAGTCGAGCGTGTTAGAAAGTCTGTCAGGAATTGGACTTCCCAGAGGCGGGAATTTGGTCACTCGGTGCCCACTTGAGCTTGCGCTGCGTCGCGGCACAGGAGTCGGCACGCCTGTCGTACACAGACCCAGCCGATTCCTCGAAGGAGATCACTAAGGATCTGCAGCTAGCAGATATTCCAGGTATCGTTGCCTCTATGCGTTGGCCGCTGTACAGTTTGCGGGAGTCTTGACGGAGGTGATTGCTCCGCAGAGGCTGTACAGTCCGCCACCAAGCACCTGGCTGGCGATAATTCCGGCTTGGTACCCGCTCTCATCAGCTTGAAAGTGGTCAAACGAGACGCGCAGATCTGACCTTGATCGACCTTCCTGGCATCGTGAGAAACCCTATTGGTGACTATCTGACTACCTTCATCTTTCTGCATGGAGCATGAACATGTCAGGCTTGTATACCAGCAGGATTGTCTTACTTGCTTTGTCCTACATGCAGAATGCAAAGCTTGCAGACCTTATTTTGGGCAGAATGCACAAAGACCACACTCTCACCTGCACTATGTGCAGCTGACGTATCTGTCCTTGTAATGGATGAGGCCATGACTCTACAACAATAGCTGTGTATGGCAATTTGAGGCTTGCTGTTGGCTCTGTTGTGAGCTGAGCTGGATGTGTTGACGCAATTTGGCTGCTTGGAGTCATCGTAAGTTTGGAAGTGCTGTCTGCAGCTATGTGTTTGNTTTCCCTGATGCATCGGTGCGCAAGTGCACATTTCTATCAGACTCTTTACTTGCTCTGTGTCTATGTATATGACATGATGCTACAGCTCGGGCATGACTGCTGACTTTGGCAGCAAGCATAGGTGGGCACATGTTGTTCTTGTAATGGTGACCCCCATCGAGTGTCATGAGACAGCATCTGAAGTCGACCCTATCTTGTGAAGCAGGCAAACTCAAATGGCAGGATCTCAAAGCAGCATGCCTGGCCATAACCCACCAGTTGCTGCCTGAAGGTCGCCTGTCAGACTTATCGATGGCAAACATCAACAATGTAAAGCTCAGACTTTCAACCGAGTGTTTGAGCAGCACTGCATGCTGTTCATTGAAACAAAGCATGTGGTCCATGTGCACAGTGGAAGAGACCTCATCTGAGACCTTAGCTGTGACGTGTATACCATAACACATCCTGTGAGAGCATGGCAGACACGATGGGCTTGTTGCTGATGCAGTGCCACAACCTGTTGTACCAAGGCTCCCATGGTCGAAGGTCTGGCATGCTATACAAGGTTACATGCATAACGCAAATCAACTACTGTAGAACAGAGGTCCAGGCGTGGCCGTATGTAGATCACATGAGTGTGAANTGCATGTCAGCCACATGAAATGAGCTTGCTGCTAAGTGTGCATTTGAGACAAGTGATGTAGCCCTCTATTCCATAACTTAAACATAGAGCCAATGTTTGGTGCCTGCTAGACAAGGCCTTGTTGTAATCCTGGACGCAGAGATGCACTGCAGCTAAGCTTCTGACTGTGATCAAATGGCTTGAAGCCTTTGCCCAATCTTGCAACAAATGCTCAGTGATGTTTAAGGGCTGTACAGGCAAGCATGGCTGTACAGGNGCTACAGCAAGGCATGTACTCAGAAGATTAGTCCTTCATGCTTTGCAGGAAAGAATGGCATTTTATGACGACCGGGAGAATGTGGTTTCAGCTGCGATGACTGCTGTCCAGCTGCTGCTTGAGAAGTATNTGCTTCCAAGGTGATATACAACTCGTGTGCACTGAGTCATTGGAAGCCCAGGAGTAGCGCCCAGCAGGGGCGTAGCACTGACAACAGGTAACTTGAGGCATTGGTTGCGTGAATTGTAACAGCTGTTACGAAAGTTGCATACAGCAATTGTGCTACAATACTGCTACAATACAAGACAGAGTCTGGCAAAGTTTGCCGCTATGCAATCAACCAGCAATGCTTCAGAGCAACTTCTATGAGCAACGTGCCAGTTGCAGATGCTGCTCATATCAGCGGTGTTGCTGTTGCAACATGGTTGCATGGCTATAGCCCAGAAATGCCAAGACTGCATCATGCTCAATTGTTGCACTGAGCATGACGAGAGTTGCACCTCATGCATGCTCCCCATTCTCTGGCAAGTACAGAACAGCAAGCAACTGTACTAGCAATATTACAAGTGAACTGCACAGGCTTTTGTGTATATCATATGACATATGCATCATAATTCTTACAGGCTGCAAAGGGCTGGTGCCTTACCAGGGTGAGTCCTGGGTTGTCAGGGTCCATCCTCAAGGGTTCATGCACAGGATCCATGATGATGTTCAGACACCATACAAGGGTGGTGGTCGCTCCAGCAATCTCGATCGCCAAGACAATGATCCCATACCATAGATATGCTCCTANCCCAACATACCTACACAGACTCAAGATTGATACCATGACTGTGAATTGCTGTGTACATGACANGACTTGCTGCATCCCTTCAGGTATATTGGAGACAGAGATGGTGGCCAATTCATGTGCGCATGTGATTCTGCGATGCATGGAAACGCACGGCATTTCAAAAGTCAGCTGCAGCGTGAGCTGTGCGTTGCATGCTGGCCGAGCTTATGATCGGTTACGTATGTCATGGCACAACTGGCGCTGCCTCTTCTATTTTCGCTGCAAGAAGCCTTGAGCCGCACGCAATTGACATCTGCTGCGGCGGACTGCACACACGAGTCAGCCTGGCAATGCAATGACTGAGAGAGCAGAACGCTGTAGTGACAGTACCATGCAGTCAAGGAACGCAATGAGACAGGTACAGCACGAGCTGAGAGGTGTCAAGGTGGAGCTGGCTGTGAGTGAAAGGCTCCGCCTAGCCATGAGTACACAGTTGAATCAGCAAGGTATGTCAAGGTTCACACAACTGAGCATCCAGCTCAAGCACAACAGCTTCGTCTGATCAAGTATCATCCTATTGCATGCTGTCCTATTGTTGACAGGCAAAGGAGTGCGTCCCAATCATCAATCAGAGACAGTTTCAAGACTGCTAACTGGGTNAGTACACCGAATTGACACCCCTGAACTTAGACATGTGGCACACCTGAGTCTTTGGCACACAGCGTCGGCAGGATCAGCCAAGCCCACCAGCTCAGCTGCAAGGCGTGCAGCATGGCGCACATCCCTCCGGTGCAGCGCCCTGTCATGAGCCAGTCCCAGACGGGCCGCCTGTAGGGCAGGGCTGTTGCTGAAGGGCAGTTGCTCATCTGCTATCGCCAGCACTTCAGCTGCAGCTCTGCAGATCATTTGTTTATGCTTGCATGCATGTGACAACCCTGCCCACAGCACAAAGCAGCTCCCGCCTGCTGTATACAAACAAATGGCAAGACACCACACAATATGTCCTAGCAATTTGGCAGCAGGCGCCACATTCTGCAATGGCATGGCATCAATGTGTGCATTTCCAAGTATGGTGAATGTGCGCAGCTACACAATCGAAATGTCAGTCGCTACAAATAGCTCAGGTGCGCTATATAGAGATATCCCGACCTGTAGCCTTTCTTGGACATGGCGATCTGTGCCAGCTGTGCATAGGCAACAGCCTGATCGGCTGATGTNGGGGAGCACTGCGGTATGAGGTGGATGCTAAGAATCGGCGCTCTGAGGCCTTGGCCACTGAGCTGCACCTAATTGAGACCACACTCAGCGAGAGGCAGGCAGAAGTGGTCCTGCTGAAGCAGCATGAGAGGGACTACTTGCTACGCATTGCTGGCTTGGAGGTGCCTCCAACCATGCTCAACCATGCTACCTGGTCTTCAAGAGTTTTGTGCATCCAGTGTGCGTCTGCAGTCAAGTCAACCTGTATTGAGGCTTTGCCAGCTATTGCTTGGCTGGAGTCAATGCATGCCATTCATGATGCATGCAGCTTGAATGAGGTCTGACAGAAGGCACTGCCCCCTAAAACAAGAAAACCTTAGATGCAAGGTTGAAAACAGCAGTACGGCAAAGCTCTCAAGGAGCAGAAGGTCGGCCGTACAGGGCAATCTGTGCTGAAAAAGCACGCATTCAAAGGTGTTCTGCAAATACCACCCCAGCGTGGCTAGCGTGCTGACGCCTCCTCGGATACAGAGTAAGGCATCAACTGCAGACTCTCCCANATGAATTGCTCACCAACAGAAAACTTGCCTTCATGGAAAAGGTGTTCTGCAATCACCTGGCCATACACATGTCATAGGCAGACACTTTGAAGATGGCTACAATGACGTTCCTTGGTGCCAATATACCTGATTCAGCGTGTCTGGATCAAAGTCCACAGGTCTATGTGCTCTGGAGATATCAGGTACAAACGCCTTCTCTAGAGCCTGCCATTCTTGTGAAATCTCATGTGCTGCTTAATTGATATGCTGAGTGATTGCTAACAGCTAGTACCCACCTTTCCGAGTTTTCCTATCGCACTGTGCAACTGTTTGGTTTGATCGTGCAGGTCACTGGAAACGTTGAGCTGTGTGAGTTGTTGCTTCAGGGTCTCGAGAACCTGGCTTGCTCCGTCTGGATTCTGTTCGAGCTTGCTCTTGCTGCTGTTCACGAGGTCAAGCAGGCTATCTACTGTCGAGGAGAATTTGCTTGAGCACAGCTTCTGGCGTTTCACGACTCTGTCGGCCTCAGCTGTTGCTGCTGCAATGGCAGCATTGCTTGATGTCATCAGGCACTGCCCGTCTATGCTCAGCTCACCTGTTGTGAAGCTTCAGAGTGACGCGCAATGCCTTCTCGGGAGCTTGTATGACTCCGAAACGCTCCCAACAAACGCCAGAGAGTTCCGCACTGAGCGCAATTGACCCAGGCACCCCCAGGCCCAGCCCCAGGCCTGGCTGCCGCGCCCTCATCAGATCAAAGTTGCCCGTGTACTATTCGTGTACGGACAAATCGTCGAAGGGTCTGGTGACCGAGGCTGACGCTTACACTATTGGCTGTTTTCACCAACATGCAATACCCTGCTAGCCGGTACCNTCAGAGAGCGTGACAGGCTTCCAGACACTGTGGTGGCCTGTTGACAGGTGCAGAGATGGCCGAGGATGAGCTTTCATCCTGCACAACACACTGTGTTGCGCTGAGAAGGTGTTGACCCTGCTGGACATGTCAACTGCTGTATCTGCCCCCTGGGTGCAGGATCATGATCCAGCAGCATGGACATGACATACAGGCCATTTGCCACATGGCCTGTATGTCATTTTGACATGTTGCTCGCAGGTTGCCAACAGGTCATTTGCCAGAACTGCACAGTCAGCTGCCATGTACAAGATGTCGTATGTGATGTTGGAAGTTCAGAAATGACCAGCTGTTGAGGAGCACGCAAACAGGGTATGACCTGCTGTTGGTGCTGCTCNCTGGCACTCCTCAAATCTTCAGCTGAAGGACCAAATTCTGTTGGCTCATCGGCAGTGGGTACAAGGCGCCAGTGCAATGGAGTCGGCATGGCATTGCACAGGGNCTCACAAGAGACCTTGACCATTGCGGCCTGGGGCAGATGCAGTTGACATGCATAGTTGCAATGATCATGAAGGCGCATGGTCCTGTGGTTGTTCCTGCAATAGAAGAAGTCAGCATGTGTATATAAGCCTGCTGGTGAGCCTGGGATCACCTGCAGGTACTGGATCTGGATTGGTGTGGGGTACCTGTGGTTCTTCTGGTTGGTGCTGACCGGTCTCACAGTGCTGGTGTTGAAGTATTTTGACCCAGAGAAGTCCCGCCCCTCCATTGACGATGGAGCATCTGCTGCTGAACAGATGACCCTGCAGCAGCGCGTCACCAAGGCTGTCTCCTTGAAGCAGCTTGGACAAAGTAAGCCGCTACACGCATGGAGAAACTCGCACAAGCATCAACGTTTTGCATTCACCTTGTGCGCACCTTATGTGCAAGAAGATAAGCACTGCGCGCTGATGTGACTACGGAAAACTTCTAGCCCCTGGCACTTGAACACCGTGAGGCGTGTGGTCACACGCCTCTGCTCATGTGCAACTGTACGCACTTGAATCAGCTTGGTAAGCAGCACTGGGTGAAGAACTGGCACATGCCAAAACAGCAATGTACACCTCAGCTCTCTGCTCTGCACAGTGCATGCAGATGTGTTATTGGNGTCTGACAGCCATGGAAGCATTTCACACAGCCCATGCTGTGAGGAAGTGACCTTCTTTATCACAGAAAGCCAGCTGCAGCTTGGCACGGCTCCAGCGAGCCCTTTTCTGGCTTTGCTCTGTGCGTATACTGCAGTGACCGGAGCGTGTACTGCAGTCATCGTGTGGAGGCCAGTAGCACCCTACTGTGACATCTACCCTCAGCTCCCTTACAAGAGCCAGAAGCACGCAATTGTTTGCCCATGTTTGATCTGACGTACCACCAGTGGCGCCAGCTGCTGCCATTGGCACCACACAGCGCCTGCAGATGTCTTGCAGCCAGCCTTGCAGCCCAATTCTGCATGGTAGCCATGCAGTCAGAGCTTGNGTGCTGTACGATATGCAGCTAAGAAACAAGTCCTGCAGCCACCAAGCAACACAGATTGTACATACAGCAGCATTCCTTCAGTTGGCTTAAGGTGGCAATGAAGGCTTGATCATGCCTATGTGCTGCAGAGGAAGTCCGCTGGAGGCACAGGAAAAGTCAACAGCAGACAAGCAGCAGCCGAGTGCANCAAAACCCCGCGGCCACCTTCGTCTTTTAGCATTCAGTCATGCAAGCACTCCTATGCTGCTAAGTCGACAGCAGCCTGACAAATAATCGGGGAAAGCTATTTGCTGAGATAGCAAAACCTGAATCATGTCGCTGGTGATGGGCAAAAGACTCACTTGTTGCTGAATATCTTCTTGTGTGCCTTCTGCTTCTCCTGAACTGCTTGCTGCTGCCAGTACTCAATCTGGCTGGTCCAGTGGCGCTGTGCAGCGCGGTCACCTGCAATCTGAGCATTGTAGAAGGATTGCCGGGAGCTGTGGATCTTGGCCTGCGCGTCACGGAATGCCTGACGCGCATCCTGCAACACAATAGCCACAACTGGATAGACTGTGTGAAGAACAGCATGACCAACAGCATTGTTGTCTGCTGNTCTGCTCTTTGAGGCGTGCTGAGTGTATGCTCTTGCTTGCGTCTGAGGCCAGCTGCTGTGCCTGTAGGCACAACCACAGTCTGGGTGCAGAATGGCTCCTGTCTTGCAACCTCATGCGCACTCATGAGTTGAGCNACGCCTTTGCCAGTGCTTGGTCTTGAGGTACACAGGACAGCATGATACCTAGCCTTGTCTTGTGCAATCGTTGGCATATCATCTGTTGGCATGGTGCCCGCAACTGCCTGGCTGTGCAGCAGGATGCGGACGCGATGATCNCCATGCAGGGCTTGACAATGCTCGAAAAGGCAACTGGGAAGCTAGTAGTGCTGAGCAATGAAGTCAGTGCGGACTCACCGCTCAGTCCTGGAGCTCGCACAAACTATGCCAATGATCTGGACATTGCCAGGGACGGCACCATCTACTTCACCACATCCACAGATAAGCCTGTCATCCACAATGTGGAGGGAGGCTTTCTCGACACGTTTCACACCTTCGTGCTAGACCTCTTGCAGGTCAGCTTTACGGCTTGCATTCCTATCGATGTGTTATGTGGCATATGTCATGGGCTGTGCACGAAACCCAGTGTTCAAACCAGTGTTGGCATGCTAGATTGTATCTACGCACTAGACTGCATGTGCTGCGATAATGATAGCTGACGCCTGTGTGACCGCCAAAGTGCAGTGATGCAGCTCGAATGAAATGATCAAACTACTGCAGGTCATTTGAATGCATTGTGATGCTGTCAGTCGCAGTTNAGGACAGCAGCCAAGTCTGCTGAAGTCCCCATCTTCTCATGCAAGACCAGCAACCCTGACCACTTGGTGTGCAATCCTCTTCTGCTGTGAGATGCATGTGCACAGTTCCCATCGTTTACAGGCCTGCAGACTGTCACCCCACACACCACAGCCTCTNCTTACATAGCACAAGCTGCCAGGACACATTGCTGTCAGCATGATGAGTGTAATGACTAGCAGCACTGACACCTACAGCTGGGCAAGGCACATGAATGATGGTTCACCTGGATCCAGACTGCCAGCACTCATCTGACGTTGTTCTTGTACAAGTTGGCTTGTCTGCAAGTCAGCAGGCCCATCTGTAGTCAAGGTTGCACACAGGGTCTCCATGGCTGAAGACAGTCCTGCATCTCCACTATTGCTGAATTCATGGTCACCCGACTTCAGGTTCGTCAGCTTTGCACATCTGATGTCATCGTGAAAATGCAAGGAGGCTGAGGCTGCAGCTGCTGTATCCCGGCCTAGCCTTGCTGCAGCTGATGCAGGACGTGGCAGCATCTTGTTCACAGACTGCGGTGAGGGAGCTCTGGACGAAGGCTCAGGAGCTGAGTTNGTCAACATATACAGTGCTGGAGGCTTCTTCAAACCTCATCAAGACAATCCCAGAAGCCAAACAATGTTTGCATCACTTGTGATCTGTCTGCCATCCCCCTTTGAAGGTGGNACGCCTCCTTCTAGGTGCCGTGCATCCCATAAAACCAGCGGCGCTCCCTTCTTGACCCCTTGGCGTGCGAACCAGGCAACATGCCTTCTGCCACGGGACCAGCGCAGCAGGACAATGATGATCAGTACTGCCATGCCAAGTTCCCTGTGAGCATGCAGCCTCCATGAAGTCTCCACTGCAGGGTATGGCCTTGTTAGCACAAGCTGTGTGTTGGCTAGCATTTCATATTGACTTGGTATGCACTACATGCAGAGCCTGTGCTTACGGATTACCACACGTGGTAGTGAAGCTGCTTCAAATTACTGATCTGCAGCATGTGTACTGTCTGCCAATGTGTACTCAGGCTTATAGCACAGACCACAGCAACAACTTTGTGTTTGTCACATGTGCTGAAGATACACTGCCGCTGTCATAGATGCAGGCAACAAGCAAAAAGTGTATGGCAGTGTCACAGTACAGTCACCAAATTCTGTATGCATGAGCCATCACAACATGCCAGGCTGTCCTGCAGGTTCCAGAGCATNATTTCCGGAACAGTCAGCAACTCTCGGAATCCAAGCGTGCGTTACAGTAACGAGCGTTTAGCACGGGCTTTTCTGGGAGCGAGCACCGCCTGCTGCTTGCTGTATCGATGCAGGACNTTGTCTGTGAGGAGTTGTTAATTGACAGCACGAGTTTGCAAAAGTGCAAATGGTTGTATGTGACTATAGTATGCTGCTGTGCGTGTCTGACACCTACCACAGATATGAGCAGCGGCTGACGACACAACTTGCTTGCTGACGTCCATGCCCCATACTTTATAGGGACGTTGTGGTTTTTCAATCCGCCTGAGAAAGCATAAGTGTCGGATACGTGACTTGCACAGAGAGTGCGACAGGCACTTNAACAGGCCAACAAGCTGACAAGGGGAGCAAGCACCACTCCATCCTGTCTACTAAGTCTCCACAGTCCCTCAGTGACATGTCTACTAGCAACACATCCACGCACAGATGGCCTGTACAAGCCATGCCTGCACAGGGCAAGTCTAGTCCCNGCCTGCACAGGTCAACTGCGACCCTGTGTTCTGGCTGCAGTTCACATGGAGAGCACATTATCAGCAGGGTCAATGTCATATTCTGGCATGAAGCGACCATCACTGGCCAACCTGGGTAGCTTGAAAAGGCATAAGCATGTGCAGTTTGTGCATCACGATGACCCTCAGGAGGCCCTCACAACTGGGGTGTTCAATCACCTTTTGGCCCTTTTCAGCCCATTGGGCATTGTCATGCGGCGCCTGGATGAGCTGCGAGTCATTCTGTGCTTGTATGAGCTCATCATGCTGCCGCTGCGTCTGGCTTTTGGCACTGGCTATGGAATCCTGGCCCCTCCAAGGTGTGCACTTGCACTGTGTTGACCNTGCCTGAGTCTCCTCTCTGCACCAGCACCCCAACACGTTCCCAAATAAACAATATGCAGAGTTAAAACAAAGAATAAACAACAAAATACAGATGTGGTACATCTNAACCTGCTCGCTGCCGCTTTGTCATGACTAGCAAGCTATCTTGAGCAAGGCAGGTACTCGACCTACACACACCATTGCTGGATCTGCCGTGACCTGCTGACAGGCAAGAGGATGAACATGGACTGCGCTCAAGTAAGTTCGCACAGCAGTTGCTGTGGTTGCTTGCATGTCCCCAGATGACTGGCTCAGTATCACAAGATGTGTAGGTTGTGATTGCTCCAGCAAGGCAGCAGTCAGTACAGATTTGCTGTCCTCCAACTCTACCTTGGGCAGTAAGTTGACTGTTGACATACTTGTGGTATGCCCGTAACTATCGTGCTATAATGTGTCTCATGCAAGCAGGAGCAGCACCATGGCAGCTTTCCTTCCTCTTTCAAAAGTGGCGTCAGAAGCGTCTTGCTGTGTCATCACAGACAGAATNAGACAAAACAATGCAGCAGCCAATAGTTGCCGGCATGACTACATTCACCATTCCAGGCATCTCTGTTGCCATGCCAACTACAGCTGGGCCCCTCAAGTTTTCACCAGTTTTCACGACCAAGCAAACTGCAGAGCTAGCATGGGTAGGTGCCGCTCTGCAGCTAAATGCATACAGACTGATCCTGGTCGCCATCTCCCAGCCAGTGTACCATGCGCGGAGGTTGGTCCCTTGCTCTTCACATGCTGGATTGTCATTCATACCCTACAAGCTGCCACAAACATCAGCACATGCAGAATTTNGCCCCAGCAGCTCAAGCTGTGCAAGCTCAGGCTCAGGCTGCACCTCACGCCATTGCAGATGCAGTGCCAGATGCAGCTTCTGCCAGCGTCTCTGCCAATGCCCAGACTGCCACCGAGCGACTGTCAGAAACACTCAGAAAGGCAGCAGAAGTGATTCAGAACCCAACTGCACAGCAAGATGTGCAGCAGCAGATTAAGAGCGTCACAGAAGCCATACCCAGCCCTGATCAGGTGCTGATTCACCATTGCTTTGCACAAGCTGAGGGCTGACTTGGCTGGCAGTCAAATACATCGCTGTTCCTGGATCCAGTGTCTTCCCACAGCAGGCTCATGCCTTACCTGTTTGGTCATTGGGCACTGCATGATGTGGCAACCTGCTGCCACAATGTTGCCACAATGTGTGGGAGNTTCAAGATGCCCTGGAGTCCTCCAAACAGCTGCCTCATCTGCCAGATGTACCAAAACCACAGCTAGACACAGACAAGCTACCGTCATCGACAGCACCAACAGAAGGTGCACACACAGCTCATTGTCATTATGCATAGCTCTTATTATCTGTACCAAACATGCACCTCAATGTTGGCTGATGCACATGGGTCCTGTGAGGTTAGAGTTACTTGGCTGAGACATGCTGCATTTGTACTAGCACCCTACACATACCCTGCAGGCCTAATGCCATTTCTATGGGGGGTGGCGTGCATGCAGCATGTCATGCATGCCTCTGAGGCAGGTGTGTGTCTGTGCTGTACTACCTGGCTGCCAGTATTGCAAGCGATGTGCCCAGTAGTTCTGAATAGCACCTCACTGGACCGTGCCCGCAAGCAATGTGGTGCTTTCTTGACAGGCTTCTTAGGTCAGGTCGGGCCAACAGCCAATTCCGTGAAGGAGCAAGCAGCACCAGCAGCGCAGGCAGCAAAGNCATGACTTCAAGATCTTTGATGAGTAAGCAGCTTCTGAAACACTGGTTACTGCATGTTTGATAGCATGCAGGCTAACGTCCCAGTGCAGCTGCCATCCATACCTCCTGATTCACCCATGACCTGGTTACTGTAGATGCATGCTGGGCATGCTGGGCATGCTGGGCTTGTTGCATGTTGACACTCATAGATACATCCTGCACTAGCTCTTGCACCCTTACCTGATAAGGTTGCCTGTAGAAATGTCATGCTAGCCTTTGACTGTGCAGCGCTTACCTCAACATGCTATTGCATGAGTTGCGCAACGTTAGCTCACATGGCTGATGGGCGAATACCTCGCACAAGAAACACGTGTAGTGGCACCACACACGCAGAAACACAGATTTGGAGACAAGGCTGTCGTGGCTCTCACTGAGCGCTCAGAGTCACCTTCTGCTCAAGTGCGAGTGTCTCATGCAGGCCTCAGCTGGCAGCAACCTTCAGCTCTCCAGAGACTGGCATCAAGCTGGAGCTTTTGACCGGCACGCCAGGGCTGCAGTTCTACTCTGGCAACCAACTCAAGTCTACCAACCCAATCAGAGGCAAGAGTGGCGTGGCATACCCCCAGTACAGTGGGTTTGCTGTGGAAACTCAGGTACAGCTACATGTAATGCATGTGTGCTCAGTACATGTGTGCTTATGCATGCTGTGCAGGGTACGGCTTCATGCATGACTTCATCTGGACCGTCTTATGGAAGCAGTCTGGTGTTCACTGCACTGCTTTCTAGGTACATGTATACGTAGAGTGATAGCAGATGCACCAACATTGGCGTGATGTGCAGAGGACTGGCAGCAATGCCCAGTGCAGAATGTCACATGCTCTGTGAGAGGACTGTAACATGCTGGACGATCGCCGCACACTTGTGCGCAGCATAAATGAGTAGAGAGTACGAACCAGCTGTAGGGTTGATGTCTGGAACACAGCTGTGCACTGATCCCTGTTATTACCATAGGGATCAGTGCTTGATTATTTTGGTGATCAAAAACACAGGCTCAATGTATTGTCAATGTATTGTGTGCCATGCAGGACTTCCCCAATGCAATCAACACACCAAACTTCCCTGACAGTGTATTGCGACCAGGCAACACCTACGTTAACCAGGTCACCTGGCGCTTCAGCAACATCACGGTGTGGGACTAACCTTTCCTTTGCATAACAGCTCTCGACTGTGCATGCTGTTCATCATGTGCAACAGGTATCTTTGACAGTCTCTTGCATGGCTGCTGCTTGTTGACTTCCGCATGACTGTCTGCTGCGGGGTCAACAGCAACTCTGCTTTGCATTTTGCAAGGTATGATGAGTGCTGTGAGGTGAGGTGAGGTGCCAATTTATGAGCATTGGCAGAGTGAGCTTTGGCAGCACCAGGTGCAATGTGCTACCCTGCAGGCCTAGGCCAAGGCGCTGGGCAGCCATGGAGGATGCCCAGACATCAAACAGCAGTAACCCTTGCTTCACAAATTGACTTGACACGTCTGTTCAGAAACTAGCAGGATGTCGCCAATTTTGATGTGCTGCCTCCATATACATCATGGGTGCAACTCAGCACTTGGCTAAAGACTGATGAGGCCTTACCATCATGTGTTGTGACCACTATCACTGGCATGTCATGTATGAGACTTTGATTCAGGATTGCGATGCCATGCTGGCAAAACAGTATGCATCAACTCTGCCTTTAACNAGGATCTTGAAACTGGTGGTGACAGAGGCCAGCAGTGGGCATCATGCCGGGGAATAACACAGGTTTTGCTGCATCAAAATGAACCCCTGACAAAAAGGTTTCAGGGCTTTACTGTCCCAGTGTCGTTACGTCAGCATAAACTTCTCCAGTTGTAACGTATGCAGTGCAAGGGTGCAATGATGCCCATGGCATTGACAAAATGCAGGAAAAGCTGGATGGCACAAGAACCCTAGTCTTCATTGCACAGCACGTAAGAGCGACTGAGACANATGTGCCTGGGACATGAACATAGCAATCTTTGCTCATCCTCTTACTGCTTCCATGACATGCTGCTCAGCCACACAATCCATACCGAGCATGAGCCTTGTCCACGCTCTGTGCTGATTGCCTGGAATCTGCTGCTCAGAGCAGCACTGCACCCCAGTGCGAGCATGCATAAGCTGAGCCCAGACATGACATGAGCGATTACAAGTCAGATGTCTCCTGTGTTTGCAGATATTCAGCATCTGTATGTCCATGTAGCCTACAACAACACAGCGGCCAAAAGCTTGTACACCGGCCGGGTTGGATTCTCAGAGGAGCAATGTGAAAGTGAGGGCTATGCTCGGGGTCTTTCCAGAGCACGACGACTGCTGCTACACCGGACACTGCAGCAGTAAACACATATGCAGGTGTGTCCTCCTTGCTCTTGGATTTGAAACCAACAAAAATTGCTCAGCAATGCTTGGGTTTCCTCTCACAGCTGCGGCTTCGGGAATGACATACCTTGAGAAATCATGTTTTTATGTGCTTGGAACTGTCAGCTTGCATACAACCTGTGGTCATACTGTGAACCCAGCTGCGAATCACTTGTATATGCCTTGACAAGGTAAGAGCAGGCACAGGACTCGACCCTTGTCCCATTATCGACCCTTGTNATGCATATTATGCTCGCGGTGAGTGCATCACAAGCTGACCTTGGTTCATGGGTGGAGGGCTCAGTGATGGGCAGAGCATCTGTATCAGCTCGGAGAAACACCACCGGACGTCCAGAGCCAAGCGTAGCCAAGACGCCGGTCTTTGCAATTTGGGCTTGATACTCAACTCCAAGCTCCTGCAGCTTCTGCTGAATCAACAAGCTAGTTTCCTCCTCTTGGAAGGACAGCTCAGCCTGCTTGTGCAAAGACACAAAGGTACTCTTCAACCAGGGCTCNACAGCTGGAATCTAGAATTGAGTCAACCACCATTTCTTGCACAGACTTGCTGTATATGCTGGGCTGTCAGCAACATGGCTTAGCCCCTATCCAGGCTGGCGCAAATAGTCATATGCGCATGAATAGCTTTTTGCAATCTTGCCTGCCAGAAAGTCAGACTCTTGCTGACACAGCTTGCATTCTCTGCAGGCTACTGCAGTGATTGAGCGTATCAGAAGAGCCATCTCAGAGACCAGTGATGCCGTCAACACACAGCTGCAGCCCATCTCAAGTGCCTTTGGCAAAGCTTTCAAGGTATGACCTTTACCAGTGTTGCAACACGTTCTATCTACTGCAGAATCACTGTTCAGTACAGTGCTGCCAACCAAGGGCAGGGGATCTGCAAGAAGCTCCACTGTGCATGTACCCAAGCTTGTGCATCAGCACACGCCAAGCGACATTCCACTACGGTCTTGCCAATATTAAAGTGCGTTGATCATTGATGACACATCAAGCAGAGTCTCATGCTGGGTTGGAGGTAGCATATGGACCCAGTGCAACATCAGATAATGTGCAGGTGATCAACATGATGAGATTCAACATGCNGCGCTATTTGCATATAGTGCTGCAAACCAGACAAGGCTGGTATCTCTTGCAAGGCATCTACTGCGATTCTGGCTGCCAAAAGCGATATGGGTGTAGCGAATGTTGTGGAGGCAGCAGACAAAGACCAGGAAGTGGTGCAGAGCAGACAACATTGTCACCTGAGGACACCTTGACTGTCACAAGCATGCCCGCTTGACACTGTTCTGCAGCTGTTGATGTGAAGTAGAATGTGCCAGCATAGGCCAGCTCAACTTCAGCATGGTCTTGTGCTGCAGTGGCCAGCTCAACCCCGTTCACCACATTCTGACAGCTTTGTTGTTGTACAGCCACTACGTTCTGAGCCTCATCTTGCCACGTAAAAACCTGTGCATGCGTTGGGGTCAATAGCATGAGATGACATGTTGCAGCGCTTTGCTGGTGACTCAGCTNCTCCTGACACCCCTTTGCAATGCGCTGTACTTTCTCTCGCCGCCTTGCAATCTTGTCCTGTTGCTGACGAATCTGCAGCATAAGGCGCATGCCACTTCTTGCTCAGCGTCAACTGTGTTTTGTGCATGCGTACAAATATGCCAGCGCCAGGAAAGTCTGCACATACATGCCTCTACACTTGGAGCGCAATCTGAGACAGCAGCAGGCTGTGTGCCGCAAAAGGTCTTTGCATAGAAACTCGTATGCTGTTGAATGAGCTACACAGGGTATGCTGTCAACAGCATATATGACAGGCACCACAGGGCGCATGCATCACGGCACACATAACAAGAAGCATCATGCCTAATGTCAGCTGCCCTGAGTGATGTGCGCAAAATTTGTATAGCCAGGGTACCAGCAGGCCATGTCAAGAGGTCAATGTCAAACTAGCACAGGCAATGCAAGAGACCATAGTGCTTAAAGTGACCAGCTTACCAGCAAAGCAGGCAGCTTTTCCCGGATTGCAGGGTCATCAGTCTTCTTTCCTCCTGCCCTTTCCAGCAAAGCGCACATGACTTTGTCCTCACTCAGGTAGGCATCTTGCAGCGGAGTCGCACCCCACCTGCAGTAGCTTCATGACTGTCCACTGTCGACACACGCATGCTGGTTGATTAGCTTGTGCAGTCCTGCCACTATGGTGATTGGCAGGCCTTGCAGCAGCCAGGTTTTGAAACAAAGAAAGGCTGAGGCTGCTAAGCATATTGTAGGCAATCGAGCAACACAAATGCTCATGCTGTTTTCAGCTTGCAGCGTCAGGCAAAAAGAGACTGTGGCTTGTTTTCAGCCCACATTCTGTGTATCACTTGCTGCGCACTACAGCATATGTGCACACGGAATGTCAAACAGTACCGCTTGGCCAGGTTGAGATCACAAGCTGAAAGCATATCATGCAANCGCCATCAAAATTTGAATTCCGCACCTCTTGCATGTCGGACTTCTGCTTAGTCAGAGGAGCAAACGCCAATACGTTTGTCGGTGCAGCTAAGGCATACAGCGGGACGTTGCCTCCTTACTCCTAGCGCTCCATCTGGACTTGCCACTGCTTCCGAAAGCGTTTGCAACAGCTCATTGCTGATACCGTACTANATGTGCTTTTATCTTCAAGGAGCTCGTTGGGCTGCAGGTCGCCAAGCAGGTCCCCTCCAAGCCATGAGGATCGCCAGGCAGCCGTAAACAAGTTTCCTGTGAGCACACCAACACCCTCCAGCGCTAGTGATCACACCGTTCTTGGTGAGCCCAGTGGGGTTCTGTCTGCAGAGGCTTCATCCCTCGCCAGGTACACCCTTGCAGCCGGTAGCCACATCTCTGCCGTGTGCTGCATATGTCATGCATGCTTTTAATGGCTGGTTTCATGGTTGAGCTCCACAGAGTGTAGAAAGTGCACACAGAAGCGCCTGTCCATGTTATGCTGATGCCTGGTGTTCCTGCCATATCATAGGAGACAGGGTAACTGAGTCTGCTGCATTCTGTGTCACGCAGTTCTGGAGTGCTGCTGTCCCCGCAGATGAGTGCTGGCATTGACGCTCTCGGTGCTAGCACTGTGCTGGTCTCACAGTCAGGTGCTNGTCTCCTCTGTGGCTGCAGTCAGCACGCATCAACGCACCTTCAGGCAGGACAAGCACCCCTCACCTCTGTTAGACTCCCCATGGGTTCAGGCAATCCCGCAACAGCAGGATGTACTTCAAGTGCTGTCAGCAGCAAGTATCAGCGCACATCCTCTACTATCCAGCGATCACCTGGTATGTGCTCAAACCTCATTTTGCATCCTTGGCTGCAAATTTGGTGGTGACTGTCTGCAACTGACGGTCTGACAATACAGTGCTGATGTAGTTCACGACTATGCTGCAAAATGGGCAGCTTTCAGACATGGTGTGCTTCTATGACACAGAAGCACATAAATACTACACTGTGCTTCAGCTGGGCAAGTAAGTATACAACAAACTGCCGGCAGTAACATGCAAAGTCAATGCCTGAAACAATGTTGTGATATGTCTGCCGTGGTGTGTTGTTCCCTTGCTGGTAAGCTATGCAGTTGATGTCCTGTACGTGCTGAAAATGTCGCAGTGCAGGGGTGTCTGTGGCTTCCCAACCATAGTTCATGGTGGGTTAACAGCGACAGTAATGGACGAAACCCTTGGATTTCTGCTCTTTGCACTGAAGAAACAGAAAGCTTTGCCATTTTGGGGTCCAGCATATACAGCGCACTTGGAAGTTGACTACAAATCGGTATGTGTACGCCTTGCATGACGTGTCTATGCACAAATGCCTTCAGTAGCATTCTGCAAATCAGAGACACACCGCCGCCATGTCGCTTCTGCAAATGCACTGTCAGGCTTGCTGAGCNGTGGCTCGTGCCCAGGCTCAAGTGGCTGCCATGGAGGCCGCTACCCCCTCCCTTGCACAGGTCTGCCTGCCTGGCATCACTGCTGATAACATGTGCCAGTTGCTGGGTGTCTACTTCCACGCACACACATGGGCTGTTTTGAACAGTCACTGCCGCCTAGACAGTTGCAGCGCNTTTTCTCTGCAGGCAAGCAGTGCATTCAGCTCATTTAGAGTTTCGGCTGTCCAGTGTTCCACAGTGCGCATGCTATTGGATGTTGCATTCCTCTGTAAGATCCTTTAGATCAGCCACAGCAAGCTAGCTTTGCCAACTCAGCATACACAGGCTACTGCTACGCTTGGTTGCTGATCGGTACCACAGCAAACTCACAGACCGACACAGCTATCATTGCAAGTCAATGACAAGAACGTACCCCGCGTCGCCTCTGTGGCCAATGACATACTTGGGACCAGTAGGAAAGGGTTCCTTCTGAGGCACTAACTGCTGTGCAGCTATGACGGACAGGTAGCTCAGCAACAGCAACACTTTCATAGTNACTCCTCGGTGGCCACCGCTGCTTTGCCCACAGTCTCACCGATCGTCTCTGCACTATCGTGCACGCTCTCTGCCGCCCACTTGGCTGCATTTGCAGTGCCACGCACTGCACTGGTCTTAGCGTGCTCAGCGTACTCCTCAGTCACTGCAGCGGCTTTCCCGAGGCTCTGCCCAACACCCTCTGCAGAATCANCTGACATCCAGTCACCCTGACATCCTCATTGGGCTTTTGTTTACGTGCTGCGTCATTGGACTGCGCCGTGTTGCCAGCTGTCATAATACCGCTTTCAGGGTCATTGCACCCATGTATTGCATCCTCTCAGANCACACTTTGTTGATTGCATGACCATACCATATATGTGCATGAGCGCACTGTCACTCAACCAGTCTGTGACAGCTTGTACTTCACACTGGTCAGCACACCATCAACAGCTCACATGGTGACAAGCTACACAGCCAGCAAGCACTGCGCTGACAGCCTACCCAGAAAGCAGAAAGAGGCAAGACTGCCATCCAACAATTACCGTCTGCCGCATCCAAGGGACATTGCCATGGTCACCGTATGTGGNCAAACGTGAGCAGGGGAGATCAAGCCTGTTGCAGACAAATGACACCCCCTGAGCTGCAGCAGCTGTTGCAACANAGAGTCAAGCATGGCTCAGTGTGGTGCGCAGAAATGTGTGCTGTACCTTGGCAAACAGTTCCATAAGAGGAAGGGGTAGTGTGCGTCAGGATGCATTTGCTGAGCTTGCTGGAACCACTGCTGCGAGGCTGTGAGCAGCTCTGCCAGCTGCTGTTGAGTAAATTGCAGAGGGTGATGATGCTTGAACAGCACAAGCCCATGGCAAGGCTCGCAGTATTTGAAGAGATTGGAAGCTGTGACAACATGCTCCAGTTCGATTCTGCATGCAAGGGTTGAGTGCACTTAGAANCTTCGTCAGCTTCCTTGCCTTGTTGCAAACTCCGGATCCAGCGCAACTTGGCTTGCATACAATAGGCAGGAAGAAGGAAAGCAATGATGATAAAAGGAAAAGAAAAGCCATGAACAGGGAGATCCAAGAGAAGTTGCGCTGGGTATGCTGGTCTAGTTGTCCAGTCTTTGCCTGTCGCTGATGGTTCACAGCATAACTTGGGGTGGTCTGCAGGTGCTTCCTAGTGCAGCAGCAGTGATGCTTCTCTGTTTTGGGGTGATATACTTCTATGCAACGAGACCTATTCCGCCCTTGCCAGAGAGTGTTACTGATTCGATCCCAAAACTTGATTGACAGCATGGTGCAATGGGCGATGNGCAGCATCATGAATCCCATGATGGCCCTGCACCAGCCCAAAGCATTTAGCTGCACAGGTGCATGCAAGAATATGTAGATTTGCGACTGGCAGTCATGCAAGTCTACACTCAGCATGGTGCTGGCTTTTCANTGGGAGCATTCCCAGCGTTGATGTAAGCCTGAGTGCTGGCGATGCTAGCACTGACATACATTCAGCAGTGAGCGAGAATGATCAATATGACCGTGCAGCATGCGCCTGCCTTGAATGCTGCAAGCATTGCTGGCTGAAAGCTCTCCTCGCTTTGGGACCATTACACAGTTCGCGATGTAAGAATCTGTAGACAGTCATGCCATTGTACTGGTTGACCCAATTTGAATGCTCTGTATAAACGCATCCACCCTACNTCCAAGCAGACCCAAACTAACAAATGGGTGCACACCATGCAAGCACCCTGCCTGTGTGACCACAACTCAACCCGAGCGCTCATAAAATAAGACTGATGGTTGCAGCCTGCTACATCTCATTTTAGCCTTGACGTCCTGCCAGTCGCCTATCAACTGAATGTTGGTGTCGTCAAACAGCAGCCACTGCTCAAGCTCTTCACTAAGCGCATACACTTGATAGTGGTGCCCAAAGTANCTCATTGTCCCAGCACCAGCACCTTTAATTGCTCCAGCACCGGCACCGCTGATTGTGCCTGCCCCAGCACCGCTCTTGGCTCCTGCACCAGCACCTTTTGTGCCAGCACCAGCACCACTATTGGCGCCTGCACCTGCGCCTTTTGTGCCGGCACCAGCACCAGCAGTTGTGCCTGCCCCAGCGCCCGCACCAGGTGTCATATCAGCCCCAGCACCCGCCCCTTTTGTTGTGNGCCTGTGCCTGATGAGGAAGGAGATGCCTCGATGGGAGCAGGCAGTGTGTTATTTGCTGGTGCCTTTGTCTGCAGTGCTGTCTGCTTTTGGTGTNTATACATACCTGCTGTGCCTAGAGCAATATATTACTATGCCTTACCATACTGTGCCATGCTGATCCTGCGCATGTGTGTTTGGCCATGGAATTGCATGGCATGCAGTCTCCNGTGTTGGCTAGTGCTAGCTGAGCCACCTGCAGCACAAACATGAAGCGCTTCCATCGCAGCTGTAGGTTTGATACACTGGACCTGAAGCTTTGAATGCGAGCAATATGCTGAGGTCAAGATCATGTTCACAGTCATACACTTGTGCTGCAAAATATTGCAGCTGCTGAATTGTCAGCAGAAATCCAGGACAAGCGTGAGCATGCTGGTACAGTACCTGCTACAGTGCTAGCAATACAATCTTCAGTCAGCAGAACTCCCTGGTGGCAACAACTTGCTCAGGATGCCGTGCACATGTCCCAGGACATTGCACAAGCCGCAGATGTAGATGACATGTGCTACCTGCAGCTTAGCATGGTCAGCAACTCTCTCCAGTCTCCTGTGCAGTCCTGCACGCTCCTCTTGCAGCTCAGCCACGGCCTGCTCAGCGTCAACGCACTGCTGCTTCAAGTGTCCATGCAAGCTGTTACTGGCTTCAAGCTGTCTGTGCAAGTGTGTTGTCTTAGCCGTCTGTGTGCAGCGATANATGGTTTGGTGAAACATTGCTCCTTGTGGCTACATGACACGTATTTTTGGGCTGCAGGCGCCAAACTTTGACTGTAACCTGTAGTTGTGAGCCTTGCATGTTGCTATATTGCTTTTGCTGCTTCCTGCCATCTGGTCATGCTTTGCTGCGATCAATCTTCCTTGGCATACCGAGACTGATTGCGGTCTTAAGTTGTGTGGGCAGGCAGATGCCTCAGTTGCCTTGCATGCATGTCTAAGGTGANCAACAGTGTGAAAGTCATGACATAGATTCACGTATGCCATGCTGCGTGTCTTTTGCAGCTGAGCTGCGCAAGAATGCCTTGCTGGGGTTAAGGCTGCGTGAAATTGTGCAGTGCACTGCTTGATGCAGGCCTGGCACNTGGGCATTGATCACATCTCCACCACACCTTGTGATGGCTGTGAGGCCTGATGAGCATGCTACCAAGATGTGCATTCTTGCTATGATGCCACTGGCTCTGCAATGTCAGGCTGAGCTGACTGATGTCGGGACCTGTGGTCTGTGTTGTGCTGCAGCACATAGCAGCAGCCTCATTGATTGCGGCGGGAGGTTGTTGTCCAGAGGATTTACAGCACCCTGCATGGTACAGGATTGCCAGGTGAGNTCTTCATGGATGTGATACCAGGTACTGCAACATGTGCAGTGTGCAGGTCAATATCGAACAAAAGATGCTTGACCCCGAGATCGGCAAAGCTGTCATGCAAGCTGCTACAGAAGTGGCAGATGGCAAGCTGCTGGAGCACTTCATTCGCTCCCCTGACTGCACTACTGCATGCACCCTGGTGAGTTGCTCCAAAAACACGGAGCGTTTAGTTGTAGCAGGTGCATCATACAGCGTCGCTGCGCTTTGAACTTGCATGCTGNTGACGTAATGAGAGTGCACAGTGGTGACATGGCATCATGTTCATGTTGTTGCAGGGTTCTGCTGCATCACAAGCCAGACCAGATGACTGGGTGNTGGGAAGAGGAAGCATGCCTTGGGTAGGATGGGTCCCTGCACCAGCAGGCGCGCCTTCTTCAGCCTGGCTTCAGCATCTTCCAGCCTGTTTTGCTGAAGTCGCTGCTGTTGCTCATCTAGGCGGCGGCTGGACATGACATCCTGCATGGCCTGCCGAACCTCCTGCTGGTGGTCCATCACAGCAGCCAGCTCTTCTTCCATCACCTGCACAATGCATGTGGCGTATGAGACACGAGGTTGTAGAGGTCTACAGCTACACAACAGCAATCACTGCAACAAAGACCTGTCGTGCTGAGCAATGCTATGCTGTGCTGTGCTGCTGTGTTGCGCAACGCTGGCTGTAGCGCTTCATGCGACCACTCTACAGCCAAGCCAGGTCAGCATAATAATGCTGCAACACTGTTTTTGTTCATACATGCTGCAAAACTTAGAATGGCCAAGCACCCCAGCAGACACACTGATANAACTGCTCTAGAGCAGCTGCTTATGCTCAGCCATATCGTGTGCCTGGCTCAGCGCCACACTTCACGCATGCGCAAACCCATGCAGTCAAGGTTTAAGCAGTTTGTGTGTGCTTTGAGTGGAAAGAAGGATCGCAGTTTCACGCCATGACTTTTCCGACACGAGTGGCATCCAGTAGACGCCATTATGCATGCAGGCTGCGGATAACAGCTGACATGACGAAGTAGATGCATGCTGGATTGGCATAATGCCACGTGATATGATCACTTGAATGTTACCACGCGACACACTGCTGCTGCACAGGCCCACCTGGCAAGCACTTTGACCTGACCGAGAAGNTTGTGGAAAGGTGCATAAGGAATGCATGATGCGCCATACAGGATTCAAAATATGCAAGGCCAAAACTCTGATATAGCAAGAATCTGAGTTCATGTGTTGCCTGACACAACTTTCTTAGCAGCACCCGCTGCACAACAGCACACTGAAGCCCCTATCTCTGACAATAAGACCATAGCAGGCTCTTCCTGACGATGTCCTGGCAGCAATGCAGTGCCCATGATATGAAATTGCTGATGACAGTAGTGAGATTGCATTTGTTGCAATCTGTTCGACTGCAGCTATGATGGAACCCGGAGGACNCCGGCTGACGTAGCGCTCACCCACATAGAGCACCTTTGCTCTGCTTGCGCTACCGAAAGCGCGTCTACGGCATTGGATCAAAATGCGTTTTCACGCTCTGAGACCAGTCAGTCAATGCATTCACTCACTTGCCGAGCGTTGCGCTGTCGGTGTTTATATTGCTGATAATGATCTACGGTGGCTGTCTGATCATTTGCANTCTTGCGCCATTCGTCAGCAAGTCCTCTGTAACGTAACAGCAATATATGGAGCATCTTCAGCACGTGCCACAGGTAAGCATGTGCCTCCAGTTTATTGCACCATGGCACATGTTTCAGCCTGTCACAAAAACCCCGCAACATGAACACAGCAGCATTGGACACAACTGTCATAGAAAGGGCTGTGCACACCCAGGTGTTGTGTGACAATGCACAACACNGCCACAGGTACTTCTGCAAACTCCTGAAACAGCTCCTCCAGCGTGCCACTGCAGGTTTCAGCCTCTTTGAGCAGTAGCAGCGTGATGCATTACGGCATCAAGAGGCAATGGTCCTAGCGGCATCAAGAGGCATTGATGGTAACGGCCCTGCTCAGTGTGCCAAGCCTAGACAAGGCTCACTCATCAGCAGGACAACACTTCCATGCATGCAAGGCAAGCAATACGACAACAGTCTTGTTGCTCTCCACCGCGTGATGCAGAACAAAACATGTTGCCAAGAGAACCTCCAGTTGCAGTTGCAGTCACGCTGCAAGCAATAGGCTATGCCAACACAGGTCACACAGCAAGGAGCAACAAGGCCCAAATCGCAAACGGGGCAAGTGTAGCAGGCGCTACGCNAGGGAGAAAAAATCGCACATTTGGTAGGAAAAGCACAACCATATGAACAATTATAAGCCCAGTATATGACAAACACAATGGTAGACATTTGGACACTGTATGAGTTGCTGTTACATTTTCTGTGCATGCTTAGTGTGTCTTGGCAGTCACCAGTGTTCTGTGCAGCCCACAAGGACTGGCACAAGTGTTTCTGTGCATGATGTTGCGCATCAAGTGTAGGCTTGGAACTTGCAACCAGGCATACACATGGGTAGGACTATTGTGCAGTAAGCAAGCCGAACCTGCCTTACCACTGCATATGAGACGCACCAAAGCTGGCAGAAGAAGCTGCAAGTGGTCTTCTAGAGCACCTCCAAGGGACTCTAAAGCATGCAGTGCTCCTGGCACCTACATGAANCAGTTCATGCAAGGAACAAAGCTGCTGCATGACTACCCTTGCCTTGCCAGAGTTGACAATGTATGCTCAGCTGGCAGCACTGAGTCATGACACCAATATCTGATGGTCATGGCATCAGTGTGAGTGCTGGNAGCTGGGCTCCAGGAACCACTGCCAAAGGTCACCCTGCACCCCTGCAAACTTTAGGCATGCTGCATGTAGCTTGACTGCAGCATGGTNGGCAAGGTGTCATTGCCGTGTAAAAGCATCTAGGATAGGCATGCACTGATTCAAGCGGTCACTACAAATCTGAGCTGGCTGCAGACATGCAGGCAAATTGTATGCCTTATGCCACATGCTGCTGCAACTGATGTGCTGCAACAGGTTGTGTTGAACAGGTTGCTAGACAGCTACATGACAACTCCTTCCAGATATGCTGTGAACCACCATTGATGTACACAGATGTTCTGCAACAATTCATGCATGACAACATCGTAGGTCACATNCACGGGCTTACAATAGGCTGTACTTACTGCAGACTGTTTTGCTGCCGGTCATCTGCATCTCCAAGGGACTGCTGTTGAGGATTTGTGACTGCCGCAGTTTCTGCTTGCCGACGCTGACTGAGCCGGAGGACACCAGAATCATCTGCCTGTTGCTGCGCAGNGGCATCCACTGCAGCAAGCGGTGTATGGTGGTTGCCTGCCTGCCGGATGTCTCTGTCAGCCTCTGTGCTGCGCGGCCTGCAACCACATCCACATCCTGCAAGCTCTGCTTTGCATGCGTCTGCAGGTTGGACAGCATGCTTCTGTCATNTCTTGATTAGCTGCATCTCCCTTATAGGTGACTTGGTGTGCAGCCACTTGAGCTTCCAGCCGTTGCCGCTGGTCAATCGGATCTGTCAGTTCCGAGAAGCTGTTTGCCAGCTCGCGCCCTGTGAATAGCATGGGCTTAATCATGNCTGGCAGCAGTGCTCATACCAATCAGCCGGAGAAGTCTTTCGGGACGTCAGTCTGGTATGGAGCAACTGCGTACTCTTCAACAACAGAGAGGTAGACAAGCCCACGCGGGATGCGGCTCTCGAAGTGAAGGCAGTGTTCGATTCAAAATGGAAGGAAGCAGGTCTTGCGGGAGCCAGCACAACTGTTGTGAGCCAAGCTGTATCGACGGAGGGGCTGGTCTCGGAAACTTGTGTCACCGAAGCTTTCGGGACGGCGCAAGGTATGGACGCATGCGGTCTGCCGCTGCACATGCATTGCACAGCGTCGACAGGAGCTTCTGCTACTTGAGCAGCACCTTGAGCAGCTGGCAGTGCTGGTCAACTGCTTTGTCAATCTCTTCAGCAGTTGAGCAGCAGGTGACCTGGCATTTGGACACCAACAGACACAAGAGCAGTCATGTGTGCCCAGCAATTGAATGTGGATTGCAGAGGGGGTTTCGGTCCCTCTACGCTGCTTGGACGATTTTATTGTTATACGCTCCGCCACACTGGAGGCAGCAGACCTGATCACTGCTTGGACCTCCACTTTAGCTGTGCTGGGGACAGTCAAGCCAGCCACAACCACCAAGGNTACATGGAGCAAGGTCAAGCCCTTAGCATACTCACCTCTTTGGCTGCTTGTTTGTGGTTCATATGGACAGCTTGATGCTGTTTGCCTTTGGCTATGCGAGCAATATCGCCAGCGCGTCGCTCTTCCTCTAGCTTCAAAGCAGCAGCTGCCGCCCTCTTGCTCTTCTCTGCACCAGTCTGTCCGGGTAAGCGTGAGTCACAGAGCATGTCAAGCGGCAATGCTCAGTTCTGACATGCGAGCTGTTGCAGACACAGCAGCTTCGTAGCATGCAACCTCAAGCAGGCTAAAATCAGCTTGACAATCGCTGACAGCCACAAGCTAATCTGTTTGATGCTAAAGAGAACTGGCATTTCTCTGTCGCTGCAAGAAATGGGTGCGTTACACAAACAGCTGGTTGCGACCAGAAATGGGTCATGGAAAGAAAAAGTAAGGCACCGGCAAGTTTGGACAGCCTCTGATCAGCAAGTTGCTGCCGCCTTTCTTGGGCTTCTTGCTGTGCTGCCNCCTGTACCAGGCTCTGCGCCACACACCAGCCTTGAGATGCTGCATGACTTGCCCTACAAGCAGCTCCAAAGGATGTGGTATGCATCTAGGTCTAGTGACCGCAAAGCCAGACATGCTTACTGGCACTCTTGCCCACCCCATGCAAGATGTAACATACATCTACAGTGTGACAGTACATATCTGTGTTTAAGGCAGCTAGCATGCCCGTCGTGGCAATAAGCTGTATGCCTTTGGCGCATGACCCGAGTTTGATCTGAGTTGATCTGATAGCTGTGCAGCCTTGCATCCAGAGGTGAAACAAGATCTTGAGATAAGATCTGTGAGTAAGCCTGACTGCTGATGACCATGCAAAACATAGCCGCTGGTCTCTGTAAGCGAGGTTTCAGCCTTACCTAGCATTGTCAGGGCTGCTTGCACTATCAAGTGCATGGCTGTGAGCTAGGCAAGACAGCCAGGTGCGCGAAGATATGACTGAGCAACTGTCTAGCAACCAAACACTATCACCAGTTTCCAGCTGACCAAGCATTGGGCTACCTTCTGGCACCCCCCTGTGAGTCATGGGCATGTCTCAGAGACAACAGCTGCAATGAAGACTTACCATGTAGGTAGACTGCATACAGCTTGAAGCAGGCACTTGTCATTGCATGTGGCAAATAACTGCGTTGTCATATCATCAACATGTACACGCTCTGATGGGTGCGCAGCGCTCATCATCACAATGCAGCACAGATATTGCTGACATGTCTCACAAAGCCTGATGCACATATCAACATGCATGGCATTGCAGTGTGATACTGGCAGGCAAAATGTGTACCTGACTGTGGCACCTGTGCCAGTTGTGTACAAAGGGACCAGCAGGAGAGGCAGCAATAAGGCGCACAACCAGCAGAGAGCGCACAGCACTGCATTGTGCCACACACCAGCACAGATCACCTGTGTGGCAACAACCAATTCAAGGCAGAGAACAGGCATTATTTTGCACAGTCATGTGACGCAACGCAGGAGCATGAGTATGAGCAAGCATCCAATTGGAAAGTTTGCCTGGTGATGAGCCACAAAGGGCGCAAGTCTGCTTGCAAGTAGGTGCAAGGCATGTGACAAGTATGCTTGTGATGAAGTGCTACACACTGCAAGGCGTATGACTAGCTTAGAGGCCTGTAAGATGAGATAGCAACCAAGCTGACCCATACCTTACAATTGAGTCACCAATTGTCCTGTACTCACCAGAAACATGAGTCATGAATGCTGGGGGATGCCATCACACAAGACAAGGCGCAATGATACATGTGTGAACGCTGAGTCAGCTGCAAGGTCTCAGAGCACATGCCTTACCCTCAGGGTGCGCCAGGGCCCCAAAGCTGCCAGGGCCCCTGAGTCTAGGGCNTTGAAATGTGCCTTACATCCATCTTGTAGTCTGGTTTTGCAGTGTGACTTCCAAGCCTGAAATTGCTATGGTGCTTGNTATTCATCGACAGCACGGGCCTGTTGGACTTCTGTGGGACACATGTTTCACAAACATACTGCATCATGGATGTGCATGCTGAAGAATGCACATTTTGTATGACCCTTGCGCAGGAGATTGCCATCGGCAGAAGTATTGCATGCTGCCTGTTCATGTGTCCTCAGAGCATCAGGCATTGTGAATGAGGACTCAGCAGCGTGAGACGGTATTTGCCTATCTCTGGTGCCTCACTTNCTTCATATTGTTTGGTGAGGCCCCAGCGACATCATCACACACACTGTAATGCAAGAGGCCCACCACATACCAGTTGCACTGCTTTTAACCCCTGATCATGGGGTTTTTCAAGTGAGGTCTTACAGACTTGTTCTCGCATTTGCTGTGAGTCCAGCATCCTGCACCATCGCCTTGCATTACCCAAAATGCTGCATGAACTGACAAAGCGTTGCTTTGCTTGTCTGTGTGGATGCTCTAGCAGAGTGGCTGGTGGCCTCACAGCTGAGCTTGAGTATNGGTATGTTGTAGAGTACGCTCAAGTTTTACGCATGCTTGGGAACGGTCGCCTAGAAGCCATGTGCATAGATGGGACAAAAAGACTTTGCCATATCAGAGGCAAAATGCGGAAAAAGGTTTGGGTCAATACGGTGAGATGCTGGTCTCTCAAGCATGCACAGCGGCATTGCATGGCATGACATGGCATGACATGGCAGTCACACCGAGCATGGCTCACTGCTTTACAGGGCGACATCATCCTGGTTGGTCTTCGAGACTACCAAGATGAGAAGGCAGATGTCATCCTGAAGTAAGTCTGCAGTAGTGTATTGCGTTCTATGTGCTAACCTGTGCAACTTGCTACATGCACTTGTGCAGCGAGGCTGTTGAACTGACACTGGAACGTCATCCTTCAGGTACATGGCAGATGAGGCTCGTAACCTGAAGCAGTACAAGGAGCTACCTGAGAACAGTAAGCCCAAACTCGTGTTTACAAGCCTTGCCTGTTGTTGAAAGTAGCAAGAACTATACAATGGTTCTGTTGTGCTGCAGTCCGTGTCAATGAGACAGATACATTTGCTGATGAAGAAGGCCTCAATGATGAGTACTTTGACTTTGAGGACATTTCAGGTAAGTGTTCCAACCAACGCAAAGTCTGGCGCACGCTGCAGTATGGAAAAAGGCCACCATGCTCGAACAGAGTGTACGTGTTGATTTGCAACTTTCATTTATCCCAAACATTTGTGATGTTGCAGAGATCTAGACGCCTGGAAGCGACTTCAACTCTTGTTCTGGAGTTGTTTTGGAGGTGGCAGATGCTTTCTCAAAATATGGGTTGTCACAGTGTGACATGCTACATTGCTCTGACTCTGCAGCTAGCTCATCAGACCAATGCCTTGACTTTCTCCCTTATGATAAGGCGTTTTAGTTTTCCCAAGCACAACTGCCATTCATGTTCCTTGTTTTGTGTTCAGGTCCTGAATTGTGTTCAGGTTCTGAATCGTGTTCAGGTTCTGCGACGCTGTCAATTGATGCCTCCACCTGCTTTGTGCCTGGCCAGTCTAGTTCTGTCATGACATTGTAAACATACTTCTGCATGTCTGCATGGTGGCTTCTGTGTTTNTTTTATTGTCAGCAGAAGCCACCTCCTCCTGGCCATCTGCATGACACAGTTCTGTTTGCCAAATGCACTCTTGAGTGGTGACTCAGGTAATCCCAAGAGGCAACACTAACCTGTGAGCAAATGGCAGCAAACAGCTTGGCAATTATTCACTCTGATGCAAGAAGCATATGGCATGGGCTGAGTGCTATGTTGCAGCTGCCAAGATGCAACTGCATTGCTGATATGCAACTGTGNTGTGAAGGTGTGATGCACATGTCACAGAGACTGACATGGGGCTATGCAAATCCTTACCCGCTGGTGTTCGACATCCTTGAGCTCATTCAGATCGCTGCGGTTGGCTAAGGCTATAGCTGCACCAGCCACGACAGAGACTGGCTGCCCGGCTGTGTATGCAATGAGAGATGCCAAAGGCTGTGTTTGTAGCTGACTCTGCATTGACGCAGACGTAGCTTGATAAGAGCATGGTCCTGTGTTAACTTGTGCAGCCACCAGAGGTATTTGTACACGTTGTCTGAGGCTTCAGTTCCAGTCTACTGCCAGTGCCTTACTGACTTTCAGTGGGGTGCAAACGCCCTTTTCCCGACTTTTGCAGCTCATGCATTTCCGTGACAAGCAGCTCACGAGCATTTGTGTGTCAGCTCAGCATTGCATGNCATCGTCGCAAAGAATAGGAATACAAGTTGTTGCTGCCAAGACTGTATGTTGAGAGCAAAAGCGGTTTTGATACCTCTCAACTCAGCAGGCTATGTCGTCCTGTTGCTTCGGGCACTGATCTCCTCTGCCTGATGATCTTGTCCCTGTGTACCAAACACTGGCATCAGCAGATTGTCTACCCTGTTGCTGCCTGCTGTGCACACGCTGCTCATGTTTGAGGACGGACTGGTCGACACCTGTGACATAATCAACATACAGAACCTGTAAAAGAGCATGGTGCAGCGTGTTGAAAAGTCGCCAATGGAAGCAGCCTGCCTCATGCAGCTGTTGCTGGTGCAGGAAGTGNTTTGACGCAGGTGCAAATCGGCCAAGGGCAACGCACCACTGAAATGCAGCATAAAACTCAGGCACACAAACTAAGCAATCAGTGTAGCAGGTTCTTCAGACACCTTGTGGCGAGGCTTGACGCTTACTGCAAGTTGAGCGCTGGTTATAGGTGATCGAGAGANACGCCATGTGTCCTACACAGTCATCAACATCAACACATGAGCAGGAATCAAGCAGTATGTCAGTACTTGCATGTGGGCTCCATCAACAAACCCAAGGCCTCAACCCTCAACCGTAGGCCCCTACTGATGTGAAAACTTGCATGTGGGTTTCAAGATTTGATCACCTTGAGACCAGCTTGAGAGGTGCCAAACACGCGTCAGGTGCCTTACAACAATAAGCAGCGTGACAGGCATGTAGCAACATCTGCATGCTATACCTGCNGGATCTCCAATCCTGGCAGCTGGGGGGTTGTAAAACTCTTGAGCAGGGCGTGCAGCTTTTGCTGCTGCACCTAACACACATGACACAGGTCAGGAAGGCTTCTGACCAGAATTATGACAGACATGCAATTGCGGCAGATTTATGACAGCTTCATAAGAGTTGCACAGCATGCGTTGCTTGTAAACAANGTCAAGGTGGTGTGTGTTGTGCGTCATGTGTGATGGTAAGGCAGCAATGCACTGCTGTTGGGTGAGTATTGCGCAATATCAGTGGACTGAGGTTGATGCTGTAAACCTGGCCCAAGCGTGCAGCAGCTTATGAAAATGTAGATGAGTGATTGGCGTCACACTTGACAAGCAGTCTGCTGTGCATAAGGGTACAATANCATGAGGCAGCACGCTGGGTGGGGGCCTGGCAGGAGCCCAGTGGCCACACCAACTATGAAGCCGCCTTGCAGCTAGCTGAGCGCTACCTGGAATCTGACTGCTGCTACATCTTCTCTGACGGTCTTTCAGACTTTGCTGTGGTGCTCCTTGAGGTGTGTGCACTCCCTCTGTGCCATACATGTTGTGGGAGACCTTGACAACCTGCAGCAAAATGTGTCATNATTGCTCTATGGTTGCTTGCCAGCGGCTCCTCTCCCCACCCAACCCTCCAATGAGCTTCTCAGCTCTGGTCAGCTTGATAGTGCACTCGGCCACCTGCTGTGACAAGCNGTACCAGCTTGTTGCCTTGACAACTGCTAAGGCGCATCAAGCCAAGGCTGAGCAGACTGCTCAGCAGCTGCAGGAGGCTCACATGCAGCAAGCGTCAGTTGCAGCTGGGGAGGTTGCAAGTCTGCAAGCCAAACTCCTCACGGCAGAAGGTGTTGCAACTGCATCACAAAGCCTGAGCGTGCAGCTACAGCAGCTACAGGTTGCTCACAAGCAGCTCGAGCAGCAATTGGAGGCATCAACCAGCACTTCAGACAGACTACAGAACCAGCTGCACTTGACTGAGGAGCAATCGCGGGCTTCCTCTGATGATGCTGTACAGCTGCAGCAGCAAATGGNTTGACAGGGTCTGATAACTGCCAGCTTGGGGGCTACATCCACCAGGCCTCACAGTCAACACAGCCAGGTTAACAGTAGTTCATTATGCAGGCTGCGTACATCAAGTGATAAGGCTGCTAGTAACACATCTCTGCATGCAGGTCGTGAGAAGCTTGGCATTGTTATTTTCCATCCATACCCCCGTCTTGGTGGGTGTTGCGATGATCCAGTTGTGCTTTCGGTGTTCAGGTAGATATCTTATTCTGCCACTCCTGCTAGCATATGCATAGGAAGTATGACTCTGCCTCACTTGCTTATGTGTTGTCATCGGCAGGCTAGCTATTACAACTCCAGCAGTGCACACAGTGGTGCGATATAATCAGCGGGGGGTAGGCAGCTCAGCCGGCTCTACATCTATCTGGGGTGATTCTGACATGGCAGACGCCATCGCAGTCTGTCAGCACATACTTGGTTTGCCTGATGGTCCAGACTACCTGCATGTCATTGGGTGAGTAACTCATAGCCATGCAAGTGTAGTTGCACTGCTCAGCCGTTGGTTCAATTGCGTGATGAGGCCTTCTTCAGAAAGAGATGCACGTTCTGTGGGATCAACTTTAGCCGCACCTGACATGTTTGAGTGCTGTCAGCACTTGTCATGTGTGTGCTTGCTGCAAGTGTGAAGCATGCTTCATGAAGATGCAGTCAAGCTGTGTTGCAGTGGGCCCCTGTAAAGGGGTTTGTGCACATCTGTTCTTNTTTTCTTCCGACGCAGCCATTTCTGAAGCCTCTTGAGATGCTGCTGCCCCTGTGCTTGCGCTTGCCTCTTTGCTGTCTGCAGCCTGGTCTCTTGCTGCGGCTACAGCGGCTGCTGCTGTGACTGTGCACTGTGCATTGGAGAGCTTGAGCGTGAGGCAGGTCTTGAGTCTGAACTGACAGAAGAGTCTGAGATGTCAGTGTCAGACCTGACAACAGCAAGCTTTCCAGCTGAGCCTTGCACATCAGCCTCACACATCTTATAATCAGCAGCAACACCATCCTTTGCATTCTGTGCTCGTGGAACAGCTGTTGCCTGCTCACAGCTCAAGTCCGACGCATAAATGCAAGTTTGCCGCAAAGCTGCCAGTTTCTGCAGATGAGGGTAGCTGCGCTGATACTGGACAAGGGCTTGCAGCAGANGCAGTCTTGCTACATGGGCAGTCAGACACAATGACATATGTTCCTGCAAGCAAGCATGACTGTGAATTGCTGTTGAAATGCATGTTTTGTGACAACACAGACGGCGTGCTGACTCTCTGAGAAGCGCACCTGCAGGGCAGCATGGCTGGTGGCAGCCTGATGTGCAGCAGTCTGGAGGGCTTGCACCTCCTGCTTGCTCTGTGCAGCCCTCTTCTGAAGCTCACTGATGCGCCGCACCCCCTCCTCAGCCTGATGAGCCAAGAGCTGCTCAATTTTGCAAGTCAGGCGTGAGAAGGACAACAATGCAAAGCCATTCACATGCAGATATCAAGTTATGTAGAGGAGGTGTTGATGTTTATTGTTGGCAGACACAGATATCAAGACATGCACATGAGTTAGGGTGCTTCCATCGCAAAACTTGGGGTTGCTCTCACACATAGTCAACACCCAACTCAGAGTGTCTCACTGTGCATGATGCCATGCAAGAACAATTGAGTCCTTGTGTGTGTGACCTTGTGACTGCCAATGTGGTGCTTGATGTGACAAACAAGGTACAGCACAGTCAAGTTGATGCAAGAATTGCAATGTACAGAACTTCANTGTGCCCAACCTGCCATGTTTACTTTCTGCATGTAGGTCGCCCTGTGCGTGTGCATGCCAGCATGCCATCACTGTCCATGTCTCAATAGTAGTGAAAGAAAAGGAAATGCTACGCTGTTGAGACATTATGTAGAGAGAAGCCTGGGTCAGCCCAAACTTCCTTATCTTGACAGTACTGATGCGCATGTTGCTGCTGTCGTCACTGCTTCTGATCCTACTGCTCATTCATTGCTGTGCATATTATTGATCCAAACAAAGCCCTGTTCTGTTGACTGATCTTCTCAATTCTTGAACTGGGGCGTGCTGTGTACAAGATTGTGGGTAGTCAAATCTGTCTCACAGGCAGTTGAGCGACCAAAGTGTTGTGGTGTCAGAGTTTAGTCTTACAGGTGTCACCACAAACACTGCACAGACCAATAGCCCTAGTCAGTGGTNCTCACAGACAGCTTTTGTCACCATCTGTGTATGTGTCACAAGCTCTCCAATGCACGTAGTCAGCAGGCTTGATGAGCCAGATGCCGACAACCTAAACACTGAAAGCACACACTCATACACATTTCATATGCCCAGTCAAGCTATGGCTTCTGTGCTGGTTTGGGTCAGGCAAGAATCTGTATGTGTTGGGGCTGTACAAAGCAGCTGGGCACCGCTAGACTGCTCAGACATCATGCCCGATGAGGTACCAGCAACCAGCAAGCACAGTCAACACACTACATCTGCTGGCTGACGTCAGGCCAAGAAAGAGGTGAGTCACCTTCCTTTGATTGAGGACACAAGTGCTCATTAGGTTCACTGGGAGATTACCCCTGTGTCAGACAGCATCAGGCACGGTGTTAGTGTACCTGCTGGTTGGCATCAGGCCAGGAGGTATGGGTGAGGGCCTCCTGTAGCAGATGGCGCCTCTTGAACTGGTACTTCAGAATGGCCTCCAGTCCTGTGCTGTAGGTGTCTATAAGGGCCTTTGGGGTATGCAGAGCCTGCAACCAGCCACACAAGCCACAGCTCAGCTAAGCGGTATGACAGACAGCTGATCTCAGTCACATGCGTGACTACATAGCAGCAGCTTTAGTGCTGGCGGACTCTATGGCTGGCCGACTCCGTTGCTGTAGGCCTGGATACATGGACGCAGACCAAACACACCTTGGCAAAAGGCGCACGCTTCGTGTTGAAACTGGCTGAACCCAAATGCATATGTATGATGTGTGACAAGAGTGAGATGAGCATGGGTGACATGGACACATCAGAGCTGCAAAACTTATGCATGGATGAGGTTCAGGCACAACACAAGGCACAGGGCTTGCACAGACTATGTGGTCAGCGCACATCCAATGCTGCAAGCTGCATGGACTGTTGTGTATTGAGGTAGAGAAAGGGGCACAAGCCTATGCAGTGAAAAAAAAACTCATGTGCTGACACTAATCAGTACCTTCCAAGCCTCCAAAGTCTTCTTCCCACCATCAGCGCTGTTTGCCTCTGCCTTCTGAGCCTCAGTAGCCTGCCCCTCATCACTCTGGTGCTCTATAGTTGTAGAGTTACCTGCCCCAGGCTGCTTGACAACAGCTGGAAAGCCTGGCTGTGGCATAGCTTGCTTGATGTCAATTGCAGCATTGCTACTGCTGGTCAGGTCAGAGGCTTTCNTGTGCATGACAAGATGCGTTGCACAAGATGTTTCCTGCCATGGGGGTTTTGTTTTCCATCTAGATGTCACCATGGCGTTGACAATGTACACAAATTGTGTTCCCTTCTGCTCAGGTGCATCTAGCTAGGCCAACGTTGCAAGACACCACAGCAGCTGCGGCCACTGACAGGGGAGACACAGACGATGTTGACTACAGCGATTTGAACGATAGCGAGATTAACTCCGTTGAGGAGTCCAGCCTCAGAACAGCTGGTGACAGTAGCCTTCCATCATCCAGCACTGCTAGCCAGGCAGAACAGAACACACACATGGCAGAAGATGCCAACAATGGGGCTTCTGTGAACAGCAGCAGTCACAANGTTTTGTAAGTGACCAGGCAGAAAAAAAAAATGCATATTGCTAGATCAGCACAAGAAACAGTACGAGGCTGCTGTTGCCAGTCAGGGCAGAAGCTCTCAGCTGTTCAATGATGCACTTGCGCAGCCTTTGTTGTAGGCATGCACATGATGACATGCACAGCATGGCTGACCTGGAGGCGCCTGCTGAGCAGCTGCATCATCTTCGCTAGTGATGTCAATGCCCTTCACATACACTAGCCTACAGAGTATGTCTGGCTCCAAGGATGAGAACTGCACCACAGCCACCACAAATGTTGCCAGTCTGCTGCAGAGGGGTGTCTCAGCATATGCCTGTTAGGGCTGCAAGCGTCAGCAAATGCATGTGCAGACACAACTTATGGCAGCATGGCTGTGAAGTGCGAAAGCGTGGAACTTGACTTACAGGTCTGTCATGGTAGTCCTTGTAAAAGCTGTCTGTGGATGCCAAAGTGTCAAATCGCAGAAGAATGAGGCAGACTGATTTGCCATCTTCTCGTCTAACAACCCGCATTTCCCGGAGCGCAGGCAGGTAACCCCCAACAAAAGAACAGAACTCTGCCACACCCATGTCCACTGGCATTGCCANGTGTTTTGCAAATCACAGATGTGTGCTGCAGTGATCTTTCAGAGCCATCAGGCAGTGATGCAGCAGATGAGCTGATGCAGGACGTTGATGCTGACAGTGATGTTGAGCTAGTCACAGAACGAGACCCTACACCTGCAGGTCAGGTTACTGGCGTACTTGCTTCGATCTTGGTATGCATGAATGCTCACAGATCCCTTTAAGTGCCGATCACGCTCAACGCAAGACATGAGTTGCCTGTAGTGACGGTCTGTGTCTTGTTGTGCTGGTACAATGGTACATTGGGGACCACATATGGATGCTGCGTGACCATGTCAGTCAGAACACGGCTTGCCATCTCGTTTGACATCTCAGGCAGCGGCATGCTGTGACAACGTGTTGATCACAGCACGCAGCTCATTGCATGGTGCAGTGCCTGAGGCTGCAAGCATTGTGTTGCATCCATCATGCAGGCAGCAGGAAGCGAGGGACTGGTAGAGCCCCCAACACAGGTGCAGGAAGGAAACGAAGTGCTGCCGCTGCAGGTATGCTGCAATTGCTTTGTACAGCATGCATGGGCTTGCCGTTTGAATGCATTTCATGCTGATGTTATTGGACAAGCAATCAGTCCAGACTTTTGTGCAGCGCCTGGATGCTGCTGAGGCTGTTATTTTGCTGCAGACATGTCGGGACCAAGCAGTGAGTATATAGCAGACAGTGATGAGGAGAAAGCACAGCCAGTTCGGCATCTTGGCAGACGAAGAACGCTGGGCACAACTCAGCGGTCTGGGCTTCAGCTAAACTCTCAGGCCGGCACTTCTCAGATTTCTGCAAACAGATGGGGCAACCCTCAATGATGATGCTCTGTAACATGCAATTTCANGCCACTTAGCATACATGTAACCACAATATTGCCACAATCAGTCATTGATACCCAACATGAAGTGGGCTCAACAAAGCATAGTGCTGTGTCTGCAGCCCACCTCAACCCAACCTGAGCCCCTCAGCATCTTGGTTGATGCGCATGCAAGCCAGCGTCAAAGTCATGGTGTATGATGAGAAGCTGGATGGCCCTGCTGCTGGTAAGCTTGCCAAAAGAAAGGTAGTGCATTACAGGCTGGCATACACAGGGCTATAGTGTGAGCTGTGACAGTATGTCTGCAGGAGGAGTCAGATCAGTCAGATGAGGAGCAGTTGAAGCTGCGAACATACATTGTCAAGCGATGCAAGCTTGCAGCTGCATGTGCGTATCATATGCTCTGAGTAGGGCAGGCGTGGTGTACTCAATCAGAATCATGCTATAGATATAAGCATGCACTTGATCTCCTTACACAGACTCTTGGTCATCCAGCCCTCAGTACTGCAACATGTGTTTGTATAATCAGTAGGTGTGTTGAAAAATGATGTGTGCATGCCACGTGGCACTACTCCCTGCCGATGATCATCAACTACAATATATTCACACAAACATGCTGTCATGGCTTATCAACCACATGTAGCAAAGTAATCAAGCTCACGCTTTTGACAGCCAAATTCCTTGCGTGGGACAACAAAATTTATGCTGCTGACAGCAACATTGCTTATCAGACACAAATAAGTTGCCTGGCAACTGAAATGGCCAGGCAAAGTGATGGCTACGAGCTAGGCTGCACTTGCATCACCACCTTGCCGCTTGGTCGTCCTGTCTCTGCATACCTATGAGCCTCCCTGCGCACATGTAAAGTTTGTCAGCGCCTGACATACCAAGTGAATTGTCCCACACAGCAACACTGAGTGACACCTGTGAAAGTGTACTGTCCCTTGGTTGGCTTCTGATGGCCCAATTGCTGGACTGTGTATCCAAAAATGCATGTTCAAGGCAGGCAAGGGCTGAGGGGCTGTCCCAATTAACAGCGATAGAACTGTTTGTACATGCCAGATGCTGCCAAACCAGTCCACAAAGCATTTGATGCAGCTCTGCAAGAAGCTGCCGCAGTATGCATGTCCAGACACTGTGGAATCATGTCAACTTCAGCACCAACATGCTGAAGCTATTCATCCACTTACACTGCTTGGTCCAAAGAAAAGGTCTTGTCAATGTTTGCCTTTAGCTTTCCTTCCGAGAGTAGCTTAGCGAGCTCCCTCA
Organism: Trebouxia gelatinosa; assembly: GCA_000818905.1. NCBI lineage: Eukaryota > Viridiplantae > Chlorophyta > Trebouxiophyceae > Trebouxiales > Trebouxiaceae > Trebouxia > Trebouxia gelatinosa. The sequence continues at coordinate 504,043 of KN805357.1, forward strand.
TCTTCCTGCCATCAGGCTGCACAAACCCGAAGTGATGTTTGGGCCCCAAGCCAAGCGTCCCAAGGACTAACCTGCATTCAGCCAATCACTTCATCCCCAGAGGATGCGCATCTGAGATCACATGTACACACCTTGATGCTGAAGATCANCTTTTCTTGGGGGCATGTGCCCTGGGGGGCCTCCTGGGGGGCATCGTCGGTGACAAGGCAGCTGCCCGATATCCCTTTCATGGCCGCATCGCTGTGACGCAGTTCAGCGTGTTCACCGGCATCCCCATGTCGTGGATAATTGTCAAGGTGTACACACCCTTCAATCACATTTCTCTGTGGCTTTCTGCTGCAGACTCCAGCATATAGCATTCCAAGCATTACTCATGACAGCATTCATAGTGCAGTACAGTGTTGCCTTTGATTTCTGATGATGCTTGCCACTGACATGCTGACAACACCATTGAGGCATGCAATTGACATGTCTGATTCTCAGTAGCTGTAATGCACATGAGGTGATATACACAAGCAACAAATGTTCACGTCAGCTTGGGTCCTGAAGTAACACACTGCAAGCATACACCAGAAGTAAGAAGGAGCAGAATGCGTGTGGACCATGCACAGACTACCTCCAGCTTTGCAAACCAGGCAGAATGGAGACTGTACCTCTTGCCACAATGCAACGCCAATGCACATATTGCTTTCCTCAGTACAACACCAAGCATATGAAAGTCTGTGCAACGTTCTTGTGCAACACTGTGACAGCGCCTGGGTTCCTGTCTTTACAACTTTGGCACAAGGGTTTCTACGAGGGTTCTCCAGGATTTCACAAATGCACTGCTGATCTGAGATACACACTGAGGGGCTCTGCAAGGTGTTCCAGAAGACAGGATCCACCGCACAGTCGTGCTATGCTGAGACATGCTGCTCATCCTTGGGATTGCTGATGCAGGGGCTGCCAGAAAATGGGGATCCGGGCACGGTTGTGTTGTACGGCTCCATGCTTGTCACCTTGGGATTGCTGAAGACCTGGGCTGCCCCAGCCTGCAACAACCCCATCTTTGCCGAGATAGTGCCGCCTCACCTGCGCAATATGATTTACGCCTTTGATCGGTGCTTTGAAGGGGCCATTGCCGCCTGTGCAGCACCCCTCGTGGGGCTGCTGGCTGAAAAGATGTTCGGCTTCACGGTAAGCATGGGCATATGAAGGCAAAGTCAGGCATTAGTGATGTCCTCTACTGCAGAAAGACACTTGATATGCCTCTTGCTGTGAACATGTCCCTCAAGACTGCTTGCATAGCACGATTGCAGTACCATGTGACCCGCTGCAAGCGCCAGGCACTTTTCTAGTGTCTGCGCTAGTTTGTCATTCATGTGCTGCTAGCCGCCGCTGGATGAAACTGTACTGAAGTGGCATACAAGTGCTGCAAATTTCCATGTCTTTGTTGACACACACCACCAATTCTGTACTATTGCCTGCGACTTACTACACACTGTAACCCTACAAAAGACCTTGGTTACTCAGCGTGACTTGTAGCACATGTCCAGAGTGACAGCATTACAACAATGAATGCGTTGGTCAGGGCTGCTGTGTGACTGCAGGGGACAGCAGCACGCTCTGGGGACCCAGCAGTGGATGCAGCTAAAGCAAGGGCACTCGGAAATGCCCTGGTAGCCTTTCTCATTGTGCCCTGGACATGCTCGCTCATCATATACTCAGGTGTGCAGCATAGCCTACAATCAGANATGGGAGTTGTGACATACATCCGTGTAGCGCAAAAATGGCTTTTGAATAGCTGTATAAGTTGTCGTGCAGCTGGGCCAACATGTAGTAGGCATGGACATAGCTACCTTGTCAGACACTGCGTCTACTCTGGATGTACTGCAGCCAATCTGACAGACACTACAGCACAATATGCTTCATCAAATGCTGCAGATGCAGCATTCCTGCGGTTGCTTTGTTCCATGCCATGGTCACTGCACTCTGCCGTTGAGGGTGTATGTGCAACACAGCACACACTTCATTGATGTTTGAGTTGGCTGATGTGGCATGCAAATGCAATGTTGGCTTGCACTGGGATGCCTGAGCTGTAACGCAGTGCCAAGTGCTTCATCAGCAACAGCTTTCAAGGCTGAACTACACGACACCTGATGTGCCTGTAACAGGCTGCACATGTTGTGGGCGGTCGAAAGCTAAAACGGACTCAGTGCAGCCCTGTCTGTTGCTCATAGGAGGCTACATATGGCACGTATGGATAGCACATAAGGGTACATGAATGGGCAGCATGGATAGCCTGCATGGGTAGTGGTAATGGGCCATCTGGACAGTACATATGGGTAGCAGATATGTAGCGCATATGGGTACATGACAATTTGGTGCTCACATGCAACACAGGAAGCTGCAGATGGCAGCGCAGGCTGCCAAATGCACATAATAAAACCCCCAAAAGTGTTCATTGGGAGTCACCACTTGTTCTCCAAGCAATTTGTCGAACTTCTTGACCCTAGTATCTGACATGCTACGGTAGGCTGAAGGCCGAGCAGGGCTGGAAGGGGTGGAGGCTGTTGGGGTAGCAGTGCCACCCCCAGGGGAGGCCTTGGGGGTGGCTGCAGCATTTCCTGGGGGGTCCCTAGGCGCTAGGTGCCCTGAGTCTCCTGCAACGTCCTGCATTGCAACTTTGTGCTCAGGTACAGCAAGCAATCGCTGTGTGAACAAGCAGGGCCTGAGGATGAGGGTATGCTGGAGACAAGGAATGGGTGTTGAATGAAGAGTGGGTCTGAATGGAATCAAGCCAAGGGAAATAAGAGGCAATTGCAGACCACTTGACATGCCTGAAGACTACAAAATGCCAAGAACGACAGAGTACCACTCATTGCAATCATCTCAGGCCTGCTGCTTTGATAATGTACATAGGGATACAATTGCAGGTACAGCTCTCACAATCACCGGTTGCGTGCTGTCAAGCGTGTGATGTGATGCTGTCCTTTCTGCTGCACTGAGCAGGCTGACGACTTATTCAAGCCAAATCACTTTTGAGCCTCCAATGCGCTGCGATGTGCAAGGCAGGCTGTCTTGTACCTTACAGTCTACAACTTGATTTAGTTTGCACTGGTGTTATAGCACCAACTTTGTTTCCAGGATCAGCAACATCAGTCGCATGTGACCCCGGGACAACAGCAAAGTGCAGCAGTTGTTGCCTGCCTGAGCCCCCAACAGTGCCACATGCGCGCAACATTCAGTGCATACAGCATGGTAAGCCTTTCAAGTTGACGCTGGGCAGTTGTCATCTCTCGCGTCCCAGCAGCACCCTGATTACTGTGTGTTGATGCGTGCTTGTGTTCTGACTGAGTTGACAGTTGACACATGGTACAGTGGCAGTGAATTTATGATGGCGCACCAGTGATTCTGCTGAAGGAGAGCGAGACTTTGACAATGTGTCTGCTGTAGCATCTGCAGACTCACTGATGCTAGCTTGCCCTGGATTGCTGTTGGTGGAGCTTCTGTCTCGCCTGCTGAGCCTGATTGTTCCAGGAAATGATCGGCCTTTCAAGAAGCTGCAACAAACAGCGTGGTATGGCAACTGTGCTTGAGGGGCAGCTGACAGACGTCAGACGGACAAAAGGCTTGCGAGACCTTTTCACATTCTCGCCCCACTTAGCTCCGCCACTATCCCGCTGCTCCAAGCTCATATGAGCACAGTTGGGGGCTCTGTATGCAATCGGACTTTCGTTGTTTCTTCGACCTGTCCGCTCCGATGCCAAGACGTTCAGCCCTGCTCGAGCATTGGACAAGCTAGACGCTGTGGGCAATGCAGCACCAGAATGGTGTGACCGGCTGTCTGTTGTGTCAAGGGAGCACCAAATACACACACTNACCAAGACGCCACAGCTGAATACAGCCATTCAGCTGGACACCTTCTGTGCAGCAATGTAGCTCACAGTAACCAGTCAGCGGCTGCTGCCAGTGCTGTCGACTTTCATCCAGAAACTGAAACGACCCCAGAGGTAGTTGTGCCTGCAGCTCCACTTGTCACAGTGCAGCGAGCCAACATGAGTCAGACAGACAGTGACAACACTNTGCAGCCCCATCAGCCCCTGCCATGAACCCGGGAGTAAGTGTGCAAAGTGTTACCCCGCTGTGCTGTAGGGCACACTAAGTGCTCTTTCTGGGACATGCAGTATCCTGAGATGGACCAAGATNCTACCGCACCGTGGCGTGGAGCTCAGCGGAGGGCTTAACCTTTCCTACAGTGTGTCGTATGAAAATTCAAGGCCTGGGTACGACGTTCGATACGAAATTGTTCGAAATGCTATAAGAATGTCAAGAGTTTCGTCTCTCCCTCGAAATCAGCAGCTTAGCTGTTCAGACAGTCAAGTGTATTTTCAACCAAAACTGTTTCACATTACTCCATGAAGCTGCATCACCCTCCAGAGCAGAATCCCTTAATAGCAACACCAACCTTCTCGGTGGATGTCAGCTTCTAGGTCAACGTTATCTCCCTAAGGGCCTTGTGGTTGCTGTATATACCAACGCAGAAGCCACGCTAGTCTATGTCACCTTCAAATTCTTTGATGTCAGCAAGTTGTAGGCTGACATGCCAATCAAGGCAAGAAAAGTCAGTTCTCCCAAATGGAAGAATGCGCCCTTTTGTCGACTTCCAGGGTTTCCACTGGAGTAGCCCTGCATCAGTCAAGCATTGCTTGTATGGGCAAGGCCAATTGCTGTGTCTAAAAGTGCAAAGTACTGCCTGATCTGTCTTTCGGCCTACCAGAAAGTATGCCACCCGGCCAGCAATGTAAATCAATCCAGCCACCGAGGCAGCAGTAGGATACTGCAAGCACCTCACACATGTAAGTCAACTGGACCGTTGTTGGGTTGGTATCTGTGCACGGTACCAACCTGAATACTAGANGTAGTGGTACACTAAGGGGAAGACAAGGGCTGCTCTGGCTGGATATACAAGCAGAGGAAAGGATGCTTGGAAGCTGTCTATGGCTGCTGGCAGGTCACCGACCAGAGCGAATGCTCCTGCCCCACCCATTGCTGCAAAGCAATACATATTCATAAGACTTGCAGTCCTGAAACAATGCAGACTCATCATCATACCAATTCTGTGGTGACTGGCGGGCTGTGACTCAGCAAATGGGTCAATTCAAATACAATGCAACAAAATACCATGTTGGTCATGTCAAGTATTACTTTGGTCACCTGTTGTGAGTGCAACTCCAGTTGCTCGGTTGACAATGGAAGAGATTGCATTGACAGGCATTTTGTAATGAAAACTTTTGCCATCTATCTCAAACACATGAGGGGAGACAGGGCGTCTCTTTAGTCTCTGTGCAGCAAAGTCAAAGGTCACAGGGCCTTGCGCACCCAGCAACTGCATTCTGATGTCGTGCGTCAAATACCTCCTGTTGGTCAGGTGGGGTACCAAGGAATTTTGTGCCAGGGCTGTATGGTGATAATCCCCAGTGACAATCAAGGTCTTGAGCCCTCCACTGCAGAATTCAAGCACCTCAAGCACAGGTAATGCGCAGATCGTGCAAGTAGCTGCTCAATGCCACAAGAATGTGCACATGCACAAACACAGGAAGTTGGCAGTATGATGCCAGTACATGTGTGTGGATGAAGCTTACGCATCTTGTAGCTCTTTGATGGTGGCTACAGAGTCCTCTCTGATGCTGTTGGCCAGCACTACGAGGCTCAGCAGCTCCAGATCCACCGCTGCTGCTTCTATAGCCTGCTGAGACATACTCAAGAGGTCCAGCTGGTCCACATTATGCAGAACTCCAGCTGCCATGGCAATGAGACGGAAACTTCTGGTACTGTAGTCATCCATAACCTGCCACAGGATCAAAGCTTGTGGATCTGGGGACACTGTCCAACAGTGCTGTGGTGGCAGCAGTTTGTAACCATGAGTGCTCAACATCACCATTTTTGATGCATTTGATTCCATGCTGCTGCCATTCACGAGCATTTGTAACTGGCACCGGTCCTGCAGTGATGAGACAGTAATTTGATGACATGCTTATAGACACAGCCGTCTTCAGCGCCATCCCACTCATAGGTGCATATGAATGATTGCACCCCTGTACCTAGCACATGCTACGTTCTACGCATGTCCTGCCATTACACCATCACAGACACAGCTTTCATGTATAATTCCACCACATAGCTTTGTTTCCGCCTGACCTGGTCAAAGTCAGGGGGCAGGCTGGAGGGTTCCACCAGATCCTGTATAACAGCAGGGGCTCCCCGAATGAACAGCCGAGCTGTATTCCGAGGGCCATCATTGGCCAACACAACCACACCCGACCGCAACGTCTGGGAGCTGAACTCAAACACCTTGACAATTGTCAGCTCTGTCATGCGCCTGTGTGAGTATCCTCTTCCAGCTTTTGGCAGGGTGATGATGTGGCGATCCTGCATAACACAATGCCGTCGCACAGGACTGAAATGCTCGGACCAATAACTAGTGACCCACTGAAGCTCCTCAGATGTTGTCACACAGGCGCTTGACGTCAACTCAAGCGTAGTCAACTCAAGTGCAATCTTCTCCTGCGCTATCTTTGCCCATGCAATCAACATAGCAACCCCTGGCATGACATCGTTGCTGTATTCAACTTGAACATAGTGTCACACGTGAGTGGTGCACAATTTAAACTGCTGCATGCAAAGACTGCTCTGGGAAGCNCAAATGCCTCGCCATTGCGCAAGAGTTGTTACAGTTTGTCACTGCAAACTGGTTGAGAGTGCCATCGCATGTATCCAGGTCGATGAGTTCAAAAACTTTCTGGGCAGTCTGGGCTTATGGCCTATACCAGTCACTGGACATGTGCCTGATGTGGATGAAGCAGCAGCTCAGCGGATACACCATCTGCTGAAGCACCTCATGACAGTGTGCATGGAGATGAGTCGGCTATCAAATGCTATGCGACAGGATGTGCGCTGCTATCTGCACGCGACTGCTACAGAGTAAGCCTCTTTGAGATACCGCACCTGCAGTGCGCTGGCTACACAGTTTGCAGGGTTCATTGGCATGTCTGCCACCAAATCGAGCTGCAGCAACACCACCAGTTGCTCAGTGAGGCAGCAACTAGGCTCTTTGGTGGCATGTCCCCTTTGTTCCACACTACAGACAACATGCACGCACATGCATCACAAGTAAGGCTAAGGTTGTCCTCGAGCCAACCAGCAAGACACAGGCAAACCACACACAGATGAGGAACCCCCAACAACCCATCATGCTGGTGTGGGCCTGGCAAGGGAGGTTACCAGCTCACAGGAGCATTTGAGCAAGGCGGCATTCATTCAGCACAAAATGCGCTCATGGTGTTGCAGGATTCACAGAATATTTACAAAGCACCGTGACTTGGCTCTGACATGGTCCAGGCTGAAAATTGCAATTTTTCAACACACCGTCACCAGACATGGCATTGAGAGTGTCAGTGNGTCGCTCTGCTCAAGCAAGTATGCAGTGTCACCTACCGGTGCATGCAACTTCACGTTGAACGTCCGCAGACCATACGATCCATCACCGCGCGTTTGCCAGACGCCTTGCCCGCATAATGGTGAGCGGCGACTTGAACGCTTGTGATCAACGCCGCACCGTCGAACACAGCTGGGCATGGACTGTATCGTTTCAAGGTGTCAACGCCAATTCATCAAACGAGATAAGACACTGCAAGGTAGACGCAAAACTCGCCGATAAGTTTTTTGAGCTTTGATTTGACCTAATGACCCTGATCCGTCTTCCACTTCGACACACGACGTACTACGTAGGCCAGTCAGCGGGGTTTGTAAGAGCGAACTTGAAAACCTGGTATCGTGTCAGCAGCGAATGGCAATCACTAATAAAAAAGTTTCACCCAGACCTACAGACCAGACCAGAAGACAAGGTGAGGCTTGATCAGTTGGTGCATGCAGGTGACATAGGGTTGTGCTGGTCATCATCAAGCAGCACCAAGTAATACAGTTTGCATGTGCTACACAATGCCAATTTGATACAGCATGCTAACTGCTGCTGCAACCTGCAGCATGCTGCCAAGCACATGCCATTGTGGTATAGGGTGTGAGTCAACCTCACACCACATATGTCACGTTATGGTGAGCACTCATCACTGCACTTATTTACATGCAACAGAAAGAAGTTTCACCTGCTCAGCAGTCCTCACAATAGCTTCAATGCCTGTGTAGGCACCTCTGAGGCACAACAACACATCAAAGGGCACACGGCTGGCGGTTTCCTGGCATGTGTGACAAACAAGGCTTCGTCTACAACTTCATGCTGCAGCTGATGTTCACCCATTTGAGGGTCTTGACGGCACAGCAACCTGCAAATAGAAATGCACTGAACAGATGTTATTGCAGGCCATGCTGCGTGACTACTAAAATCCAAGCAGAAAAGACTCGTACACCCACAAGACATCAGGCAAAGCATGTTGTCTTCCATACANGCCATGCTAAATACGGGAGTGATCACAAGTTCGGCAGACGCGGCGAATGTGCAGTCCGGGCCACTACTCACTGGACCGCACTTAGCGAGCGTATGTCATCGCTACCGCCATCGGCAGTTGACTCGCCTGCAGCTGCAGCCAGCACGACAAAAATGCACGACATGCTTTCTCGCACGTAACAAGCCCGCCGCCCGGCGAACCGCACGATATGAGGTCTACGCAAGCGCAGCCACCGCAGCGCAGCAGCCGGAAGATACCCCAGCCCCAGCCCAGGGCCCGCTGGACAAGTTCAAAGCCCTCCTCTCACCCTTCAGCGAGCCTTCCACGAACAAAAAGCTACTGGCTCTCTGTAGTGCTCAGGCATTGAGCTCTGTTGCTACCCTAATTCACGACACCTACCTGCCTTTGTACCTGTCTGAGGAGCTCAAACTGAGCAACACAAAGGTGACACACACTTGCCACAGAAGCCTGCCTGCCAGTATTGCATGCCTCGTCTAGCGTTCAGGAAGTGCGCGGCAAAAGCTGTGCATCCAACCCTGTTGGTCTGACCTGGTACATGATGCAACACACAACGTATACTTTGCATTGCAATATGCACTGACAACATTGCAGTCGAATCAAGCTGCCACTCACACTCAGCATGTGCAGGGCACCATACAGACCGGCTGCCTGCAAGCAGTAGCACACCTGCGCTTGGGTTTGCAGTGTTGCGTACGCCTGCTGATGCATGAACGCACTTCACAGTATCAAGCTGTAACACAGGAACGCACTACACAGTATCACCTCATGTCAAATACCACCAACATGCATGTGTGCTGCAGCAAAGTGTNAACACGGCTAGCAACAGAGCATGGGCAGACTTTCCACACTTGATGAAGCTGACTGTGCCTGCATGACATTGACACATTGTAGGGTATCAGCTAGAAGCCTTGCAGTCATAAGTGGTGTACAATGACAGCTCCATTACGCCACAAGCTGAGCTGTTGACACCAGAATGCATGCTGATGCTGGATGCCTCACCACAAAACATACATGGGGAAGAATGTTCACATATTGCGTGAGCACTCGCAGAGTTAGTCTGTGAATCATGGTATGTTGTGCAAGCTTAGTAACATTGCATGGTGAGTCTCTTTGGAAAGGTAACAGCTACAGCGCAAGCAAGCGTACACACCAAGCTCAAAGAAAACACCCATGGCAGGCTAGTCGAGATGGTGGTTTCGATGGTTGACCACATGGTCAGATCAGCTTAGTCGTATGCCGCTCACCGGCAATGGAAGCTTGTTTGGTGATCACAACCGCTGCAATGGTTGCATCGGTAGCGCCGATTGCCATGCCTACGTCTGCTGCTGATAACGCTGCCAGGTCATTGATGCCATCACCACAGAACATTGNCTTGCTGCGGTGGAGCCCCCAACATGGCATGAGGATGCCCCATGCAGCCCATATGTATGCAGAAATGCGTAACACAGACCTTTCACATAGAGCTGTAAGTGGACTGTGACCAGAAAGCCAGCATCACCTGTTGTGACATGTGCGGGAGTAACATGTGAACAAACAAAAGGGGCAGCACAACTGAGCAGGAAGACATGCAGGGGCAGGAACATGGCAGCACAGCACACACTGACCTGGTAGATGCTGTANGATAGGACCGAGCACAGAGAATGTCGGTGGATATTGCAGACGCAGACTTTGCCTGCTCTCGCTGAATCAGCGGTCTACAGTGGACGTAAACGCACATGTTGATCTTGACATGCCGTGTCACCTTGCACTGACCGAAGATAGCCGCAGCTGGCTCTGCTAGCCTCCAGCAACTTTGCGTCAGGATGGGCATCAAGTGGTATTGACGATGCGGCTATCAGGCCGGGTCTTAACGTGACCATCAAAGCTCCCTTAGGTCACTGGAGCTGCAGCCTCACAACTCAGTCAGGTTTTCCCGAATGAAGGACCTGAGCATACCTCAGGCTCCTGATGGCAGCGTCAAGCGAGTCGCCAGCGATGCAAACATCTCAGCATTGTCCTGGGCTTACTTCAGCACTGACAAATTCAGGACAACATTGCTTATCAATCTTGCTGGAATCATGGAGCGCATGGATGAGCAGATACTGCCTGCACTGTACANCATCTGAACCTTATCTGCAAAGGGCGACAAGCAACTCAGTGCTCGGCCTCACTTGGCTGAATCAGACTCAGCTTTGACTTCCCGAGAATTGCCCACTGGATCTGCTTCTGCACCTAGTCTGTCAAAAACATTTCCAGCTACATACAGGATGCATGCTGCTGCACTGACAAACACTCAAAGCAGTAGTTACCTGGCATAGTTCAGCTGGACTCAAGATCAAGTAGTTCCGTGGGTAACCAACTCTGCTCATGCGCACTTTCAGGTATCTCTCATTTCGCAGCAACTGGGAATTGTCACCGCACTCCTTCTCGATTGGCCCATGAGTTGTTGGATTGTGACCATCTGAAGCAAGCTGGACCATGTATGGACAGCCAGCAGCTACTGCATAGGCAGCCTACAAACAGCATGTAACATGCAATACATGCAATACATGCATTACATGTTTTACAGCACTGGATACCAATCACAACAAGCTGTTCTTGTTGACCTGCTTATGGAGGTTTACATTGTGGACAGCATTCGGTACCCCTATAGATGTCCCTCACTCAGCGATAAAGAGCACGATGACTCATCCAGCTGAGCACTTTGTGAAAATGTGTGCAGTATTACGCACTTTTTATGAGCAAATTTTTTTCCAAACAACAGGTCAGGCTTGCGTGCATTTGATAGTCTGCAAAGTATATCCAGCCACAGCAACACCATCTCAGACGATGTGCAAAGCCGTTGTGCCCACACATCTGGCATTGAACAGATAGCCTTGTAGTTGCATATTATTGACCCAAACTTGAGCTAACGACGTCAGCTGACAACCAGCTGACAAGCAGATCCAGACAGATAGCAATGCAGCTGGCATAGACTCACTGTTTGAGCTCAGGCATAGTTTGAGCCTGACCTTAATGGAGTCCAAGCTATGACCAAACTCTTCTAAGAAGCTGTCCAGCTGATACACCAATTTGTGAACTTGAGTCTTGTGCCGGGTGATGCAGGTGTGAATTCTGAGAGATGGCTGCCAATCCTCTACGCCCTGTAGTGCTCGCATACAAGGGGCAGGAGCAACTGCGAGTAAGACCTTCACCAGCCGATACAGGTTGATGGCTGCCAGTAAGCACAGAGCCCTGTCATGTTCCTTTTCCGTACTGTATGCGGGTGAACAAGCCTCAGCCTGCAACCACACATGAAGAAGAAGAGTTGTTATCGTTCATGTAGGGACCAGGACTGCTTGTCGTCACTGGTCTAGATTGTCCATGTGTCTTGTTTCCTCAACAACAAACCCTGAGCCAGTGTTGAAGAGCCAAAGCCGATGTTTGGCCATGGTGTGCTGCCAGCGTGCATGTAAGTCTTACCTGCCCATTTGCATGTAAGATGTGAAACTGGATATGGTTGCCTGATGCAGTGAAGAAGGGTATGTATGGAATTTGCCCATAAAAGGTTGGTGAAAGACCACCGGGGAGCATGAGCAGCGCATCTGCCATTGCATCGTCTAGCAAGTCTTCGCGCTTCTCCACACCAAAATACATCAGAAGATGATCAGCAATGACAATAGTGTTAGGGGGATAGTTTCCCTGCAGACAGGCATAGCAGAACACAAGTCACACAGCACTGGTCACTTGCTTGGGGAACCTGAAGCACTGCACACAGCATGTGCTTGCCCATGAGTGCAAAGGNCAAGATTGAACAGCAAAGGCGTGTCTGCCTGGCCACGTGACATCATTTCTGCTGCTCTTTCTGCAGAGATGCACTCCCCCAAGCGTACACCCAAGGAGCACACTTTTGTCACCCAAGCAGTGTAGTCAGCCCATTCCCTCAGAACTGCNCATTCACTTAGCATCACTATTATATGCTTGAAGATTTGCAGATTATTGATGTCAATGCTGCTTGTTTGAAGCCAAACTCAATGTAGGGCGTAAACATTGAAACACCTTTGTGCAAGCATGGGTCACAGACGTGACTCTTGCCNTTGCTCTGTTAAAATGGCTGCCACGCGTATGTGCACGTCAACAGAAGTGTTATAGAAGTGTTTCAATGACACACGGCGGCAGTGCAAGCAAGTGGGATACCAGACACGAACAAGCGTTCAGCAGATATGGCATGTTAGCTATGTGTATGTGGCGGTGGTGTCACCTGCTGANAAGTCAACTCGTCAAACGCTTGGACTGCAGCCTCTTCTGCTAGCTTGCTCAAGGCACAGAAATTCAGCCACTGAGTAGCAAGCACATGAAAGGGTATGCAAATTGGGTTTGGCAGCAATATGTGTAATTAGTGCATGCAATGATCAGCGGGACGTGCTGACTCTAGTGACCAGCTCATGGCGTTGAAAAGCACAAGTGCCGCTGATTGGTGACAGGCCAGCCTGAAGTTTACGTNCCCACAATCATGGCTTGGGACCTGATCAATGAGCCGCGATGCTACCAGTGTGGTACAAAAATACAGGTATGTCACACACAGTTTTCAGCTGCACTGAGATATTGTCTCAGGTTACTGGTACCACTGTACAAACACAACTGCTGCATGTACTGTCGAATTGTGCCTGACTCATGTCTGCTCAATGGTGCCACAGTCTGTATGCATGACAATAATATTTCTGTATAACTATGTAATGCTGGCTACAGACATCACAGCCCTCAGTCAACCTACATGGTGCCACACAATCTCATTTTGAGTGCCAATGTTTGATGATGATGATACAGGAATGGNTCACAGCTGCACAGTGCTTATGTGTATGCCCACTCTAAAATTCACCCAACACAACATCATCACCATCATGCATGGCTTCTTTACTCACATGCTGCATCCTCTGACAAGCAATGCATCATGGTTTGGCTGTTGCATTAAGGTACGCGAGCTGTTGCTACTGCTGCAAAGTACTCTGTCAAAAGAAAGACACTGTTCAAGCTGTGGTGCTCGTATGCCATATCCTGAAGCAGGCTTTGCACTGCCTGCCTGCCTGCACTCCATCACTTACCTGCTTACTAAGTTTCCAGTTAACCCTTACTCTAAAGGTTGACGACACTGACCTGCTGTATAAACTTGGTGTCAGTCTGGTCCCTGTCCATGCATGTCAAGGCTTAATGAAGGTGCACTTGTCACTGACGGTTGTGCCACAGGGCTACTGCAGCACCCCCGCCAGANCTTGCAAGGTAAGGTAATTCACGCATCTGCTCGGGGAAGCCCTGCATACTCTGCTGACTGGCGGTCTGCGTGCAGACACTCCTGGCGAAGAGATCACAGCAGTCCTGTATGACACCTTTGACTTCATTCAGGTGCGCCTTCAAAGTGTGTGACAGGCACAGATCAGCACCTGCTTGCAGCTTAGCCCCATCACGCCATGTTCCTGTACTTTGCATGCACAAACATAGCTCAGCATGCATGCCAAAAGCTGGCAGTGCGACCAGTCTGTTGAGGTAACAATTTCAAATTGCAACATCTATTTCAGCAATAAACGCTGAGTCCATTGGCATTGACTTGTTGCGTCCCAAAGGTCGTGCACCAGCCACAATACTGCCGTAAGTAACAAGCCCTAAGGTATTACTGCTGCAAGCTGCAGTACCACTAGCTGCAAGGCAAAGCATGTCGGCCAGCACAGCAGTGCATCATGTACATATGTNATTGACAGACAGCAGCAAGCCTGTTTTTACTCCAGATACAGGGCGATTCAGGCCACAGTATGTCAGAAGGCGCCGAGATCACAGAAGGATTTGTGTTCTGCGATTGCTGGTCAGCACCCTCACCGACGCAATGCCCAGCTTTACCAAGCAGTGTTTGTGAGGCAGCTGTTGACTCACCGCGCCTTGACTTTGGCAGCGTTGCGAGGTTTCTTGAGTGGTTGCTGGGGGTACTGCTGTTGTTGTAGGTGATGCCTCTTCAGGCTCAAAGCAAAGTTTACAAGGGTGTCCTTCTCATCAACCACCTGTAGGCAGTGTGCACATATACAGGTGCTAGTTGCTGCCTCCAGCATACATGTATAACGGCGCTCAAAGTGGGTTGTACAGCTCACCAGACTCAAGATTCAGCACCAAACTAAAGAGGAGTCTTGATCAAACAGCATATGCAACAGTCATGCTGCATGGCTGCAAAGCAATCTAGCATCGCAGTCCAGTCAATGTGCACTGACCATGTCTTTACCTGCTGGGAGAAATGTTTTGCTACAGCGGGTATCATGTCTTCCCTAGAGGCACTTGGTGGCAGGTCATCCATGTCATGAAGCTTGCGATACTTCTTCAGGCTGATGGTCTGCAGCCCAGCAGCTTCAGTAAATATGCTTGGCACAGTGCAAATGGAAGGTCTGGCAATAGAGACTTCTGCAGGGCAATTTCGGCTGCACTATACAAGCTCACTTCTAGCTTTGAGAAGTCAACTTTGGGTTGTCTTCGGCTGGACGCTCGTTGCGGTACTGGCGCACTGGGAACTTGTGCCTGCGTGTTGCGGAGATGAGCCACTGTCTGGCTTACAGCTGGACTCACTGCACTTNAATCTGGCAGCATCAGGTGACCCTCCAGTGAAGCTTGTTGTCACAACTGCAGCCTGCTCTCTGGTGGCAAGTTCACAGGCTCTCAAATAATGGCAGCGCAAAGCGCAGCATGACATGGCACACTGTGTCGCTTCTTCTTGATCAGCTGCAAAACACTTGACTTGAGTCACTGGCAGCATTACTGTGGTCACTTTGAGTATGCTAGTCAAGATTTCTGCAGGACGCATACAGTTTGTGTAAACAATGTCTGAGAGGACAAGGTCTGCCCAGCAACGACTCTTGTGCTTGTAACTACTTTTTTGGCTGAAAGCGATACAAGACGCTGTGGACATCATGCAGTGAGGCATGTGTCAGAAGTAGCACCATGGTGCTGTAAACTGACATATTGTAACAACATGTGATGGAATTTCTGACACACAGGGCAAGTAGGCAGGCAAAGNTCTCAGCCTCTGTATCACAAGGCATACTCAGTCAGCACTGACTTAATCAGCACAACCCAGAGCTCAAACATCTACCAGGCAACAGTGCCACGTGTATACTCCACCTTTGCACCTGTTGCAGACCCTGTCCTGCACAAGATCCAGTCCACAGACACTTACAAAGTGCTTCTGGACCAGTTCCAGCCTATTTGATTGCAAGCTGTCATAAGCATAGTCAGTGTGAGGCACCATTAGGGTGATATATTGTATTCGGCTTGAATGAATTCCTTGCAGAGAAACGTTATTGGCCATGCGTGTAGAGTGTCAGAATTAGGACTTTTTAGCGTTAGGTCTCTGTGGAACTAGGGGTATCAGGTAACATCTGTATTTCAATGTCAGCCATGTTTAGGATATGCAGTTGTAGGTGTTGGGTGCAATGCATCACAACTTATAGGATACAGTGTGTACCAATTGTGAGGAGTGTGTCATGTGTGTCAGTACAACTGCAGGTGCAATGTATAGTTCAGGTTATCCGTCCGTGTGCAGTGCAGGTTTGAATTTCTGTGCTACCGAGTTTTCATGTGTCATTTGCCACATTTGTACTCACGTCACAGAGGTTGACCTGTATAGATTACAATGCAATACGCATTAACAAAATGCCAGCGCAAAGGTGTGCTTAACTTTGCACTGCAACTGACAGTTCCAGATGATGTCAACCCACCGTGAGGAGTTGCATTACAAATCCAACTGCTAATATAACACAGGTACCGGAGTCATAGGTACAGTTGCACCTGTAGCACCATCATTGCATGAAAGCCCAAGCCTGACTAATCAAGCATGCATCTCACAGCTGCGCAATTGTCTGTCAGCTGACACACCACGTCTTTGTCGAGTGCAGCTGCAAATTTGAACTGGCACAAACACAATATGTGTGAACAGCCAAGACGGCTTGTCAGAAAATTCACCAAAGCATGTTTGTGACGAAACACCTGCATGCGCAGTTATACCTGGCAATCTACAGTCCGGTTCATGCCATGGCTTCCGTCGAGTCAACTTGATAAAGAGCCAGCTGCAACCCTTTGCTGACTCATCACACCTTGTCCTGCTGATGCTTCTGTCTTTGGCGTGCCATGTAGCCAAATAGTGAATACAGAATTCCTCCCAGAAGACCTAGCCCTATCCCTAGTAGGTTTTTTGCGTTGAATTGCACATCTCCAAACAGAATCATGCCGAGTCCTGTTGTGATGATGTCTTTCATTTGGCCTGCATTTTACTGAATACTAAGCGCATTGTCACATGCTTTTGGTGCCACCAGGCATGCAGACACAAACAAAGTGATGTATCACAAGTGGCTTGTTGCAGAGCGCATGTGGCCTCACATGTACAGCTGTACAGTACAGCAACATTGCAGATTTGCTGCAACATGGTGTCTGCAAGATTGTCGATGGCTACAGGCTAATTGAGAAACTAAACCCTACCTGTGATTGTGGTGGCCAAGGGCGAATTGACGGTTGTACACCTGAATATGCAAAGATTGAGCAGAAAAGCTTGAGAGGCACTCACTCCCAAGAAAGCCTGCGAGGGCACCATTATGCTGTCAATGAATGGAGGAGACACAAGTGCCTCATTATATTGCCATGTCAGCACTGGCATGTACCATACACTCCACATGGTCACATACAGAGGATTGCACTCCAGGCGGTGCTGTATGATCTCATGCTCTTGAAGCCTTGAGCAACATGTAGAGCAAACAATATACACAAAGAAGCCATAGCAGCAGCAGCAGCAGCAGGAGNGCACATTGGCTGCCAACACTTTATGTGTGTGTGTGTGCTTTTAATGAAGAACAGTAATTGTCAACATATTTTGGAAATAAATATACATGTCAAGCATGTACATACATGAACAGACACGCAAAGCACTTAGCAGGGAGAATAATGGTCATTGCCTGTTCAACAAGTGAGCAACATTTTGCAGTGGACTTGTCCACACACTTGAGACTCTGATTGAATCTGTATAGATACTGGAGAAGGTCACATTTGCGTCATGTCATGCATTGCTGCTGGTGAATGCCTGCTGCCCGGCTGCCCTGCAGCCTTGTGGCTGCCAGCACCAATGCTTTTGAGGTTGCTGAACCTTTATCCATATTGCCTTGATAAATGGCAGACACAAAGTAATGTGGTCTGTCAAATGGCCGTATGAGTGCACATGCATGCCATTGCTGCACCTGCAATCATAATTGCAATGCATCATGGACAGGGGGTTTTGGGACTACCAAAACCCATCGCTTCAGCATCTAGCACTAGTTACACATCACAAACTTTCAGACCTGCAGCAACCACACACTGGATGCTACCGGTTGCGCTACAGTGAAGATCGCACACTGGCATTCTGAGGGAATGGTATTGCTCTGCGCTACGTCATGCATGTGCTGTCACCTATGGCTGAGATGAGCAATCTCATGGCTGCATCCAAAGATGTGTTGTTGCAGGTGAATGTGCTGGCCTATTTTGAGACGCTCTGCACTGACACAAGTGCTGCCAATGTGCTGATCAACTCCTCCCTGACCATTCTGATGGTTCGTATGCTCAGAAACGCTCGGGCCCCAACACTGCGTGTGCGCCTCGCTTCTGCCCTGGGGCTACTAGTCCGCCATGCCACCTACATAGCCGACGAGTTAGCCAACACAGGTCAGCTTTCATTGCGACTCTGTGTAATGCGCTGGCGCAAGTAAGCTTGGCTTCATGTGTCTGTGAGTCCCTGGTACAGTGCAAGGAAATGAGCATGCATTCAATATGTGGTGCAAGGCACTGGTGAAGTGGGCTGGTGCTGTAAGCCTATACAAGCCACGCGCAGATATCAGAACGTCTGCAAGACCGTGGCAGCAGACAGACTGAGAGAAACGTATGGTTTGTTGTCAACAGGAGTGATAGAAGTGCTGGCAGATGCCCTCTCTGACAAGAATGAGAAGGTGCGCCGAAGAGTAATGGCTACTCTGGGAGAGCTGCTGTTTTACGTGGCAACACAGCAACAGGTGTGCCTCGACCAGAAGTGCTTTTGCACCAGAATTCGTGACCTGCACAGCGGTTTCTTGTCTGTGACCTGCAGTGTTGCACATGCGCTCACTTGTTTGTGCGTTTTGCACTTGGCACTATGCCTCTTCTGCTGCTCTGTGGTTGAACCATAGGTCNATGAGAGCAAGTCACAGGGACTGAGCAAGGCACAATGGCTTGTCATGCTGAATGGCAAGTTGTGCACCACTCCATACACATGAAGGGGTGGAGGCTGTGCGGAATGACGCTTACTTATTGATATACCTTATTGATAATAGGCCTTGCTGTGCAACAGGCACGCCCAGGTTTGTGCCCTGGCAGGACCATGCAGCAGAGCCCAAATTCATCTGTGACGTCATGACAGAGGGTCTAGCCAAGCAGCTGCGCTTATATGGAGTTGATGCTGCCGCTGTAGAAAGCAAAGGCAAACATGCCAGGCACCTAGTCTACAGGTCCGCTGCTGTTGGGAGCCTTGCATCTTGGCGGCTCCTTCAGTCCCATATGTTAACTCAGTGAAGATGTTTTCCACTTTCTGCACATGTCTACTTGTGCTTTCTTGTGGCATGAGCTACTGTAAGCAGCGTGGCATGTTTGTAGAAGCAGCACAAGTGGCCCTGCACAGCCAGCTGCCCAGTTGAAGTTGATCAATTGACATGCTTCAATGCAGCTGTGTAGGGACAAGCATCTGCAAGGTTTGACATGCACATGCACGTTGCCATATGTCTGCAGCCAGTCGGCCAAGCAAGCAGGCCTATACAACAGCAATGTCTGCAAGGTGGTCAAAATTTGCCCAACTGATGATGTGAACCGGGGCATCAGCAAGCCAGCTGTGGCCTGATCATGATGCAATCTTACAGTTGCCCAGCGCCGCAGTTTCATCATGTGCTATATAGCCACGTTCTATCTGCACTGAGCACGCTGAGCAACATGAGTTGCAGCCAGTGCTGCTCTGACTACTGCCAGCTGGCGTGCACAGTACTGTGACTGTGCATGCTTGTAAATTGCTTATACGGTCCTGCTGATGACAGCAGCTGCACAGGCCAGGAAGGGTACAACATGACCCACCTTATGCTGTGTGAAGACAGGCAGCACAAACCAGGGCTTCTTGCCTGCTGGAATCTCGTTTTTGCGGTCAAGGTAACAGTCTTGAGACAGCACCTACAGGCATGCATAAGGCTTGGCTTCTGACTGATGACAAGTGGTCTGCTGTCTCAGCATGCCTCAATGCTTGAGTGTGCAGNCTGGAGTGTTTTGCTGCGCTGGCGATTTATCCTGTAGGCTCCGGCTGACTTCCGACGCCAGGCTATACGACAAGAGAGACAAAGGCCGCACCGACCACATAAAAAAGGCCTCGATCGCAGGTATAGCCAGCCTGAACACTTCTTGACGCTGCATCAGGATACAAGGTGATGCAATGTGCACGCTGTTCAGCAAGTGTGCGTTCAAGCAGTGTTCATACAATGCTTCGCTGTGCTGCAATAATGCCAAAAGAACTTTTCACCTTGCAGAGTCATGTCCAAGAGCAACAGCAGACCTCCTCAGATACAGAGTTGCAGCTGCGCTGCAGAAACTGCTGCAGCTGGCAGCCTGGCAGATTTGNGATGTCATGGCTGCCGTCGCAACAAGTATTGTTAGTGAGAGAAAGGAAGGGCAAAAGGGCCACCAGAGGGGGAACATGGGTGTGTGGGGCAGTAGCCCCCCATGAAGGGGTTGGGAAGGAGGGAAAGGTGGAGGGTCAGTTGTGGGGTCTTGTCAGCCTTGCAGTGCTTTAGTGCATCGAGTCACAAGTTTGTGGGGGTTGCTCTGCCATACACCATGTTGGCTAAGAGGGCGCTGCCTATGACTAGGTGCTGTCAGTAGGAGATACCACCGGTCACCATCCTGTGAACAAGAAGGCCAAGTGCACCTTGTATCTCCGGGATCTGCAAGAACAGGCTGGCCTCAGCGATGAAGCTCTACAGCTCATAGCTCGCGTATGCGGCAACAGGTAGGAGCAGAATGCAAAACTCCCTATGCCCACACATGTCAATCTGCACAAGCTTTTTGTGCTGCCAAGTGCGGTTCAGCATGTGCTCTATCGTTGATTTGGAGTCATCTGAAGCGCTGCCTTCAACAGCACAAGCCTGGTCATGTGCAACTTTGTCAGACTCTCAGCAGGGCGAGCTAAGTGCTTTTCTGAGACTGGTAGATCTTGGTAGTGTGCGTTGTCAGACTGCACACTGTTTTATGTGGACCTGAAAGGCTTCAAGGTGAGCCATGGCTGCTTGGCATTCTAGCAAAGCAAGAGCTTGACAACAGGTTCGAGACATGCAGTGTATCATATTACACTGTCATGTCTATAGCTGTACCTTGTCCTACCAGACCCAAGTTGCTCTGCTGTTTTCCTCATGTGTCTGCAGCTGCTCATTGTTGTTTCCCAGCTGACAAGTGTCAGGAGGAACCATTTACAACACTATATGCTGCAGATATGATATGACAACTGGCAAGATAACCCTAGTGAGTGAAAGGTATGATGTGCGGGAGGAAAACAGGCGGCACATTGTGGAGATGCTCGCGCAACTAGTAGAAGAGGGTCAGAAGGCTTTCCCTGATGACACCCGGCTCTCAAACGCACCTGTCAAGCAGATACAGCAATAACTCTCTGCTGGAGGCTACACTAGCTACAAAGCACTATTGGTGTTGGACCAATACAACGCATGACAAAGTGACGTGTGGCACAAAATTCACACTTGACAGTGTGATTGTGGTGACATGTATTTTCTGCAGTTGCAAGTGCAACATGTCCTACACATGTATCAATCTGCATTCACCAGTAGCAAGCAGTGCGTACTGGCTTGAAGTGGCATGTTTTAGGCGTCTTGCATGGACACTTTCATACAGTGTGTAGGAAGTGTGTTGTATCCTGCTATCAAGACCATGCAACGACTTACACGCACCTCGTGGAGCACACTGGCTGCAATGTCATACATAGATCTCAAGGACCCATACAAATCTGATTGAGGTTGCATGCTGTGCATCTTGACCTTATCATGAACACAGTACAGCCAACCACCTTGAGATACAATCATCAGAGGGTTGATTTGATTACTCTGTACTGCAGTGACACTGCAGTGACGCTGCAGTGACGCGCTCCTTACCTGGCCAAAGATGTGCAGTTTGTATTGTGAGGGTAGCATGCAGCAAAGCTCTAGTTCCTGTATCATTGTCAGCCAATGCATAATGCCATAAAGTTCACATTTCTCGCCCACTGAAGTCGATGATAGTACTGCACTTCGTGCAAACTGTGGATGCATCAACAGGTCCAATTGGTTCAACATGACAGCAGCTGCTGCAAGGCTTGCATGGTAGCAGATTGCGAAAAGTTTCTTGATACTGTACTCACCGACTGAGACCAGGACTGAGACTGAACATCGTGTGCTTTTCTTGGTACGTCAGCAAGGATTTTTGCGTGTTGCTCGTACAGCCTAGGCTGTGGAGCAAAGGCTGTGTGAGACATGTGTTGAAGCAACTAAGGTGGTGGTAATGCGTGCCTGCATTTGATCACAGTAATGCCTCCCGACGGCATTGCAAAAGCAAATTTGAGCTTACGGACAACATGCGCTACCGGGTGTTGCTTGTGAAGTATCTTGGGGGCTGAAGGCTTTGCATGAAAAGTTTCCAAGTTTTGGAAGGCTCAGCAGCATCATGCACCCTTTGCACACAACAGTAACCCCTTGAGTTTGTCCTGACCCTACGACTCACATGCAACAGATGTGCAGTGTCTACTGGAACCCCAACTTGAGCGCACTTTGTACTCTTAGCTGACACCAGCTGACCCGGACCGGAACAGCACATGCGTGTGTATAACGCAGCTGAGTGTGGTTGGGCATTCTCAGAACACAGATATGAGCAGCAGCAAAAACTAGAGCAACAGTCACCCCTGAGTCACCATGATGCAGCATATGCTATAACTTGCTTNGGCTCTTACGCATACCAGGCCATGTGCAGCATTAGGGAGCCTAGTATTGCAGGAGGACAATGTGGGTGATGAAAGTACAGCTGTAGGGCAAACAATAGCTAGTCACTGTGAAAACATGCAACATCGGTCCACAGTCATTACAAAAGTCACAACTGTTGTGGTTTTACTATACAGGCTGTAGAAGCTACACCTGATGCTGAGGTGCGAGTGTAGAAGTCAACACTTGCTGACCAAGCACAACACACCATTCCAATCGCCAAGTATGTGATCATCTCGAACATGTGCTGGGCGATCCATGGGGACCTTGACTGGCTGCAAAATTCTGTGTCAACAAAGTTCAGGGACCACGTGGCATGGGACACAGACTTCCTGGATGGCGTACTATGCTTGTGCTGCAGCACAGCTCAAGCCAAAAGCTTCTTCAACTTGGATTTTGCCTGACAGGTAAACAAGGTGACACTTTCGTGTTGTTTGGTCCCAACAGCTTGTGACTACTGGCGTATCAGGACTACCACATACATAACCCAGAGCTAGTGAGTTTCAGCAACTTGTGCAATCCTTCGTTCAAAAAGTATTTTGCATGCACAGCTGCTAGCAATGTCGTAAACAGTCCTGACGCTACTGGTTTTGCTACTTTGATGCTGCCAAGATGATGTAAGTCGGCAAGCTCTGCAATCTGAATAATGATATTGTCTGAATGACCAGCTGACGACACTNTGACAGGGAGTGTGTCAGTCATAGCATGACAGCAGAGTGACAGCAAGTCTTGAAGCATAGTTGCCTTGTATAGATGCAGATCAGAGCATCACAAACTTGAATGACTAGCCCATGTTGAGATGTTGTGTGTCAGCTCAGCTTGTGACTTGCTGGCAAACAACCAAGTCATGCCATCGTTGAATGACCTGCAGAGCCTTCTGTGCATTGGCAGCCAGCAGCTCTGTTGCTTGCTCAAGATCACTCTTCAAGAGGGCGACCTGCACAGCAGGGCCAACAGTCCTCGCTCTGGCATAGCTGAAGCAATGCCGTTGATGTGGCTAGTGTATACAGAGCAGGCTTGCATTGCAAAGGTGTGTGTGGGCTGCTAACAAGGCATGGATGCAGGCATTTCTGTTGCTTGCTGACAAAGTGCTGTTTTAACACAAGTCACAAGTGCGTTATGGCACAGAAAGGAGCATAAGTGACTGTGAAACCATTGAGCGTGATGAGCATGTTGTTTGGATCCTGCTTGTGTGTGGCAGCATTGTAATTTGTTGCTGCCAAGTCAACGGGTATGAGAATAGATGCAGACTCGCCTGGGCAGTGGACTTCTGCAGGTGTTCCTCAATGTAGTCCACCTGATGCTGTGCATCCTCTATGGCAGCTTTGTGCTGGACCATGTCAGCCATGAAGTCATTGTTCTGCTGTGTCAAGCCATCCCCTTCTGACCTGCAGCTCAGCATATGCAAGTGTTGACTGCATGACCATGTATACTATTCACATAGTTTGTCCAGTCAGCAGTAGTGGTGATTGAGTTTCAGTGAGTGCTGATATTACCAACTGGAGCCTGACTTTATGGCAGGTGCATTGTTACACTTGATGCCGCCGTCTCTCACCGTTGCAAAATCGTAAAACCTTACTGGGATTGCCACATGCATCTGGGACATCATAAAAAGTGCGTGCAATCCTGGATGATCGGTGCATCTTTGCGCTAGCACTTGCACCTTTGTGATCTTCACATGACAAAGCCAAGCATGTGGTAATTGCAGGTTGATGCAACTCAGGTGAGGGCTGTTTTGCACTCTTGTTAGCCCGTCATGTCAAATTGCATGTTGTCCTGCGAGTATNTGAAAGAGACCTGCAACAGGCTCTGCAAGCATCGTTGCATTCTCACGATGGTAAGTACCTTGGCCCCCTATATCAAACATCTCACAACTCACAAATTTCCAGGCCGTTTTGAATGCTGTGGTTGCTCAGAGGGTATTTATTTGGCATCATACTTGCAAATGTGTCCTCTCACAAACTTCAGAACCA
Source organism: Trebouxia gelatinosa (assembly GCA_000818905.1). NCBI lineage: Eukaryota > Viridiplantae > Chlorophyta > Trebouxiophyceae > Trebouxiales > Trebouxiaceae > Trebouxia > Trebouxia gelatinosa. The sequence continues at coordinate 528,514 of KN805357.1, forward strand.
GAGCTGTTGAGTACTTTGTTTGCAGATGCCTTACAAGCAAGAGAAAATCCGCATCAGGTGTGGTTTGGTCACACAAGGCAGCATGGCTGTATAGCTCTTGCACATACTAAGCCATGTGCAGCATTAGGAACTTGATCTTGCAGGAGGAGGATGTGGATGATGAAGGTGCAGCTTTAGGACGGATGCTAGCTAGTCACCATGACAACATGCAACATCAGTCCAGGCCATTTGATGATGATGATACAGAGGCGCCAACGGCAGGTAGGGCACACAACAAGCTTGCACAGATATGCAGAAGTAATGGCAAGCATACTGGCTTGGAAAGGCACACTCAGGACTGCCTGCTGCAGATACAAACATACCTTGACAAACTCTGCAGTTCTGCCATGCCAGCATAAATGCAGTTCGCATGTGATACGTACGGTCAACAGTGCTATTGACTTATTGCATGCAATGACCAGACGGCACAGACCTTTGCCTCGTACATGTTCAGCACCTATGTGTCATTCTCAGAGCCTGAAACACTCCATGATTGTTCACAAGATGACAGTTTTATCACTCATGTGTATACATAAGCCCAGCTGGCTTGCAGGGCTGCGTCAAGGGTTTCTGGACCGAGGTGCTTCTGCTGCACAAAGGCAAAGCAGACAAGGGACCGGCCCACGCAGTATGCATGACTCAGCGCTTGAAGCAATAGGTGAGCAGCATAGCAGCACTGACTTGACTCAAACCCGTCATGTGTCACGCTTAGCATTGTGGAAATTGTGCTCTTGAGTTTGACCATAGCTGCCAGCACTGCATATGGCAATCAGCAGCTATACAGCTGTGCTGTGACCCACAGCTATACATTGCTGCTGAAATTTGGTATGCTTCTTAATAGCCTAGATACAATACTGTGCCTGACAGGCTGTGTGCTCACCTTGTGCAGGCCGGTCCATTGGCATGCCTACTGCATTGCCCCAGTTCTTCCCTGGTCCCTCCCAGAATGNTACAGAGCAATGTGCATTCCCAGCATCAGTGTTCGAGGTGCATGTGTTTATGCACAGCTACCAGCACAGCAGAAAGACACGGCAGGCAAGCCTTGACTCGTGCCAGCAAGCTTGGCTGCGTGCAGACGTTGTTCGCAGCTTGGCGCCGCATCTGGGCATGCGTCCTAATGCATGTGCGAGAACATTTGATGATGACGTAAGACTAGAGACATATCAAGTCCAGACGGACCCAAAACACACAGTCTGAAGTACCACCCAAAAAGCTCACTAGGAAACNCGTTCAAGCCGTGACAAGCCACTCTTGCCTGTCTCGAACTGCAGGAATCTTCGGAACGCAGAGCGATCTGCCGGTACCATCGTTCTCCAGCAAAGTAGAGCCTTTTCCGCCCCGGTAAGTCGCATGCATGAGTTTCAGGGCATTGTGGAACAGTGCATTGCAATCTGTCGTACAATNAGAAAGGGCAAAGCAAAGCCAGGCAGAGCCAGAGGCCTCTTCGCCCCTCCTGCAAAGCAGGTGCTAGAGCGTGGTGACAGCAAGCTGGGCAAGAGGCGCCGAACAAGTGAATATGACTTTGGAGATGTCATTATGNCCTCCTTCTTCAGCTAGTACAAGGTATACAGCAAAAATAACACTATCTTATTGGTGTCAAAGCACCCAATTGACTTGTGTACACCATGCTGTGCCAGGCAGGCACAGTAAGGTTTCAGAGTTCCTGCAGCAGCTGTTACCCATTGTGAGCTTGGATAGCGTGTAGCTGCTGTGCCAGGTCAACCACCTCGCTTGCAGGTCTGCTGCTGAATGTTGTGGTTGCTCTGCTGTGCATGACATAATGGCTACTACTATTTTGTGCTGTGCTGTGCCTAAGAGGTAGTTGTGTCTGTGATTGCAGTCTGTCAACATGACCACAGCAGCTCAAGCTCTGGGGAGAGCTCTTGGGCAGAGCTCTTGGGACTCTAAGAGTGGGGTGTATAGGCATCTGCTTCTTCTGCTGCTGCACTGCACAGTNCAGCTGCCGGTGAGTGTGACAGTCACGTCATGCTAGTGCTGGGCATTATACAGTGCTTGTTGCTGAGCTTATTTGCGTCTCTGCATCACTTGACACAGACGGCAAACTCTGACTGACATACAGTAGGCAAGATGATGCATGTAAGTTGCTGTGCTGGACATCCATCATCTTGCTTGCCGTATGTCACTCAGAGTATGCCATTGATCTACAAGAATGCTCTCAAGGCTGTTCCATATAAGGCAAGCACCAGAATTTTAACTCGTGCTGTCATGTTGCAGAAAGTGTGCATCACTGTGCCTGGAGTGCGGCCGNCTTCAACACTTTGGCTATTCACGTCCACATCGATGGTCACTCTGTAGGTCAGGCAGGCACTCCTATTGATAACACTTGTAGCAACACTATTAGCCACAGCAGTGATGTCAATTGCAACATTAACAATGGCAACAAGCAGTTACACCAACATCACCTTCTATTTTTAACTTCAGCNATGTCAGTTCACATGCTTTTGAAGCTAGCATAGCAACCTGTCTATGTGCTAACAATGCGAATTCAGCATGAGTAGCTCACAATCCTCTTGCCGCTACTTCACTTCACACACCTCTGCCTTTACTCCAGCAGCATACAAAAGCTATGAGGAACTGAATAAGTGAATCCAGATGCCATTTTGGGCCCGTGTCGACCGGGCTCATGCCTCATACTCTGTACTCCAGCACCTAAACAAGACTACCTGATCACATACACAGGTGTTGTATCCTGTCAGAGCGCATGTGCTTCCTGCAGGTAGCCACAGAGGGAGATGCATTCACCATGGCATTCCACGACCCAATTGATGCCATTGCATGGGCACTGAATGTGCAGCACCGCCTGCTGACGCTGCCATGGCCTCCTGAACTTCTTCTGCACCCCGAGTGCAGCAAGCTGGAGAGCCCAAACGACCCCAATCAGCTGCTGTTCCAGGGCTTGAGGGTCCGAATGGGNTGAAGTCCTGCGGGCCAAGCTTGCCTGGGGCAGCATAGTGCTGCCTGCTGTAGACCGCAAACGCTGCAGTACTGTACTGTTGGGGTCTGCCTTCACGCCGTTGGGTGTTTCAGCACTGCAGGTACATGCGGCGCGAGCATCACAATGCTGTTTTGTCTGCAAAGACTACACAATGTGCCAATTACCAGGGTGTTGTCACCACACAGACAATGCTGAATCTCCTGCTCATTTATGTAAAGGCAATAATGCTCATGAGATGGGGCGTGTGCAGCATTTATAAACCAGTGCTGTGGCTTGTCAGATGCCGTTCAGCTCACACAGCTGCTGATCATGGTGCTCACACACTGTGAAAGGCAGAAGCTAGCAGCACCAACACAGAAGTACAGCAATGTAGCAGCTGATGTCGGGCAGCCTACATGTAGGTGTAGAGCTTGGTGACAGCTCCCAAGGGGCCTCTAGCATCTGCTGACAAAAGTACTGACCTGCGCCTGGCAGCCCTGCCAGAACGAGTTGACCTACAAAGCGATATGCCAACTCAGCTGCTGCACATGCTCAGACCAGCAAGACATTCCTGTACTCTATCACATTACTGCTATATGCTAAGTGGGCCGTCGACTTATTTTGGTCAGGCTTGTCTGTCATTCTGTCAGCATTTGAGCTATACACCAGGAAGACTAGCTACCTGCATGCAAGCTCATGGGTCAGAGCTGCAACATGTGGCCAACCAGGTGGCTGCAAACACCTGCGCAACTGAGCAATGGCCAGCTAAATACAAGCAGAATCAGTCATGCTGTATTTATGCATTATCAACCTNTTGTGTCTGGCTTTGTTCGATTGAGTGTTCCTTTTGGTGCCTCCACAGCTCCTGTTTTGTCTCACTCGTAAGTACAGGTGTCGGGTTTCAAGCTTTTAGGCTCCGTCAGCGTGTATGTATCATACATTNTGAAGATATTCATGTCATAGCAAGCTATCTTAGCAACTACAGACGCCAACTACCAGCAACTTTTTGGAAGGACGTGTCTGCACAGCATTTCAACACTAAGCACGGGGAGTATACTGGCAAAGAAGTTCTTCAAGCTGCCACGAAGAAGTTTCGGCTACTTGGGACTTCTCTGTATGAAGTGCCTAGACAGCGCACTGTCTTCCTTTTGTGTTTCTGACACTTGCAAACGCAAGCACATGTGAAGCTCAGTGTGCCAAGCTCTGAGCATGCAAGACAATGCACTGTAAAGCTGTATGTGACTCTTGTCTGAATCTGGCATAATGTGCATCATGGCACCTCTCACACAAGATGCAGCAGGCTGTGCAAATCTCGCAACAGTCCCAAACTGTGCAACTACACAGGTCTGTGAATCTCATACAAGCCACTCCCAGCTCTGGCACAAATAAGACTACCCAGCTGTCAATTCACACCCAACAAGGCACACGTAGTAGATGGCAGGCATATCAGTGCTCCTGGACTATCAGAAAAGGTGTATGTGCTAATATTTGACGTTTGGCACCAGGCCCTGATTATGTACTGTGGATCAGCACCCAAGACAGCTGCTTTAGTGGATGTGCGTGAGGGTGTATATAGGGTTTATGTAGTCTTCAGGCCTACATAGACATGCAGCAAATTAGCTTCACCTGCAGGCTTAGGAGCTGCAGCAGCAGCTTCACCGCTGAGCATGCCAGATTCCCGCATGGCTTCCAGCTCAGCTGCATCCTCAGCTTCCTCTGCTCAGTCCCCACACACAAAGTGTCACATGCCCCTCTCAAAGTCGCCCCCCTCCTGCGTCTTGCATCCCCGATACAGCCCCTGGAGAAGACCCTTCTGTATCTTTCCAGCCCAGTTGCAGCCGCTGAGGATCCGCAGGCAGGCAGCTGGGTGTCAGACAGTGTGACTAGGGATGCTGCTTCCAGCAACAGACTTGTATCAAGGACCCCAGAAGATACTGCAACATAATTCAACAGCATGCACACCTACACCTGCAGCTGCTGCAGGTCTGCGCGACCTCAATGCCCGAGGCTGTAGCTGCAGTGGAGCAACTTGAGTTTGATAAACTCGATCTTGACATGCATATGTCAAGTGCCATCACTCCAGCAAAGCAAATCAGCTATCAAGTGTATGACAGTGTAGCAGCGTGTTGTGCCATGCAGATAGAATTCCCATGTCAGTTTGGCAAAAGTCATTGCACGGTGGATCCAATTCAGCAGCTGCTGCCCTTGCTTGAAGACACNGCCTGAGGCACTGACTGCCTGCCTCCTGCTGCACATCCCCCACCACATCACTGCATGTAACATCCTGGTTTGTTACAGCACAAAAAAGGTTGAGTGACATTGGTGGGTATGTTGCAAAGGATGCAGTGTATCGTAAGCAAGTGAGGCCATGTCAAGCAACAGGAGCTTACCTTCAAATGGCTGTGTTGCACACGCGAGCTTGTGCATGGGTTGCACGAAACAGGTATGCGGGCAGCATATAAGGCACTGTGAGTGCATGCCATCGTGCATGTATTCTAAGATCAGTGCAGTTTCTGTTGGACACCTTTGTAGGCCACATGCTGACAGTAGTTTGCTGATGGAGGCTTGAGTAGCAGCAGGCAGCTGATCAGGCTGTGCAAAGTCCCTCCTGGCTGGTGGAGGCAGAATCAAGCTGACTTTCTGANCATTGTGCCTGTTGCAGCTTCGAAACCCCGGCGTGTCAAGAAGCCTCACCACCTGGATGAGTTTGAATCTGGCTTTGACGATGAGCTGGAGCCTTCAGGCTTGCCTAGAAGGAGCACCATTGACAGAAAGCGCAGATTGGGTCCTGCCATGGAGACAAGGCAAGTCTGGTTTGCAGTCTACATATCCAGTCACCCAAACCCATGCACTGATTTTGCCTCTCCCTGTGCCTCCCCTCACTCTCTGACTGCTCAGGACAGTGACATATCCTGGCAGCATTGCATTGATTGACACAATCATCCTCCTGCTGGATTGAGGGAGTTCTGCCATGTGAGAAGGTGCATGTGCCAACAAGGTCAGGTGTCAATGAGCGCTGGCTGATGCAGGGAGGTCAAACAACCCAGGCGGGAGTATCCAGAAGGGTCTTTGCCAAGGAAGTCCACCAGCAAATACGACAGCAACACTGGCAAGCGTATCAGCAAGCCTGCAAGGGTTAGCGGCACACCATCCACCCGCTTTGATGGGCAACAGGTGAAAGCGCATGCAAGTCACAGCAGTGGACCCCAAATGAGGCCCTCCCACTATATACACAAGTCTGCTTTTCCAGATTCTCTGTATACGCCAGGGTCAGCTATTGCATGCCTTGGTTTGGGGTTGAGCTTGCATCAAAATGCTTCTAGCTCATGTCTAATCCCTTTTACTAGCTTGTGTACTCTATGCAATGTGTTGCACCTATACTGCTGTCATATACACCTCTGCAAGCAACATGGCGCCTGTGTACTGGAGCGTGATGATTTGCTGATTGACAACTGCAGGGCTTGCATGTAGTCTACATGCACTGTCTTGCTNCGCCCAGCTGCGGCCTGTCACTGAATGTCAGTCAGAGAGTGCTGTAATGCTGATGTGAGGCAGCAGCCGTAATGCAATGGTGGTTGTTGGAAGTCACAAGGGTGCAGGCTGGTAAGCACAGTGTCAGAGATGAATGTATAGAGCGGTCTGACAACAGTCCAGAAACCCAGGCAGGTGCACACTGATGATGCTCACTTGCAATGCACTGCTGATATGGGTCAGAATGATCCCGACCAAATGATGAAGCACTGGTGCAATGAGCAGTGGGCTGACAAAGCACACAGCAGCATCTGCCACGTTACATGCCTGACATCACAACTACACATGGTTGCGAACAGCAGGCAAGACCTACACTGTAACTGCTGGACTGCAACTGCAGTACACACTGCACCAGTCTGCACAGCTGTGTCAATCATTGCAACGACTGCATGCTGTCTCTGGAGATACATCTCAGCAGCCATGTTCAGCAGTGTATGTAACTATGTGAGCGAGCTCATGTTGACTGCAGGAGCCATCATTGGAGAGCTTCACACGCTTAGAAAGATTGATGATGGACAACTGTGATCGTTTGAGTACCTTGTGCTTGAGCCTCCCCTTCCTGCGCCATGTGTCTCTGCAGGCCTGTGAGGCACTGACACAGGTGAGTAATAAGAGACTGGCTGAGTCATCGCTTGTTTGGCTGCAAGCTGACCTACTTGGCNGAAGATGCATACTTCCCACAGCTGTGGGCAAACTTCCATGCTGCTCTGAGCCTCTGTGATGTGCCTCTGATGTCTAAGAGATCTTTCAGATGCTAGGTGTACACTCCCACAGCCAAAGATCGAGCTTGCACCGAAACATTCAGAATGGCGTCCAATGGCGGTTGGCATACGACCGCATGGTTTAGTCAAGCTGCACGCACTGAAGTACGGACTAAAGCCTGCCAGTCAGGAAGTCACCAACCATGCAGTAGCTGATCAGCATAGGCGCTGGCCTGTGCAGCCAGCGTTGCCTATGCAGCCGGTGTTGCCTATGCAAGCCGCATACAGAGCGCAGATGCAAGTAACGTGTCAAGCTACACACAATCATGAGTGCCAGAATTGCAAGGCAGATTGAGCAGGGCAATTTGTGTCCTCATGGATGTTCACATCATGTATTGCACTGCACTGATGTGAGATTATCTCCTTGCGGCTTTAGTCAGCTGCAACTTGCGTAGTGGCATTTGCAAGATTGGATCACTGCGGACCAAGACAACTTTGTGTGGAAGCCTCTCATTGGTTCGGTCATCATCAAACCTTGCTAGCTCCTGAGTGACTGAAAAACGCATAGTAGGTACCTGACGTTGGCTGAAAGTGGTGGAAAGACATGACAACATGGTACATCCCAGTCAAAACTGGGATGTCAGGTATCGGGTATGTTACTATTTCGTCATGTGATTGACATGTCACCTTGCATTTCAACCACTAGTACAGTGTAGCTACGCAAGCCAACGAGTTGGCATGCCACACCATGTGCGCACATGGTGTGTGAACGTCAAACATCACAAGCCAATTTATGGGGCACCAAGTGCAACTTCAGCTACTTGATGGCTGCTCATCATGCGTCTTGCAATTATATCAGCCTGTCTAATGGGCTCGGGGATGCGGAATTTACAACAAAGCTGTACAATACTGCAGGCAGTGCTAAGATTAATCTTGTGACCAACTGAAACATACACTGGCTGTTTAATTTGCAGATTCTGACGGACTGCACAGCCTACTACCTGCCCAGCAGCATTTTCTAGATTGAGCACCAGCTTCTGCTCTTTGTCCAAGGCACTCTTGACCTGTTTCTCGTTCATGTTGCAAGCTGGTTGCAGCAGGCTCTTGGCTACACCTATGGTGGGAAAGTCACATTGCACACCCAGCTGACTAGCTGACCCACAGCCTTGTGGATGCAAGATCCCAAAGCCGTCTACGAGGCAAATTTGGGGCTCAAGGTTTGTGTGTCTGATTTTGCGCAAAAGGTTGCAGTAACAAGGACACTCCCGGAAGCCAAGAAAGCCCGATCGCCAGGGTATGTCAGTGGCTGTATGCTCAACTTCTGTGTGTACAAGCTGGCACTCTGGGAACGACACAATTGCAAGGACGCCAACGCCTGCTGAGCCTTGCGTAGTCCACTGGATGTCAAGCCCCCCCACCAAGCAAATCTGGGCTAGCTCAACGCAATCTCGTTCGTTGATCAGGGATCGCCATTCGCGCTGCTTTGCAACGAAATCAGACTGCCAGGCGTCCATGCTCTCAAGGTTAATGTCTGCTAACGCAACGGGCAATAAGACTTTGGCGCTTGACGATTCAGAACACGTCGTGCGTGCTGTTTTGAAAAAGCAGCGCATGCTATGCTTTGGCTTTGTNCCTCTTTCAAGGTGCATGGAAGTGCTGGTCAGCGTCAAGGGCGTCTCACTGAAACTATCTGGTGGGATGTTGTCTGTGTTGCACTTGTTCTCTTACTGTGGTGCACTTGCTGTATTGCCCTCAGCACGCAAGTGGCATCAAAGAGTGCCTGGTTTTTGGCGCTCATGCTGATGCATTATGTGCTGCTTGCAGCTTGTGTACAACTGAGCACACTTTGCAGTATCACAATGTTGTTACATACTCCAGAAGCTTATAAACGGGGTGCAACAATACTGTGAAGCTAGAGAGCGGTCGTGCTCATTTAAACACCATGCTCAAATTGACTGACCTGCCATTGTTTGCAACATAGCTTATGCATGCAGGCACAGCTGCCACCATCAACAGCAAACGAGCTGCAGCAGCACAGCCTTTTGGAGAGCACTGTCAACACTGGCACAGTAACAATAGGCACAGCTTCTGGCTCTGAGCAGAGTGCAAGCCTGCAAGCCGCAATAGCAGAAGGCTCAGTCATGCAAGAGTCCAGTCAGCCCATCCTATCNTCATGTACAGCACCACAGCCAGTGCTCCTCAGCAGCTGGCCCCCTACCCCGCCCCGCTGGGCTCCCCTCCAGCCNAGTGCATAGCCCGACTGTAGCTGTGGCGGTCCAACCTTGTATATTCCCTTGATGTGTATGTACCAGTCTAGTATATACAACTCAACTAAGGTGCACAGCAAGGAGCAGACTGCCACTGTTATCTTCCCTAGTCCCTACTGGGCAGCTGGCAATGGCACGCGGTTGAGTAAACATAATTGAAGCATACTACATGACTAGCGCTGTTCATGAATGGCTTAATTCAGGTGTTTTTCAAATCATGGTTGACAATGCGTCTCGACATGCATACAAAGGTACAGGTGGCAACATGATGTTACTAGGACACAGTCCTGGACCAATAACCTACGAGGTTGCAGGCTGGTTGCACAACAAGTTCAACCACCACATGTCATGTTCACGCTTGATGGGCTGCCCATCCCTAACTCCATCAGGCCATTCTACATCAATGTGATTCATAAACAGTGGGTATGCACATGCACCTGGGACACCAGCCCACTCAAAGTCTATGATACGCACCGTGCCTGACACCACCAAGATATTGTTGGAGCGCGAGTCACCATGCACAAAGCCGGCTTCATGCAACAAGCCTACAGCAACTTTGAGATCTGCCAGTGGCTTCTCTGTTGCATCATCCCACAAGAACCCAGTGACATACTCCATGACCACCATGAGCCACTTGTCTGCAAGGCTTGCCATGCCTAAATAGCGTGGTGCATGCCTACTGGAGGCTAGGCACGTATGGGCATCCTTGCTATATGACTTGCAAAATTTCACCAGCACAAAGGCTTCTTCTTTCTCCAGCGTTGCCTTGAAGCAGGTACTAGAAAGCTTCTCCTTGTAGTGCAAGTGCATTTCACTTCCTTGCGGCCCAATGAAGCTTGCTGAGTATGGGTACTCAAGCTGCCGTGTAGGTACCTGCTGTTTAGGCGCTTCTTGATCCAGTGCTTCATAGAAGCTGCGAAGGCTGGGTAGGGCCTTCCTGATAGCCGCAAAACACCGAGCAGCTTGCACCATCAATCTACTGTGAGGCTGCCAAAGCAAAGAAACCATGGGGCTCAGCTGGTCACATGTGGCCATGTCAGAAAACACAGCCCCAGAAAGACTCAGGTTTGGGCCAGCCAAATCTATCAACAAAGTTGGACAGACAGATACACGTCTGATCTTGGCAGCCTGAAAAGCATGGGCTGCAGCGTATGCAGCATTCTGCACATGGACAGCTCCACCACCAGACCCTATCTCATTTTTGACTTCAATGTTGACCAAAAGACCACCCAGGTGCAAGAAAGAGCCATCAGTCTCAGCCCTATTGTATATTGCACGTTGAAAGGTCACATTGAACTCCTCGTCTAACAACTCCCAAAACCTTTTCATTCGAACCTCCTCATTGGCAAACGTACCAGACATTGATGAAGCCACAAGGACAGCAAATTGGCAGTCAGCATCTGAGGGAGTTGCATACTCACAGTCATACGAGACCTGTGCAAGAATAGGGTCCAGCAAAACCACAGGAGTAGGTTGCTTGGCATCATCACCAGCAAAGCGATGAAAGCACATGAACCTTTGCAAGCCTTGCAAACTGCGGGCTGTCCACCCATTCTCTCCAGTAGGCTTGCCGTACGAGGACGGCGACGGCAGCTTGCTGTTTGCTCTGTTTGCAATCTCTTCCCGTGTGTTTGCAGCAGGATCTGCAATGAACCCTGGGTTGTTTTGATAGATGCACTACAAGCAGAAAAGTGCTTGGCAACAGGCTGTTGAGGCAAAGAAGCAGCTCATCAGGCTACATGCAGACAGCAATGAGCTTGATACTTCATGACAGCAGATGTGGGATGTGCTACTTGCGGAAAAGCTCCAAAGCTCGCAGCCAGCAAGCCATGCACGTTGAGCNGTTGTGGCATCCTGATCTGCTGCATCACCAGTGTCGGGAGCACCTTGGCGCAGCGGAGTGTTATTGCTTGATGAATCTGAGGTGCTGCTGTCTCTGCNCAGCCCCAAGGCCCTGGAGGACTGGAGCAAAGGCCGTGGCGGCTACCTGATAGATGAGCTGTCTGCCGTCAGGGAAGCCTTCACACGAGTGCAGGTAGGCTAGATGCATACAGGTGCAAGCAATGTAAGCTGTACATCTACAGGCATCTCTATAGAGGCGCATGTGTGACATCTGCATTTATGGCTTTTTGAATGATTGTGCAGGATACCAATTGAGTACTCAAGCGTGCACCTGACAAATGGGCTTTGCCATAGCATGGTTGTCACCATGTGCTGCCAACATTGTAAGCGTGATGCAAGACCAACAAAACGACAACAGACAGATGTGTGCTCACTCGAAATTGGGCATTGCTGGCTTGGAAGTCAACCACAGGATGCAATGCTGTTACCGCATGCTCAATCAGCTTGTGGACACAGCCTGCAGAAGCTGGTACTTGCCAGTGTCTGCCCCTGTGTAGGCATGCCAGCATGCAAGCAAGCTTGCCATGTTGTCACTTTGAGTCACACTTCATGAAGAAAGACCCAGCACTGCAACTTGCCACTGGACTGCTGTGCTTTCATTCCTGTACGTTGCCACCACATACACAACTTGACAGCAGCTGCATGCATTGTATATTTGCCATGAGTTGTGCAACTCGATACAGTTTGTGGCAAGTACCGATACTGGCAGGCTCTTTGTTGAGGTCAAAACTGCTGTGTGCTGCTGCCACAAAAATTTTAGCACTCGCTGTTCACGGGAATTGGTCTGCTCAGAACGATATGGTCCTATTCTGAACGCAGCAGCGTCAGCACGGGCTGCTGGCTAAGTACAGGACCAAGGTTGCACCGCACACCTCAACGCAGATAGTCTTGTACGACGCAGCAGAGGCGCCGTTGTAAGTGCTTCGACGGCAGCNGACCTGAATATGCCAAGGACCGGCAGTCAATGCTTCACGCGCGATTCAGACTCTCCGCACAGCCCTGAGCAACGGGGCAAAGGCTTCTGACTACATGTGATCATCGCAGCATGAGTCGCAGCAGGCTTTCAAGTCAACTACTGATGCACAGGCTAAGAATCTGAATAGCATGCCTGATCAGGCCTTGCAAGGAGAGAAGTAAGCGATAGGTCAACATTGCATGCACAGCATGCATGTCTATCATGTCGCGCGGTGTACAGCCGCATTACACGTTGAAGTTTGACTTGCTGATGACGGTCGCTGTTGGCCTGCCGCTCATGCTCGAAATTAGCACGTAGAACCCGCTGAGCACCCTCCGGTTGTAGTTCCGGTGACAGGCGTGCAGCTCAGTGCTTTCACGTATAAGAATGCCATGCCATTGTAAAACGCACAACCTGGCAACGCACTGTCGTGAAGCCTTTTCGGCTAGCAAGCTTCGAAGCTGCAGACCAGTGCAAGCAAGACAGTTGCAGCTCACAGGCAAGNGCGATCTAGGCATCTTCAACCTTACGAAGATATTTAGCGGATGCACCAATGCATATGCAATAATGCACGTCTGCATCACAACAGGCGAGCTGCATGCGCATGCTGCCATAGCTCTGAGGCATTTGTCAGCAGCTCGCCTTTGGGGCAATGTCACAGGCCGTAGCCACAAGCATGTTTCCTGTCTTGGGCATGCATCTGCAGATCTCGCTTAGCAAGCGTGATTCCTCCAAGAGATGCCTTGTTTTGCAATATATTGTCATATTATGACAAGCTACTCAAGACCCGACTGCTTGCTCACACTTTCTTTGTAGTGCCTGGCAGTTGCCGTTATTTGAATTCATATAAGCTTAAGGCTTTGATCTCGCCACGGAAATAGCCCGTCTTGCCACAAGTTGATCGTGGCGTGGCGTTGTGCATTCTCAGTCCTAGCTTGANTCACAGATGCGGGGCAGTAGTCGTACTTTGTAGCCGGTCGTTCAAACTCGGTTGATCGTTTTCGGGATACGCTGCCCTTGCTTGCTCTGAGAACGGGGAATTCATGCCAACGGTGACCTGTGCTGGTACGCAATCATGCGGGATCCTCAGTCAATGCAAGCTACGCGTCTACGGACCTTGAGCAAACGGTCAAATTTCGAGCAGCAGTCGCCGAGGGGAAGAAGTTGATGAACTGATATCTATGAAGTACGTACTGGGCGAAGTCCGAGTGGCACGCTGCATGTGCCTGCCTCCCAGCTCCTTACATGTGCGTAAACATGCAGCAGTGAAAGCGGANGGCAGGCAGGCGGCAAATGTGCATAGAGCAGTAACATAGCTCATACAGAACAGCATGCCACCAGCAGTCTATGTAAGTGAAGTTTGGAGCCACAAACAGAGCAGCAGCAGCAGCATGCAGCAGCAGCAGCAGCAGCTGCTAACGGCTTGATGAGCAGCAGCATCAGCAGCCAGCAGCAGACAGCAGGGCAGCAGCAGCAGCAGCTGCTAACGGCTTGATGAGCCATTATACTAGCCTAGGGACAAGGAATGTACAGAACCGGCCACGCCGTCGTGCAGCTGGAAAAGTGCGTAGCTGTATGACGCTGCAGGTGACTAAGCGGAAAGGGGAGAGCTACAAGCTGATCTGGAAGAACAAAGCAGAGTTTGTGCGCATGGCAGCCAGCACCAATGCCCTCATCATCCCTTTTGCTGCTGTGGGTGGCGAAGAGGCCTTTGACATTGCCTTAGACAGNGAGCAGCGCCATAGCATGTAGGTGACTGATCAGCAGAATGTGAACCCAACATGCCTGCTGCAATGCTATGATTCACATTTGCAATCGCATGATGTTTTGGGGCAACGCATCCACAACGGCGCATCGGCGGCACTGTGTTCAGCAACAGGATGTTGTTGCAACAAGTCTCGAAAACTTGCAACAGCGCAACATTCATATCGANGTTTGCCTTACAATCGGTCTTGGTGGTGCAGGAGTGTGGCAGAAAGAAAGCAGCTAACAAGCAACATCTGCCACTCATGACTATAGACCCTACATCTCTGTCTAGCTGCTGAAGCACACCCCTCCCAATCATGAATCTGTCAAAAGGCTTACCAAGCACAGGGAAACGTGATTGGCAATGCGTGTACTACAGTCTTGTAGCCGTCTGGACCTACTTGCACACTGCACATTGCTCAAAAGCACTACTTACGAATAGATGTATGTCCAATAATGTTTTCAAATCCCTAACAGTACCATGTCGGTGTGTCAGGTACATGCCACACAGGAAAGTCACAGCTGCATTTGTAGCGCTGTGCCTAGACTGCAAAACATGTATATATACACAAGTGTATAGCCTCGTCCCAGTACAAAGGTGATCTTGCTGGCAGAACAAAGCACTGCAGTATAATATTCCAACCCCCATCACACATCAGGCCCAACGCAGCACAGTACATCTGGAACACATACACAGAAACACAGATCAGCCAGTGTGAGCTGTGACCAATAACACAAGATACAACAGAAAGCCCCATACCACATGTAATTCTCAGTAGCTAGAGCAACAATCCTGTATCACGTAAGCGCCAAGGAATTGACTGTAACAACCACATCAGTAAATGCAAGTCACGCCTTCCAAATCTACATCTAGCCCCTACTCAGACTTGTTGACATGCTATAACATTGACAAATCTAATCAGGACCTTTGTCTATTGTCTTTCAAGCCTATTGACGGTATGAACCGACAGATGTTAATTTCTGTATGCTTGCTGCCACATCATAGCTATGTACTTCTATGCTTGGCTGCCTTTCACTTCAGATGTGCCGGTACGGTACATGCATGCTGTGGCGGGTGTACAACAGCTGGCAGCACACTGCTTGCTGCTGTCCCCTTCATTTTTGCTGGCTGCTACTACTGATAGAATGGCTTCAAGCTATGAGGCATGCTGAGCAACGAAGGGGAGGGATCAAAATGTGCCATGAGCAAAGACTGACCCCCTGCATTGATGCACAACTGCTTGTCAGTATGTGTATAAGTTATGGCGCTGGTGTTTGTGATCAACAACCATGTGCGTGCGATGCTTGATGGCACAATCGTACCATCCCACATCTTGTGCAGTGGTGCAGCACTGCAAGTGTGGTGTAGCAAAAACTGTAACATGCACTGCCAAGATCCTTGAGCATGTAGCATCTGTACGCTGTACGTCCCTTCTCTACCTCCACACATACCAGACAAACCAATACACAAGTGTCAAAGGCGGCACACATACTCGCATATGAAGAGCGCTGAAACCTAAGAACCTGAGGCTTCACAAATGATGTAACAGCTCCATCTTGCAAGGCCAGCGTCTTNTAGGCCTATTGCGGCCTGCCCGCAAGCGGAGAGGCGACTTTGCTCAGAAGCTTGTGTTTCACTCAGGCCACAATGACATGGAAATGTGACCGGGCAACATCGCCATTACATTTGTGTGTGCTTTGTACATGTTGTGCCGCTGCAGTCTTGCTTCAGTTGAGCTCAGAACCAGCACATGCTGATGCCTGCTTGTCAAACTTACCCTCAAGCAGTTGCTTTTCAGAGGTCCCCATGCAGCAGGACTATATTACACTGCAAAACATGCAAAACCATGGCTAGTCAGGCCAGTAGTCAGAACCTTTTCCATGAATGACCAGCATGACCAGTGTGCTAGTGGCAATTATATTGCACAGTAGACGAGCATGAGCCATAATTAGGGAAGTCACACCAGGGCATGTCGGTACCTTAAAGTATACCATGCACGTGCCTGATCAGCTTTATCACATTGGAACTGGTCCTTGCAGCCAAGTAAGGCTCGACTCCCTTTGAAAGGTGTC
Source organism: Trebouxia gelatinosa (assembly GCA_000818905.1). Lineage (NCBI taxonomy): Eukaryota > Viridiplantae > Chlorophyta > Trebouxiophyceae > Trebouxiales > Trebouxiaceae > Trebouxia > Trebouxia gelatinosa. The sequence goes on from KN805357.1 coordinate 544,663, forward strand.
CAGAGCGCTAGCTATCTGCACAACATGTGGAGCAAGTTGCTTATCATCTGCACAGTATGTAAAGCAAGTTGCTTATGGCATGGGTTATTACTTGTTGCTGAAATTCATGTTGCAGCTGAGTCCCCCGTAGATCGCGCAGCATCCGCATACAGTAACGCACCGAAGGAGCAAATCTAGCGACTGCACAGCTGCTGTCGCGTACTGACGTGTAAGCATAGCAGCCTGCTCTGTCGTAAAATTGCGATCTCAAGTGTAGTGCGCTGTGGCCTGCACAGTGCCGTGCGTGGCCGTATACGTTTACATTTACGCTGTTTACCAGGTGAGAGGGAGGTTCAGCTTTCGACAACGTACTCACACAGTCCTGTATGTTCAGCTCAGGCTTGTTGACAGGGATAGGTGCTGCTTCTAAAGCAAAAGCCTTTGGCGACCAGCAAATTAGGACCATGGCAGGGGACTTTGTGCTTGATCCTCAGCTGGAGGGCTTTCTCGAACAGAGTGGCANTCGTCTGATTGTTGTTGTGCTTTATGTTACATGTTGCGACTGCTGTTACAGCTGCCAAACAGCCCACAGTCACACTGCAGACTGCTTGCCTGCTCCAACGGCTGTTTGCTTTGACAGGCTAGTCAGCTGCATGGCATAGCAATGACAACATCANGGGGGCCTTGTGCTTGATGTCTGGGACTTGAAACCGGGCTTCCACCTCTGCCATAACATTCAGGAGAACTCAATGTGATGTCACAAGTCGCAGCGCAACCCAGGAAATTCCCCATGGATTGGGGAGCAAATAGCAGCACCCATACAGTCAACATCCGGAATAGCTGGAGAGCATGGACAAGCCACTCATACTGCAGCACAGTAAGCTCCAGCTGCCCACGATGAGACTGATGCCTGACCACATGGCATATTGCGTATCCTGCTTGGCTTCACACAAGGGTTTGGTTGTTTGGTTGAGGAGGGAAACCCAAGTGAAACACCCCCACTTAGGGTTTGCCGCCAAAGTCTGGCGTGTGCATGTCTATATTTAGGGTTACTTGGTGCNTGTAGCTGTTTCACCAGCAAGACCAAAGCCTGGAATGGCTGATACACCATCCTCCTCGCTGTGGGCAGCTGGCGTTGCAGTGGAAGCCTCTGCCAGAACACCCCCTCAGCTGTCAGAAGCCCTGTCCAGATCGCGATGGCAGCAGCAGCAGTCGAGCAGCACTCTACCACAGGCCGCTGCTGCCTCAGTGCCTGGCCAAAGTCTATGTCAATCCAGTGCTGCTGCATGTAGCCAGACAAGCACAACATGTGCAGATTGCGGTGGGCCACCCATAACACGCATGCGACCCCCTCTTGCCAGCACTGCAGTCACTGCAAGTCGGAAGGGCACAGGGAAAGCTCAGAGCAGCTCAGGCAGTGCAGCTGCTGAGCTGNCGTCACAAGACAGCTCTGACAGCTATTGCCATACTGCAGCAACACCTGCCTTGATGCAGCCTGTCCAGATTCCTGCATCAGGACTCTGCGGCTGAATGAGTGGGTCTGACCAGACTGTGTCCTAGCTTCAGGAAGAGTGGCTTGCTGGTTTGCAGTAACACCTGGCAGTACAAAGCCTATCCAGGAAGCAGCCTGTCTCACACCCACCAGATGCACCTGTATGCATCTGTACAGTGACCCACTACAGCCAAGATTGTGGATATGAACCTCACCATTCACTATACTGCTAAACATCCAGCAGTACCAGTACCCAAATACCTGCTGGGGTAACCCAACTGTGTGGCTTGTACTGACTGAGCTATTGCTGCTCTGCAGCCACACCAGATTCAATGCAGCCAGTCCAAGCTCTGCTGGAAGTGGCGGCATTCCCAGATGCTGCCATAAGCGCCATCAGCTTCAACTTCTGGCACCGCCTGATGCGCCACCTCAAATCAGGCTTCTCATTGCCTGATGAAGACTCGCAAGAGCCTCAGTCTGAGGTAGGGATGCTGCCACACCACCCTCTCCTGGACACACTGCCAAGTTGCAGCCTCAGCTAGAATGGTAAACATATCATGACAATCCTTCTGGGATGTCAAGATGTTCCGGTCAGCAACAATATCAGATGTGATAGGTCTATTGGAAAATTTGGTTTTTAGTTTGTCAGTAAAGCAACAAGTTTCAATTGCAGCTTCATGTCAGCAATCCTGCAAATGGTATGACTGATTTAGTATGCAGCGTGCTGTGCGTGACATCTGAATGACTTTGATTGCTCAGCAGTAAGCCAACACTTTTGTGTGTAGCACCCACAACAGCCTCAGTGAGGTTGGAGTGCAATTAAGTGATGACAGACTGGCAAGATGCGCCCTGCCAGCTTTGTGATCAAGTTCTCATACTGTCAATAGGCACACATGCATTGCCAATATTGTTCAGAGAGATTTGCTCTTCACAAGAGATCAGCCAAAGTGTATGTGTGGGTGAACGCTTTTCACACNCAGGAGCAGGGCAAGCCAGTCTACACAGCAAAGCCACAACCGTCAACCACTTTGGAGCGGTGAGTCTTGCTTGGAAGCGCGACAGCCATGCAGGTTGTGCGCACACATCATGCAGCAGCTGCGTTGGCAGTGTTTTGTTTAGGGCCCGACTTTCTGCAGGACCAATACTCTAGCAACAACACATACCTGCAGCGCTATGTCCTAATACCTCCAACGCAAGGGCTGAACTCAAGCACACCCATCTTCTTGTTTACAGCGTCAGAGAGCCCTCTAGAGTATGCAACTTCAGCTTGCCTTTGTGTCACTACTCCACAACACTCAATGCCTNACAAATTGTCCTAGAAAGCTATAATGGCTTCACATCAGCCACTCTGGTCTTCAGGCAGCACCAAAGCAAGTGAATGATGCTGTGGGCTGATGCTGGAGTGATTCACTTGAGACATGTGTTTCTCAGTCTCTGATTCATGGGTTTGGTAGCGGACTGAGCTGAAGAAGCAGAAGCAACGCACTGTGCTGGTGGTCCTCCACTTGTGAGCACTGGGTGTCTCTGCTGTTGATGTTATGTGATCCCACTGAGCACCTGGATCTCACTCTGCAGATCACACAGCATCGTCAAGTTTCGGCATACTGCTGAAGGTAAAGCTGAGAAGAGCAAAGTATGTCACATCAAGCTAACTAACACCTACCGGGAATCACTTCAGCACCGTGAATAATCTGGGAGCGGTGCAGTGGTCTATACACGCCCAGTAGTCAAAGTACTGCCCTGTGCAATGAGCTCCTTGGTGTCCCTTGATACGCTTTGTGCACTTCTGGTATGCAATCAACTGCTTCATGCATTCCGGTTTGCAAGAGTCCTCGATTGCAGGCTTCGGACACTCGCCTTCCTCGGCCATCGCGACTGANAGACATCCTAACCAGCAGGTTACATCTCTTGCATGCATACTTTACTTCCATCATCTCAGCAACACTGTGAGTGCACTTGGCTGCTGAAGTGGTGGTTGTGTAAGAGAGATTGTTGCAGATGCACAGCGGGGAGACTAGGCTGGAGATCAAAATGTGCAGGAAGAACAACTTCCACTTCCCTCTGCGGAAAACACCGCAGAAGCGTCGGCGTTCACTCCTGATATAATCACTAAAAAAAGAATAACTAATGTGTTGAGTGCCAATTTAGCAGGCTGCATGTCCTGCGTATGTTCTGCATTCACGAGCTGTCTCAGCAAGTCAGCGCTGTGAGTGCAGAGCTTGGCTGCAGAAGTGGTGGCTCTGGAAGAGAAGGTCCTGCAAGTGCGCAGCAGAGAGATCAGGCTAGAGAGCCACTCTAGCAGGCTGCAGGAGGGCCTGGAAGCTGCCCAGAAGCAGCTGCGCAGTACTGCGCATGATCNATACAACACTGATACAGAGTGCAAATTTGACTTTGACTCTGGAGCATTCAGCCTGGCAACATGTGGAGTTTTGGCCAAAACATGTCGGGCTAGCATCGTCTATACTAAGATCTTAGGTGTGAGGGGTCCCCTTACCTCACATGACATATCCACCATGGNGAGTGTGTAGTGCATCTGGATGTGAGCATGAACTTTGAATCTCAAACGCATGCAATGTGCCATGAGTTGGATGCAATGAGCACTGCACAACATGGCATGGCTGCTTACCAACCTGTGTTGCCAGTAACTCTGCAAGGATCTCATCGTCAGGTGCAGCAGCCAGCACGTCTGCNCAAGCCGACACATGTTGCAGAGCAACGCTGCTGCAATCCTTGCAACCATTATGGCAATATGCATGCAAACGGTCTCGTGTTAGTCCTAGGCGTTGCACCACAATGCAACAGTAGCTTGCATCTGTTTCCGTTGAATTGCCATGTGCTGGTAACTCTTGTCCTTTAAAGCTAGTTCCGCAGCTCCATGTGATCGAGACAGTGTGTCTGTGTATGATCAGCTCACAAAAGTGCATATGAAACGTGCCAGAACTTTGACCGAGAGCGTGGAATGTGCCAGTAACACATATATGTGCAGTGCGCTGCACACTGGACAGCGTTCAGTAATGCTTCAAATCTAGTTATTGAAATAGCATAAGGACACCTGGCACATTGACAAAGTTAAGTGAATCTGGACAATCACCCACAACGTGTTCATTGGCAGAGGATCAGTACAGGCAATCAGCAGAGAGGCTCTTTTAGCTGTACGTATGCTCTGACCGTGGACCTCACTATGGCAATATGATTGTACTCATCACATGTGGCTCGTAGGTATGCCACATTGGATGTTGCAGCACAACGCTGTCTAGCAGACTCCATCATGTCTCCTCTTGCGATGGTGGTTAGGGGTGTCGTGGGTGTGCACACCATGCTTCTNGAGGCCTAAACACGCAGCGACTCGCAATACTGTGCCTTTTCAGCCGTCTGACACCTGCCCGTTTGTACTGCTGGTGTCGTTTGTACTGTACGTCTTCTGCGAGTTTTGCCACTTGAGTGATCTACAACATGGCCGAGGACACACTCAAACGTGACCGAGAGGATGACAACGCAGAAGTTGTTGCAGACGCTGCTCAGGCCGTCCGTCCGGCTGTGGAGGANACTATGTTCACCAGCGGCAACATGAACAATCAGCTGCTGCAAAGTGATGCATGCTACTCTGTTTACCGCTTGTTATCATGCTCTGCAATTGCTTTTTGGTGAGATTGGTCCTTGTGCCAGGAGCTAGCTGTTGCCCAGCATATCTGGTGAACTTGTGTTTTGCTACAATCAACCACCGGTGTCCTGTGTCATGCTCAGCGGCTGGGGATGATCAGATGTTATCTCAGCAGTGTGTTTTGCATGCTGGCCCATTTTGACTAGCAAGCCTGAAATGGTTTTGATTGACTGAATATAGCTTCCTCTGTACAGATTTATATGCAGCTGTTGCTGTTGGCTCAGGCTGTTGAGTGTCTCCTGGACAACATGTTAGCTACAACAGTGTGCTTGTGTCTGAAACTGGGATGACTTTGATTGGCATGCATGAATGGTCATGATTCGACAGCTGTAACTTGCTTGCGTCATGTTTGCCAAGCTCTGTGTGCGTGATGCTGTGTTGAGTGCTATATCCTGGCTGCTGATAGATTATTTATTAGATACGCTGTTTGACACATAACAACTTGCAGACTACATTGGAGCAAGTGTCCTTGTAGGCAAGAAGTTGTTGTGAGCACCTTGTCGCACCTCAGCAGGTCAGTGTTGCAGCCAAGTCACATGNGCCTGGACAGGTGCTATGCTGTCTGGAACTTCAGCAGAGTTGTAATGAAGTCTTGGCATACTGGCCAAGGAGGACAGTCTTGGCCCTGCTGACTCCATGACTGACGTGGACAACGTCGTGAGCTGCAGCTAGTCTCAGACAGTTTGCACTCCGCCAAAAAGGGTAAAGGCCGTGGATCGGGGTGATCAGTTAAGTGACCACGATCCGCGACTACTGCTTCATGAAGTCCCGGAAGATGCACACTGAGCAATGCCAATCATCCACAGAAAGTCACTTGCTAGCATCACAAGCTGGTTCCTGACGGTGGAAACACAGGTCTTCGACGTCAGGAGAGTTGGGAGCAAAATGACCAAATCGTAGCCGTATTGCACTGCGTCAATTCGGCACAATTCTGTTCTGCTCCAAGGCTGGTCCGCCGGGACTAACAACTGCTGAGTGGCTACAAACATCGCAGCTACGTCAGCAGAAGGCACACAAACATACATGTGAGGAGCAAGGCGCCGCCTCGATCGGCAGGTGCGCAGGCGATAAACAGGATGCCAGGAGAAGGTCAGTAGTGGTATCAAAGGAGCTGCAACTGGCGTTCTGCTTACATGTGCTCATGATTGGAGTACACTGTAGGCACCGCAACTCTCAGTAAAAGCCAGCATAGCGTTTTCGCCGAGACTCAGCAGTTCTTTGTCAAGCAAAGGTGAGGCTGTGTAAACTGTCTTGTGGCTTCTTGTGTCTTCTCACAGACCAGCGCTGCACAGGGCGGCAATAGCCAAGTTGCGCCAGGACAATGCCAAGCTTCATGAGGAGCTACTGCTTGAGAACAAGTTCAGCGTAACACCAACCAGCAGCAACCTGTCTGCTAACATTGCAAACTTGCAAGACCAGTCTGATGTCTATACACGCAAGGCAAGTTGCTGAGTGCTGTGCCATNTCTTGAAAAGCTGCAACAGGATCACAGGAAAGCTTGAGTCACCTCCAGTAGGCATACAACCATTCAGTGCCTTATATGAGACGGGTGATGACGGGAGATAAGCACTGAGCCAAGCGTCCAAGTCCTTCAGCACTTGGATGCAGACCATCTGGCAAGATTGCCTGAGTGACCTGTAGCAGACATCACATAGGGACTGACCCCAACACATGTCAAAGTGGCATCGCAGAGCCCTGCAGTGCTGCTCTGCGTCACAGTAGCTTAGCCAATNTTGTTTGGCATCATTGACTTTGCCTCAAAGCCATCAACATGCACCATGGGTCGAGTCCTGAATCAGGCCACTACAACATGTTGCAGAAGTTGCCATCTGGGTTGTATGCAATGATGCCAAACAATACACAGAGAGCAGCAACAGCAAGGCCTTCATGGACCATGAGGCTGCAGCGGCCTTGTGATATGACAGGGATGATGCAAGATGGACTACAGCACTCTGCTCTCAGTCATCACCATAGCTTTCCATGCGTGCTTTCAAGTCCTGTCAGCATGCCATCAACAAGCATGGGTTTTTTGTGCTCTGCTTAACTACACTGAACGCTCAAGAACAAGCGGGATCGGCAGCACCAATACTGTGAATGCCACTATGAGCAGTGATTTCTTATCGTAACGAAGCTCGATTCAGCGACAACCGCGACATAACGGCCAACAACAGGAAGGCGGAATTGCTGCACTGACAGTTACGGAGCGGATAGCAGCAACGTCGTGTGATGCAAGGATCGGTGGTAGTGGGAAAATCGTTATCTCAAGCAGTAACATGCTTGATCAGCAGTAAACTTGCCACCAAGACTCCACTGAAAGGCCTGACAGGAATGCAAAGGTAGCACAAGGGCAGCTGCAAAACTTGCCAATGTCATAAATNTGGCGCCCATATATGTGTGCTCACGTGTCAGGGCCAAAGACACCAGTAGTATTGTGCTGCAGAGCAGCAACCCAGTCCTCAACTGGGCCAGAACTCAGACCAGGATGGCTTGTCAAGTTGCACCAGCCAACGCCCCTGCAGGGCAGGAAATTGCCACATTTGCTGGTAAGCCTCTCTTGATCTGCAACTATCTCCACATGGGTTTCAGTCATGCACTGCAGCATGTATTGTGGNAGAGATCACCCTGGCGGCCTCCTCCTTGGCCTGCTGCACCTCCTCTGCTGCTGCCTCTGCTCTGTCCACCTNTTGCAGAGCAGTAAGCCAACATGTTGCCTGACTTTAGTACGTAACATCCCATTAGGGCAGGCTTAGGGATTCTGCAATCCCAGTCTACTGTGGGATTATGCAATCCCACTCAGTGCGCCATAGAAGCAGAACCATGCCAAAGCCTTAAGTCATGCCCAGCATAGAGCTTGAATAGGCAAGCAAGGGGGCTCACCAACAGCATCCATCAGCTGGTACGCGACATCATCCATGTAGTTGTCCATCACCCCAACCTCAACCACAGACAGCAGTGCAGAGGCCATGTTGTCAAAGTTGTAAAAGGCCACTTGCCACTGCCTAATGGTTACGTCCCCATCGTTGCAGTTAGCGTCCTGAGCCCCGTTACAGACAAAGCTGATGCCCTCAATGCATTGGCTCTTGTATTGCACTGCAACGCCGTCAATCTCCTGCAAGTACAGACCCAACGGTGTTTTTTCACAAGGACCTGATTCACAGCTTGCAGCAATGTCTCTGTAAGCAATGCCATGCTTGCCCTTGGGAGTTGATTGTCCTCTTGATCAGGGCAGAGTCTGTAGTGCATGCATGCACATATGCAACATCATGTCTGCCAGCCATGGAAACACATGAGTAAAGTTGTGGGGGACAGCTCTTGTTGGGCCAAAGTGACAGCAAGCAGCTTGTGTAACCTATGCTGATGTNCTAGATGTAGACATACATACGTCTGGACTCAACCCTACCCTGCTCGGCCTGCACATGAGGCAGCTCGGAAAAGAACTTCACGTGAAATTGCATCCATGCGTATGAAGCGTCCTGGTTTCGCATATACCACAGCATTGTTCATCACAAAGCCTTTCTTGCTTGGCTAGTAAGCATGCCAATGCAAACTCTACAAAAGGNTGCAATTTAGGGAAGCGCTTGTTCTCAGAGGCATTAGTTGATGGTACATTGGAAGGTTTCTTCAAGCTGATAGAGCAGTTCAGGTAAGGAGTGATATATGGCCGTGATGTCCTGAGCTCCTGCTTTGCCACTCTTTTGCCACAGCATGCGGCGTTGACAGCCAGGCATAGATTGTGGCGCCCAGGTGTTTGGTTGCTGTATTGCAGGACACAGGATGAGCCTGCTTTCTGCGGCCTAGCCAGCATCGCCATGGTGCTGAATGCACTTGCAATTGACCCCAAAAGAGCCTGGAAAGGTCCCTGGCGGTGGTTCCATGAGCAAATGCTGGACTGCTGCCAGCCGCTGGACCAAGTCCTGCAAACAGGCATCGTGCTTGAGCAGGTAATCTTCATCAAGACGTGACAGAAGTCAGCACAGCAGCCTGCTGTGTCAGGTNCAATATTTGTCCGAAAATTTACACAGACAAGGAAACCACATGATTTGTATACTGGCCAATATCTATCATGTAGTGCCTGCACCTGCCAGTGAAAGCTGCAGCCTGGTCTATATGGTAGCTGAACATCAAGATGGCACAGGAACTGCATGCTATCTATCACACAAAATCAGAGTTGTCTTTGACATTGTTTGACATCATGTGGTCTGTGCAGGGTGGTGTTCCAGAGGCTGTAGCAGCTGTCATGACAGAAAGCACCATACCTGGCTATACCACCCAGATCCTCACTGGTGCCCAAGCCATAGAAACCAATCCCCTCAGAGACAGCGACAACAGCGGAACTAGTGTCAGCAACCCATACAATGCCCGTATAGGAGTGCTCAGAGAGCTGCACACCAAGAAGTCAGATAGATCGTGTATACATGTTGAGCTAGACATTCAGGGGTCCAGCATGCAGTATGAGGCAGGCGACCATGTAGGCCTTCTGTGTGAGAATGGACAGGGCATTGTAGAAGCAGCTGGGCAGATATTAGGCATCCCACTAGATACAGTTTTCAGCCTGCATGGCTATAAATGTTCAGCACGTGTTCAGTACACGTCAGCAGCAGAGACTGCAGTTCCATACCGGCAGGATATCCACTTTCAGTGCGTCCATCTTTGCATCACGAACTTTGTTGTCAGCAGCATTGACCAAGATCTCATCAAAAATCTTGTACAAGCCGGGTGCATAGATGATTTCCTGCTGCACAAGCTGTTGACCATCGTGCACCCACAACCTGTCTTCTTTCTTTTCAGTACTACCAATGTATGTGTCAGGCCTCNGGCATGATAACCTATCTCTTGCACATTGAGAGTACTGCAATGAATTAGACTGTCAGTCTAGCGTTGCTCTGTTCTCTGCAGCCTGTCCTAGGTCTCATGAAGGGCACATGGCATGTTTTACGTGCTTCTTGCACACATGCCTGCTGTAAATGCAGTGCCTGTTGCTGAGTGCCTGTCGCTGAGTGTAACACAAGCACCTAAACATGCAGGTTGGGTTGGAAGTACTACAGAAAAACGGCAGCGTGCTACAATGTCATGGCCAGCCCTGGCAGGATGAGCTGTACTCTCAGGCTGGAGCGTCAAGAGCAATTATAGATGCTGGCTACAACTTGGACAGNGTTGATGATGGACTGCCGAGAATATTTCAACACCACAGGGCGGCGCGTGACGTTTGAGTACACTGTGCTGGCAACAGTCAATGACTCACCAGCTTTGGCAGAAGAGCTTGCACAGCTATTGAAGAGACACGATCTCCGGTCACATGTCAATTTAATACCCTGGAACCCTGTAGACGACTCAGGCTACAAACGACCTGACAAGGCACATGTGAGAGCGTTTGCTGCTGTGCTCGAGAAGAACAGGATTCCTGTGAGCATCAGGATTACAAGGGGAATGGAGGCTGCTGCAGCTTGTGGCCAGCTCCGAAATCAGCATCAGAAGTCTCCTTTGCAGCAGTTTGCTGGGCTAGGCTGANTATGAGTCAGCATCCAACCCACATATGTTTGGCATCATCTGGCGGCTATGAGTCAGAGTTCAAGCCACATAGGTTNGTGGCCCTGCCTGGACTCAATGCTAAGGTTTGCTGGGCACTGATTCCATCTGTATCAGATGCTGGATGGAAGTCAGCGTCAGAAGCCATTGTACGCCGGCTCAATCTTGACGCCCTTGCTGGCTGATGGCTGACTGTGACTTGCTGTGACATGCCACTGTTGCTGCTTGCCAACATGCTTCCGTCAGTCTGACTGCTCATGTTTTCTGATGAAAAAGCTTCAGCTGATCCTGCTGTTAGGTGCTGTCAGGTTTTGGTGTGATGTCTGTGGAGCAGCTGGACCTCCTGCCCATTGCGGACAGTGTTGTAAATATATACATTTCACGAATTCGTATGCAAATTTCCTGCAGGCAGAACAGGACAGGTTGAAACACAAAACAGCCCTGGCGTTGACTCCGGGCGGTGAAACACGTACTGAACACACAGGCATCCCTGCATGAGCCACAGCCATGAGATTGCTCATCAGAGATAGCNGTATGGAGCTTGACGCTCACACCTCAGTGCTCAGTGCTCAGCACTCAGCGCCTTGTACTCAGCACTCAGGGCTCAGCACTCAGATTTCAGGGCTTAGCATTCAGGCTTCAGCCCAGCTAGTGACTCAACAAGCTGACAGCCGAGATGGGGTGGTGAATCTGGACAAGGCTAGGAGCATTCCTGTGAACTGGACGGACATGGTGTCAGCACAGGGGCACAATCGCGCTGACAGCATTGGTGATGCTGAAGCAGCAGATGTAATGCATGCGCTACATGATTCCAATATTCCCGAGGCCTCTCATGACAGCCCCACCAGTCCTGTCACTGCAGCCTCAACAGGTGTGCATCTTGACCTGAGCTGCATCATATGTACGTCTGCCTATCATACATCTGGCAGGTTGCCGCTTAGCATCAGCATGAGATGTTCTTTAGATCACAATCGTGAGCTGCAGAGTTGATCTGCGTTTGACCACAGACCTGAACATGGTGACTGGGGTTGTTGTTGCTCAAATCTGCGCAAACAGCATGGTGGCCGTCAGCAAGCTACCGTCTAATGCAACTGTATGGAAACGAAGTCAAGTCAAGCATGCATGCAAACAGCATTGAGCCCTTCAGCCAGCTGCTAGCCATGTCCGCTGCACCTCCCACCGCCACCTTTTGTATGTATGCTATGCATGCTGNCCGCCACCATGTTGTCAGGCAGTAATGTTGCTGCTCTGGTGCAAGGCAATCTTGCGTACTTCAGACAGCACCCACATGTGGAAATGACTGAGACAAGCAGCACATGTAAAATGCAAAGCAAGCTGCATTGCAACCCAACTCGACTAAGGACTGACCTTTGCGGCAGCTCGCAACTGTACCTGTCTCATGTGTGCTCTGTAGGAGATCCAATACTTGCTGCATGTCGAGTAACATCGGCAGCTCTTCCTCTCTGGAGGAGGCAGCACCAGTGTTGCAGTACCTGAGCCTCACAGATCTGCCAGTGTCCGCAATGATGTCGCTCAACATATGATTTCGCCTGCATGCTCAGCAGTGCAACCCTGTCTCACACCAAGGTGTAACATGATTCATGCATTGATGGATCCTGCAAGGAGGGTGCTGTGCATATCTGGATTGACTAAAAACACGGACAAGCANGGTAGTTCCAGTCACAATTGAATGAAAACATTATTCAATGCGCCTGTCTAGTTCTCCTGACGCCATATTGTTTCGCAATAGTTTAAATGACTGTCCATTATTATAACAACATTGCAAAAGACGCATCCCTGAAGCGCCCAAAAGGAGTCAGGATTTCTTTCATACCGCAATTTCGAGCTCGTTGCAAATATGCTTGTTAAAACAAATTCAACAAATTTGTTGACGATAATAACCCCAGGCCTAGGCTGTACATGTCCNAGATTGGCAGAGCTTGAGAAAATGACTTATGTTGCTGCTACGCATTGCAGAGTTGATAAACAGGCTCACAAGTGACAGCCTTGATGAGCCTGCGAGCACAAACTTACGAACACTGCTTGCCATCTGGGAGCTTTTGTGTAACATGCCTGTTTGCGGTGTCAATACACACGTACCGCTAATCGAATGTTGAGATTGGTGACAAGTAGCTTGCAAGGCCCGCTGCCCTGCTGTGCTCCCATGGCATTCAGCTGGGCTTGCGCCTGAGCTTGCTGCTGGGCTGCCTCCCAAGCCAGATTCTTTTCTGCCTGCATGCAAACAACTCACAGTNATGCAGGTGAGTGTAAGCAAGGTAGACTACGGGGCTGGCGTAGGTGCAGAATACATCCAGAAGATAATGAGCGTTTGAGGTCCTAACCGGTGACTGCATCCAGCTTGGAGTGCACATCAGTACTGTACAACAGGTTTGCCTGCCTTGGACTCACAACTGCCAGATGACAACACTAACTGCATGTATGCTGTACAGATCTACCCCAAAATGAAAGGTGTAGAAACCTCATGCAGTCAACTTGCACCTATGTATGATGACTCGGCCTTTAGCGACATTACACTGAAGGCCGACACGGTGCACATCAGTGCACACAAGGTTGTTCTGGCTGCTTACTCGCCTCGACTCAAGGCCATGTGGGAGGTTGGTGCAATACTTTCCTGTTTTGAGCTTCAGTCAACACTCAATAGACAGAATTTGCCTTTGTTGCAGTCAGGCATGCAAGAGAGTACAGCATCAGAAGTTACAATGGCAGATATGACAGGACCTGTTCTAAGGGACTTTGTGTCGTTCATGTATGGCAAATTACAAAATATACCAGCGGACCGAGTACTCCCACTGTTCCTGGCTGCTGATGCTCATCAGGTAACACAGCTCAGCCTACATTGACTTCATCAAACACTTTGTAAGCTGCTACCACTTGCTCTGGGCTCTGCTTACACAGCTCCATCTTGCTGATGATCCGTGCTGGAGGTTGCATTGACAAGCAAGCTGCTGTTGACACGTGAATGGCCTAGGTAACAACCCTGATGGGTGCAAGTCTTGTTGCATCGAGTGTCGCATTGAGGACGTCAGGTTTGACCTGTTGTAACAGTGCAGGTAGCTAAACTGCGCCGCAGATGTCTCAGACAGATCATAGTCAGCATGGACAAAGACAACTTACTGCAGTGCTTACAAGTCGCAGACTCATTGTCAGATGAGGTGCTGATGGACGCATGTTTGGCACTCTGGAGTGATCCTGAGTTCAGGTATGCTGCTGTGGTGCTATTGCTATGAGGACACATGCAAGGTGCAGCTGCTTACCTTGCAGCTATGCCTCTTCTGCAGTGCTCAGGTTATTCAGNGGGTTACGGGCCTTCAAACTGCCGCAGTGAACTCCGACATCAATGACCATTGTGAGAGTCGCGCGATGTACGAAAGCGTCAGGTAGCCTGCGTACATTCAACAACTGTTTTGGAAGCAGCAGCCGATTGGCTTGTGAGTATACGACCGTCTGCGCGTATTGTGACAGGTAGTCATGGGCAAGTACAAGGTAGGATATGACTCGCGGTCGCTGATGCCGCGACCTGCTTGTCGTTGCGTGTCAGGTTGCTCTGAGCCTCACATCTGCGTCGCACCATGCACAGGGCAAGGGTCAACGTACTATGAAGAGGGATTTCAAACAGTCGAGACCCGACAAGTGGAGCGAGTCATCACGAGCACAGCCAGAGCGAGCTGACTATAACAACGAGGTACTTGACAGCTTCCGTTTGCACGCGTTCTGCTGGCGTTTGCTTGAATCGCGTTCTGAAATTGATGCAGCTGTTTGTGGAGTATTACAAAAAGCAAGGCGTGGTTCCTGAGGGAGAGTGGGACCAATTCATGGAAGTGCTAAGATCTCCGCTACCTACTACTTTCAGAATCAATGGCACTGGAAAGTTTGCTACAGATCTGCGAGACAAGCTTGAATCGGATTTCTTGTCCAATTTCAATCAAGACCCCATTATGGTATGGACTTGACCGCTCAGCTACGTGCTACAGCGCAGCATGGCATGACGNGGAAAGCGCCTTTTCTCAGATCGCTTGATCTCGCAGAGCTCCGGAAAACTTGGCAGCAAGCCGGTGCCTTTGATCAAGCTACCGTTACACAGACACTATTCAGAGACTGGAGCTTAGCGTGCTGGTGAAATCTGTGTTGTAGCCTATCCAAGCAAGAGCTTGAGCGGCTGGTCAACTGTACGCAGACCTCCGGAGAAAGTTGCTGCTAGAATGGCTCTTGATCGATGCTGAAGCTGCCGATAAGCTCATTGCGCACAGTCAGACCCAGCCATCAAGGGACCCCACATTGTGCCCCCCGATNAAGTGCATGAGAGGGAGACTGGCATGCAAGCATGGACCTGCATTTCTGTCTAGCTGCTATTTACACCTGTGTAGCATAATCTGGTTGGAGTGAGACACCTCTTGATACTGCAGTGTAATGAGCTATTGTGTCTGTCAACCTGACAGCATGCATTGTCAGCACATCTTGTATGCTTTCGGCTTTGTGCACCAGTGACGTTAGTGATGCTGCTGCTGCTGTAGTATNAGCTCAATGCATTGACCGTTGACCCTGGCTGTCAAAGTTTGACCAGAACCTGGATCAGAACGCATCGCTTGGCAAGACTTCGGGGCAGCGCACGATGCCATATGTGATACACCAGACAGAGAACGTTCTTGGTAGGCGTTGATGCCTTGACAACATCATGCGGAGCTGATAGCAGCTGTGTGTGTGAGAACAGTCCCCCGGAAACTCTGTCCCAGGTTCTTGAAGCCTGGTAAGACCAGCTGACAGCCGCNACTGGCTTCGGTGCCGGTAACAGTCCTACAGAGCATGCCAGGAGCGCAGCCCGTGACGCCCAGGTGACTTGCTGAGCTCTGCATGTACTGCGTTGGTGCGTGCTGCTGCGAACTGTCTGTAAATTGTTTCGTCACCATGCCTGCCCTTGTGAAAGCAGAAAGGCAGGAGGTTGGTCCTAGTGCTGGATGATGTTGTGTTGTGCTATGTTGTGATACGCTATGCCATGCTGTCCTCTGCTGTGCCATGCTGTGCTATGCTATGCNGGGGCATGAGGCAGGGCACCAGTGGGCCGCCAAACGCCAGGGCTTGAAGCTATCTCTGCCCTTCTTCATCCCCGCTGGCTTGGGCCTGCTGGGCAGCTTTGNACATGTGTCCCGACGGCCTGGCAGACGCATCGCCGCAACATCACTCGCCGCTCAGCCTCGACGACATCGAGCTCAGTCAGCTGTTGAGAACTTTGCTGGCTGTCGGACGCTGNCAGAATGCTCACAGCTTCCAAATACCCTTTACAGCTGGTTGTGAGGCCTGAGACAGAAACACGAGCAAGGTCAAGTTTGTGGTGAAGTATGCAGTAATTTGCACATGGTTGTAGAAGTGTCGCCGGTCAATCAATACACCTGCAAGTTACAGGTGCGGTGGTAGGTGTGCAGTGTGAAGCTAGATTCACGGGTGTTACAAGGTATTTGCATTTCGAAAGTCACCTGCTGCATTTAAGGGGTGAGTGTGACAAAGGATGGCCTGCCTTACTGACGAGCATGACACCCACTGGCACATGTGCACCAACGATGATCCTCAGCAGATTTGCTCATACACAGCCATGACCAACGGTCAAGAANGTCACTACAGACCACCAGGAGATTGGCATTGTTGTTGAGGTGAGGTCCTCAGCAACCTGCATGTGCTCCAGGATCACGCTTCACCATCACGCATCACAAGGAAACAAGCATATGTGATTGCAAAGCTATGCTGCCACCTATGTGCTGAACTAGACCAGCGACAATCTTGCCCTACCTCCTTGCCCTTGCTCTCATTGCCCTTGTCCTTGCTTGCATCACATTCTGCACCACTTTNTGTGCTGCAGAAATCACGGCACATCCTGAGTCAGCAAGTGGTAGCCTGAAGCAGAGGGCCGGCCTTTGGCAGCCTGAAGCGGCAGCTGGCTTGGTCCTATCCACCTTGTATCTTGCNGAAGGTGACAAGAGCTTGCCTGCGCTTGCAGGATTGGAACAAACTGCCGCAGGATCTTATCAAGGGGATCATTGACTGTTTGGCAACCGAACAAGGATGGTCAGCACGGCAGATTTCACGCTCCTGGGCCGAAGCAGCTCGCCAAAGTTGTCGTTTGCAAGTTTTGGTCCCTTCCAAGTGCTCCAACATCCTGTCTGGTATGAAGACTATCAAGCAGCAGCTTGCTCAACGCTTACCCCATNTCACATACAGGTTTTCCTGTAAGGTTTGATGCACGCAAACCCTTATGCATATGTCAAAAGCAGAAGAGGCTCTTGTCCGNCAGATTGTTTACACTTCTGGGTATCTTCCGCTGACTGCTTACAGCACCAGTTGCACAGCATAACATGCAANTGATGCCTCACATGGTGCTGCCCCACAAAGCCTGCCCTGAGAGCAACAAAATTCTGAGGGTGATCATGGACTCAACCTTGACCATGCGATGCAATGTCTTGTACGCTTGTGTTACACACTGCTCGTGCTGATGCAACATGTGTTGTGCATCATACCTGTTGTCTGTAGACTAGTCAGAAAATAGATGCATGTTGCATGCACTGCTTGCTGCAGTCTGCTGCGAAGGGTGACAAGCAGTGACACTCTATGCTGGCAGGGTGCTCTGAAAGACTCTCAGCAGGCTGCCGCCCAGCATGAAGGTAAAGTCAGTAAGTTGAGTGGGGATCTGCAACAGGCTGACAAGCAGGCTGCATCATTCAGTGTCTCCCTGCAGACAGCTCAGCAGGAACTGCGTGAACATACCAGTCGGCTCTCACAGGTATGAAACAAGCAAAGCTCCAAACTGATGGTCACATGCCCTATGTGTTTTTATGCACTCAGGGACGTATGATTGTGACTTAAGCAAGCATGCAGCAACTTTTGTTGTAATGTGCTTGTTAGCGCAGGCAAGATACAACTTGTGACATGTGCCACATGAGACCATATCACAAACTCAGTAAACATAGTCTTGCAATCACACCCCACACCACACAAGCAGTGAGAGATAAATGCTTTCTCAAGAGTGGTTTCCACAGGGTTGCTGGAGGGCTGTGTGATCGAGCATGACTAGCCTGCAGACATTGCTTCATACNGCATTGGTTTCGGACCCAAATCTCCCCGCTGTGGGTCATGAGCATGAGCATGCATGACATGTNGATTCTGGTAGTCTGTCATAAGCCATTCATGCCGTGTCGCTGCAATATCAGCCATGCAGTTCAAGTTGATGCAGCTGTTGGGTTTGCTGCAGTGTTTGATTTTGACACACTGCTGACTTAATGGGTCATGCAATCCGGTTGCACCACAGAGCTGATACTACCTTCTGCAGCTAGCAATTGGACCAAAGCCGTATGGACAATGCTGCAAGACACAGTTGGGACAGATTGTCAGAAGCAGACTTGACAACAGGCCTGCTGTACCTTTGGTGCGTTGTGGTTGCGTTGACAACATGCAAGCATGGCTACAGCAGTCATGCACTCAAGGCTGCCATCTACACACACCATGCTGGTCAATCACATCCCTCTACGGACCGTGCAGCTAGCAACCACTATCGTCTCCGCCAAGTCCTCTAAACCTCTAAATCAAATATAGCTGAGTGGTCACACCAAGCAGATGCCTTGGACCCACTGGCAGCTACACTGTGCTGCGCATGACAGTTGCATGTGTATCTGATAAAAACACAAGTAAGACACGTATATAACATGAAAATAATCCAAATATGATATGTGTATGTGCAAGGCACATGCATGGCTCAAATGCTGTTGTACTGCTGCAGCCAGCGGTAGTGCAGAGGACATCAGTGCCCTTTCCTTGGCGCTTCAGATCATCGATGCAGACCAGCAGCTCCAGCAAAGCATGCATCACCTCAAGCAGCTGTCAGCTTCGAACATGACACAGGCACAGACAGCACCTGGGGTGGCGACCCCCTCAAAGGGCCCTTCTGAGGGCCCCAGCCCTGCCAGTGAGAAAAGGCTGAGGGGCAAGCAGCTTGCAGCAGCCAATGCCAAGGCTGCTGCTGACGCTGAAGCGGCAGAATTGCAAGCCTTGCGTGCCAAGTGAGTAGGCAGACAACATGGATGTTGTTGACCGCCTCCTGGACGGGGTGATGAAGTGCTATGATGCCATACAGTTGCAAGTGTATAGCTTGCAGCAGCTACAGCAGAGCTTGCAAGGCTGACAGCCTGGGGTGTGTACAGTACTAGCAACTTGCATAAGAATGTGTGACTTGATTGCATATCCACTAAATGACATGCATCTAGCACCGACTGGCGCAATTATATATCGTCATCATCATTGTGGTTACTATCAGTATTTATCAGCACTGTTGACATGATTGTCTGGCTCNGGACCTGCATCTGCAACAAGAGAGCTGTCAATGAGATCTCACGACACATTCATGAACTCCAACACACATGGACACCAGTCCTTTCATGTCTGAATGCCAATCTGCAAACCCTTACTGCTANCTGACTCATAGGGTCAGCTTGGGCCAGGTGCCCGTGGCTTGTCGCACTGGCATTGGAATAGATGAAAAAAAGAAAAAACCAAAAAACAGCTGCTGCAATTATGCTACACTCATCATTTGGCTACTTTTGCCAACGGACCTGCAACAAAAGAGCTGTCAATGAGACTTGACAACACAGAAATCACGCTGTCAGGCATTAGTATCTGCGATTCCAGGACAAATCTGACACCCTCAAGTCGGCTCACAATGTACGTGAACACACATGTTGGCACAACAGCATTCAACTGTAACAGATCTGCTCACCACCTCGCTCAGTGCTGAGTGCTGCTTTGCAAAACTTCACTGGTTGGCACATGGCAATTCACTTTACGCATATCCTGCAACCAGTTGGTGCTCTCTACCCAACGACACATCAGCAACACCACACGGTTGACAGACCTGAGATGTGACAATGCTGCACCTGTGCAAGCAGTTGGGCACACATGAGTCAGCACAGCATTCTAAAGTCTTTACCTGGGGTGGGGTGGGCAGAGCCCGCATGCTGCCTGAGGGCACCCCAGCACCCCNACAGCAGTCTGATCAAAAGGATAGATGCGAGCCAACATTGCTCCACTTGCACCATGTGCTGAACACACGCAGGTACCTTAAATGTCAGCATCTAGCTCATGCACAGTGTCCACAGGACTTCTTCATATGGGCCAACTCACGTTTCCTAATCTTACACGGGGAAAGCAAAGACTGTGAGGTTGTTTTGCACAGTGTAGCAAAGGTCACAGCANATTTGTGACAGGGACAACCCCTCTAGAGCTGCTTGATGTGAGGTCCTTTGCTATTCCTGCAGCACTGCTCTTTCGGCGCCTGCAAGCAGAGACACTGCTGTCCAACAGCCATCAAGGTTACTTCTGGCAGCTGGCACAAAGATGGCATATCAGGGATCCCCAGCAGTCATGCTGCAAACAGGACAAAAGCAGAGCAAACAGCTGTGGAACTTAGCCCAGTCTGCAGCTTGTCAGAACAGGGCCGCTGTAAGGACCAGCTTGTCACATGACATACACATGGCGCTACACCTGTCAACATTGGTCGGCACGACTGGTCAATGAAGCTGACACAGCAACGCACCTTGCTGCATGCTTTGCAAGTTGTATCCTGCAGCTGCGCCTGCCTTTGTCAAATGCGTCTGGATTGTGCGAGCGCCCACATTGCTGACAGAACNACGAGTGGTGTTCCAACGCGGTTGCTTCTGCAGCAAGCACCTCGGGGACCGACGCTTGAGCTTCCGTTATTTGAAAGTGAACAGGGCCTAAACGCTTGATTCAAGCGTATTTCTTTGATCTGTCTGTGTGTAAACGTTGTGCACATCAACAAATTCACAAATGCCCGTGGCTTTGTCACCCTGTTTTGACTTTGGGCTGTGCATCATACTGAAGGCTCTCCAAAGATTGCTTGGCCATGGTGATCCTTGTAGTGCTGTCCANACAGTACATGCCTTAGCATAGCATTGAGCGCTGTAATTTCTCACCTGGGGTTGGGTGGGGCAGAGCCCACATGCTGCCTGAGGGCACCCCAGGACCCCCAGACAGCGGGAGGGGGCAACCCCCTCACTTGCGCTTGGCCAGGGCGGCACCAATCACTGTTGCAGTGCTCACCAAAATGGCAGTCTTGTGCTTTTTGGCAAAGCGCAGCCCTTTGTTCCACCAGCTGCCCTTGCTTGTGTCTGCCTCTACCTCCCTGCAAGCACCATTGGCATCATGCGTATTGCTGGGATGATGCCGCTTGCAGGCCATAAAGGTAATGCCACAATGTACAGGCAGATGATGTGAAAGCAGCTGTCATGAATATGAAGCGCCTGGCAATAGCAGATGTACTGATGTACACAGACCAGGGAGGACGTTGCATCATCTGCAAGCGCTGATCAGGCAAGGCTCACAAGATGCCAGCAATGCTTGATGTGCAAATGCCGTTGAAGTTGTCATGCATATATGATTGAGTGGCTGGTCACAGGGACAGATTAGACTTGCTGTCAGAGAAAAGGCCTTGATGCTGAGCAGAAGGGGCTGCCACTTGCAGACTGCCAACATGGCTTCAAATGTGCATGTCAAGGTTGCTTGCACATGTACCTGACATTAGCAAAGTCCACGTCATCATTGCTGTCATCAGCTCCACAGAGGCCAGTTGCAGTTGAACTGCTAGCTGTCAGGTTGACAGTTGATGGAGACTTCACAGGCTTTGCCTGCAATGCTGAGGTTACTGGGCCAGTGGTTGGCACTGCTAATGAGCGCAGACCACCAACACTGGTTCTGGGGCTGTCGGTGAGATACTGGTCATTGTGGAAGCACTGAGATTGCAGGGGGTGGCTGTGCAGCTTAGCACCGGCTGCAGAAGCAAACATATCTGACCCTCTGCTTGCGGCCGCAGCAAGTGGATGAGGCATAGCTGTAAATCTGGGTGTTGCTGAACAGGCAATTGGTGCTGATGGGGTTGTTGCAAGGGGGGAAGAGATGCCGGTTGGGGTTGCTCTGGGGCTGATCTTGATGACTCCTGTTGGGGTGGCCCTTGAGGATGACGAGGATGCATTTTGCATGGCCTGGGCGAGACCCTTTGTAGACAAGGTGGGGGCTGCCTTGGGGGCCAAAGTGAGGGCTGCAGTTGGGGTTTTTGCTGTAGCAGATGACATTGCAATGTTGCTTGATGCCTCAGCAAATGAAGGGTTCTTGACTGCAAACGCATGAGCCCAAGTCAAAAGTGCACAACTGCATTATAGTAGAGCAATACAAATTAAATACATGATACTAGCGCCCGTATCCCGACCTTCCAATGTTGGCNCATCCTCAGGCCTGTTCAGGCAATGCTCCTGCCGTGCCTTCAGGTAGGCCAGAATGTCCTTGCTGCAGCGGTTGCGCAGGCCACACAGCTTGTCCAAGATCAGCTCCCCCTCACATACATCTTTGCTTGCTCCAGATGCCATCAGCTGCAGCACCACGGGCAAGCAATGTCATTGTGCAAATCCTACAAAGAGCTCAAGCTGTGCTAGCATGCTTGCTTTTTGTCTTGACAATGACAGCAGAAGCGTCGTGATTTGAAGTAAAAGCACACTGCCGTCGGTGGTTTGTGCACTGCAAACCCCTGCTGATGGCAGGTTTCCGCATCAGGTGTTGTGACAACTCCACTGCCTGCACCATGCAAGACGCCTGCAAGTGGGCCGACTGGCATGCAGTCAGATCAGAGCTGCAAGCACGTATCTCATTGCACAGCATTGGTGCACTGTGACAGCACACGCAGCCTGAGCATCAAGTACATACCTCCTCCAGCAATGCAATGTCTGCCATGTGAGCATTGATGATGTTAGTCCAGGAGCGTGGGATGTCTGAGGTGAAAGCACCAGACTGAATGAGCTCTGCCAGTCGCTTGGCTGCACCATGCTGCCCGAGCATGATCAGGTGTTTCAAGAGCGAAGGGAGGCAAGCACTGTTTGGGTCAGCCTGTAGCACATGTCATATGCAAATGTATGACACTCTGACATGTTTGCACAATGTAAACCAGCAGTTGAGGTTTGCTTCACATCGCAGGGGACGTGCATGCCAACCCTTGCCTCAATCACTGCACTGGTCCTGCAGTTTACGCAGGGTACTGTTTACAGTTTGCACTATGCGCTGTTTGAGCAGCTTATTTCACAATGTCATNAGGTATCTCTACCAAATTGCAATGTGTCTGTTCAACTCTCTTAAGATTCCAGGCCAGTGGACCTGTGCTCGGACTGAAATTTACTGCCTGTCTGGGCTGTACATGTGCTGAGAAGTTGAAGCATNCACTTCTTACTGCTTGCATGTTATTGCAGCATCAGGTGAGCGTTTGTGCTTTGCGCAGAGACTGCCACGTGTAATGTCCTGTTGCGACTGATCGCTTCACAGCAGAACAGCTACTCAGTGTACGTAAAACCGTTTTGAAGCGCGCAGCGCTAGGTGACAATGCATGTTGCTCGTAAGCGTAACGGCTGACAAGCTTGTCTTGTAACGCTCAAGGCTCAACAACGACACAATCGCTCCTACCGGCAGGGCAGCAACATGCGCCACAAGTGGATCAGGATCAGTCCGTGCTTCGCCTTGTGGTGTTGTTCCCTGCTCATGTTGTGAAGGGCTGCTAAGTCTTTCGTTGGCAACAGGTGCTGTCAGCAACCTCATGTATCAGCTGAAGTAAGCGACCGTCCGGAATCGGCTTGTATCCATGTCTGTGTACAGCAGTCCAGTCAGCCGAATCACAAAGCAACGTAGCGTCGCCAGCTCTCCGCTGTCGCCTTTCAGTTACTGTTGGCCTGAGGAGCAAGTGTCGGAGGTTGTGCAGAAGGCACAGTTTCTTGAGCTGGTACGACATTNGTGTTTTATGCATTGTCTTCTATGCTGTAGCAGAGTGCAGCTGATGCATGACTGTGCACATGCATCNATCATAGCCACTGTTGTGTGGGTGTCTTGTTGTCACCTCATCACCAACTACAGTAGCCTTCAGAAGTAGCGTCCCNAATCGGAGAGCAAGCTCTGCACAAGATGCTAAAAGTCCACACTGGGAGTGTGACACACTTTGCAGGAATGTTGCCCAATAAGACAGGGTGAAATATTGTTGGCGCAGCGTGGAAGAAGCGATGGGCCTTGCTGTCCTGGTATGCACAGCCAGCANGGCTGGCTGTAACAACACAATTGTAACCTTGAGCGTACACCATGAATCTCCTCGCAAAAGGGCGACTGGAGCAGGACATCTAAACTGCCGCCACCGGCTCAGAGGCAATCTAGGGCCAGATCTAGGGCGAATCCGGCATTGTTGTCGGCTGTCCCGACCATTTGAGACGAAAGCTAGCGGGCGGAAGAATGACATGTCCAAAACTGCAACGCACAAACGGTCTGCTAGAATGATATGTCACCTGCAGTGATTACTGGACTGTGCCCAANTGCAGGATTTGATGCTCAACACAGACATGAATATCGTGCTGACCCAAACGGCAAGTCAGGTCAGGCATGGCAGCCCCCTTTTGCCCCGCCCCCCTCTGGCAGGGAGTGGTATGGCAGCCTGGTGGCTCCCTATGGGTCCAACATTCAGTTTATTCTGTATAAGCACCCCAAGCCCAGCCTCAGTCAGGTTTATTTTGCTGCGCATGTTGATTTGCTGTTTGTGTGGTGCCATTGGTTCAGACGTTGACATTTCTGGGGTGTTGTTACATGTTGCTTGCTGCATGCTAGCCAAGCCATCATCACTGTGTAGTGAGCATGCGCTGCGTTTCATTTACTGATATACACGATTGCAGCTGCGCCCCAAAGCACATGCATGCCAGCGTGCAACATCATTGTGCTGTCATGACCTGTTCTCATGAGGTTTGTATATGTGCGGGCACAAGTACATGTGATGAAACCCGAGAGGCTTGTGAAGCATGGCACTCCTATCACCTTGGTCGCTTCAAGCCCAAGAGGCCTGTGTTGACAAAGAGCATCAGGAGGGTTTTGTCTATGTCAGCATGTCTTTGATTTGGCATCTGTATATCCGTCAGCCACACCTGTGAGGCTCCAGCTTCTAGCGCTGCACAAGCAGGGTCTGCATGCAATGCAGGGAGGTGTAATCAGTGGACTACTGCTTGACATACTATACAATGATGTGCAAGTCAAGCTGCCAGGATGCGACATGGAAGAGGGTGCAACATGTACCCTTGAGGCATTCAAGGTGACACCACCTTGCTCCATATTGAGGACACATGAGCGCGATTTTGTACATGTTCATACCGATCCACACCGGTGCATGCAGAAAGAATGATGCATAACTGCATGTGTGAACACTGCAATGATAGCATCAAAGACCAGCGTCACTTGCAAATGCCTGCATCCTGTGTTGCATACCGGCAGTCTGTAACACAAACAGGGGGCTGCTTGAGGTGTGCTGCATGTCTCACACAGTTCTGCTGTGACCTTGCCTCCTGGCCAAGGCTCTGCAGTGCACACTTTACTCTGCTCCAGTCAAGCATTGCGTGGCAAGCAGGTTCGTTCCAGTGCTCTGCGGTCCTCAAGTTGATAATGTTGCCTGCAGGAGCAAGTGCTGAAGTTTGGAGAGCTGGGAGCCCTATTTCAAACAGCTTGCTCTTGAGCTCATTGCTGCCAATGTTTGCTGCGCGTGCCTGACTCAGCGGTGTCACACTTTCCTGAGCAGCTGGTGACATTGCAGCAGTGTTGTCATTGTGATGATACAACAGGGTGCGGTATGATGGATGTCATGTAGAGACATGCACCTGGTTTTGGCTTCAATGTCACATGAACTCATTGTGCAGATTGACTGTATCGGTAGTAGGGGAGAATAGTAGGGGAGAATATGGGANACTGCAACAGAATGAGGGGCATCTGCATCATTGGACACTATTATTCCAGATTGCAGTACAGCACGACATGCTGAAATTTTACATTATAAGCATCTCAATGGGGATCTCTCATGTCAAAGCAGGCTGCAATCTCAGCTGAGCTCTGATGCACATGCTCTACAAGGCTTGCAATAGCTACATTGAAGCTTTGCATGTCACAATGGCTGAAGATGGGCAACCTTGAGAGTTTGCCTCTGCTCCCAGAGCCCCCACAGCATAAACTAGGCAATGTTCTCAGAAACATGACACCATGTAAGCATGAGGCTGAAAGTCTGACCTGCCGCCGGCTGCAACAGAGCCCACTTGGGGGTTGCCCCCATTCCATGACTTGAGCATGACTGCCTCGTAAATGACCCCAGTGTAGTAGTCCAGCCCACGAGCCAGGCTCATGTTGAAGTCAATGTGGCGCAGGCCGTCCATGTGCCCCAGCAGCTTGAAGAGCACACTCAGCTCAGAGAGGGCCTCAGCTGCTGCAGGATGCTTTGCTAACGGGTCTGCCTGCAGCTTCTGCAGAATCTGCCAAAAGCAAAGAAAAGAGTCAGGCTGTGTCTGTCAGGTGTCTAATTTGCAGTGCAGTCGTATTGCATCTGTGACAGGCGGTGGTCTAACAAGCTGAATTGGTCGTATGATATGCAAAGTGGGGTGTGTGCTACGATGACCCTGGTGTGGAGACTTCTGTCACCATGAACAGTGACACTGCAGTTGCTTGGGGACGTTCACAGCGTGGGCGGTGTTATCCACTATTGCCTGCCATGTGAAGATAGTGATGCACACAGCTCTCAAAGAGGCAGAAACTGATGCAACATGGCAACACATGTAATGCGGGGGAGCCAGTGAATGCTGGCAGCAACAAAGTGCAAGCAAGGCCTCAGCAGTTGTTGTCTCCAGCTGTATTGTCAGGAGTTTATTTGAATAAGAAAATCATAGGCCATCTCCAATCACACTCATGCTTTGCATGCAGATATGACCAGCATATCNAGTGGGCAGACATTGCAAAGGAGCTGGAGGGCAGGACGGAGAATGCTGTGAAGAACCACTGGAATGCAACGCTGCGCAAGTCGTGCCCTCATGCCTCCCAGATCACTCTGCTCAGGGCGTACATGCAGAGCCTGAATCTGCCTGTTGGCAGAAGGCATAAGGAGAATGCAGTTGCTGCTGCAGCTGCTGCCGCTGCCGCTGCTGCAGCTGCCGTACAGAACTCAATTGTACCCGCAGAAGGTGCATGACAACCTTGCTCATTTGCTCACTGCTATCCCATCCCTCTCCGCAGTTTCTTGGCATGCATGCACTTTGCCTGGTAATTTCCTCAATCACAACCCTTGATCTTGCCAGACTCCTGGTCACGCCACCTTGTTGAAAGCGATGCATGTTTGCCTGCATCTGCCTGCTTGATGCTATACCCCAGCCGATCGCTGCAGTGTATCTGACGCATTTTTTTGCATCATTGCTTCTGGCTGTGCATGTCATGTGGTTGCGGCAAGCATGCAGCTACTGATGTGCTCCTGTAGATTACTGAATGCATGCAGCAGTGGTGCTGTCTTGAATGCACACCACAACAGTGCTGTGTGCCATGCTCATGCTTTTTGCAATGCATGCTATGACAAGCTCCCTCCACTGCAGGTTGACATGCGTCAAGCATGCAGCACCTGTAGCGCTGGACGCTGAGCATACGATGCATTCAGCCAAGCAGACTTAGCCTGCGTGATGTGGTTGTCAGCGCTTCATGTTGCACACGTAGCAGTATATGTTGTGCGTAAGACAAGTTTCAGATAGAGATGAATGCGCAAGACCGTCTGTAATCAAAACCCATCTGCACTTGTTCAGCTGTGCATTTCAGGTCCTGTTGTCTTGTCTGACAGTGTCTGACTGAATGAGGCACAAGCTTTCCAACAAGCGATACATTCTGCAAGAGGAAGCTGTAACCATTGGCATTTGCCCTCGAGCTGAGCGCTACCATCATGTTAGCATGCTGTAGCTGCAACTTCTTGTACACTGTGCAGAGATGTCACTGTCAATGGCCATGCCAGCACCCCCACTGCCCTCAGCGGGATCGGCAACCCCCCACCTAGCCTCTAGGGGCTATGCACATACCTCACCCTCACCTTCACCTCTGTCTGAGCAAACCATGTTCACTGCTGCTCAACCAACACTCCCAGACCAAGTCCATGTTCCTGAAGCATCTCATCTGAATTCATCTGCCATGCCTGCTGCCATGGGTAGTAACATTGGCCTCAACACCAACCCTGCTGCTGCGGCTGTTGGTGGCCAGGAGTACAGCTCTGTTACTCAGGTTAGACTGCATCACAACTCACAATCAACCAGACAGATTGCCTTGGCTCCTGAAACCCATTGTGTTGTAATGCATGTGCCATTGCAGTGCATGTTGTGTCCGCAAAACTTTTGCATCTAGCACCACACAGGTGTTTGAAATCGCTTGTATTTGACACACTCAACATATATTGTCATGCAGATGTCCTGCATCAAGTGATAGTGTCAGTCCAGCATGTGCAAGTAAAATACATTCCTTCGCACCAACCTATCCAGCATGCCTTCTGAGTGTGATTGTCAGGCGGTATTTGACTGCGCAGTTCTGGCTAATTATGAGCTGCAGGCTCTGGACTGGCTCAAAATTGCAAGATTTGCTACAATCTGTGAGGCAAGAGCTCTATTGAGGACTATTGTATATTGAAAGCTTGGCCATCACTGTGTGGACTGCTTGCTGATGCAGAGCACTTGGGAGCTGTCTTGCGTGACAAGGCCTTTGCCTAAACTTTGTAAACTTTACACTCTGTCAGCACTTGCCATATACTGCAGCAATTCCCTANGGTCAGCATTACCTTGACAGCCTGACTAGGAAATGTGCTTGAGTGTTGCATCTTCAGCACTTGAATACAGTACAATTGGTTGTGATAGCTCCACACAACGCTCTGCTCACCAGTGGCACAGCGCATGCAGTCACCATGCATCCAATGGTACATATGAGAATCTTATACAATCATCATCTGCTGTATAGACAAGCTTGTCCAAATCTCTGTGAAGTTGAAATGTTGGAACAGCAGGCCTTGCGCAGCACTCACCATCACCTTCACTTGCACAGCTTACCTTGCCACATGATCTCTTTGCAAGGGCTAGTAGTTTGCTCAATTGGCCTGTGCTCCCACCTTTGACAAAGCTTTCCAAACCCCTCAGGAATATGATGAAGCACCAGCCTTGAGAAGCAAACTGATCAAGCATATTTTCACAGTAGTCAACATCCGCCCGCCATGGAAAGCATGGTACCTTGNTTTGTGTGGTTGTGCATGCATTTGTGTTGTACATGTTGCACTGATGCCTACAATGCCCGTACCAATACAGTCTTGGAGAAATCGTAAACTTCCTATTTCTGATTGACGTATGACTGACATATGTGTCTCTGTGCTGCAGCCAGCCATCTTTGCACTGCTTTGCATCATCTTCAGAGTGACAACCCTGAAGGTAGCACCGCCCGTTCATCCAAAAATAGATATGCATCAGGTTGTGGTGCCAATTGAAGATTCCTGCTTCCAGGGTGTAAGCTCTGAAGCCAATGACAAGGCCCTTGGGATTAGTAGCGAGTTGAGTAACAGTAGCAATGCCAACTGTCAAACTTTGCACCTGTGCACAACTCCATGTTGACCCAAATGGAGGCATCAAAGTTGACAATGTGGCTTTTCACTGGAACAACAGCAGTGACTGTTTACCTAATCGCAGCAGACTCAGTCTGTCTGAACGCAGCTCAGGTATGCAACGACATNCCGAAAGTGCCTGCTTCGCTTCCTGAAAATTGTGATCCCTAATGGCTGACTCCAGCTGTTTGTTGACATCCTGCACCATGTCATAAAATCCTGTTTGCCCAGAGGCTGTGCAAGCTTGATTTCACCACAATCCTTTTCCTTTGGGAACATTTTGATCTGGCTTTTTGCGTCTCAATCATGACTTTCTTGAAGTCTAGAGCCTTCTTTGCAAACAAACCATCACGNGGTGGTCCACACGAGGGGTGTTGTTTCTGACAAACTTGAGGCTAGTGTTCATTGCAAAGCAAGCAGATTCCAAGTCAGGTGAACGTCCCTTCACGCGCTTGGCAGTGCAGTGCAGCGCTGCCCGGTCGATGGATATATAGGTTCACACATATGCTTGACCATGGGCTCACTTTAACTAGTCTAGTTGGAGACATAACATGATCCTGCAGGCTTGGGTGCGTTTGAGCTACCCCTCAGCTACATACGGAAAGACAAATTCAACCAGCCAATTTTTGCATGTAACAACCTCTCAGGCAAGCAGCTCACACAATATGACCCCACCAAGCATGCATAGCATCACACATGATACACAGACTGGAAACATACGCCTGGTCTTGCAGGAGAGTGCTGGCCAGCAGCCCCACACGGGGGACCCCAAGGGAGTTTGCCACCTCATCTTTTTTCACTGTACTTCAAGGAGGGTGGTGTTGGGACTTTCTTGCCACTCTACTTCAGATTTGTCGAGATTGCAAGAGGAAATCTGACACAAGTACAACAGCAGGCGTCAGCCCCCCTTGACCTTGTTGCAACAGCGTGAGTCAGCTTTTGTCTCAAGAGTAGCTGTCGTAGGTTATTGTTGCCAGACTGGAATGCTATGTGACCTTGTGTATAAGAAACAGTCTTGTATGTGCAGGTTTTTGGACCCCAGTGATCCCTCTAAGCTGTTCTTGGCGCAGCCTACAGAAGCTGTCTCTCAGCGGCCAGAAGCCCCAAAGTACGCAGCAAACTTTGGTGCTGATGAAGCATATGAAAGCTGATGAAGCAAAAATTTCTCTGATGCAGTCAGTTTAGCAGTGGTGTCCATCAAACACATGCTTCTGGAGAAGGGAATTTAGCGTTTGGTGTCAAGACGCATGTGCTGTCTCAATACTTGTCACATGCATGTGTACGCATGCACACGCTGCATTTGCCCATGCTGGCTTGCGTCTTTCAACTTGAACAACACTGTAGGCCAGTGGTACAGCAGGTGCATATGCTGAGCAAACTGCTGCTGNTGCTGGTGTTTGAGGTCAAAGTTGCTGCATCAGGGTTTGCATCAGCAACACAGCATGCCATATTGTGATGCCAACAATGAGCTGCTGAATTGCAGGCAATAGTTGCGCCCGCACTAGCAGCTGCTGCACGTCAGCAGGTTGAGCTGCTGCAAGTGTGTCATGCTGATCAACAGCAGGTAGCCAGTTCAAGTCAGCACAAAAAGATGATGGCACAGAGAAAAGCTGGCGGGACTAACATAGCAGCGGAGGGCATAATGCAACGTAGCTCACATCCCACCGGTGCTAAGGTAGTACATGCTTCCTTCTTGTGCAGTCATTGCTGCTTGCAACTATTGTTTGCCAGCTTGCCGCAGCTTGCAAGTCATAAGCTCAGTCTGTGAAGCAACCAGTTGAAGTCTAAGACGATCTGCTACTCATGCAAGGATTCATGTCAAGGTTCTTGCAAACAAAGACATGTCACTCACAAGCACCTCCCGCTTTCTTGCAAGTAGTGTTAGTGTGTGGAGATAGGGCATGCAAGACTGCACTAGGGGTCATGCAGACACCTAATGCTGTGCCCCTTGGAGACAGATTGCTACCTGTGATGTTTGTCAACTCAAATTGTTACTTGGTTGCAAAATTACATGCAGAGCTGGCTTGCAGGTAACAGCTGCNCTGTCTGCCCAAGTCAGTGGAATCTGCAGTACTTTGCCAACCAGTGTGGCCTGCACTGCTAGCATCAGCATTGATTGCTAAATCTGGCGTAGTGTCAAAGGTACTTTGATAGCTCCATATCTGATTTGGGAGCCATGGTAAATGCATGGCAGCAGCCACCAAAGGTGCCCACATTTTTCATTTGGATATAGCTGACATGGCCCCATGAGACATGTGCTTGTTTTTGGGTTGAGATACTGGACCCTTTTGCTTTCTTATAGCATATTATGCCAGGTGGTCTGACAGTAGCTGATTTGGGTGGCAACAGTGCAACTTGCAGCCTGGCGTGAGTGGCAATGACCCCACTGTGTGTACGATGAAGGCGTTCAGGCTGCAGGTTGTCTGCTTCACTGTAGCATCGTGTAGCTACACAGGGCATCTGTACATGCCTACAATGTCTAATTGCTGCATGGGCACAAGGACTGCACAGCGTAGCGCAGCATGTCACAATGAAAAGCAATGTCCAATAAGCAGCAATGACACAGCCAAGGTGACACTTCACTGTATAGCATATGCAAGTCTCATATGCTTGTCACATCCATAATGCTATGATGCAAGGCACTCAGGTGAATTGGTGATGTGATTGGATGTATGCATCACATCCTTACCCCGAGTGTAGCAGCTGAGTAGGACTTTATAGTTCAGATGTATAATGAGGTTTTGCTGTTTGGTGCAGTGCAGCTGACAGTTTGAGTGCATCTCTACTGTATGACGTCATGTGCATTTGCCAAATTTGATGTATACAACAGCACAAGCTTGTGCAGGCAAACCTTGGGAGGGCTTCTGCAATAGAAGACTCATCAGACAGATCCACCTCCTGGAGGCGCAAGCGCTTTGACTCATCACCCTTTATGAGCTCAAATCTCTTTGCAAACTCAATGCCTGATNTGAGTCAGGGTTCCTGGCCGAGTCCCACTCTTCGGCAAGGTGGGGGGCCTTGCAGGCAAGGGGGTTGTGGGGGGCACACAGCATGCCCTGAGCAAAATGGGCAGCCTCTACGCGTAGTGCGGTTTTTCACTGTTGCCTGCCATCTGTGAGGGTGCCNGTTGCGTCCTGTTGGCTCAGTCAGCGGCTGGTATGAGTGCAGTTGCTTTCTCTATGCTGTCCATCACCCGCTTATGTTACACACAGGCGCACGCATGCAAATGTGGCGCAGCCAGAGATCTACAAGTTGTTTTGTAGCGAGTTTGTATAACAACAGCACTGCCTATGCAAAATCAAGCTTTGCCAAGTACCTGTGCTCCCCACAGGTGTCACGCTGCGCTTTGCTGCATCTGAAGCAAAAACGCCGGAATCCTTCTGTGATCCAGCTCATGCATATGTCAGAGCGCTGCATCATCACCCTCACGTCTTTTGCCGGGTGTGAGTTGCGGGTCACAACAGCTGCTGCCATCATGATGCAGTGCACTGTGTGCATTGCACTGTGTGATGCCCTTCAATGTGTATCGTCCGCTTGCAATACAACTGTCAGACGTTACACAGCACTGCCTCGTGAAGTCAAGTTTGCCTATCATTGACTCCTGCCCGGGCGTAACAATACATGAAATCAGCAGCAAGTAGCTCTGGCAGCACAGCAACAGGCTTTACACCCGTATCTACGGGTTGCTTCTGCAGAGCTAAGTCTGTGCGCGAAAGTCATGTAGAAAGGAATGCAGTACTCCATACCAGCATGAGCTTCAAAGCCGGACACGACGTATAGATCTTGACATCCGCAGCAGCAGCTCACAAAGTAATCCGCAGTTGTCCTTGTCGGCCAGGACGCCCAATGTCCACCTCGCAGCAGTCCTGCGCAGTCCGCAAAGCTTGAAGATGCCATTTGCAAGGCTACAAGAGAACTAGACTGCCAGTTTGCCTGTTGTGTTCCCACAGACCACTTGTGCAAGCGTCCTAGGGTAAGCTAATTCTACGTCTTCTCGCTCGAACCCATCCGGCAACGTCATGTGTCTGCTGTGCGNTGACACACCACTGCCAATGCGAACAGAGCTGCTGTTGTTGAAAAAGGACGCATTAGCTGGCACTTGNCTGCCGCACTTTGAAAGCAGGCGCTTCTGATGCATTCCATGAGAAATGCATCGTTGTCTCTTGCCTATTGCAGTTGAACATCTGGCGTGTGGGTCTGGTCTTGTGAACATCTACAACTTCCTTCGTGAGGCTAACCCCTCGGGGCGGCCAGCTGATCAGCTGCAGGAGGAGCGGGACCCTCCCTCCATTGGCAAAGCTGCCATGGCGGTATGTGCCTTCCTCCAGTCAGTCAGTCAGTCAGTCAGTCAGTGNTAAATGCCAAACTAAGCTACAGTCAGCATCATGTTGGCATATTGCAGCGCGCGCATTGTTTGGTACTCTAGATGTGTGTCTTACGCTGTTGTAAAGCAACAAATATGACAAACCAAATGAAGCTTTTTAATGTCAAGCGCCTTCGTTTGTGCCAAAATCAGACATATGACCAGCAACAGGCTCACCTGTATGTGTAGCTGATCTTGAGAGAGGGGCAGTGGTAAGCCTGAGGCCACTTTGAGCCGCCTTAGGGTTTCATCAGGGTTTGAAGCATTCGCCCATTCTGCCATCAACCCTTTTGGCTCTCCCGCTGCCGGAAGCTTTCGGCACTTGCAGACAGACAGCAAGACCGGGTCTGTGGCTGCCCCTGAGAGATGGGCACCACACCTACAGGCAAAGACCGACTACATAAGGTACTGGTTTCATCGTTGCACAAGTTGTGTGCAGTGTCGTACAGCTATCTTTGCTGGTGATCAACACAACGAAGCTCTGTGCTCGATCATAGNTGCTTGAATAATCTGTGAGGTCAAGGACTGTCACTAGGCTGGGTTCTGCTGCAGAAATGGCAGACACAGCCTTGGCATCAGCTGACACTTCAAGANGCGCATGAAGGAAGCAGGTACTCTTGCTGTGAAGCAGATGACCCGTAGTATTCATTTCAAAGTGCGTGTCAAGGGAAGTCTGGCAGGTGCTCAAGCTGACCATCATGTCAGCTGCTCTGATTCCAGCATCACAAGCAACTACCAATGAAAGAACAATGTTGCCAACATGTTATGTTATACTGCAGGATTGGGCAAAGTGACCAAGGCCAAGAAGGGGACATGGCTGGATCAGAGGAAGATCAGGCACGAGATGAGCAGAAAGCCCCTGAGCGCCCACCAGCAGCGCCAGCTGGCTCACACTGCAGCAGGTGATTGAATATACCTCNTTAGTTGATCACTGGCTGCATAGGCACCTGCATGTGGTGGCTTGACCTTCCTTGTCGTGCCGCCCTTCCCTCTGGCAAGCTATGGTCCATACAAGGTATACCTCTACGACATCTTCACGTGCGAGTCGTATCATGCGCTTTGTTGCTGCTCGTGGCCGGCCAGCCGTCTGGNAACTGTCAGGCAGTGACAGGCTGTAGACACAGTGCTGCAGCATCATGATTGCACGCTACACTTTATATACACGTCTAACGAGTAGGGGAGAACTGTAGACCAGGAGAGTTGGACGGGGCGTTGTGAAAGTAGCCTGTTGGAAGAGATTGTTGTTGTCCTCAAGGCCTAGGTATTACTGGTTCTTGAATCCTTCCACAGGCTGCTACTGTTGATGCTCGTGCAGTGCATACTTNTGCTAAGCTGGAACCGCTCATCCTGTCTGACAAGCACATCAGTGCATACCAGTCACGGTTGCTCAAGAACACATTTCTGAACTGTTTACACACCTGCAGGGTGTATGCACTGCANCAGCGTTTTTGTGATGCATGTGTTTGCAGAAGCACTGCAGATCTGACGGCAGCAACAGCTTGTCGTGACAGTCATGTACGTTGTGGCCTCTTCTGTCCAGCATAATCTGCCATGACAATAACAGCCTGTGATGCCACTTTCTCAGTCAATCATGGCTCATGTATGTTTCAATTCAGACTGAACACATGTGCTGATTCTTTGGTGGTACAGATGGCACAAACAGCCAATTAGGGGATGCAGCTCCAGTCAGCAGCTTGGGCTCTGCCACAGCTGACAGCTTGTCATCTTCACAAGATTGGGTGCCAGCTAGAGTTGCACTGCCCGGGCTGATGCTAGTCCCCAGCTGCTCAATCCAGGAAGACACTGCAGCTCTAGGGCAGAACTCATCAGCCTCAGGGCAGGTAGCAACCCCAGGGCAGGAGGAGCCAGCAGTGTCAAGTCTGGTTCCTATTCAGACAGACACACAGCTGCCCATTTTTGCTATAGACTCAGTGCTATGGCCAAATCAACTAATGATCCTCAGGTATGGTTCCAGGGGATTGTGGAGTTCAGGGCAGACTGTAGGGCAGAGTGAACTGTGACAGTCTCGCACTAAGTCTGTGCTCAAATATAGTGAGCTGCTAAGCCATACGCACCACAGTGTGTGTGGCATGCCTGACTATGCATTATCAGCTATGGTGTTTCCTGTGAGCTGGGCTGCCACATGCATCATGTATTGCTGTACTACACCAGCAGTTAGGTAGCCTTAGAGCATGTTGCTCTGCTGCTCAATACTGCTCATNAACAGCGCCGGCTGCCGTTGTCAGATAAAGCCCGTATTGTTCCCACACGGCTTTGTAGCGGAAGAGCTGGTGTTCTGCCAAGAAAGTGCTATATAAGGGCGCACTTGTGTTATACACCGTGTTTGTCATCACCGGGTTCCTGGCCGCAAGAACCCACTCACGGACGCACAGACCGTTCTAGAAGCNAGCTACATTACTTTGCTGACAAGGGTAGTGAAGTGGTGAATTGGCCATGTACTGTTTGTGTTCAAGCTTTCACAGATGTATTTGAAATGTTGCTAGAGCACTGTGACCATGTCAGCTGCTTGCTTGTGTCATCTGCTGCACTCACAATATGTGTCATATGCACAGGCTGATGTAGTGTTGCCAAGTGGCTCAGGTGTGTCAAGGGTGTATGCATTGGCAACATTGCATTGCATCCATGCCTTTCCATGTGCTTGGGTCAAACACAGCTGACCTTTCTGTAACATCTCACTGGCTTGGTCACCCCAGCCTGCCTGGCGCGACAAGTTCATAGCCAGTACCGCATCCAATCTTCCTTCATTGGTTCGTACAAGATGTGTGGCCTGGACAGCGACAAGGACGTGATGATTTACCTTAGCTTCTTGTTGTGCTTGTGTGACGTTAANCTCTACAGCTGCCACTGCTTGATCACCAAACCGGTCTCGCAAAGTGTCAACAGGAATGCCATCTGCAAGTCGCAGCCTGAGCATGACATAGTCCAACAGCGCATCTTCTGCACTCTCTGCTTCCATGCTGGCCCAACCTGGTATGCAACCTGGTAGCTCTGCATGCTGAGGTTGGTTTACAAAGTCCTGCACCCATGCTGTGTACGCTCTCATGGTTTTTGGCCTGGAGAACCGCCGCTTGAACAAATATGAGGCTGCTCCCACACCAAAGGCATAGAAAGGGGCGTTCTGCCAGTAGCCCATGTTATGCTGTGACCTGCAGCATTGCAAGCACAGCTTCTGCTTGCTTTGCAAAGACAATGACTGCCATTGTGAGCAGCACTGTCAACAGATCGGNGTCCAGAGTGTAAGGGCAGGCCCAAGGTACATCTCTATGGCGCAAACCTTGAGGATGTTTTGAACCTAGCCCTGCCCTGGGACTTCAAGGTAGGGCTGTGCCGCCAATCCACCCCTGTCCAGAATAGGCTTTTCAACGTATGCTGAAACATTTCAATGCCATTTACCCCTGCACAGCGTTCTGCCCGCTGCATGATGTTCACAAGGTGCTCAGTTCAACCCAGACAGCAAGCATACTCAGTGCACACGTGNTCCACAGTCACAGCGCTCCTGCACTGCAGCTCAACTGAGACATGTTTTGCTGTCAGTCAGCTCATATACAAGCAGATGGAGGAGCGCGCTGCTGCTGATGATCCTCAAACAAGTGACAGCACTGCCGAGGAGGAAGCACTGCTGCGTGGTGGTGACAAGGATTACCCCAAGCAGCTCACGCATGCTATAGACAGCCTGCATGANGCAACAGTCCTAGCATCAAATGGCTCTCTGGCTGTGGTGCTTTGGTGCAAACCTGGTGCCTTGACATCCAAACCCTGCAGCAGCAGCGGCAATTTTGGTATCAGCTTGCTTGCTGGCAGCACTGCTTGGTTGGTAATTTAGTGTTGCCTTTTCACTTGTGCAGCAGTTACAGCATCACATCACTCTCTGGCTGCACTGCTTGCTGTATGATGTTTATTCTCTTGACATCCTGAACTTGCGGAGGTGAGCAAGACCCACCTCAGCGTCTAGACAATCTCCTGCAAGAGCGTGTGGGCTAGGATGTGAACTGACTGGACATGTTAAGCCTACAGCAATATTGCTTATATTAATATTGCTTATATNGCTTTGTCAGCTGCTCATGGGACCACACGCTGGCAGTGCATAGATATCATGCTGAGACAGACGTGCCCAGCATTGAGCTACTGCAGACAGAAGCATACCTGTCTCAAATTCAGGATGTGGAATGGGTTCCAGCTCAAAGTCATGAGCAAGGCACGATGTTGGTGTTAGCGCTCAAGAACACCAGTTACTTGCGCTTGTATGACATTGAAACCTTGAAGGTGGGCAATGACTTGCCACACTCAGCTCTGCTTTGTGCATGCNCCGCCATAGTTGATCTGGCCCAGCACGTACTCCATGGCAGGCCAGGGCAGATGCTCCCCTGCCTCCCTGAGGAAGCCCGCCAGGCTCATCATGCTGCACTCCAGGTCAGACTGGTTGAAGGAGTAGGCAATGTTCCAGCCAATCGGACCAAACTTGCGCCGCTCTTGCACCACAGCGTGGAAGAAGGTGAGGGAGAAGAGGAGCTTGCGCCAGGCGTGGGGCTGGTTTGGGCATGAGGCATTGTAAGGGCCGGGGGCCATGTCGGTGTAGGTGCGGGCAATGTTGGCTTTGACCCCTTTTGGGGGCTCTGTTGTCAGCTTGATGCTGCTTTGCAGCACTGCAGCTGGGAAGTCTGGGCTGGGCATGGAGCTAAGCCACAGGCGGAAGTTGGGGTGCACCCCACCATCACCCTCCCCAGCCCCCACCTTGCTTTTTCCCAGCTCTTCTACAATGTTGGCCAGCCTGCATGCAGTAGCAATTTTGACAATCATAAAGTGACTGATTTGCTCAGGTGAACCAGTGCACGGCGTTCAATGAAGGATGTCTTGTTGGGACATGATGCATTGCATGACTTAACCTCGGCCGCTGTTACCATAGCCGAGACGATTACCTGTACTAGAACCTGTTGACCTCAGGGCTTGCTAAAAATTCCTTACACTGTTTCCTTGCTGTGCAGTGCTTAGCTTTTGAAGTCATGCACACTCACAGTTGGTGCCTGACGCAAGACAG
The DNA here is from genome assembly GCA_000818905.1 of Trebouxia gelatinosa. NCBI lineage: Eukaryota > Viridiplantae > Chlorophyta > Trebouxiophyceae > Trebouxiales > Trebouxiaceae > Trebouxia > Trebouxia gelatinosa. The sequence goes on from KN805357.1 coordinate 583,239, forward strand.
CTTGTACTGCCACTGCAATGTAGCAAGTAACATATCATATATTGCTGCCACTGCAATGTGCCAGCTCTACAAACAGAAACAGCAATAGAGCAGGTCAATACTGGTGCACTTTGATGATTTTGGAAGACACAGTGTCTGTGTGCTTCACAGGTGCAACAGTATTGAAGAAGTCAGGTTATGGAAGTTGACTGTGGTTATGGGTGTATGCTGTCTGTGCATAGCCACAACAGCCACAGCACTGCACTTGCTAGACATGGCAAGCGTCACAGGCAAATGTGCATGCAGCTGACCTGGGCATCCAGGACCGCGCCAGGTGGCAGTTCTGCAGGCAGACCCAGTTGCCTTCCATGGTGGCGAGAGCCACTAGCGTCTCTGCCACAGGGCCCTGCCCCTGCCCCAGGCTCACCATGTTCAGCCTTTCGCCTGGCATGCCCTGCTTCTCTGCAAACCTCTGCAGCAGAACTTCAANGTACAGAGACATTCCCAGGCTGATAGACACAATTGAAGTGAGATAGCCACCCCGCATGTGCATATGACCTACCTCAGATGGCTTGCATGGAGTCTACATGGCTTTGACTGACNATCAGCAAACCTGCATGAAAAAGCAGGCTTGCATTTAAAACGGCTGTTTACAGCGCTTATAGCGGGGCCACTGCTGCAAACTAAGATATACGAGTCTAGACTTCTCGTGATGCATCTGCACACAGGCATGTGACTGGGCTCTAGNTTGCGCAAGTCTCTCATTGATCAAAAGCGTGTTATCAATGCTGTCCCAGAGGCTCCAGTCTTTCACCCCACAGTTGAAGAGTTTAAGAATGTGTTGGAGTATATTGGCACAATCAGACAGGCTGGCGAAGCTGCAGGAATTGTAAGAATAGTACCGCCTGCAGGCAAGCTTGCTTCAGCTCAGNAGCTGCCAAGCCTCTTCTGCTTCAGGAGCTGAAGGTACCACCAGGATGTCTGTGCAGTCAAGTCTGTGTCAGTAACCAAACAGTGCGTGACTTGTAGCTGGAGTCGCATCAAGCAGGTGATGCTGTCACACATGCTGTGAGGGATTGCAACCACGCAGCTTCAGGCAAGCGGTATACACTGGTCCTCAGTATGTGCAGTGTTGATTGGTTGCGTTTTTCATGCAGAGGTTTGTCTCTTCGTTGCACTAGACATGTGCTTGCTTGTCTGATTCTTGCATAACTGTTGTCAGCATGACATACCTGCTGGCTGAGCCCTGTTTGTGCTGACTCAGCACATGCTTGGTACTGCTGTCAATGCTTGNTCATCCAGGTGAGAGTCAAGCTTCCTGTTCTGGTCACGAGTCTTGAGCTTTCTCTTCACATGCTGAGATACCTTCTTCTCCTCAACCTGCAGCAGTCATGACTCATGATATGCACAGCTGCACCTGCTCAAAACATTAGCATGTTTCTACACAGATGAGGATGCAACAGCTTTGTCAAGGCAAACACAAGGTTGAAGCTNAGGATTGTCTCAGCTTGGGCAGGTAAAATATTACTTGCACAGCATTCTGCAAGCAGGCCTCAATCAAGTGATGCCACCTAGAGTTGGCTTGGGGCAATGCAGTGCTGGCTAGGGCCAGCAAGCCAACAACTCTGTGCTCAACAGGTAGACGCAGGCTTTGCATGTGTGATGCAACTGGCACAATTCATGGTTGTGCGCTGGGCATAGCTACTGTTGGCATCACTTTCAGCCTTGTGTCATACCTGTGGCAGAAACAANCAAGGAGCGTGTTCTGCCTTTTGGCACCAAGGACAATTTTTGGGAGATGGGTGACCAGGGGCCATGTGGACCCTGCACGGAAATCCACTATGACAGAATTGGGGGCCGAGATGCAGCCCACCTGGTCAATGAAGATGACCCCAATGTGCTGGAGATCTGGAACCTTGTGTTCATTCAGGTGACAGGAGACTGTTTTCCAAGGCACTTGCAGTATGCTAGCTGCATTTAGCTAGCCAGGTACATGATTCCTGACAAAGCTGCTTATAGCTGTTCCCTTTGCACAGCGCGTGCTCTGTTGGCATGCACAACATGCAAAGCTGTACTTCTTCTCCGTGCTGTGTCAGTCACTCAAGCTGCCTGCACTATTGCAGCTAATTGTGTCATGCATGCTGTGCATGGCTTGCATGCCCTGGGGTGCCAAGTGTGTGGCTACATATGCTGCGCAAGCGCCTTGCTCACGGCCAGCACGCCAGTGCTGAGTGCATGCAGCAGCAATCAGATNGCTAAGAGGTCCACAAAGGTGCAACATGCTGGGCTGCTCACCTGTGCCGTGACCAAGGAGCGGAACACTCTGTGTGAGCGCCAGCTTCCTGCCATGTCATGCAGTCGTAGCGTTGACAAGGTCTGCCAAGGGTTCACCATCAACTGCTGCCGACCTGCAACATGAGCAACCGCATGGTAAGGGATACACATTGGCAAGAATGGGGCAGAGACATGGTATGCAGGCAGACATGCTAGACAGAGTCCCATGTGAGACATGGCCCCTCGCTGAGCAACAGGCAGCACACTCAATAGGTGCTCAATGCTATATGCTTGCCAGATGTGCAGCAACATCCAAGGTTCAGCAGCAACTGCAATGCTTGTCGCGCTGNAAAGTTCATGTTATGCCATGTGAACTGTGGAACTGATGTGCATGTAGTGACATTGCACAGACAAAGAATACAAATGTTTGCTGTGCTTTGGCACCTTTGAAGCACGACTTACAAGCACGCAACCCAGCCGCAGTGACAGTACCTGATCAGGGTTCGGTCAAGCCACCGAGTGGCATCAAAGTCTTCTTCTGCCTCCATCTTCCAGGTGGCCAGCCTGGCAACTGTGACTGCAGCAGCCTCTTGGTCAAAGCCTGCTATCAAGGTTGCCAGGTTGCCGCCCTCCACCCATCTGCACGCACAACCGCAGTCTGCAAGCAGCTGCATGAAATCATGATTGTGGGAAGGGGATCAATGTCACAGCATTGGTGCAATGGTCTGCAGTGCCAGGTGCACTCACACCTGNCTGCACCTGGCCTCAAAACAATGGCTGGAACGCTGCTGGACACTTTTTATCTGCAGCAATCATGCTTTGTGCTAGCTGTCATCAGCATTGTTTGTAATGCAGTACTTTGAGCTGGCACATTTCTACTATCAGGGCTTCTATTTGGTGTCCACACTGCTCTTGGCCACCCTTGCTTCAGCCTATGGCTCCACAGTAAGGCTGTATGGATTTCGCAAAGAGCTGTTCCACTCTGTTGACAAACCGCGGCTGACTCCTTTAGTGCATTGCGAACGCATCAGGTACCTTGCAGTTCATTTTCAGCCTCGAGTAGCGGCCCATGCGCTTTTTGATGATGTGTGACGCTAGTCTATAGTACGTATATGCAACATGCCTGACATGACAAGTTTTGGTCGACCAGCCCACCACCAGCACATCCTTGAGTGCACTTCTTGCTAAGGAATGCGGCTCATCTAGACCCAGCATGCTTAAAACAAGCATGTGCATAACAGTCCAGCAGGNGCAACAGTGTGCACAGACTCGCTATCACAGGCGCTGTGACCAGCAATGGAGCATGCCTGAGAAATTTTGATAGCACCACAACAGCAAATGTGCAACATGAGACTGATTTGAACACGTTGGGGAACAGCAAGCATTCTGCAAGTTAGCAGCAGCCATGTGTTTGAGAAGCAGGACAAGCATCATATAGGGGATCGGACTCAATATGCATCATCTGCATGCCTTGCTGCAATCATATACCTTGAGCCTCCCAAAGCTGGCCCGCATAAGGTTGGTGATGTGAGACTCCAGTTGTGAGGGTTGTAGCGCTGCTTTAGTAGCCATGCCCACCCTGTCGCCCCTAATGGCAGCCCTCACCGAGCTGGGGCGGCTGCNTGCTACGCTTGGTGCAAGTGATGGTATGCTTCCTCTTCTTTGCCAGGCTTCACGCCAGACGATTGCTTGGCACTGTTGTTCACTGAAACGGATGGTGGACCACAGTTGCTGTTTATCACCTTGGCAAGCATGCAAGGGACCATTGTCCANTAGACGTTCATATGCACATCTTGCTCACAAGTAAACCATATACAGACACTAAGCAGAAATTCGAGCTGGAGCGAGAGAGAGCAAGCTGACACGTGCACATGGACAAGATGTATGTGATGGCAAAGCTTCAGAGCTATGTATGCGTGTGCCGCAAAACATATAAGCGCTGGCATGCAGGTGCAGCTCATGTAGTAGAGTGCGGTATAGCTTGACTCATCCCATCATGATGTGAAGGAACAGTCGCAATGCAGAGCCATATGTGAAGATACATCTGGGCGATCTGAAACAAAATCCCTAGTCGTCAGATGCTTCATGCCTTCTGACTGACAAGAGCGCCTTTTCTCGTAGTGCATCTTCGATACGCTGTTGCTCCTCTTTAGTGTCATTATCATCCTCCCCAGAACTGCCACCGTCTCTGTGCTTGTGTTTCCTTTCCTTCTTGTGCTTCTTCTTCTCCTTCTTGTCCTTCTTNCGTATAGTATGTCACATGTTGTGTTGCTTAGTATGCTCGTACTGCTAGCTTCATCTCAGGACTATATATCTTTGCTGACATCTTGTGGGCTTGCTTGTGTCAGCAACAGCATGCGCACTGCAATGTGCATCACACTGAGNACCTTTTGGCAACATGTTAAATGAGTCAGGGTGTACACGGGATGCAGTACACTCACACCTGCAAGTACTCAGCGCTCACAGTCACTTGTACCATGGCCAACCTGTGTTGGTCTGACTTTTGAGCAAACAATGCAGGGCCTGACCTTTGACAGGGCTGCCAGAGGGGGACCCTGCTGAGTAGGCTTGGTGGGTGGGGCTTCCCTGGGACATGGCAGTCCCGGGAGCAGCTGTCCTCTCATAGGCAGCAAAGCGCAGGGCATGGGGCTGCTCTGCCAGGTCGTGATGGCGGGATGAAGGCATGACGCCCATGGAGGTGCGCTCCTGCTGGCTGATGTAGGGCGCTGCACCGCTGGCTAGTGCCTGCTGGACAAAGCTGTTGAGGAAGGGGAGGCTGGTGTCTATCTGGAGGTCCTCACATGATGCATCAAGGGGCAGAGCTGCCTGCTGTACTTGCCTGCTGGCCCTGCNTTGCCGATCAGTGGCATGCAAAGTCACTGAGTGCAACAGCAGTGCAAACATTGACTCTATGCCGTGTAGTCGAGCATGAGTGTGAGGAGCAGAAAGTGTCTGCTGGCAATTGGTCACCTGGCGACAAGGCCAAGATAGACCTGAACATGTTTGCAATGGCATCTCCAATACGCAGCCGCTTGGTGGTGCTTTCCATGGCCTGGAAGGCTCTGCTGATGTGCCTGTATGGTGTTGCCTGCCCTGCCTGCCACAGAGCCATGCCAACAGGGTCATAGTCTGCCACAGACAGCAATACAGCATCTGCAGGGACATCCTTTTCATGATGCACCAATGACTGGCAAAACAATGCCAGTGTGCCTGTCCGGGCAGAGGCATGCAGCGAAAGCTTTGCAGCACAAGTTGCCCCCTCATGACTGAAGTATGCTGCAGGGGCATCCTGTTTCATGGAGTCCCAGGGACTGGCAAAACCCTAGTGGCACGGGCCCTAGCAGGAGCCTGCAGCCAAGACAGCACGACACCAGTGACCCTGTTTGCTCGCAAGGGGGCCGATTGCTTGGGCAAGTTTGCGGGAGAGGCTGAACGCACCCTGCGCCTCTTATTTGACGAGGTAATAATCCCACTTACAGGGTCACATCACGTCTACAAGCAGCTTGTGGAATGTCTGCTATATCCACACAGTTGTCTCCATACATTGGTCAGGCCATACCCAAAATGGTGTTACCAGGACTGCCTTGCTCCTGTAATTGAGCATGCAGCAGGCAAGCCAAATGTGTGTTGGCCATAGCAGCAGAAAAGGTACACCTAATACTTGTAGGCTACAAGAATGGCGCCGTCAATAATCTTTCTGGATGAGTTGGATGGCTTAGTGCCAGCACGCTCAGCCAGCAGCGGCAGCGGGGACCAAGTCTTTGCCTCTGTGGTGTCAACACTGCTGGCCCTCATGGACGGTGTTGTNACAGGCAATCAACACTGCTATGTGTGCACTTGTGAAGAGCAAGTGTTGCAGCCCGTATATTTTTCTGAGCTCTTGCGCCCTGCAGAGTCTATTTGTCATTTCATCCAAGGCAGGCAAATGCAATGCTGCAGTCGTGCCTGTGTAAGACTGTATGCAGGTTGCAGTAGCAGGCGCATGATTGCCACTCTTCCACAGGTGCAACTCAGACATGAGCACTCGCTAAAGCAGTTCATGAGTTCATGCATGACTCACCTGCAGGCTTGATGTCTGCAGGGGTAGTCATCATGCCGGTTGCCTTCATCTGCCCTGCTGGCGTCTGGCAGTCCTGGAGTGATGTCAATGTAGGGGATGAGGGCTCCGAGGACAGCTGACTGGGGCTTTTCTGTAAGCCCTTCAGGGCAGGGCTAGCTGAGTGAGACACTGGCGTGCCTGGTGCTGAGCTGTCAACAGAGGCTGGACTTGCCTTGCCAGAGGAGCCCAAATGGAGTCTGCCAGGAGATGCAGCATGCTGTGTAGCAGCCATNTCTGCCACACTTGTAAAAATTGCATCCACCTCAGGTGTTGGGCTTCATCTAACTGCTTGTCATCAGCCATACTGTCAAGGCGTGTGAGGGTGATGCACCCTCTTGGCCTCCCTGGTGTGCCCTTGCTCCCAAACACATGAGTGCTAGCAACAGTATCCAAAAGCGAAACCATCACACCAAGCCATCCCTCGTGACTGAGCAGGTTTGTGATCAGCCTGTTGAGTTTGGTACCCATCTTGCACGAGTTACGCGACGTGTAATAAAGTTCAAACTCTGAGTTGCCTTGAGGAACCTTTTGTTGCATGTAGATTTCCCTCATCTGCTCTGCACATGACGCAGGCAGCAGGATCAATGGCGTGTGTGCCTCTGCCATATGCAGCTGAGAGCTAGGTTGGTGCGAGTCAGCTTGCAGAGAATGCAGAGCTGTACTGCCTGCTGGGGCAGCACACCCTGACANCCATGGCAGGCTGCATAGTTGATCAAAATTGCATGGAATGAGTGGCATCACGCCTGACATGCATGGATATGTCATCCCCTGCCATTTTGGCAGGTGTTTGTGATGACTCAGCCTAGGTTTGCCGGACCTGGCTTTGTCAGCGAATCCAACCCTGTTCTTGGAGATGACTGCTGTGTTATGCAAGCTCATCTGATGCACAACACACATACATTGTGCAGCATCTGTGATGTCAGTCCTCAGACTTGGCTCCATGGTCATGCAGGAGAATGAGGCAGTCCAGGAGGAGAAGAAGAAGCAGCTGTATGAGGAAGGCATTGATGCCATTCTCGCCAGAGCTGAGGTCAGTTGCAGCTGTTTGTTGGTAGCACATCATGCTCCTGCTCACTGATGATGTATAACACACTGCCTGAATCTGCCTGGCAGCGTGCGCACAAAACACAAGGGGATAATGATAGAAAAGGCAGGCCAGAGGGATGGGCAGAAAGGGTAAACTAGCCTAGATGAGCAAATGACTGCACAGCACACCTGGACCTCATGCATACAAGTCCCAGCTCATGGCTGTTGATGTTCCAGCAGCCTTTTCCTTGCCATTTGGCTCATTGCCATTCTGTAGACTGCAGCACCACAGTTTATACACGTATTTGGCTGTGCGATCACAGGCTATCAATACATTGTTGGCATGTGGCATCAAGGGCTGTGCAGCATGNTGTCAGCCAAACATCAAAACAATTCAGCATTTTTCTGACAGAAGTCTGCGTACAGTAGACGAAGAAACAAGAAGTGGTGTTCATCCTGTCTGCACTCCTGATGACACACCCTGCACTTCCTGATCTCTAGCTACATATGACAGTAGATCGTAACTGGCTATTGGTCTCGGTAGTGGTTGACTGGTCAATAAGCACAAAATCAATTGCTAGCGGTGCAAGGTCAACTCTGGTGTCGTGGCATCGAACTGGATTGCATTGCTGGGTACAAACTGGAGCCAGCAGATTCGCGTTGACTTATCTACTCATGCCGACGTAACTTCTGGTCTCAGACCAGCATGCATGGCCGCCCCATGTCAGGAAGTGATCACACTGCCTTTTCAGCCCTCGCTCCGCCAGCTTCTGGTGTCTGCTGGCTACCGAACGACAGCCGATCTTGCTGGAGCAAGGGCAATTGACCTTGCCTCAGGTAAGCAACGGCTTAAGAGCAGGCAGACTACCTGATCGAGGTCCCTGTGGATAATTCTGTCATCCCAAAGGTCTGCATGGGCATTGTAGCACATGTCTCTTTGCTACCATAGCTTGCTGCTTTGACCCATGGCAACATATGTCAGTGCAATCTTGAGTTCACTGTCCATACAGGTATTACAGACAGGGCGACCTTGCTCTGTGTCCAGGCACTGCAGCACAACTGTCAGAGCCTGTATCTTACTTCTTGACAACTGTACCTTGTGATTTTGCTTGTGGAGGCAAGGATTTTCAACCAGACCCTTGCAGTTGCCCAGATGGACACAGGCATGACTGCTGACCGCATCACAGGTTGTTGCAAAAGCAACAGCAGGGTAGCAACAAGTCTTTGCGCTTGCCATCAACAACACCACCATGACTTGCATACCTGCCTGGAGGGAGTGTTATACAGTCACAGGCTGTCATGATTGCAGCATGTTGACCACAACACCCTTTGATGACTATTTACAACCATGCCATCATGCATTGTGACTGACACTCACAGGNTTCCTTGAGAACCGCACAGAGACCCGCATGGTGTTTGAGGGTGATGAGCAAGAGATGGCACACCTGCGCGAGTGAGTCTATTTCCTGAATTGCACACTGGCCCTTGAGTCACAGACTTGCGGCATATGTTCAGGCAAGGTCACTTTGCGTTGTAAACAGCAGCACATNCATGAGCAACACGAGCTGCAGTGGCTGGCTGCAGAAGCTGAGCTAGAGCACAGGCAAGCGCAGCACTTCCACAACACCATCTTCTCAAGCAAGACAGGCTCCCTCAAAGCGTGCAAGCTTGCAGATCAGCTGCAGGACACCTTATGGGCCTTGTCTGTCGTGTATAGCAGAGCCCTGACTGACCAGGTCAGTTGCTGCAGGTTGGTTGTGTTACCTGGACCCACAATATGCTCAGTACTGTGCATCAGGGACATTGACTTGTGAACACAAAAAGTTTTGGTAGTTTAGCATAGAGGGATCTTCCTGATATTGATAGTGTGACTGATGCAGCAATGCAATCACAGTTTGAACAATCATGTTGAAGGCATGTCACCGCACAGCATACCAGCATGCAAGGCATTACAGAACAGTGCCATTGNAGCAGCTTCAAGTTACTGGCATGGTGATTGCCAGCAAAACTGAAGCTTTTGCTGCGGACATACAGCAGAAGTTGTGGCAGGTGTTGCCACAACAACCTCCACACGGATGAGTGCAGGACAGCAAGCTGTGGCGGCATGCCAGGCTTTTCTGCAGTGTGTCAGCAGAATCAGGCACTTTCACGTTGCTGTGGCAGACTCATCTACCTATGGCATCGCTGCACAGCTCTGGAGTGTTACTACTGCCTGCAGGGGCATTGCGCTGTTGCACTTCTGCTGCCTGTTGTGAAGGGCGGGGCTGCAAGCTAGAGGGCCCACAGGGCTGCTCTGCATGAAGAGGACCTACCTGTAAAACACTACCCAGTTTGCAATGTGCCATAGGTTACAGAAAATATGTTTATGAGTCAAGAGAGCCACCACATGGCCAATTTGCACACAAATGCAGGTGTCTTGCAAATGACATNTTCTAAGTGGTTTGTGCTCATGCAGGTCCACAGCTGAAACAGGTCCTGCAGCGGTGGCCAAAGCANCTGGGCCCTGTCAGCAGCAGTAGCAGCAATAGAGCGAGTCTTGACAGCTGCAGCAGCTAGAGGGTTCGTNAATGTTCGAGTCAAGAATCCGCAGAACCCAAGCTTCCTACTGGTGATGATTATCAGTGACCTGCAACAATTGTACTGACAGGGTAAGTGCAGAGTGGCAGGTGTGAGGGTGGCATACCTGCCAGCATGACAAGCTCATCATTCATGCGGCTGGCCAAGCCTCCCAGNAGTTCATGCTGAAACTGCTGCCACAGCGGCATGCAGTCACAAGGCGCAAACAAAGCTGTTCATCATGCTCTCATGACAACATGCAGCACAGTGTGGCNTCCCAAGCTGCAAGGCAAGCTTGCTAAAGCTTGAGGCACATGTATTGCTTTAAACGCAATACAATATGTTGCAGAATTAGGCGGATGAAAGTCTCCTGAACATGTCTGAACAGCCGTAAGACTTGTTGGGCTTTGACTGTTACTAACCAGCAGAAAATGACAGTACTTATTCACTTTCAATGTCATGCAAGAAATTGAAGCGGCCACCAAGTTGCACTGGTGCATGCTGTTGCAAAGCTGGNTCTGCGCGAAACATGATGAGAAACCTCAACTTGCTGAGACAGGCTTGTACTGGGGGTGATCTCGATACAGAGGTTTTCCTCCAGCGTTTGGCCGACATTATGAGCATCACAAGGCAACTTTGCTTTGCTGCAGGTGTTTGGCGATCGCAAGTTGCAGGACGACAGTAATCCGCAATTGAAGAAGGCCAGAGCAGAAAACAGACAGACATCAGTTGCTGAATGGGCAGCCGGGAACCAGCAGCCACATATGTTCAGCTTACGCCTACTTGCTGCACNTTTATACAAACACTGAAACCCTGCTTACAAATCATGTTTTCAGGTCCTACCTGTCACGCAAAACTAGNCAGTGCTGACAGGTACAAACGCCTGATCAAGGCTGCGAGTGGCAGTGACAACGCCATGCTGGTTCAAAAGCTTTCTATTTCACTGACTAATACTGTTATCAATAGAGGCCGCACTTCACTGTGCAGGAACTGTATGCAGCATGCAGCATTTGTGCTCGTGTCAGCATTTGTGCTGTGTACACCAAAGCTGCTCAACAATCAGCAGAGCATGAGCAAGTACACTCACTGAACTCTCTCGCGACTCTGCTTTGCTGCATGAGCCAGAAGGCGAGTGTGGACAAGGGGTATCCCTGGGATGCTTCCGTCAGTTTGAAGGCATCAAAGTGCCAGTGGTCTGCTGTTCTCAGCACGGCCTCCACTTCAGGGATGGGAGCACTGCTGATGCTGGGCAGGTGCATGAGCGCATCACTGCTGGAGGCCTCATCATCAATGGAGCTGTCTTGCAGCCTGCACGACACAGTCAGTTTTCTTCTGTGGGACCTTGGGAGATCGGTGTGTGCTACATGCTGACAGCTGGGTTGCTCACAAGAAGANACTGTATGAATGGCAAGTACATGTGCAACAACTGTTGCATATAAAGAAGTTGTTGATGCACTGGTGGCAGGCGGGGGCGGGGGCGGCTGGGGGGAAAGGGGTCATGAGAGAGTAAGGTGAGGCATGCAAAAGTAAGGCACCAGCAACGTTGGAGGAAGAGAGGTAGTCAGTACACCAGCAGCATTATGCTTCAGCAGGCTAGCAGGCTTTGCGCAGACACATACGTATGTTAGTGCGTAAAGATGGAGAATGATACAAGGCAGNCAAGGTTGCCACTGTCATAGCAGCCTTCCTGCCAAACACAAGCCAGTCCAAGCACTGCGTTACAGCATGAGCCTACACGATCCAGTCTCACTGTATGTGACATTACATGTNACTTCACAGAACCTATGGATGCTGCAACTGACTTGGCCTTATCCTCGGCATCCAGATGGTCCAGAATCCTGGTCACAACTTCTGGAGGAAAGTGACCTTCAACGTCACGCTGATTAGGACTGGACACAATGAATCTGATCTCGAAGGCCGCAATGTCAGCATCATGCTGCACTTCCCGGCCATCCTGATCGCCATGCGTCCAGAAATCCTGCATGCTTTCACAGTCACAATGCTGCAAACAAGACACACACGAAGGCAGTGTCTGCAATGCTGGACGCCATCCTGAGTGTTAGTAGAAATTGCTTGAACACTCCTGAACCATTGCCTCAAGACAGTTGCAATGTGGAATCGAGCTCACACACAGCACCTGTGACACCAAGTATGTTTTCGCTCGCTGACATTCAGAAGGCCACATCACATTCCACAAACGAATGACAAGATTCCGCAGCGCAGCAGGGGGCAGCGGACATGCACATCTGCACACTGCTCTCCAAGTGAAAGCCATCACACAACACTGGAAAAAGCGNAGCCGGCATGCTTCTGCTTCAACAGTTGACACGGAGACATACGGCACAGTCACCCACATGCCTCCTGAGCTTCTCACCACAGGTGAGTCAATAGGGTTACATCCACTTGGTCCCTAAATCCTTGTGGCACTGTGACCCACATGCCTCGTGAGCTTCTCACCACAGGTGAGTCAATGAAGCTTGCATCCACTTTACATGTGTGGCTGAGACATTGTGTCATATACTGCATGCATCACATCTGAGCTTGAATGNTATTGGAACTTTCATCCTGAAAGAAACAACTGAATGTGGTTCTGTTTTGAGCTGGTCGCACCTTTCTAGTTGAAGAAAGGTTGTCACTTGATGAACTGGTGCTGCTGCACACCACCTCAATGTAAACCCTGCCCACCGATGTGAGCAAAGGTGCAGCTGGGTTGCCATACTGCTGTTACCTGCACCTGTCAGACCCTGCAACAATGCTACATGTGCATTACAATGCGGCGTGGAGCCCAACATAGCATGCTGTTTTGTATCACGCTGCGCTGTGCCGGCCTGTTCCTTGAATTTTGCTTTGGGGTATCTGACACTGCTCGCGGCATGCTGCCATGACTCCTAGCATCAAATAAGAGCCGTGCAGCACTTGTTACCTGACACTAAGCTTGATGAACGGACCACTGGCTCTTGTGGGGGTGCACACCTCACTGTGCTATCAAAATGCTCCAAAAGGCTTGAATCCTGTTACTGCAACACAGCTTCTTTTGCACACAATGTAGAAGCCATGGCCAGCTTGCCATGATCAGTTGTATCAGCTGGCTACACAAGAGTCCTGAGCTGCGTCTATGTTGGTGTGATACAAGTATGTACATATTGTNGGAGGCACAAGGTAGCAGCCAGGATGATGACAGTACCAGTGTGGAGCAGGCTGGCTCCAATGACCCCAATGATGAGTCTGCTGAGGTACAGCTAGGTCCAAATGCACAGCCACGATTACATTTTCGGCTGCCATGCGCCATGCGTGTCTTGCAGTCAACGTAGTAAGGCTTTTTAGGAGTGCTATGTACTCACAGACAGTCTGAGGCCATGTTGTGGCTGCTGCCCATGCCACTCTGCCTGAAATATGGGAGACACAGCCAGAATTTCGGTCAGTGTGGCAAGGGCAGCAGCCCCTTCATGGCCTGGGACTGTCTGTGCCTATGCATGCGGTCCAGCTTTCCCTCACTGAGGATGCAGCCTGCCAGGCAGCAGCAGCGATTTGGGTCTACGTAGCAAGTCTACCTGTGACTCAGCATTGCAGTTGCCGCTGATGATCTGATATATGCAGTGCTGAGTCAGATGTAGGCCTGCTGCATTCACTGTGCAGTGGGCCTGCCTCTTGGTTATGGCATATCTCAATAGATCACAAGCAGTCAAGCGCACTTGCCTTGCATCTATTTTGCGATCTTGGGGGAAGCACTCATGATTCCTTGGTGTGCTGCAGTCAGATGAGGAAGACATTATGGACTTCCTGCCAGACCACATTCCAGAGTTCCCAAAGGAGATAAATGATCCTGCTGAAGATGGGCAGCTAACCCTAAGCGAGGTACTGCTTAACATCTCATTGAGTGATGCGCATTCGAGCAAGACGTGTAGGCCGTGTTGCACAATAGCGGGTCACCATATGAAATCAAACACTACCCTTTGATGANAATGGTATACAAAGTAAACAAATTATTGCAGATGTGCTGCTAGCTTCCCGGCATGTGTCAAAAATCGCACGAATGTTCATATGCTAAGACCACGTGAGTCTGGTGACAGCCTGTTGTGTCATGTGATAGTATACAACAAGCATGTGAGAGTACGACATCCAGCTTAACAGGGAACACTGAGAGACCTACCTGGTGTGGATACTTGGGTGGAATAAACCCCACACACCCTTGCTGGCGTCCCCAAATTGCGCCTGCTGTGTGATGTTCCCAGCCTGCTTCCTGACGTTTGGGACCCTGCCAGGCAACACAGCGCACATGTCATGACTGAACGAATGTGACCAGCAGCAGAAGAGCAGTACATGGTAGGGATGATTGGCGCATGCCCGCAAAGTGACTATGTTGATACACAGGCGCAACGGTGTGAACAGTAATGACTGTCTGACAGCTTACGGATTGTCAGCACAGATAAGCACACAACAATGTTCAAGCACCTCTAGTATAAAGTGCCCCGGCATGCCTTATCAGGTAATGATCCAAGGCAGAATGTTGATATGCAAGAGGTGGGCCATGGCCAGTTTACAACGTTTATGCTGGTGTCAGTCTAAAACAGCAGGCAAAGACCTTATGCAAAGGACAACCTGGTGGATGGGAGATATGTTGAAAGGTGCCTTCGTAGGGGTGAGCACCAAGCCACAACCAACATTGCAGGGGAGAGCAGTATCTGGAACTGCTTTTGCAGTGCCATATGACCCCCAGGCATCTCGGCAGGTGTTGCAATTTTCAGAGTCGTCTGCCGGCTGCAAACACACCCACATCGGTGTAAAAGTTGCTTGTGGTAGGAAAGTGAAGTTGTGGCTGAAGAAGTGTGCATGATGTTGAGCNGATGCATCGTGAATGGAGCTCCTCTATCATGATCTTCCAGCAGTGCCAGCCCACGCTTTACACAGTATGTGATGTGCACATGCTCTCTTGCTTGTTTCACAATCAAGACAGCTGTGCATTTGCAGGCGGTACAGCAGCATCCTTCCAGCAGTGGCAAAGTATGCAGTAATGAACATGAGATGCGCATATGTTCTTTCCTGTTTCAGGAGCACAACTGCTGTGATGCTGCAGATTTTGTTATTGCCATGCTGCTATACGTAGTTTTACCAGCAGGGACTCAGTATGCAGTACAGAGCATGTGATAAGCATAGGCTCTAGGTTTCGTTCCTGGCCCAAGACAGCTGTGTTGCTGCAGGTTTCGTTCATTGCCATGCCCCTATACAGTGTTCTTCCAGCAGTGGCAGAGTATGCGATAGAGCAAGGCTGGACCAGAGCGTATACCCGCATTTCAGATGTCGGCGTGGGCTGGTACTTGGCATACTTTGTGGCCTACATGACTTGTGTGGAGTTCTTTGTGTACTGGATGCACAGGGGGCTTCATGATGTCAAAATAGGCTATACGTAGGTTGTTGATGGCTGCATAGCATCGCATCGCGGTACAACTGTGACAGCTCAGAACCTGTCAGTCAGGGCTACAGTTCAGTGACTGTATACAATTGTGTGGACTTGTTTGTGTACTACATGCACCGGGGGCTGGATCTGTTTCTGTACTAAATGCACAGGGGGTTTCATGATGTCAAAATCGGCTACAGGAAGCAATGGACAGCTGTATAGGATTGCTTTACAGTTGTGATAGCTCAGAACCTGATGTCGTTCAACAGCAAGCAGACTCAGCAGGCAGATAGTGCTTTGTGAGCTTGCTGCAGATTGTACTAGATCAATTTAATCTTGCAGTATTTTGCATTGCTTGATGACCTGCCAGCAACACACCGGCTGTCACATGGGAGATGACACAGCACTGCTGCCGTTCAGCAGCCCTTTTGTAGCATGCTGAAGCACTACATGTCTTCTTCTTCTTCGCTTGCTTGGCTTCTGTGCACTGCAGCCTGTTGTCTGCTGCCATGCAAGCGACTGTTGTATAGCTGTATCATTTTCATCACCTACATGTTATATGTGTATCACACATATAACATAACGTTAGCAAATCTGTAAGTAATGCCCACTTTGGCTGACAGTGCATGCCATTGCAGGTTGCTACATTACATACATCACAAGTACAACAAGGAGCATACATTGTCCCCATTTNGCCAAGACAGCTCCATGATGTGTACATTTATGCATTTCTGATTCAGCTGGGCTTGCATTTTGTGCTCTACNACATCTGAAAGGCTGATATTTTGGCCTGAAAGCTCTTCTGGCAGCATTGCTAATAGCTGGCTTCAACAGGCCTGCTCAGCATACTCGTGTCAANTCACGTAAAGTTTGGGCTAGGGAACCATACTGGCTGTTCACACGAAGAGTAGAATGCATAGCATGTGATGCATCCAGCATGTAATGCATCCAGCTACAAGTTGTGCTTACTTTTCTGGATCCTCTACCAGTCAAAAAGCATCAGCATTTCCATACTGCTAATATCCTGCAGGTTGCTCAGAAGTCAACAGTCTTGCTGATCCGCTTCCAGCCATCTTTGTGTTTCTTCCTTTGGTACTTCCTCTACACACTCTGTCCACAGCCAGTCAACAGGGAGTGGCTGGCCAACTTTGATGCCAGGGGCGCAGCTCAGCATGCACTTTCTTGTATTTCCGGATGGGATCATCAGGCAGACGCCTTGCCTACCTTGCTGAGCATGCTTCTTGCTGGATCCAGATACTGGCTGTACAGCCTTGCTATGCAAGCGAATCTGGGTGTTCACTAACCAAAGCTTTTCTAGGCATAATGCAAATGGCCACATTCTGCAATTGCTAGTACATGCAAAGTCAAGGCTTGCATCATTAACTTGTGCTGAGTGTAGGTTTGGTGCCATGTTGCGTCAGCGCTGCAGTCTCAGCTGCCCTAGCTTGTTAGCCAAGTCATTGGCTGGCATGTCTCTTGGCAGGCAGCCATACTTAATGCCTCATTTAGCTGATGCAGCTGCACACAGCAACATCATTCTTGTTGTTGGAGCTGATGACACCAAGTTTGTTCAGATTGCAGAACGCATGACCTTTCAAATTGAGCAGCATCATGTTGACCGTGGTCCACAGCTCACCTTCAACAAGGTTGTTGTGCCACAGTGTGGGCATGCTGTACACATCGAGCGACNAGCAGCCCATGTGGAAAAGCCTGAGAGCCCACCCCAGGTCTGCTTTTAGCGCATCTTTGGCTGTTGGGTAATTGCGTATAGTATCNGGCAAACATATCATGTGAATCACTGAAATTCAACTCTACACGTCATCAATGAAAGGCAAAGCCTGTGCGTACGTGTCACTGCAGTCTGAGATTTCAAACAGCCAGCAATGATTAGGATGGCCTCCAGCTGAGGCACCTGTGCTGCAAACAATTAAGTTGCTGACGAGTAACAGAGCGCCAAAGGTGCACATCCGAGTCATCACAACCATGACACAAAGCTACCTGCTATCGGGTCTAAGTAGTGAGGAGGGTGGCTGACAGAGGTTGACATGCACATCACTGCTCTGCTCTGACATGCAATAGCTGACCTTGAACTCGAGAGCAACAAAGGTGCGGGTTGCAGCAGTCAAGTGACAATATTTAGAGATGTAGCACTGGTAAGTCACACACTTGCATGGCTGCTTTGTAGAGACACACATGCTGCATGCACACGGTTGTCAGCACTCAAGACATCAATCAAGGTCCACCTGCCATACACAAACATGCTCCTGCTATCACTTCCTGCTGAAGGAGGCCGGTGCAATCTGCATCAAACTACATAGGAGAATCAGCTCGCAAAATCTGGATCAGCACAAAAGGGAGACAAGACCTGGTTGGACGGCCATTGTGCACCATCTGATCACATGACAAGCTCCTGAGAGAGGCCAGAATCCAGCAAGATCCTGTGTGCTGGCAACTGTCTATGCGGAACAACATTGGGTCTAAAGCAATGCATTGCAGCTTTAGCATGTTATTTTGGTTATTTCTGACTGGCGAAGTGAAGATCAGCTTGTGCTTGCACCACTCTGTTTGCCCCAACCGCACATGCAGCTCAGTTCACCCTTATTCTCCTGCATGACTCTGCTTTGGCAAGCACCATCCCCCTGGCAATGTTCATGGTGCATGTGTTCATGTGTTCACTCTTCATGTTCATTATACTGGCAAAATGCATGCGAGAACCCATGCACTGGTCTTGCACATTGTGTGGCGNAAGACTGGCTTGGGTCAAAGGAAGCAGCGGCTGGGTCTGAGCAAGACATCGATGCCAAAAGCAGCCTCAACATCAACCCTGAGTGCACTGGGCGGCAAGGGGCAAGCTGGCTGGGAGCTGCTCAGAATGCACTTCCTTGATTTCCCCCGGGAGCACAAGAAGCATGTCCGCCAGCAGTGGTATGCTGCTGTGGATGGGGTCATGCAACAGCTAGAGGAGGCAAAGCATGTACAAGCCCAGATACAGAATAGGATACCACACAGACGCCATGTCTCAGGCCTACCCCTACCATCTGCCCTTGTGGGGGTCAATGCATGAACCCCCACCGCCAATAATCAATGCATGAAGCGCCTTCCGGGACCAAAAAACCCTCAGTATGGTCTGAAAGCAAAACCCTAGGTAGCAATGTGACTGGCCCTTCTCATATGTATTAGGTTAGGATGCCTCTGCTGTAGCTCTCTCGTAAGTGTTGCTTTTCTGGTTCTGCCTAATTTCTTTGACTCTAGGACACTTTCCTGACAAAGTTACAGTCTGACTGACTGCACCCTGCTATTGCTGCAGTATTTGGTTGGCTGATTTCGTAGGCCTGCAAATGGAAGCCTCATAGGGTGGTGTTGTTAACCCTGACGGCAATGGAAGTTTGCAAGTGTCCTCAGCATCAGTGTGTAGTAGCTCTCTGCTGTGTGTGTCGCTCAGGTGCAGCGTCTGTCAGGATGTGAATGTTGTTTCTTCTCTGTTCTGTCAGCATTTGTCTAGTTCTAGTCTGAAGGAATGATCCTTCTCCTGTGGTGCCAAGGACTTAGGAAAGTACGTTATGCCTGAGCAGCTGGTTTCACGGAGACTGTAATGCGCACTGGGTCGGCAAAGCAATGTTGCAATGATACCTCAGATGCATTCATGTAAGACCATGTGTTTGCCGGCCAAGCCAAACATGCATAATACAAACACTAGCGTATCAAAACGTTCGCGGCCAATACAGGCAAACGACAAATATATCTGTCACTTGCGATCAAACAGGCAATGTACGTGACATGTGGCAAACGACAAATACATCAGACAGGCAATGTACGTGACAGGATTCAGTAGGGTGAGAGAGTTACACAATGGGCTGTTGTGGCACAGGCAGCTTGTGTATAGACACGCCCGGTCCAGTCATACTGTTGGGGACACAGATGGCTGACTGCCAAGATAAACGCGAGCACTGCAAACCCTGGACAACTGATTGGCTGGTTCAGACAGAAGACAGTCACACATCACTTTCTGCCAAGCAATTCTACATCAAAGTACAGAGTGGCATCTGGTGGTATGACGCCACCAGCCCCTCTCTTTCCATAGCCTAGCTCCGCAGGAATGATGAGGCTCCTCTTTCCACCTTCCTGCATGCAACACAGACCCTTGCCTGNAGCTCCACAAGCAGCATTGGCAGGTCCAAGTCCCATGCTGCTAAGGATCACAAAGCAGCGGTCCACACTGCAAATGACAGGCTGCAAAAGGCGATACAGGCAGCTGCTAAAAAGAAAGCAGCATCGGGAGCTGCGTCGCCATCTGGAAGCACTCCTGGCAGTGCAGCAGCACATGATGCAAGTGTCAGANGATGTGTCCAAACATGCATGCATCAACGGTCCTCTTGCAATGGCACACAGCTTCACACCGGGTAGCAGGTGTTTTGGGCTTGCGTCATGACATACACTACAGCATTGTTGGGTGCGCTACACAACATGACAGGAACGTGGAGCTGCTGAGAGGGTCCTTCTTGAGTATCAGTATGTCTGCAGCGACATCGAGAGCCACACGCTGTTGCACAGAAATGTCTCTAGTCTACAAAGCTGACATGCAGCTAATTGTACTGGTCGATGTAGCAGTTCTGCATTAAGGTGTCAGCAAGGTCAGCAACTCTGATTCACGTGTTTCTGTTTCTGGCACGCTGTCAAAGTGACATGGCTGTTGTTTTGTGGATTCTGATGGATGATGCTCAGCTTGTATGTTGGTGCAAAGCTTGACATAAGTCAGACAGTGCAGTGAGCATACGCTACTACAGCCAACAATGCATGCATAGCATTCAGCTGAACGTAACATACTTCAGATGGCAATCCTTGGCATACTGCACTGCACTAAATTTTTAGCATATAACAGCTAACCTATACTGGAATTTGATGTGCAGCGCAGCAGCCTCAGGCAACCTGAGCACATCAGCTAGCTGAAATGTGTTGACCATAGGTGCATGCTTGTATGACATTAGGTCAAACATTGTGCCAACCTGGATATGCTTCAGCTGCGTACATGCTTGGGGTGTGCTACAATGCATTGCGTATGAGTCACCTTGTTGGAGATGGAAGGCGGCCGGGCACCAATTTCGAAGCATTCTGGTGGCAGGTACCAGTAGGTGCCTGCACCTTGACTAGTCAGCTCCATACTAGTGATTTGATCATCCTCTACAATTTTGCTCAGCCCAAAGTCCTGCAGGGATCGTTACATCACAGCTAAGATTGCGCATGTTTAGTGTGCATGCTCATCTACAAAATGCTGCATCTTGGTGGGTTGCGCTGGTAGCTGTTGATCATGTAGTGGGTTGTGATGGCGACTTGTGTGGCTGCATGCTGTACGTGTTGAAGTGGTTGGTTTGCCGTGTGAGCTGTGAACGTGCACTGGGCCAACAAAGGTTGATACATCTCAATAGTGAGGTGATGTGTGCTGATCTGCGCTGCCGCTGTTTTGTATGTCCATGCTGTATGCTTGCAGATGTTTTGCAACATGCACTATCAATCAGCTCATGCTAAGGAGAGATGACTATTGAGCCCAAAATTGCACTTTGCACAAGCCGCCCCAGATGTCTACAATGCTGCTCTTGACCAGCACAACACGCAGCTCCAGGTCGTCTTCAGGTGAAGCTTTGACAAAATACACTGTGAGCGCGTTGCGAGCGCGTTGCAAGCATGCTGCCAGCTAAACAGCAGCAGCAGAATAGTATATGCTGCATAGGCACACTCACCATATATGACAACTGGGTGGCCTGTTTCAATCTGTATACACATGTTTGAGGCCATGATACTTGCCAATGCAAAGGGATGCACCAATGTTATGTCATGATGGCAAGTGCAATATTGAAGGCAAGAGCAACCTCTGGGCCACCCTTGACACGAGCTGTGTACTGTAGTGATGTTGATTACGCTATACAGCTGATCAGCAGCATGCCTTTGCCACTTGTACAGCTGCCAGATATAAACATCAAAACAAAACTCACCGTGATCTTGACCTGCCCCAGCTGATCAAACAGGATGTTGGCAGGCNAGTTGGTGCGCAAGGCTACAGGCGGCCTCAAAACGTGCATTGACTACATAGGTCTAAATGAACAAACAGTCAAAAGCAGATATTCTCTACCTCGCATAGATGATTTCCTTGACCAGCTGTTTGGTGCATCTGTCTTCAGCAGCATTGACCTGCANGCGAGTCAATGGCTGCGCGATCATGCCAATCTTGTCACTGTGTGGTTCCAAGATCTCAAGTGTCGTTACTACGGTCAGCCGCGCGCAAGCGCAAGCACGTCAGCGTAGTCGGCGCTCGAGCACAGTTCAGCCGCGCGTGTAAGCATAGTACCAATGGCAGTCCGCTTCGGACCACTAGGCACTGTCGCTCAAAATTTAAGCCAGGGCCTTCCCCTATATTAGCTGCAGCCACTCAAGCAGACCCTATAGCTTTCACAGAAAGCGAGGCAGTGGAATGCGAAGAAGAGGACTTTTACAGTATACTCGGCGTGGTAAGCAGCACGTCGTCTGCGCACAAATGCAATGCTCAACAGTGCATGGCAGATCACTTAGCACTGTTTGTGCATTACACAGCCGTGCAATGCTGATGAAAGCCAGCTGAAAAAAGCGTATTATGCCATTATGCGGGAGTGCCATCCTGATCTCAGTCAAGATGAAGAGTCTCTAGAGTACTCAACAATCATAAATGAGATATATGAGGTACGCCATGAGGCTGCCTGCTGCATTTACTCAAACAATCCCGCCTTGCTCTGTAATCCAGATTTGAACCTGCGATCTGCAGACTCTCAAGCACCCTGAGACACGCGCTGCATATGATGCTATTGTTGGGCTTTCTGGCAATGCTGTCAACCCCTTCACAGACACATCTTTTGAGCGGGACCAGGTAAGCTGTGCTGCGCTTGCACTGCAATTATGAAGTCGTCATGTCAATGTGTTGTCTGCTTTGCCCACAGGTTTTTGTGGACGAGCTGACATGTATTGGCTGTCATAACTGCACAAACGTATGCCCCAAGACATATGCTATGGAGCCTGAGTTTGGCAGGGCCAGAGTGATGCAGCAGAAGATAGACAGCGATGAGATGCTACAGGAGTCAATTGACTGCTGTCCAGTTGACTGCATTCATTGGGTAATACTACACACCCGGCGTAGTCACTGTGCCGTCTGTGCTGCTGCAATTTTTGCTGTGATGCTGCATGTAGTATGCACAAGGAGTATCAATACGTGCATCATACTCACCACATGTCCTGTGCAGTCATCAAGGAGCTCATGCAGGTTTGTGTACAATGTTTAGAATTGTTTATGTACAATGTTAGAATGTTTACAATTCTGTGCTTGACACTCAGGGCAGAATTGCAAGCTGGATCTTTGATAAGGTGGGGCTGGACCCTGCAAGCCTTCAGCCTTCTGTGAGGGCTGGCCTTGAGGGCGCTGTGCTGACAGCCCTAGCAGATGCCCAGGGTGTGACCCTCCATGCTCTGCTTATGTCGGCAGTTGGCAGACACAACCAAATTTCAGGAGCCATGCCCAGCAGCATCTTGGTCAACGGTCTTCTGGAGTGTAATGGCAGCATGGAGGAGTATGTCAGGGAGGCTTGCCAGCTGGTGGCTCAGGGCTATGCTGCTCTGAAGCTCAAGGTACGCTTGTCACCTAGAACCTGGTCTACTTCATCTTGTAGGCTGTAGGACATTTCCTCTGCGCATATGAGCAACGCGCTCGCATGAAGGCTTCAGGGTGTCATATTTGCATCATGATGCTGTTTCATATGGCAACACATCGACACTGCAACACCACTTCATGCGAGATACATCTGCTAGAGCACGTCTGACATGTCAGTCTGCTGAAGTCTGCATTCTGAATGTTTACTTACACATGCAGAAGTCATGTGTTGTTGCTGCAACATGTTACTCTGTGTCAGGTGTTGTCTCGTCGCTGCTGTCCTGCATGTCTTGCGGTGTCAAGGTTTCAGCAGCAGTGAATGCCAAATCTCACAAAGTACTCTCACACACTTGCTGAGCCAGACACATTGCTTTTCTGTACTGAATGGCAAAGCTATGTTGACCTGCTCAAGCATGTTATACTTGTGTCAGAGTTGATAGTGCTGTGCTTCAGTCTGCTGTGTATGTGAGCATTCCAGTAGTCTACTTGGTGGTGACCATGTTGCTGCATAGGCCGGAGGTCCCCTGAGACAGATGGGCAGCGAGAGTTTGTGAAGGAATTTATTGACTCATTGCGGGAGAAGGATCAGCTGTAATGAGAATCTGTTTATAACATTCAAAAGTGATGGCTTCAGTCAAGTTTGTTGGTGTACACGTATGCTGTCATNCACCGCAGCATCTACCTGTTGGTGAGGAGTCAGCAGTACCTGCATGTCTGAACTGAGCTGTGGCGGCTGCAGCGAATATTACAAGTAGAGTATGAGTTCCCACCTCATGTCAAGGTATCAAAAGAATGCAGAGATCTGCTACACCGGATACTGGTGCCTGATCCAAACAAGCGGATTACTGTACCGGAGATCCAAAACCATGTCTGGTACAAGAAGGACTTGCCTCCTGGTGTAGCAGAGATGAATGACAACCTTCCACCTCCTGGTGCTGGCCTGCAGGTGACAGATGTCCACCTCTTTGTTGCCCGTCTTGTCACCGTATGTAGTGTCTGTGTGCAGTATGTGTGAGCTTGTGCTTCTTATAGAAGACATTCCACCAAGCAGAGGTGTAAGCCCCACTTGTGCTTAGGCACAGGTGTTAGCTGTCTGAAAGCTGTGGAACTTGTCCTGCTGTGACCTGCATATGCTAACATAACAGCTGGTCATGTACACACTCACCTTGATTTGCTGCAACAGCCCTTTGAGGGCATCACTGCCACACTGTCTGATGTGTGCGCATACCTGGCTCCAATGGTCTTTGAAAACATACATTCATTGCTTCAGTCGTGTATTCATTCTTTGGATCATCTGTGTTTTGCTTGCTTGCTTGCTTGTTTGTTGTTGTTCCAATGTCAGCACTAGAGCTAGGTGTGCAGAACAACCTACCAACATTGTGACCTTGATCAGCTGTCCTGTTTGCACCCAGTGCGCTGGTGGACTACTGCTAGAACTCCTACACTGCCTAGCTACGCTGCTGCAGGCCACGGGTCATGCATCACACTGGTGCTGCTCACGACCTCACCGTGCAGGAAATGTTGCGTCGGGTGAAACCTAAACCTAAACCCTAAATGTGTTGCAGNAGGCGCTTCTCAAGGTCCCTTTGCAAGTCGCCTTTGTACAGTCAGGGTACTCTCCAAGCATGGTACAGCACAAAGCTGACAGGCAGCAGAAGCTTTTGCTTGGAGTGATGCCTGCTCTGCACTAGTGCAGAGCCGCTCGCACNGTTGTGACACGCTATCTGCAAGTTGCAGGCGCACATGTAAAGGTGGACTGGTGATGGGCTGCAGATCAAATTCTTGCTCACTTGAAATATCTTCCGTTGCCTGTGACACCTCGCATCCTGGGAACAAGCCATGATGCAACATCTTTTGGCTCCTCAGCCAAGATGTTCACAACCCTTGCCGCTTTGGGACTTGACACACCTGCAACGGTAGGCCATGTTGACACACTACATAGCCTGGATGACACATGCTATCGTATGTGCCCATGCACATGTACATAATGCAACTGTCACCTTGCATGCTACTACTTTGCCCTGTTGCAATGTCAGGAAATGCATCTTCACTGTATGGGTGTGAGGGGACAGCATGCTAGCATGAGCCAGCGCAGAGGGAGGTAGCCTCCACTGTCACCAACAGCTTCTTTGCTGCGGTGTCCACTACTGCTGCTTTGTGCCTGTAGCTTGATAGGAACTGCATGTGTCTGCTGCTTTTTGCCAAAGACAGCTGGACTGAGATCACAAAGTCACAGCGATTGTTTCCCAGTATCCCATGAACTGTTCTTAGCCAAATTGCTCGTCACTATGCCACAGTCTGTCAGCTACACATGAGATGGGATCATCACTCATATAGCAGATCACGTTTACCTTTCAGAAGCAGGTCTGTGGCCACCATCCCAGGGCTGGCCAGATGCACAGACACCAAAGAGCCTTTCAGCTCAGCAGCTAGGCTTCGCAGCAGCTGAGGCATAGCAGCCTTTGTTGCTCCATATGTGGCAGAATTTGCTGTGGCTGTGCCTCTGGAGCCTGCTCCGTCCAGAAGGAATACCTTGCCCCCTGGGAGAGCACAGCCAGCGTGTCAAGTGTCAGTTGTGAAATCGACGTTGTATGATCAGGGTTTATAAAACCCAAGAAACGCATGTTTAATGATGAGGGAGGCCTGATAGCCTTTGTGGCATCACAAGTGGCAGACATTATTGCTGCTGAGCCCCTGCATATGTGCAATGAGAAGTGCTTGCAAGTTGCAACAGCACACACANCATCTTCCTGCGGATGGAACCTGACAGAACCCTCAAGTATCTCGTGAAGGTGTGAACAACTCGACATATGACTGGCAGTAGCACACATGCAAGAAACAAGTTGAAAGAATCAGGAGCACTCATGCAGTCTTGCACGTATACAACATTGCACAAGCAAGCGTGACAACTGCCGCAACTTCCAGCTCCTTAAAACACCTGGGTGACCTAAAGTGACACTCATGCAAACCTCCAGCAAGTTTACGTGTTACTCTGATGCCTGGTAGCATCAGCTGCAATTGTGCATGTTGCTTGAAGGATTGACGCTTGCAGCAATTGCGAGCTGCTGTGAACTTGATATCAACACTTTTCGGAAAATTCCTCCGGAAACAACCCACACCTGACATTGTATCCATGGTGTACCCACCCATTGTTGCCTTGTTTATGCTGGTGCTGACAACTCTGTTGATCTACACCAAGCCATCTGCATACATCTGCATGTTCAGGGCCAGCAAACAGAACTCCTACGCTCTCTATAAGAACGCAGAAAACAGGCTGCTATGGGTTGTGATTATAATGTGTAAATGTCACCTACTGCTGTGGCATGTTGCTGCAGTGGAAAGGGCNGTGCTGCTAGATTTAGAACACTTGTCACTGCTAGGGGCATCAAGCAGGGCACTGGACACGCTGCATTGGCCGATTTGAGCAGTCAGGCGAAAACGGCAAACTTCTACTGAGCTTATGCGCAACCAATGGCCTGCTCATTGCTGCCACCATCTTTCAGCACAAAAGCATACGCCTGTGCACTTGACGCTCCTATGACCAGCGCACCCTCAATGAAATTGACCATGTCTTGGTCTTGAAGTGTGACGGCCGCTTCCTGACAGACTGCAGAGTCTACAGAGGGGCAGACGTGGACTCAGAACACTATCTGCTTGTCTGCAGCCTCAATCTNGATCTCGGCTGCCCATGATCCCACATTGCCAAATCCCTGCATGCCGTTTCCTGTTTGATGAGCAATGATGGTCTCAATCTCTCATTGCCAACCAGCAGTTTGTCAGCAACATGTGACGTGGCCAGTATGGCAACAAGCAACAAGTAGCGTTGAGCATCAGAGGGCTGTCAGCAGCTGTCACATCTGAGGCATGTACAAAGTATGCGCATATCACTCAATTTGCACAAAACACTTGCAACCAGTTCAAGATCATCAAGTTCATCCAGTTACAACTGGTCTCTTCGTGACTGCTTGAAGCCATGATACATGCAGCCAGCATACTTCACTGAGCTGCTGCATAGTCTGCTACGGTTGGACACCATTGCATGACAAAAGGAGTGCAGGTACAGCTGCACTCACTCACATTGTCTGAACCCAGTTGCTGATATGGCACAGCAGTCTCACACCATGTGGCAGTTATGTTGGCCTGATAGTAGGCATAGTATCTTGTTCTTGCTATTTTTTGTGATGGCCAAACCAAATGTAAGGCTAGTGCAGGACCTGAATGACGTATGTCTTGTTGGCAATGGTGCCAGCATTGCTGTGCTTGAGAAGCTCCCTGATGGCNTTAGCCCCGGCCAACATTGAGTAGCGCTTTCAGTGCTGCAAGTGGCCGTTTCTATAACGAGCATACAACACAGTTGCATGGCATTGGTCATTTCTGGTACAGAAATGTACGCAGTGATAGGAAAAGTCATTCACCGGCTAGCTAGCTTGAGCACAGTGTAATCAAAATCTTCCCAAAGTCAAGACAGGGCTGCCTGCATGGGTGGNATTGTGTACAGATTGGGTGAACATCTCATTTTGACAGCGCTGCAGCATGCTAAAGGGGGCTTGTGCTCATATGAGGCATGTGATGCAGGCACGCGGAGTAGCGCGTGGTGGCAGCAAGGCGCGGACACGTCTTGGCTTTCTGTCTGTCTGTCTTGGCTGGTGTATCGAATCAAATATGGGGTAGCTGATGCTTTCATTGGACTTTCTTGGATGCTTCTCATGAAAGATGCAATCTTGAAATTTTACCGAAGCAGGAAAAGCGCTTCTTCTGCCGCTTGCAGTTGATCTTTCCTTGGATTTTCTTGGTTGCACCCATGATAGTTGCATTCTTGACATCGTACTGAAGCAGGATCAGGGCACAAAAGCACGCTTGTGTTGCTGCTGTGCGCCCTTGCACGATCAGATTTTGGTGACCATAGAGTCTGCAACACACATTCATGAGCAAGATTTGTGCTGCTGCCACGCTGGTGCTGCTGGTGGTATACATTGTGGGTCCAGGAGGGGTCTACGCAGATGATTTAACAGGTCGCGCAACGCTAGTTACACCTCGCTCAACATATTGACAAGCTTGTCGTTTCAAAACAACTTTGTGTTGAAGCCTGTACTTTGCACTGTCTGCAGACGAGGCAAGCCTGCGTCGTGAGTTGGCAGCTCATTCTAGCTTGGACAGTACCGGTGAAGATGCTCCTGACGGGGTAAGTGTCTATGAGACAACGCATAGCTCGCCTGAATATGCTTTACATCCAACAAGTGACTTAAGCAGTGATGAGCAACGCTGATATGACTGCTCCGGCCTTGCTGCGCCAGCACATCTGATTATCAGAGCACCGGTAAAATCAATGTCCTTAATGCCTTGATTGACAGCGGTCGTTAGTTTGCAGGACTATAAGCAGACCTGCAAGAACATAAGTTACAAGAGCGTCAACGGAGGCACCGTTAGTGCCAACTGCGCCAAACCTGACGGATCGTTCCTGTTCAGTCAGATCACTAATGCTGACTCCTGCTATGGAAACCTCAGGAACACACTTGGAGTGTTGAAGTGCGTGAGCGGAAGTTAAACGTACTCAAGTATCAACTGCGCCTGTTGTGATGAAACGCTTGTTGCATGTTTAGCTTCCTCAGGATGCCCTCCTTTGGCATGACTGATTGTCAAAAGGCCGTTGCGATACGTCCTGAACGTACAGGTTGACTTTGGATTGGAAAGCGTGATGGAAACTTACACATGTGAGCAGTAGTTGGCAGCGCACGCAATGCGCCTGTAGCGGTATGTGATACACTGAAAACACAAAGCGTAACGTCACCTCGTATGCGAAGGAGTAGCCTGTGGCAGTCTTCCTATTTGGATTGGAAATGTTGGTATTCACAGTAGACGGAGTCTGGTGTACCATGCTTGTAAATATGAGTGGCTGCTTTGGGAGTGAGACAAAATGCAACAGCCCGACCAAGTAATACCAAATTAGTGTGTGGCCCCTGTGTGGGTATAATAAGGCTCACTTGCGGAAAATGAGTCACTTCGAAACCTCTGGTCGCTAATATGCTAGCGGATAGTTCAGTTGCAGAATGCTTGAAGCGCAAGCATATGCAGCAACCAATGTGTATGGTTGGCTACATGCAACCTAGCGACATAGCTCCATGCAGCATTGCATGCCTGAACTCGACTGCTCAACAAGCACTACAACAGTACGCTGTCAGACAAAAGCTATGCATTGGAAGCGACTAAGGTAATGGACGTCATGTTTCACGTCTCATCTGTCACGTCTCTGCAAGCATAACCATAGCCATAACAATACATTGTGCTGCGTCTGGACTGACTCATTGAGAAGCTGTGTTGACAAGCTGCCGGCCACAGGCATAGCAACAACACATAACATTCATAGCTGAAGAATGAGTCGAATGAACTACCTGTAGAAGAAACCCAGAAGCTATTTGTTGGCATCAGGTCAGAGTCGCGTACATCAAGTTGGAGCTGCTCATTTGCCCTCCAGAGTGAACAAGCATTACTTTCCCTATTGACGAGTGTCACACCATCCTCCAGCGTATGATGGCGTCGAAACAACACCCAGATTGATTTGTAATCATGGAGGACACCCATATCAAGCAGACAATAGCCATCGACATTGAGTTTACAATTTAGGTCTGAGCTGCAGTTGCTCTTGCAGCCTTGAAGTCCTGTGATGGANCTTGTGCCTTCTCTCTGGAAGGATCAACTGTAATACAATAATGCGCATCAGCCCTGTCTGGGTAGGCGGCTGCTGTCTTTGCGCAGCATGCTGTTGCCAGCTTGATGGAGTTGTTTTGCGTACCGAGACATAAGGTGCAGTTTGGTTTCAGGGTGTCGTGTACCGGACATGGCACACACCAAGCACCTGTTTGGATGTGGCACATGCAGTTGGCTTGATAACAGGGCTGTAAGCCTTGCCTATGAACACGCATCCTTTCAGCTAGACGGCACAGCGCTGGTGCTTTGGCCTTGCTTCCATACTTGAAGCCCTTCAGTTGGACCAACTTCCAACAGATTGGTCATTTTCTTTGCATCCTCCCCAAGAAGGGATCCAAAAAAGTTGCAAGCACTTGTTTGTGAGTCCTGTNCTTCTACAGGTTTGGTACACTTTCTCGAGTGTATCATACGCGTTCATGACACCTGCCACCTGACAAGACAGCACCAGGCAGCGCCGGTAGACATTCTTTACCATTCATTAGTATGGCATGTTGCGGCATCTTGCTGACTGGGCTGTATGCAGCTCCTTACACCTCAACGTGGCTCAGGTTCCCCTGTAGTCCTGTGCTAATTCAAAGCACTGCTGCTCATGCCTGCCACATCCTCTGTCATGGTCCGCCAACATGTCAGCACAGTATTTTCTGCTAGCCCTGCAAGTTGGATGTCGATGAGCAGGCGTTCTCCTTGTCCGTACACCATGTCCTGATCTGTTGATGAGACCCAGCACCAGCGGCCCTGCATTTGCTGCAGGCCTATCGCGGCGAGTTGGCTCCTGCGGTTGTCAACATGCTAGAGGAAGCCAACAAGGCCTGTCCACCTGGGGCTGCAGCTACCTTGGCAGGCCAGGATGGTGCCGGAGCCCTTGTTGCTGACATCCCTGCTGCTGTGCTGCACAAAGATGCCATCTACGCAGCAG
Source organism: Trebouxia gelatinosa (assembly GCA_000818905.1). NCBI lineage: Eukaryota > Viridiplantae > Chlorophyta > Trebouxiophyceae > Trebouxiales > Trebouxiaceae > Trebouxia > Trebouxia gelatinosa. The sequence continues at coordinate 613,855 of KN805357.1, forward strand.
CAGGAACTGGCGCCTATGAGCTACATGACTATGTCGACTTTCAGCCATGGCTGCAACACACCTTGTTGCAGGTAGATTGTGTGACTGCCAGAGTTTGCAAGTCTTTGCCCAAGAACCTGAAGCAGCTGTCTAGTTGTTGGCGCTATGAGCAGCGTCCAGCACTGTCAGCTGTAGCGTATATGCTGTGGTGCGCATTTGCTTGTGCTGGTGCTCACACATTCCACTGCCTGGTATCTGCAAATGGTATCATCTGCATCTCCTCACATATCAAAACACTGCACATGACCAATAGTCTCCCCAGTGGCCAGAGTCTGTGGACGCCTTATGTCAATGCCACGCACTACATTTGTGCCTGTCCACCTTTGAGTGGCCGCCTCCCTGATTGTGTGTGCCAACAATTTCCACTACACTGCTGTACTTCTCATGAAGCATGATCACTCACATTCAGCGTCAGCTTCACAAGGCGCAACGTGAGTCTGTCTGATGCAGCTGTCTGGTGCAGGGAAGCGCTGCTGAGGGCGGCAGGGAGCCCTGAGCTATTCCTCAGCATGAGGGCATCCTTCACCGCCAGCTTGGCTGCAGTCAACATTGCAGGATACATTGCAGGAGTTGGGGACCGCCACACTGACAACTACCTGTTGGACCTGACTTCTGGGGCCCTGGTGCCCATTGATTTTGGGTGAGTCCCTGCACTGCTCAACCATNTGTTCTCAAGACACGCCTTTTTTTTATGTACATGCATGTGCACAGCGATTTGCTTCCAGCTGATGCAAGCTTTTACGTGTCCTGTTACAAAGCACCGTCACTTTAACACATCTGCTGATTGTAGTGCCCAGCCATCAAGCAGATACAGGAAGCATGACGTCAGCTGGACAAGGTAGCGTGCATCACTGGGTCACCCTTGCTGCAATATACACAAGGTCTTGCAAATGGAATGCCAATGCTGCATGGCTTGGCATTGGAATGTCTTGACTGCAGGGTATACCAGGATGCAGTATCAAGCAATGACTGCTGCTAGTGCTTGCATGAGTGACCATTACACCATTACGTGCATCAGCATGAGAAATGTTGACAATCAGAGCAGACCCTGTAAAAATGCTGATGACAACATATGCAGAAACATGATGCACCATTGAGCGAACCAGAAGANCTGTGTTGTGCATAATCCATTCCATAGCATTTGGACACAACAAGGTCAGCGATGCTGATCAATGCATCATGATGCTGCCCCCAACACCACTCACCTTAGTGTAGGGTGTTGATGTTCAGCTGCACATGCTTTGCACTCACTTCCTCCTACAACTCAATAGCTCAACGGTGCTGCATGCTTGATGGCTATCTGGTAGCTGCATTTCATTGAGATGTATGCCATGGCTACTGCTCCTCTTCTTGTGTTTAGGCTGTCATGAAGGGCCAGCCCCCTCTCCCCTCAATGCCCCTTCATTGTACTACCCCCACCCCCTCCTCNATCGTGTCACATGCAAGCTGCATAGAAATCTGCACACAGTGCGTTAAGCACAAGCAGGTGCCCACCATGCCAGTGACAGAATGACTGCAGCAGGGTCCAGAAGCCAATCAGGATGACACAGTTGCGCTGACTGCAGTGGCAGCGTTCTGAGATCACTGGCAAAGTCTAGCGGCACATCTCAAGCATAGCTCTTTACAGCTGCTCCAACAGAGCGGAAGCGGTTGAATCTGACAGCACGCACAGCACCACCACCACTCCCACCTCCAGCTCCCAAGGAAGATCTCACACAGAAGAATGCACTTGAGTCGGCATCAGCATCAACAGCATCAGAGGAGGAGAAGCCAGCAGAAGCTGCACCAGCCGCACCTCCCAAGCCCAGAAGCAACCCTTTTGGCACAGCTAGGCCTCGTGAAGAAGTGCTCAAGGAGCAAGGCCGAGACTGGANAGCCTTCTTGCCTCTCTTGGTGCCTGGCTTTGTATCTATCTGCAGCAACAAATATGGCTTCTCCCCATGACCCTTTCAGCTCCAGCAGACCATTTCAGGGTTTAGGCGTAAGGGTTTGACCATTGATGACAGATTATTGATGATGGCAGTGCCATGAAAACCATCAGTCGGAATCTGGAGGAAGCTGTTCGTATTCCATAGCAGCACTGAACAAAGGGAATGGCAAAGGATTGCAGGTATATGATGAGACCCTGGGATGTGCAGCATGAGGAGAATTGGCCACCAGTGATGCAAAACAGCAGCCGAGTACAGATGCACAATGGTATTTGGTGATGCCCACAAAGCTAGCATGCATATGTCATCACATGTGGAGCTGCTGAGAAGCAGACATCAAGCATTGACAGCAGTACCAAGCATGTGCTGAGTCAGNGGCATGGTCGGGACAGGTTCCATTGGTGTCATTTGTTACGCTATGCTGCTCATCATTCGGCCCTCGCCCTGGTGGCATGCGCAGTACTTCATACCTACCCTTGGTATGCTGCTGGGCAACTGCATCAGTGGCGTCAGTGTCGGCTTGTCATCTGTCATGGAAGAGCTCACCACAGGTCAGCCTTGTTGAGCATAATGGATGCACAAGCTTGCCTGGGTTTCTGCCTTTTACTATACCTGCNATGCCACTGAATCCGATGCTCAGAAGACATATGCCCTCATGTCTTCAGTTGGTGAGCTCTGCTGCTCCCTAGCTGTGTGTCAGGATTGTGTTGATCACCTAAAGCCTGGTTTGCTGGGCGCAGATAGTGCGCATGTGTGTTATGTGCAAGCACAGTGACACCATGATTGCAGCCGGATCAACATGAGGGGCAACAGTTGCTGGTGTTGAGAGCGACAGACGACATAAGTTGACAGATTTTGCAGCCACATCTCAACACAGTTGCTACAGTATGAAGTTGCCAGTGCCTGCTTGTTCACAAAATGCGGTGAAGAGATTGCCATCAACAGACCGCCACAAATGCTGCCGCCTAACTCATTGGCCCTGCTTTTGTTAATGCTGGACCGGTATGAAGAGGTTGTAGAAAGGAATGCACAGCCCAAATGAACTCGTGGTCAACATGCACACTTTGAGTACCAACTGCAAGGGAGCATGCATCACAGCTGCAATGGCTGACAGCATGCGCTGCACAGGATTGGCTTTGGCAGTGGAAGAGCGCATGATGGATGCTGTGACAGGCCTGAGTGGAAGTGGCCCTGCATACGTCTTCATGTTATGTGTGCAGCAATACTCCTGCTTGTGAAGTTTGCACTGCACTGTGCAACAATCAGGCCCCTCGTGCTTTACGAAAGTCAGTTGTGCGCAGGATAGTTTCAACCTTGTGTTGCAAGATGGAGAGATCCAGCCGCCTGTACAACAGCGGACCAGCAGCTACCTGACATTTGCAGACACCCTTCATGCTGCTGCAAAGCACTGGGGCACTGGAGTTGGCATGGTATTGCGGCAGGTGTGTTTTGTCAGCTGTGCATAACCATCCAGAGCAGGCCCTTTGCTGCTTGAATGGACCCATCTCTGTTGACCAGGTGACCTATGCTCTGACTTCCCATGTGTGCACAGAATGTAATGCTACGTAGATGCTGCTGCTGACTCATAGTGAATTGCCTGCAGATTGTGCTATCAACATTATCAGCAGACCTGGCGCACTGGACCCTGAAGGATGCCTATGCTGCTCAGCCCCCTGGTCCCAGCGCTGCTAATCTGCCTGGCACAAACCCAACTAGCAGTATACTGCATGTCCAGCTCACAGCAAGCAGGTTANGCTCTGACGCCACCGCCTTGGCAAGTGCTGCCAGCTCAAAAGTGCTGGCTTGTGTGGCCTATGGAATGCCACAAATTTGTTTGCAACTGCTGAAGGCGATAATTGAAGGGCTGGTATGCAATACATGATACACCACTGGGCATCGCTGCTAGTGAATTGTCACAGCACTCAGGGCTTTTGTATGCACCGATGTGTGCCTGGCTTCATGGGTGAGTGTAACGCCCGCTTCAGGACAACCCTTGTTGCAGGGTCCTGACTATGCTGCAGCAAGGGATAGCAAATTGGCAGGTCACCCATACAAACAAAGGGTAGTGCAATGCAGTGCCACCACGTGTATGCCACAGAGACGCAGAATGTGATGAGAGCAGATGCACAATGCCGAAACCTGGTGTGGTTGCATGACCTGTATGGATCAAGAATAATAAAGGAAAATAAGGCGCAGATTGATGCACAGAGAGTTACCTTCAAGGCAGAAGAGTTGATGCCCATGACTGACAGCTGTTGGATGTTATCTGCCAGTTTCACGTTTGTCAGCATGAACTCAGACATGTTCTGCATTGATGGTGTTGCTTGCCCTGCACCCCAGCTGAAACGTAATGTGTGATACTGACAGTGGACATGCTACTGGCACACTGCAGTGGTACCCATATATCATNACTGACTAGGCGAGAGAGATCGTGCCAAGCCAAGCAACAGCTCTGCGAAGTTTTCCAGCTTCTCTCAATCCGGTGTACAAGCTGTACACTTCGACCGACATCAAGTTGTCGCATTTGCCTGTAGCACGTTGTAGTGTCCATTTTCAAGCTTTCTGCTGAGGCCAGGTAATTAGCCTGCTGGTATTTGCCGTCTCACTCTGCTCTTGCGCGCGGGGCTTGCGGCGTCAACGGCACAAAAAACTTGTACCAACTCCTTGATACACTTGTTGTTAGGATGGTGCGACTCGGCATTTGGTCCGGACCTTCTGNAAGTCTGTCGTTGAGAAGATCAGCAAGCGTTACACGCATGCGTTTGTGTCATAAGATCAGTCATCACGTACAAGATACAAACTGCACCCGACTCACACAAGCGCATTGCATGCACAGCGTGGCGTGACATCTACTCATAGCAGAAACAGGAGACATCCGCTATGCGCTGCCGAATGGGATTGCACGTAATGCAGTGCGAGCTTAGATTGTTGTACGCAATCTGAAGCAGCGATCTAGGGCTTGCTGAATCTGCCTGTTGCAGCGAAAGGCAGGCAACTATAGTAGTTGCAGAGTGCTGCACATGTCCGCAGCCGTTTGGTTGCAGGAGCAAGGTCAGTGGCTCCGCAAACGAGCTGCTTCTTGCTTCCTCTTGGAGTAGCCGAGCACAAGTATACTTGTTGGCACCTTGACCGCTGCACGGGTNACTTGAGCACCACGCCTGCACAGTATTCTTTTGACGGAGTTCTCTAGCAATTAACCAGGTAAGTGTGACAGGCCTTTCATCTACCTGCAGCGTCCTCAGCTTCCTGCTCCTGCTGTGTATGTTCCTCATCATCCAGATCTTCTTCACCCACTGGGTCATCCTTCTTCTTCCTGGCACCAGCCTTCTTGCNGTCAGTCTGCCGGGAGGTTGCACTTGATTGCTGCTATAGCCACCCAAGTAGTAAGAGTCAATGCTGGCGCCTGTATGCACAGCAACAACAAAGATCGTCACTCTTGTTAGGGTAGGGGTTGCTTTTGTCTGTGTTTCAGTTGTCGTTTGAGGGGCTGCACGTGACTGCTGCTGTAGCCACCCAAGTAGTAAGAGTCAATGCTNTGGCTACCTGGCGGAAGCACGTGCCCTCTTCATGGAAGCTGCTGCTTCCGAGGCAGACTGTGTGGAAGCCATCTACAACCTGGGCTTGGTCAGCAAAGCCTTGGGCAACTTTGAAGATGCCTTGACAGCCTTCAAGAAGCTGAACAGCATCTTGACAGATGATGCAGCTGCCATGTTCCAGGTGATGCTGACAAGGCCTTGTGACACACTGTCGCCGTCTTGCTGAACCCAGATTGGAGTCTCTGTGTTGTTTGCAGAAGTGCGTGCAAGCTCTGTCTCTGCACCCAGTGCCTTGCTAGATTCGCCTCCTGGCAGGTCAACCACAAAGCGCCGCCAGTACCAGTGCCTCTTGAAGATGTTGGGCACCTCTTCAATAGGAATCCCCTTGGTCTCAGGGAACAGGAAGTATACAAATAGAGTGCCCGCCACCGTAAAGATGCCAAAAAACAGGAAAATGCCCCACTGCAGTCAAAGATTTGCTTGCTCAGATGTGAAGATGGCCTGANCCCTGACATCAGTAGCCGCACCAGATGGAAATAGCCTGCCAGGGCGCAGTCTGAAGGATGCGCTGAAGCTGTTGCAGACGGCGCTGAAGACCAGCAAAGCATGTGTGCAACTGAACCTAGGCTTGTATCTGTTGTTGGTGTAACTATGCATGACATGTGATGTATTGCAACTACGTTGCGGCCATGTAGTACATGTGATGCATTGCTCCCCTTGTGTACTAAGGCACTTGCCTGCTTGGGCATGTGCCCTACGTATGCATGTGCCATACGAAATGCTAATCAGTTGCTGTTCCCAAATTCTGCCTGCACAAGCCGGATGCATTGTCACAGCTGGACAAAGGCTGGTCCAGTCCCTTGTGTTGTTTGCTTAGTCTGCCTTGTCTAGCAGTTGCTGCAATTATATGCCTGTTGCATATGCATGTTACACTCACATGCACCATGCCTACTGTGTGCAGGGGCTGGACTGATGCATGTAGTTAGTGAGTGATTTTGTGATCATGTCTTGTACAAGAGCATGTGATAATGTAGCCAAGACTCAACAGCTGTGCATAATGGCANGAGGCAAGCCTCCACCTCAGCGATGTGGCCTGCTGTGTCTTGTCGCACTGAGTGTGCTGCTTCTTGGGTGTTGTGATTAAAGCTATGAGGACTGCAGCATATCCTGCCATATCGCATGCAGGTGAAATGTGCAGTTATCATTACAGGGGTACAGTTCCGCCAATTGCTGCAGGAACTGATGCAAGCTGTCCTGCAATATGTGGGCTGCAAAATTGCCTGGTTGCAAGCTATCGACATGCGGTGCCGTGCTACTGCTGTTGTACTGTACTTTCAGAGCCATGACAGCTCTGTACTGCGCCCNTCAAATCTGACCGTCTTCAATCGGCAAGGCAAGCAGTACCAAGGAGCACCTACAGCCCGCCTATACCAAGAAACAAAAGCCAAAGACAGCCAGAAAGTAGTCATGGCAGCTTACGTGGAACATGAAAACGAAGATGGCAGCAGAAGAAGATTGGACGAGTCTGTCAAAGATCTGCACAACGAGTTTGTGCAGACGACCTTCACTGAGCTCTGCAAACTGTACACTGAAGCAGGCAAGCCTTATAAATACTCATCTGTTGAACAACATGTGATCCAAAGCAAATGCTCTACATACATCACAGACTTGACTAGATGCCTTCCTACATGTGTAGACATGGATGCTTCCCAATATGCACTCAATATGTAACACCTGCAAAATGGAATACATATATGACAAGTCAGGATCAACAACTCATGATAGCAAATCTGTTTGCAGAGGAGTCAGAAGGAGTGGCTGCCAACATGGCAGCAACACACCCGGTGTTGCAAGCCATTGAGTTTCTGGATGTCTATAGCAAAGCAGCAGGCCATGTCACAACAAGTCTGCCTGCCCCTGCCATGCAAGCTACCAGCATTACACCTGCCTGGAGCCCAACCCAGAATCAGCCTTACTCACCCAGTGCGTCACGTTGCCTGCTTTGCAGTGACAACATGCCAGAGCCAATCTGTGTGTAGTGACATCATGTTGGTCTGATGCAACACCCAGTGCAACTGATAGTGNAAATCAACGAAATTGTCTGCATCGCAGTACTTTCTGCAGCCTTGCCATGATTATCTGATTTATCTGTTCCAGACATTGACAAGTAATCAGCATCAACTTGGCCTGGCAGCTGCCCAATGATGGGAGTCATCTGCAGCAGGATGACATTGCTTGTCGTTGAGCTTTGCAAATATGCTGACCATGTTGTACAAGCAATCACAATCATGGCACGAACACCTGCCCATCCACACGATGCAACATCAACATGTGGAACAAGTTGCTACTGGCTTCAGCTTCAATAGCAAGCATCAACTGCTGCAGCTCACGGCTGCAGTGAGTGTTGGCTTAAAGCTCATGCATGTTTGCAACAGGGCCAAAAAGCAGAGCTGGAAAACAAACACTACCTCGATGGGCTCATCAGCATCAGCTCGCCCCACTGCAGCAACCNGCACCACATGCACAATGTCATGCAGGATATGCCAGGACATATCGCCCTGTCATGGGTTCAGTAACGAAAGCGTGTCGTGCAACATGGTAATGGTAGTTTCCATTGACATGGCTTCAATGCATCAGCTGGGACAAGTGAACGTCACTGATGGCACATGCACCACATATCGCTATTGATCCATTTATTTATTGCATATATGGAATGGGATAAGATTACAACACTGACAACGTCATGACCTGTTCTAACAGCTGCAGTCATGCCCATATGCCACAGGGTTTGAGCACTACATTGGGCAACATAGAATGTTGACGCTGCATGAAAGCACATTAGAAAAAGCTCAGAACATCAGGCCTGACAGCGTAATATTCGCCTTCTCCATTTACCTGCAAGACTTGACATATGACACGCCCAAGATTACCATGAGAGCGCAGCCCCCGTGCAGAACTCCTTCATCACCATGGATGATGTGCAGCTGTTGCCTCAAATATCACACTGCAACCTGCCTGCTATGGCTGTGCACTATTTGATGTGGAACACAAAAGCACGCATGGTGCATGCAGCTGTACTGTCTGGCNGTGATACCTTACAATTGCTGTTATGTAGACACAATAGTGAGGCATAGCGCCACTGTGCATGCGGCACTGCAATGCATTCACGCCCAACAAACAGTCCTTTGTGGCATGCAAGTAAGGCAGGCGTTTGAGCACTGTTGCACACACCAAGTTGCTCTCTGGCTGTCTGCATTGCAAGCAAGAGAAACACATCTCAGTAAAGACAGTGGAGGATTGAACGTAAAAAAATTACAGGCTGCACCTGAGATATGTGTACAGGCAACCAGAACAGAGTAGCAGGCAATAAGTGGCTTTGATAGAGACTAAATTTAAGCAGCAGGCTGGCAAGATAGTGGAGTAACGGCAACAAAGCTGTGACTTAGGGCCATTCCTGCACCAGGCACTCCTCTTATGGGTGTCAACTGACATGCCGTAAAGTGCGCACCACATATGCTGACCTCGCAATATTGGCTGACTATATATTTAACATGCCTTGCCCAACGCGTGTGCACAGAGTACCAGCCTTCCGCACAGCAAGATAATAAAAATTATCGCTAACCGCCTTATCGTTGGCTAAATGGTTACAAAACACAACGTTATGCTGTTGGCGTGGTCACACGACCATATTGAAGGTGTAACGCGTACTGNTAGGTGTGCTGACTTCCTCATTGATCGTGCACACCCTTACTTGTCATGCAGACACCTACATGCTTGCGCCGCACTTGCAACAACCCCTCCCAGCTGTAGCAAGCCCTATCAAACCCTAAACTTTGCGGACAGAGTTGCATTGGCATTACAGAATAGGTGTGCAGGAGCAATGTTGCCATCTGCTGTTGGCATTGCAGTCTCAGAGTCCAGCAAGACAGTACATGAAAGGTCCAGTGCATCCACATGCTGTGCTTGCAGGTATGTCCAGGAGATTGCAGATGACCACATCATAGTTCAGCTTGCCTCCATTGTGAAAGGGAGAGTATCAGTCTTTGACTCAGCTGAGGAGCCTCAGGCCTTGAAGGGCTTTGCTGAGCGCTTTAAAGAGGGGCAAGCAATCAAATGCCGCATATCACAGGTGGCACACAGCATGGTGGTCTCCTGCACATATATCAAATGTGACTTTTTAGGCAGACTGCCACCCACAAGAGGTGCCTTTGCCCCATGTTGTTCACATGTCCCAGCAAAGTCACATCAATATGTGGAAATTTCAGACCCAGTCAGTTGTTCATCTTTTTCNCAATTGGACATGACACATAAGAAAACAAATCATGCTCTACGCTTAAGACTGCTTATGTCCAGATTGCACATGGCTTGCTGTGGCGTGCATCGCATGCGCTGCTGCATTCATTTCACAGAGAGCACAACACTGTCAAACCAACTGCGTCTATAAGGCCAAGCTTGCGCCTCAAACATGGCAGGTGCCCATGTTGCTGACATGTGTCACACATGGTGAAGCTGATGCTATGTTGTACTACAGGCCCCAGACGCTGGTGCACTGCATGTCAGCTGCCACAAATACCATTCTGCAGCCCCCACCCTTGCACGCACAGCAGACCATAGCATCACAAACATCAGGCTTTCCAGCAGCAGCTTCTGCCATTCAGCCTCGCCAAGTAGCTCAGCCTCAGCAGGACTGGTCAAGTCTCAAGCTGCAGAATGAATGNTGCTCGCGACAGCGCAACTTGCAGCTCATGCTGTGGTACTCACCCAATAGGCAGTGACCTTGTTGGTATAACCAAGTGGTCCTTGGCAAACATTGCAGTATCAGACAACAGCCCATTTGCTCTTTTGACATCAGACACCTGCAGAGGTGTGCATGGGTCAGAAGTCAACAACCAATGCGTGAGTGGGGAAGCAACATAGGGCCATCTTCTTACATTGACGTTGTATCTGACTGCAATCCCTGCTAGAGTATCAAGCTTGGTAACCTACAGCATGCAGCCTGTAGGTTCCTGTGCTTGACTAAGGTAATTGCTGTAACAACTGGTTGCAGGATGACATGCAATACCTTATGCGTGCAGAAGTTATTGGATAGGTGGTCACGTGCAGTGGTGCTGCCGGATGTGGATGGACTGTCATCATTCATCGAGACTGCTGGGGTGCCCAGTAGACGCTATCCAGCTTGGTCTCAGATGGCAGACGCTATACTTCTTGACATGCACCCATAGCACAGTCCAAATTCACGCTCGCAGCTCAATCGATGTTATTCGCTCGAGTGACGAGCCGGTTGGGTTTCGATGCGGAGGGTGTGCAACCCTGTCTGCAACTCGCTATCCTACGAAGTGGTGTACCGTTGCAAAGAGCTTTCCCACACGGTGCCGTGCACTTTGTCAGCGGCAGGACGAGTTCGGAGTTACAAACGCTGTGTGCGGTCCCTTTCTCGGCAGGCTATGCGTGTGTGAAGGTAACGGGAGTCGTGATGTATGGTGCAATGCTCGGAAGGCATGAATGGGTAGTCATCAGGGGGGGGACGAAGGGCGATGTGGAAGGGACCACGCGAAGCTGAGCAAAACAATTGCAGTCTCGTCCGACATTTTTGCTACAGCTTGGCGGGAACGCACCGTCTGTCTGCGAGCCAGTCTAACAGTGACAGGCGGGTTGTGTATTCGGCACTAGTACGTCAGGTTGCACACCTCAATGTGCAGAGAGTCCNTTCAGCTGCAAAGATGCAGCTGTTCTGCTATCTTTAGGGATCTGCCATCTGTTCTGCTATCTTTATGGTATTATGGGTGTGTTGACTCATGCCACAGGGCGTGAGTACAACACCAGGAAAGTGTGTATTGAAAGGTTCCTGCGTATGACGCTTACCGTCACTTTCCAAAGCTGCCTGCAAGGTCTTCTTCTTGGCAAGCTTGGGGATGTCAATCTTGTAGTCAGTCAGCTGAAACCTCTTGAAGTTTTCCACACGCCTTGTCTGGTCTGGCCTGTCGATCAGAGCCTGTGTAGGACAAGTACAATTTCGGCAGGGACAGAAACCAACGCAGCTGCTNTCCAAGCTCACAGTCCGACAATTGCCCGGGGATCATGTGAGGCCACTCAGACAGGCCTTTGGGGACCTGCCAACAGATCTGGCAGAAGTGGCCAACCAAGCTGTGACACAGGGCTCTTACTTCCTGCAAGGCTTGTCAAATATGGCCACACAAGCAGGCTTCAGAGAGGTATGTAGCTGCATGCTCAAGAGGTGTTTTTGGCACACCATGCTGGAACGGTCCTCCTATGGCTGTCTTTATCTTTCATGCACAGGAAAGAATGCGAGCTGATGTTGCGCCACACAGTCAGTCAAATTAACCACTGTTGGCTCCTTTATGTTAGATGAAACTGTCTGGGTGTCCTTGCAGAACAACTGTCGCACCTCACACAGCACACCCATGCACTGTCAGCCCTTCAGTCATGCAGGCAATTCAAAGTTCAAGCAGGAGAAGCCTGCTTCAATGCGCTGGGTTGACTGCAACAGCGACCTACCATACCTGGAAGTTCGGTGCGCCTCGCGTACGTTACCTATCAGCTTCAATCTTGCAAAGGTTGCCTCGGACTGGGCAGCAGTATACGGCTGGGCAACGCCTGTGCACGGACAACCGTAACTCGTTTACCATGGTTGCACTGCACTATATGCTTGGNAGCAGCCCTATCAGACAGTAGGGCAGCCCCAGCATTCTTGGGCGCAGGAAACCCTCCAGGCAGCAGCTACGGCAAGCGATGCAATGTACAGCAGCAGCAACCTTCATTTGTCTGGAGATGCTGCTCACAACTTCCTCCAAGACTTGTCAAGCAGTGAGCTATACAGCACCCCCCAACCCAACCGGGGATCACTTGTGGGACCACAGTCAGCAGGAACACTGCTTGACAACATGCTGGGCACTTCCCTGGCAGGAGTACATCAAAGTACATGGGCGCAGCCGTCGTCAGCGTTCGGCACTGCTACAGACCCCACTGGAGAAAGTTGGCTGAATGTAAGCCAGAGTGCAACCACCAGCACGGGGTTTGATTTTTCGTTGCAAGCGTCACCACAGCCCAGCCTGGNCCATGCATGACAAATGACTTGTGCAGGTGTCCCAAGCAATCTCTTGATACAGTTTGTAGATGACAACATAGACCAGACACAGGACCTTGTTGCAACCCTTGAGGCTGCCAGNAATGGCAGAACCTGTACCACTAAGTGGCTTCCTCAGAGAACACGCTTGTGACACCTGCCAGCAACTGAGGCAAAGCAGGCAGCAGTGCTAAAGGCACCCTCATGCCATCAAAGGCGATCATGCTGCTACTTGCTGCAGGCCCATCTGAAGCTAACGTGAAAGGAACCTTGCTATATCTCTGACTCAAGTGGGTCAAAATCGTTCTGTACGCACCCATGCCCTGTGCAACCTGCAATGCTTCTGCACTTGTACTGTGCTTCTTCATCTTCGCCTGTCCCTCCAATTCAGGTGCAAAAGTTGCCTCGTGTATGAGCAGAGTGCAGTCTTTGCCAGCATCTTGCAATGCCTTGCATGGTCGGGTGTCCCCACTCCACACCAGCTTCCAGCCATGCTCATGCTGCATGACTAAGCCGCATGCNAGCCTGCTGCTATTGCAATGCACACGACACGCAGCTTGCTTCTGCTGCCAGGCTCTAGTGGACAAATTGTGCGCAGCAGAAGTCAATGATAGAGCAAGGTCAACAACAATTGAGGGCCAAGGCAATCTGCATGCACGTCATGCATTTCCCAGATTCATNCGACATGAGACATCCAGCCTCGGTCCATCTGTGGCAGCTTGGAACAGTGAGATGAACATTGCAGGCGATATGCAGCACCTGAGATGAGACAATGTCAAAGCAAAAGGGACTCAGATGCTACAAAAGAGGAGAGTGCTGTACAGCCCTCAACGCAAAGCAACACAGGCACACTGTAAGCTGAAACAACTGCGCTTGGACTGGGGCCCTTGGGGTGCCCACTGCAGTCACGACGATGATAGCAGTGAGATGTGGTCTTGTAACCAGACTTCTGAAGTCTGGGGCACCCCTGAATGACTGGTCACTTGGTGCACAGCTGATGTTGCGGCTATGTGCTAGAGTTCTTGGGTGGCATGCAGAGTTTGACTGTGCAGCAGCAGTACAGCCCGTGCTGCAGTCAGTTTCCCACAATGCATGCCAGCCTGATACATGTCTTTACACAGTGCAATTCTATCAAACATAATGCCACCAAATGCAATGGGAATTCTGGTGAAAACTGAGGTCTAGACCACAGCGCTGGCACTAAGTGAGCACTAGCATATGTGGGGGCAGATGTGACTCACCGCCTGCTGCTCTGCCAAGGCTGCCAATGCTGCATCGNAGGGCATCTGCTGCCTTGTTGTTGCCACTACGCAGCTCAGTGCGTATGGCAGCCAGCCACAGCTGATCCTGCTTTGGGTTCTTCAGCCGGGCTTGTTCCAGAACAGCCCTGGCCTTGCCTATAGCTCCTGCCTTCTCTTCTAGGTAGGCAGAGCTGCGCCACAAGGGCACGCTTGCCATGCACCGTCGAATGCCGTTCTGATATGCCTGCACATAACAGGACAGAATTGCAGCATGCCTGAGCCGGGCACAGGACATGAATGCAGCCCTCCTATGACCTGATGAGCCTTGTGCAGAAACATATAGATGTGCTCAGGTGTATGCAGAGTATTTCTGAGTCCGCTGAAGCAAGCATGACAGCTGTACTGCAGCTGCACTGCACATCAATCTGTAACCTCAGATGCCCACATCTGCGTTACAAGTTCCAAGTGTTCACTGTACTTTGAGCAATTCTTCTGTCAACTATGCGTTTTGCTTGACCCTGCACAGATGTGATGCACAGGTTTGATGCACATCAAGCTTGTTCCAACATATTGCTCGTGTGAAGAATGTCACTACGCTTTTGCACAGCATGTGAGCTGCCATGTATATCCTAATTTCCCCAGAGCATAGTACCAGATACACCAACAGCTGACTGCAATTTCCCAAAGAGGTGACCTACCTGTCGAGCAGCATCAGGTCTGGTTTGCCTCTCTTCCAGCTGACCCAGCATCAGCCACAGCTTGTCAAAGTATGGGAACTTGGCAATACCCTCTTCCAGGATCTTGCGCTCCGCCTCTACATTCTGCAGCTCCCTCTCCACAATGGCTGACTTCATCCACACTCGCTGCGTGCTGCTGCTGTCTGATGCACGGGCCTTATCCAGGATGAGTCGCGCTCTTTCAGCTTCATTGTTCTCAAACTGCATCCAGAAAGCCGCAGTGGGAACCCACCCTGACTGCTCTTGTTGCACTGTCAAGATAGGGCACATTGCCTTAGAGAGCAGCTTGTTGGTGCTGGTAGTGGCTTCATGCAAATGCATGATTGAGGAGATTGACAAGATGCCATTGCTTCAAGGCAATGTGAGTTGAGATTGTTGCCCGAGTATGCAGCTGAAACCCTGTCGACCACACTAGCAGTAAGATCATGCAGAACAGCCTGCTGACATGCATGCAACCATCAAGGCATGCTGTACAGCCAATACACTGTGCCGAAGCAGCTGTGCAAGTGCGTGATTAGAGAATTTGACAATACGCCACTGCTTCAGGGCAATGCAAGCAAAATTGTTGCTTGAGTGAGCAGATGAACTACTTTTGCCTGGACTAACCGTAAGGCTTTTCAGAGCAGTCTGGTCACAGGCATGCAACCAACAAGGCATGCTGTACGGCAGATATTATGTGCCTAGGCACCAGACAACAGGTCAGGATAGCACAGCACACCAAGAGTCAGCGTACACAGCACAGCACAGCACACAGCACAGCACAGCAACACAGCACAGCAGCACAACCCGAGACACAGCTTGCTCTGCACAGAGTATGAGGTATTGCTGATGCTGCGAGCACTGCGCATGTCATTGAGCTAAGCAGACTATGCTATGCTGTGATGCTGCTTGGTCAACAGGATCGCTATCCAGTTGCATGAGAGCATCAGTGCTGGTGCTGCGCACCTGATGTTCTCTGGTGTAGGAGGCTCCCCTTGCAGTACCTCCTTTACTTCAGCAGCTGCTTGTTGCTGCACATCAGGATGACGAGCCAGGAAGGCTGTTGTCCACCCCAGCAAGATAGCTGAGGTCTCCTGCCCCGCCACCAGTAGTGTCATCAACTGATCTCGCAAGGACTGCAGACTCAGACCATGGCCTTCATCATCCTTAGCCAGGAGCAGATTGTCCAGCAAGCACTGCATTGCCAAGCCANCAAGTGCGTGCTAAAACACCAGAGAACATCTTACAAGATGGTGACTCATAGAGGTCGTCCACATGTACATAGACGCAATTCGGTCTGAATCCGGTTTCTTCTGTTCGTTTCCTGCTCACAGACCCAGATTNTGTCTCAAGCAGGCCCAGTTTTGCACACATTTTCTTCAACTATCTTGACTGCCAAAGTGCACCACACAATGGAGGCCTTTGTGTGTATGTCTGTGCATCCTGTTCCACCATCACGGCATGGGGTGCACATGTGACTCCTATGTGCAGGATCTCTGGCAAAGAGTTTCCCATGACCAAGGAAGATCGCAGCAAGCTTGATGGGCTCTATGAGTGCATCTTGTGCGCCTGCTGCAGCACCAGCTGCCCCAGCTANGACGCAGTCTGAGTCCTTCCTGAAGGCTCTGTTTGACAATGGCTGATGTTATCATGACTGATGGTGTCGTGGTACCGAGCAGTCAATGTGCCAATGCTTGCTCCACTGGCTGATTGTGAACTTCTGCAGTCAACAGCAGCATCACTGCAGTGTGCCTGCCACGCTTGAGACTGCCATGCAAGCATGCAATCGCACATTGGCCAAAAGCGATGCATGCAATAACAACAACATCCTACCAAACCAGCAGTCCTTTTTCTTCAGATCAGTACTGATAGCTGTGTAGTTAATGCAAGCTGACACCAGTGTTGACAGCTGTGTGACTAACGCAGGCAAGGCAGCCAAGTACATTGGCAAGCTAGGCTTCAAGCTAGCCCGCAACTTTGCCTCAGATGATGCCAAGCCCCTGTCGAATGGCAAACCTGTAGAAGAGGACGTTCAGTCATATTCTGGGGACAAGAAGGTGGCCAATCACATCAGAGCAATGGTGGCTGCCAATGATGGCTGTGTGTGGGTGGCGTTCAAGGCTGGCAGGATTGAGCGGTACAAGTTCAATGGCAAGCTCGTATGGAGCAAGGTATAGCTGCATGCTTACAAACAGTGATAATTCTGGCATCATCTACCAAGCACCTGCGCTGCATGCTGTCGAGATGTTATCTACCAAGGGCACCACAGCTGAATCATTTGGGCTTGTCTGTTGTTTGATAGGGTTTGATTTGACACCTCATGTACAGGTTAAACGTGCTAAGGCTTGTTTGCAAGGACTCAAGANGGGCGTCAGGCTTGGCTCATCCTGTGTGTGACCTGCCAGTCAAGGCAGATAGCTGCTTTTGTGGAAGAACTCAATCTGGAAGTTGTGCGACCAGCATATTATTTTTGGCCTGGTCCATACTGAACAATCAGGAGTAAGGTGTGAGATAGTGTATGTGGGGTGGAGTGTCAGCAAAAATGCACTTTGTCAAGCTTTGTACATGTTCTTTTAGATGTTTCGAGTGACAGCTCTGAGCACAGTTACTAAGTGATGCCTTGCAGTGAGTATCTTGTTGATCGGGCATGGCTCGGGCAGGTGCAACTATATGCTTGGACGTGTTATTTGACGATTCACATAACTGTCTGCTGCATCAAGGGGTCGTTCCAAAGTCTTGCTGATTTGAAATGCAAACCTCTGACAGGAAGAACCAACCAATGGTGCTGTCACATCACACGAACGCACTTGTTGCAGCACATTGGGATTTACACCTGTATGCATGGCTCCCACCTGCTCCAATACCATTATGTCCATGCTGACCCAGAACGCTAAAGGCAAGTAGGTGGACTCGTTGCCAATGGTACTGGGCAAAGTAAGAAGCAGTGCGTAGAGTCGGTGCGGATGCCCTAGTGTGATGCTCGAAGACTCGGTTGACACCCTGATACAGGTGTTGACCAAGTCCTTGTTTGCACTACTTCAAAAAGCTGTGCTTATCGCGACACACAATCTGCGACAGACTCTAAGACAGCATCAATGCAGCCCATCATGGCCNCTGAGTCCAAGTCATTTTTGAGCTCAACTATAGCTACAACTTGCGTCCAAGCTTTTTGCTGGCTCGCACAGATGCTGTAGTCCACTCTGCCACTGTGTCCTGTGACTCCAGACTCAGAGCTGTCAATTGCATGCCATGTGACGCCTTGTGCCTTGATCTGTCGCAACAAGAATCCCCAAGCCAATTGGACTGCATGCTCAGGATTTGTGCGCAGCTTCTTGCCGCACTGAGTAGCTGACTCCTGGTCGCGTGCCTGCTGCTCAAGGGCAGGCCATTGCTGCAGCCATGCTGATCCTATTGCNTGCCTGTGATGCCGGCTTGACAGAAGTGGTGGCCAATGGCCTGTACACCGTGAGCTCCTCAGTCCAGGATGCAAGCAATCTCCTCGCTACAGCTTCCCCATCTTTTATACAGCCCACATTCCGGATACTTGGGACGGATCTAGCCACTGCAATAGCATTGCATCCTACCTGGCAAGGGCTGTCACGGCTTGGGGTAAGTCTGCATGTGGGTATTGCTCACTACAACAAAACCACTTCAGCCGAGCTATTGTTGAAAGAGTGTAATGACAGTGAAAACATGCTGCAGGCGATATGGTACTTCTTTGGCACCAGGCCCAGTCCTTTCTTTGGCATCACAGATTTCTATGTCCTAAACCCCATCAGCAGACGCACAGCCAAAAAGTGGAAAGTGTCAGAGCTTGGCCTCAGAGACCGCCTTGGGGGTGGCAACTTTGGCCAAGTGTATGAAGGGGTCATTGCTGCCAAAGATGTTGCAATCAAGAAAGTCCGGGAGCTCACCACAAAGCAAAAGAAGCGACGAGTTGTGCTCAAAAAGGTCAACTTGGACAGGGTAGAAGTACGAGCAGACTTTCTCAGAGCTGGCACCATGGCCAAGGTGCAATGCCCTATCCAAGCTTGTCAACTCACTAAGCAGTGTACATCAGTACTTGACCAGTGCTGCATAGNTATATCTCATGCACAGTACATGCCAAGCCAGAATTGTACCTCTGGACTTTGTTGCAGTGCCATCAGTGTCTGACTGAACACGCTGCATGTCCCAGACACTTCAATCGCTCAGCTTGCAAAGCCACCATGATTCTTGAAGCTGCTCATCTCAATGCAACACACGCTGTTGCACAATGCAAGCGTTCAGCTGATGCAAGCTCAAAGCCTGCTCATTTGCTTCTGTGCAGCAAGGCAATGTAATCATGCAACCAGATGGTGAAGTGGACATTCCAATCAGAAGGCCTGATGGTGATGTTGAGCTGGGGGATGCCGGCAGGCACTTCAGATTTCCACCCTGCCAGCGATGTGGGGGCATACTGAAACCCAATGTTGTGTTTTTTGGGGATAGCATTCCCAAGGACAGAGCACTCAGGTGGGGATCCCAGCAGGAGTGACGATCATGCTGCATGTGCAGCAGATATGCAGTCAACGCCACAATCTGGTGGCGACACTGCTAAGGTCATGCTTCAGGCGTTTCAGGATTGTGTAGTTGCGCATGTTGTGAGAGTGTAGTCTGCTTCTGTCATCGGCAAGGAACTGCAACCTGGTTTTGATGATGGAATCGTTTGTGGCGTCGCTCACGCTTGCAGTCTTGTTACATGGTCCTGTGCAACACATGTTCAAACAGCAACTATGCCGCTGCCTAAGTAGGCAGTGCCTCTGTCTGTCCAACAAATGTCATCCACTGCACAGCGAGGCTGCTGCAGTCTGATCTCGTGAACATGGTGCTCTTGACCTGCCCTGCCCTGTTTTGATCTNGCGGAACAGGTTCACTGACATTACAAGCATCACACTTTGCTGGGCCATAGGACACACAAGAGGCAATTGCGACCTCTGACCAAAACAGTTGCATGCATGCACATATGAGCCAGTGCTGCAGGCATATGATGTTATACAAGGGTATTGGCAGTAGTGACAATTTGGCCCATACAGCCAGCAAGCAGCAGACAAGCATACAGGCTTGTTCCTGCACTGCCTACTTACATCATTAGCTTGCTAAATTGCTGTCATTGTGCGCTTGGGCTGACATGATGCAGCTGGCAACTGACAAATGACGCCATGCCAAGCACAATAAGGTTTCCGCTGTTGTGAACAACACATTGGGACTGAAAGACTCTGATCAATGTGTAATGAGGTCACCATTTGGTCCATCAGCAGGAAGATCTGAGGCAGAGTCTGTTCTATCAAATGTGCCAGAGCTTCTTGCAATGTCCACTGGCCCACTATCGCCGTGCTGCAGCAAAATTTTACCACACAGATGTTGCAAGTGCTTGAGCAGCAATTGACCATGCTGGCTGCTTACTGTGGGTGTGATGCCCACACTGATCGGCAGCTCAAATTGTTTGCAACTTCAAGTGCACAGACACAGTTCTGTGCAGAGACATCAGGTGGCTGGCAGCTGCACATGACAAGCTCACTGTATTGTAGCAAGCCCATGTCGCTGAGCAAAAAGAATTGGTAAAATGTGCCCTGATGATATCACAAATCCCAACACTTTGCATCTTTGCAGGATGTGCATGCAGTCANAGGCTGGGAGCCGTCCCTGTTAGCTTGCTTCTCAGCAATGCTTTTGCCAACTCTGGCCAGCCCTGGGCAATTTGCAAGAGTTCCAAGCCATCTTGCTGGGATGCAAACCAACACAAAACAAGTTATCTGCTGCTTGCATGGCAGTGCCTGCACCTCCTTGAAGGCTGCGCTTCTCTGCTGCTGACTTTTGCAGGTGATACCAGAGCGTACTCTTCACATGTCTCGGCCTTGAAGGGATCTGTTGAGGAAGACCATGACGTGACACTCCCACAGGACAGTAAAAGCCCTCTCTGTGGTGCAATGCAAGACACAGTATGCAGNGGCGCCTTGGGAGGAAGCTCAAGCTGCCCTTAGCCATGGTGATCGGCTTCACTGCCCTGCGCTTGACTGAAGGAAGCACTGCAGTGACAGGACCAGCATTTGCAGCTTCCACAGTGGCCTGCTTTGCATGCTGAGTATGCATGTTGTTGTTCAAAGTCAAATCATTGCCTGCTGCAGGGGTGACTGCCTGCTGAGCCTGCTGTGCCTCGTTATTCAAATGTTGTTGAGCTGCGGTAGCATTGTCCGTCTCTACACCCTTTACTGCGGCTGGACTTGTGCTGACATTATGCTCAGCACCATCATCAAGCTGGCCTTGTAGCGGTGGCGNAGTATGACAGGGTGCATGTGGGAGCAAGCTGCCCCCCAGACCGCCTAAATGCCCTGCTGAGCCTGCTGAGGCCCTCTGGCGNGCAAGATCAGCAAAGGCTGGCTGTCACACTATTATGGGTCAGGATTATTTGAGGCCAACGTTGCAACAAACCACCGCTGGGATGCTGCGTCTATCTTGTATTAGCTACTTGCTTTGCATAGCATCGACCTTCACATGCTGTGCAGGACGCAGTGCGCATCAATGGTCCAGCTGATGATCACCAGCGGCTGCCCAACACACTGAGCATCAGCATCAGGGGCTTGCGGGCATCTGAGCTCCTGGCAGACCTGAACATGGAGCTGGCAGCCTCAGCTGGGGCAGCTTGCCATTCCAGCCAGCATGCCACTGTCTCCAGCGTGCTGCAAGCCATGCAGGTATGTGCCTCNTTGGGGCTTCAACATGCTTCAAAGGAGAACAGTCTCCATCGAAGCCTGTTGAAGCCTGCAACTGACAAACACNTGATAGATCTCATGACATAAACGCAGCTGGCAATCTGTCATCGATGTTGCGGGCAGGCACATGTGTGCAAGTTGTACTGTNTGGTAGTGCTCCGGGACCAAAATGACCGCGCTCATGTGCCGGTCCGGTGCAAGCATCAACGCTGANTGCAGCAACTGTTACTGGGAAGCTCGACATGATCTGAGCTCATCATTACCTGTGAGAAGGTCAGTAAGCATCTCCATCAACCGCTCATTGGAATCATGCACAAATAGCCATGGTTTTCTCAAACAAAGGGCATGGAATTCAACCAAGCACACTTAGAGGTCAACTAAGCACACAGCTATGATAGGTCTCATAAGCTGTACTCAGGAACAGCTTGGTTGCACAAGGTTTGTCACTTTAGGCAGGATGTCAAAGTGATGAGTGGCAAATCAATGCTTGCACTTTTACGTTCAGGTTATAAGTCTTGGAATTGTGTCAAAACAACAAGCCTTACATGCAGTGGGCGAGCCCAGAACCACACTTGCCCCTTGTCTGCACCCGGTAGCTCCTTTCCAGGTGCTGTTTGGTTCACGCTCAGAGTGATGCGGCCTTTATTGTGGAGAAAGGTGCGTAGGTGAGAGGCCACTCCGTCCCCANCCAACAACTTTGCCATCCACTGTAGCAACAAGCAGCAGGCTGTGTTTGCTTGCTAGCTGGTCCTGCANTCAGAAAGTTGCACATTTGTAATGCTGTGAATGTGAGAAAAGTGATAAAGGTTTTCAAGCTGCTGCCATCAGGCCACTGCTGAAACGTTCCCTTCAACAATGCAAGCCATGCATATAACTGCATCACCCTGTCTGGCGTTCCACTTGGTTGACACTGGCGGCATGTCCTACCAGGCTGTCATATCTCATCTGCTGAGGTACCAGTCACGGAACTCATCTGCTTATGTATTAGCTGCTGCTCAGTCTCCACAAGTGTCCACAGCTGGTCATTCAAAACGCAAACACCAACATGCAGCAAAATATCTTGCTCACTGGCTAAGTTGCTGACAGTAAAGCTTAATCATGTGGTTGTATCTCATGTGATTGTATGTCATGTGATTGTATNCGCCTGCTATGTGTGTCCATAAGCTACCGCACGAACGCCCGAGCTGATCTGTAGCCAACCAGCCATGAAGGCAGACTCCTGCGTTCAGTCACGCTTGCTCTCGTGGGAGTTCGCTGCATATTATTTGGCAAGTATTGTGAAAAGCGTCTGCGTCCGGCCACTGAAACACTGCTGATCGGCATTCGTTCTGTAGGCCATAGCAGCTGCTGCACACAAGTTCATAGTCGNAGCAGAGGGCGTAAGCGTGCTAGAGCTGAAGAGGAGGACACTCCGCCAAGACCCTCTTTAGACGACCTGGAGCAGGAAGACACGCAGCAACAGCAGGGGTTGTTTGACAGTTNTTGTTACTCTCGAGCATTTCATCTTACATACCAGCCTTCAAGGCACCTTCAGTTACATGTCATCAGATTACCTAAAATGTGTGCCAAGATGACAAGGGAAAAGTTGCAGGGATGTCATGCATATTTTGGGCTCCTTGCACAGGCTCAAATCAGGCACTACCTTCCACAAACTTGTACAAAGACCGCTTTAACCGGTGCATGCTTGGCACAGGCACCTTCTTATCAACTCTGAGCACATGCTGAACCACCCAACCATAGCGAACTGACGTCTGTCCTGCAATTTGGTGCGCACTCTGTGAAGCTGAGGCTTGTTTACATGCTTATGCCGGAAAACACATTTTGACCGCAGAGAGCAGATGCTTATGGCGACAACTGCAATGAGTGATGTTTTACAAAAGAAGAATCGAACTTCAGTCATACCTTCAACCCAGCCATACGTTGAGTCGTTACTAACGCCATGCTTTGCTGCATCTGCCTGAAAATGCTGNCTTGCTGCCAATGGGCACAGCAAACATGTCTGCACTGCAGTCAAGTACACTGACACAGCACACTGCTGGTGCTGCAAACGATGGCANACATGGTACATATTAGGATAAAGCATTTGCAACTCCGTGTAAGAAATTTTTGGGGAAGGCAAGTGACAGTCACCTTCCTCAACCGGCCGCTGAAATGCCTCTTCGTCCCAAGTCGCTGCGAAGCTATGATTGTTTCTGGTTCTGCACCGTAAGCTTTCGTGTCAAGCGAGTCGAGTAGGTTTGCACGAGTCAGCTCTGCAANCGAGTCGAGGTTGTTGCCCTGCCTTTCAGGGATGGAGTAAACATTGTGCAACGAAGGTGAGGGAGGTTATGGGGCTAAATTCTTGATGTGCAGCATCAGTTACCCATGGAAGTCATGTAGATACAAAAGTCATGTGGCATGCAATGGTGGCTGTGGTCTTTGTGTGTNTCACAACACTCTGAAGCTCTCGGTTGCGCAGTCGCTCCTTGCGGAGCTTTGTTTTGTCACGAACATCTCTGGGGTTGTCAGGCGGCTCTTCGGAAGGTAACGGTCCCTCAACATCAGATGACGTATGCTGCAAACAATACAGTTCACGTTGACCGACTACGCCTGCCCATGTTTAAGCAACTCAGCCTTGGTATGCGCACCTGCAGTAACCACCTCNTTTCCAAACACTGCTGGCACTGCATCAGACCAGCAGCAAGACACACTGCAGACGGCTTTGCCACTCAGCTCAGCCCAGTCAGATACACTGCATGAACAGCATCAGCAGGAACATCCATTGCAAGCAGGGCCCCTGCAACATGAGCTGCAGCAGCCAGCGTGGCCAACACAGGTGCAGGACGTCAATGCCACTGCTACAGGGCTGGCTGTAAATGCNTCGTAAGGGAGCACCTTGTCAATTTCTGCTATCAGCAATTCTTGACTTGTACTGACTGGTTGCCATATGGCATGCGGCAGGTACTGCGGCATACACAGTCCAGCATCTGTGGTCAAGTGCCTCACTACTGGCAAGTGGTTCTGCAATGGCCGCGTGTCAGGCAATGCTTCCTGCATCATTACACACCTGGTAAGCACTGCAAACTTTGTGACAAGCCGGTCAAGTGTATGTCAGGATGACATCACAAGCCTTTATGCTAGCAGTGTGCATCAAGTTTTCAGTCACTGATGTCAACAACGTATCTGCCTGCCACCAGGTACCTAGTGTCATGTCTGTGTTGCTGTCTGCTTGGTATTAGTGTCACATGAAGAACTTTGCTGAAGTGCTGTTGCACACTTGCTGGCATATTTGTCTAGTCTGTCAGCAGACTGCACGCCACTACTGTACCACAACTGCAGGTCAAAGCCAAGCTGAAGGAGGTCCAGTTACATAAGGACAGTCCGCTTGGCGAGACCATCATGGAGTGCTACAACNCTTGCAAATGGTCATGCGGCTCATGCAGCTCCTGTACCACAGGCACACCATAGCACAGCAAGTGGTCAGTCCCAAGAGTTCCGTGAGAACATGGCAGCAAACAGTCAGCAGTCGCAACATGTCAGTCATGGCAAGCAGCAGGTTGGAATTTGCACTCGCTGCGCAATGATTAAGCCCAAGCTTCACTAGCAGAACTGTATGCCTGTCGCTATAGACTCTGCACAGACAGACTGTGATGCTTCGCTGGTCATTGCCTGTATATCCCACTGATGCTTAAGCAGTTGGTTCATCTGTTTTTAATATAGCCTTTCAAGTGCTCACTCTCAATCATGGCTCTTGTGCAGCAGAGTGCTCATGCAACAGGCCACAGTAACGTTTCAACCGCTCGTCGTTTCCTTGCAGAAAGCTCAACAGTCAGATGCCAATGTACCACACCATCAGCAACGAGTAGACAAAGATGCATCAGACCAGGCAGAACAAGCAAAAGGTACCATAAGCATACATTGCGCAAGATCTGGCCAAGTGAGTGTGCACGCCCACTCATGCCCCCTTGTTGCCTTTCCACCTCTNGTTGCATATGTGATTGCAGCACTAGCCCCTCTGATGGTGGTTGTCGCATTCACCCCACACAGTTGAATGTGTAGCCACCAGCTGCCCGATTCCCAGGCCATCTGATATTACATGCAACATCATCAAATGCAACCCACAACACTGTGCAATCAGTGTGTCCTCTTGTGAGACAATGCAATTTGGGTGTCTCAGCTCATGCACAAAAAGCGCTTCAGCACAAATCATACAGTTGTGACAAGTCATGCAGGCTGAATCAAGTGATCACAAGTGCGTCATGTTCACTTGAGGCATCGACCATTCCTTGAGCCAAAAGACTTACACAGCCATGGCATGTCCTCCGAAGGTGAAAAGGATATTGGTAGCTCCGGTGAGGAACTGCTGGGCATCAATGGGGCCAGAATGAGACACCCCTTCAGCCTGGCCCTCGTGCACAGCAGTGCCCATCATGTACCATGCTGTGAAGGTGGTCGCAATCAGACCCAGGAAGGAGAACATGCGGTAGTTCTGAAAGGATGGGAGGAGCACTGTAAACAAGGAGACCATGCCCCATACAACAGCCCATGCCCTGTGAGCACACCAGCAACAAAGCTGTGACATTTCAGACATTACAAACATCCCTGTACAAATCTGGGATTTGTACACGTGATGTCAAGATCACAAACAAAAGATTTGTTGGTATAGATGTCAGCCTGAGCAGCGTGTAGGGTACTGTAGCCAGAACCATTGCATGCATGAGATGCAAAACAAGGGGATGCTGNCCTTGCTGACCGGCACACAAAGCTTAAAAAGCAAGTACATGTATAGAGGAAGCTCACTAAAGCACTTTCACCCGCGGGGATGGTGATAGCAGCAAGGATTATGGTATTGATAGCACCAGGGCTGGTGGTGGCACCGGTGGCGGTGGTGAGCAGGGCAGGCAGGGGTTCAGGGGGCTTCCCGCTGGGGTTCTGGAGGTGCTGAGGAGTGCCATTCCGATATTCCGTGCTTCAGAGCGACAGCACGCTGCGCCTTGCGTCTTGGCAAAGCGGGCACAGAATACAAGTATGATCGCCGCTGCAGTCAAACGGGCTTAGTTTTGCTGACCTATACACCTAGGCTACGCGTCGAGGCAAACTACATAAACTTGTTGTGCAGCTCGACAAGTGATGGGGCCGACGCTACAGGATGTAGCACGGCAGCAAGGAAGGTACAATTCGGGTCCATTACCTGTACCCCACCCAAACCCGCTTGGCCTCGGTAACGCTTGTTAACGCCAGATTCCCCATNCTAATGAACTAAGTATTGCTTGTGGCAGTAATACTAGTTAGCCACGGACAGTGGCAATACTGAAAGGATGCGTATACGAGCTTGCAATGCTAAAGCATTGACTGATACTCCTGGCAAAACCCGCTGCTGGTGAGCTGTGATACACCTGAGCAGCGGCACAGTTGCCACATACAGACTATCAAGCAAATTGGCTTGTCACCACATGTATTTGTACATGTGCACCTTGCAGCCACGGAGTTCCAGGAGGATGTACGATGATTGACCACCAATTGCAAGCACATACAGGATGTGATTGCAACTGCAAAGCAGCGAAGAGTAAAATTTGTTGTGCCTTAAACATTGGTCATGCATAGGGTGCTACTGTATGTATACCTAAGGCAGCCGTGGGAAGTGTGGTTCAATCGTTGAATGACTGGTTACGTGTGGTTCAACCATTGAATGACAGGTTACAGTACCATGGCAATTAAGTACACAGCTGTCAACAGCGGCCCAATTGAACATCATAACTATCTGAACAAGTCTAAATTGAAGAGCGAAAGTCAGCCATGTGGTCAGTTCTTGACAGGCTTGCCTGCATGCATATCATTAAGCCTGTGCGTGCTTGTCCGTGGTGATGATGAGGCTAGGTAGCCATGCCCGAAGCTAGGGTGTCAGTGTGGCTGCACAAGCAGCTTGCAAAGATTTAGTCATTCAGCTGCTGTGACTGGTTCCAAGCTTAGGCGTAGTTTTGCATCGGTACACACGGCGTCCGTACCGCGCAATCAGCTTCCGAGGCATAGATTGAGCGTCGTGTAGGCCTCGGTAGCAAGTCCAGGATACAGGGCAATCAAGCCGTGTCTGTGCTGCAAGTGATTGTCCAAGCAAGCCATGCGAGAGAGGGTGTGAGACTGCCAGCCACGGACGTGGTCTGACCTCGCTGCTGCCAGCACGTGTCATCGGTCAGCATCAGAAGCTTGTCCTATATTACATTGTCGGCTCTGACTCCCAGGCGGACGCAGCATTCAACTTGTTTGTCTGAAAACTCACTTGGAACCCCAACTTTAGCCCTGCCCGCTGCTCATCGCTAGGGACAACGGGGCCAAGTTGTTCTTGACTCACAGCGAGCAGCACAGCAGATACAGCTGCANATGAGGAGCTGTGGGCTTGAGGAAGCAGTGAGGGACACCGTTCTTGAGGATGGTAGTCCTGCAGCTCGCTGGAACCTTATACCTTGTGGAGAAGAGGAGTGCTGGTTTGCAGTTCGGCCTTCAAGTGACAATGCTGAGGTGAGCATGAGATGCATTTGCATAGCTAGAGCAAGTTGCCTAGCAATTCTGGGGCGATGCATCATGGCATGTGGTTTGGCGCTGACATAAGCGAAGCTCAAAAAGCAGTTTGGCCAACACATCAGATGTCGCCATTGATGTCCTTCACAAAAAAGGTGGTGTACCCAGCTGTAAGCAGCGGCCAGAGAACCATGTCTTCTGCCTGCTTAAGGGTCAGCATCAGCAATAGTTGCTGCACAAGAGCATGTATNCAGCACAGCTTGAAGTTGCTTTGCCTTGGACCCGCTCCTGGCACAGGAAGCTGCATGCAAAGATGACATAACAGGCTGAACAGCAGGCTGTATCCAGGGCAAATCACCTTGGGCCTTGACACGCACAAACTTGCAGTCCAAAATGACCATACAGACCATTGATGACCTGCGACACTTTGCAGAAGCTAACTTTGGCAACTTTGGCTATTTACGAGAAATCCCAAAGCAGCTTGTACGTGAAGTGGACTCAGCCCTGATTGTTGAAGACAAGGTTCTACCCGTGCACAGATTTGTTCTNGGGTCTGTCAACGTGGCCTGAGCTTGAGTGAGCCTGTTTGTGATGATTGTACAGATGTGTGAATTGCTTTGCNATAGGCAGCCCCTGCACTGGCGTCAGGGCTGCTTGATGGCAAAGGAGATGCCTGCTTCAACACAAGAGATTATGGTGTCAGCTTCTGCTGTTACAGCTTTGTGAGTACAGGCACACCAACACTCATTCAATCAGTCAGTGTACTGGAAGGCTGTTGAGGTAATGTACATACTGGTGGCAGCATAGGGAGACAAAAGCAGTATGAACTGTATGATTGTATACCTATATAACTATATACTTGTATCACTACATACCTATCAGTATATACCTAAAACTATATACTATATAAGTAGATATGAACTGCGCTCAGCATGACATGATTGCTACAGGGTAGTAGCAGCCAGGCAGGAAGCGCAGATCAGAACCACATCTGAACTGGTGCATCTAATTGGGGGTCCCAAGGGGGGTGGCAGAAAGAGTGGGGCTAAACAGATTCACCCTGCTACAAGAACTTTCCAGGTATCTGCCAGCATTGACTTTCTCAGCTTGGACTGCACTCCGACATACAAGTGCACGAGCATGTCACAGAGACCTCTGTTGGCACTGCAGCAAGTGGGATGCGCAGTGTGCATGCGCATAGCATTAGACTGCCAAGCAATTCATGCAGCAGTGACAGCAGCAAGTAATTACATAAGCATGTTCCATGCATGAGTGCCATGCTGGCACATCAAGGATTTGGGTTGAGGTAGAAACAGAACATGCAATGGCTGGCCACCTGATACGCCATTGCAACAAAAGCCAAATGTCTATGATGACATCTTTGCTGAAGCACACAATTTGTCACGTGCTGCAAGTTCTTCTCATCAGAGAGCTCATCAGTTCTTCTCGTCCTGATCGCACTGCGTGTGACACTCTTTCCAACTGGCGGGACTTTTCACCTCACCCACTGGGGTTCGAAATGGGTCTCATCAGATGTATTCACGCACACAGCCTGCACTGCTCAGGCGAGCATGAGTCACAAGTGTCAAGCTTATGCCAGTGTACTGTAGCCAGCAAGCATTGCCGGGGACGCCATACTTTCTGGACTCACTTGGAGATTTGCCCCCTGCATGCACACGCTCAGGTCAACTTCATCACAGGTTGATGTGATGGCCATGTTTGGTATGACAATGTGTAGGCACTGTAACTTGCAAGTATGCGACAATGTGCTGGCACTGCTGAATCTGCTACGGTAGCACATGCGTAGACTCTACAGCTTTGCTGCACTTGCCAGATAAACACCATACAGGCACAAGAATTTTTTTTATCAGCATTTATTAGCAATTTTTACAAAAAATGCCCAATGCGTTCTGACTGACAAATTTAATTCTAGTTGTTGGACCTGCAAGTGTCCATTGGTTCTGCAGGCCCTGCGTATTGCTGTGAATGAGGAGCTCCAAGCGCTGGAACAAGCTCTGCCTGCGGCCATTGACTGNAAGTCAAAGTCATATTGCTTGTCCCCAGTTGCTGAGGCACCATTGCTAGACTTGGCCTCAGCCTGAAGGTATGAGTGCAGCCGTGTTGCAGCTTGATAGCATGAAGAAGCACTGCTCACAGTAATTGAGCAACAGCGCACTGCTTTCAACAGGGGCACATGTCATGAGCGAGGCGATTTTAGGCGTGAACATGACCTGAACCACTGTCCGCTGATGAAGGCATCGACGACAGCCTGTTAAAGTCAGCAAAGATGCTGGCTGCCTGAGCTGACGTACTCTCGGGATCAGAGCACTGCGCAGAGGCAGAGCGNACCAGTCACCATTGTACACAACCCTGTCAAGACAGTCTCTGACAATTTGTTACTTGGCTTGAAGTGCTGCACCAAGGAAACTGGCTCCAGAACTTGTCTTGTGGAGNCTTGTGGCTTGGCTCACTGATGTTTGTGGAGAAGCACATGTTGCAATGCTTCATGTCCTGCTGCCACATACTTCCTCCGCCTGCAAGACAGCTTTGTACCTTACACACTTTATTCCTAGCTTCTGAGTACACAGGGCATAGTCTACGTGCCTGCTTGCAGATCTGTGTTCCTAAACAATGCAGCGATACGGCCTCGCCAAACGGTCAAGCAGCNTAGCAGTGCACCGGCTCTAACTGCTCAATGCTGCTGCGCGTGTGGCACCCAAATGACAGGTGTTGAAGCAGGAGCATTTGCTCTGTACTGCAGGCAAGGGCTGGTTCAATCTGAACGAGACCAATTACGACACGTACTGCTTCAGCAAAATGCGCAGGCTGCTGGCACTGACTCGCTACATGATGGAAGACACTCTCCGTAGCCTTGTCACTGACAATCAAACAAAGTTTCTGTCGTTTCTTCAGCTGATTTGCAGCAGTCAGGTACAACGTGCAATAGATGTGCTCAAGCATCAAACCTGCAATGTGGTGATTTCATCGGATGGCAAATTACCTGGAACTGTAGTTCATGTGGATGCCATCACTAGACAGCTCTGTTACACAGGTTTTGGTCGTTGACACCAGCCATGTTGAGATCAAGCATGCAGCAGGCACAACTGCCAGTCAGAAGCNACATCCAAGCCCTAACTGTTGAACAGATCAACAGAATTTTGACTCTGGCCCTGAATTCCAAAGGCTTGAGGGTAAGTGTTCCTCATACCAGTTGCATTGCAAGCTGTAGANCGACACAAGTACTCAACGGTTTCGTCATTCATGATGACACCAGCATCGCTGACAATGCCATCATGCCCATCTGAGGAGTAAGNACACCTCGCTCTGGTGACCAAACAAGGTATCCACATATGTCATGTCATCCAGGCTCCAGATCTTGACCTGCCTATCTGCGCCGCAGCTGANAGATGAAGAAGATGAAATCCTGCAGTGTCTTTTCACAAGAGATCTGCTGCAGTCAAGCACATGCACTGCAGGNACGGTGCCATGGAAGCTTGTAGAAAGCCTGCGTTCAGTGTGTAAAACGCAAACTACAGATGGATCTTGTGCACTACAGAATTCAGGGACAGATTCGTTCAGCATGCTCTATTACCAATGCACACGGTTTCAACTGACTTGATGTTTTCACTAACGAAGATAGTCTCCCACAATCCACTGCAAACAGCTACTGGTGTGGGGCACATGCAGCGACCGGGCTGCATCATGCCCTGTTCATCCATTTGGCTGCATCATTTGCAAAGTAGGTCAGAATGAGATCAGCTCCTGCTCGCTTCATGCTCAGCAGAGCCTCCAGGACTGCATCCTCCTCATTCAGCCAGCCGTTTATTGCAGCTGCCTTGAGCATGGCATACTCACCTGCAGCAGACATGTCGAGAACTGTATCTGATATGCATGTTAAGCCAACAACAACTTTGTAACACCAGCATGGACAAGCCAGCAATGTACAGCATCTTATCATGCAGCAACATGTCTACGATACGCAAGTTGTGTGTGATGACAAATGGTCACACAACATTGTTTGACAAGTGACATGACGCCGGAGGTGTAATGTGCCATTGCAGTGGCTTACAAGGTCTGAGCTCACCAGACAGCAAGTACACAAGGCAGGGGGTTAGNATCAATACGGTGCTGTACTGGTCACATGCACACGCGCATACCGCTGCATTTCTTCGCCGCCCATCTCCATGACTGTAGCTTGCAACGAACAAGCTGCGTCTGTGGTAGTGTGAATGCGTGAGCTAGCTTCGGCTAGTGCGAACGCCGAACGCACTAGACGCTCACGGAGTTGAAGCGGCGACTACCTGCACGCAGACACGCATGGACCTGGGACTGACAGGAACGGCTGTGTGCAGCTTTGGCTGCATTGTCATAGCCTGTACACTAGAATTTGCCTGCGCAAAGTGCCTCCAAGCTATCTAGCAGGTGTCAGGGGGCAATGTTGGAGTAGCATCCCTGCCAGCATGCTGTCTACGAGCAAGCTGCTGGTATTGAGCTNTGCACGGGTGGCCATGTTGTACACTGTTGCTAGGATTTCACATAACTCGCAGCAGAGATGACTAAGTGAGGGAAACAGGCAGGGTTATATTAGTCTGCGATGACCAGAGCATGCAGTCAGGACCAGAGTATACGCAAGGGGCACTGTCAAGTGGAGCCGTCAGCATTACAGCATCATATCACACAAGGTGTGAAGACACAGACACACGGCAGCTAAAGAAGCCAGCAGCACCTGAGACTCGAGTGCCTGGAGGAGCAATGCCATCATCATCCAGCTTGTCATATGTGCCGCGTTTCAAACCCACAGTAATCTCTCGTAGAGGCCGCTCAATGATTTCCTGCATGAGACTGCCCTGCTTCTTCTCCTCTGCCCTGTAAGATCTGTAGCAGGCAGCCGCATACTTGCTACAGTTTGTGCTGGCTGTCTTTACACCTGGTGATGCCACATAATGGACACATCAACAACACAAATGATGCTATGCACCGCTGACAAGCCCAGAGCCATTGCAAGATGTGCTCATGCGTGCCTTGTACATACTGCAAGCAAAGCGGGCAAATCTGTATGGCTGAGATGTAGGTGGTGCTACCTGAAAAACATGGATCTGAAGAAGCCTCGATCTATCGAGGACTGATTCATCATGACAGAGTCCTCCTGGTTGTAGCCACTATAGCATGCAATGGCCACAATGGCATTGTGCCCTGCTGGCAACTCCCTGCACCACAGCACGTCACCACCGGTCTGCTGATACTGTGACAGGCAATCCAGTGAAGTCAGTAAGTTGCAAACACTTGTTGAGGTATGCACAACAGGTTTTTAAAGGGAAGAAAGTAGTCTGAAGCTGAGCAGACAGCCTTCTAGTACACATCATGCAATGCACAAGGCTGAGCTGTATACCATTCATGGATTNGAGCAGCAACGGCAGCTCCACCAGTGGGCCTACCTGTGCGGCGCTCATCCAGGTCCACCAGCAACCCTTCGCCAGNCAGCTACCTGCACATGGGGTCAGCTGGGTTTACATTGTGCTGCAAAGCATGATCCCACTGATTCCACATGATTCCACTGCAGATGTGTTGCCCATGTATGCACAATATTGCAATAGTCAGCTTCACACTTGTGTACCGACGTGACTCTCAATATGCAGGCTAGCTACCAAAGCTATATATGCGCAAATCCATGAAGCAGAAGTGCATATCTGTATTGAGCAGATACATCACCAGCACATTTACATTGCGCATCCAGCAAAAAAGCCAAGCAACATGTGCTTGGCTGTCANTGTTTCATGTTCAGAAGCAAACAGGTATGTTATCAGTTGGGCCTGTGAGCTGTGCTTTGTCGTGTGTTACCTCTTTCACATAGTCTTTGTCTCCAATGATGTGTACAGACGGCAAGGTCATGTTCTCTTTGTAGATGTATGATAGATTACGATCCCGTATCAGTGCCCCAGCCCAGAAAATAGCAAACCTGAGTTTTGGTGCTTCCTGCACAGAAGCAACAAGTGCTGAGTTCATGTTTGCTGCTGTTTCAAGGCACAGGCTGACGAGCTTATGGTGGCAACAATGTTCTGTGGGCATGTACTCTGGGCTAAATCTAATGCAACTCTGCACTTTACACACAGTGCAGGGACAAAGTCAGCCCNTAGTACCACTTGCTGAACTTGGCGAAAGACTGCACCACCCATTCTGCACACCGGGACCTGCATAATGCCTGTAGGTAACAGAGGAGGTGCTGCTAGAAGATGGGTTGCAAGCTCAAGTTGTCAGTGTCAGTCGCCAGTACAGAAACACCCTGGAGCATACAGGGCTGATGTGCTGGGAAAGCAGCATCCCCCTTGCAAGATTCCTGCTGGCTGCCCCAAGCCTTATTCAAGGTACCTTCTAACCTTCAAAGGTGTACTGCACAGCACGCACANCCACCACAAACCCGCAGTGCTACACTGCTAACAACTCTTCTGTGACGCATTGGGACTACATCATAAGCCCAACCATACAAGCTCAGCCTCCTTATTGCATGGCGTGAATCTCATAAACCCTTTAGGACTACTCAGCCACAGTAAGCTCGCGACTGCATGACAAGGCTGATGTACCTAGAGGGGCTCTGCATCTTGATGGCTTGCTGCATGTGGCGGGCCCTCTGCTGTGCAGGCCGCACACTGGGCCGTGCAAAGGTTGGCGATGTGTCACGGCTAGCCGCTGCTTGCACATTCAGCTCACCATCAGGNAGCGGGATCTGAAGGCTCCGCCCACAGGGCTCATGGCCAGCACGCAGTGCAAGTTGTTGCGCACTCGCTCAATGAAGGCTGCCCAACATGCTTCCTGCGAGTGCAGATAGTCATGTTCAGGGCACAACCCACTTGCAGCTGCAGGCTTGCATGGCTTGTTCTGGCTTGCAGACAGCCATTTTGCCATGCAGTACCTCAATCATGCTCAGCAACCTGTTCTGCGCGTAATTGCAGNTGATCAATGGCTCTGTTGCAAACATACTGCATAGGCAAAGTCCTTCTTGTGCACGTGTACTAGGGATGACCTCCAGGATGACCTGAATTGCTGCCATCTGTCATTGCGATAGCGCATTGTGTGTAGTATTTGGTGGCTGTGCCAACACTGGCAGGAATCGGAGCAATTTGAGAGCAGTTGCCAGATCTGTGTTGATATGTACATGCAGCTGCAGTGAATGCCTGCAGGTCACATGCAACAGCTGATGTGAGCAACGGGAAGCTGTGCATGGTTCTTACCACTCCAGGTCAGGGTCTTGCTGCCAGCTAGCAGGCTCCATTGTTTTGGCATCAACTTTGGGGGATTTGTTTTGCACCAGCTCAACATCCTCTTCACTGATCAGATCCTTGTGCTGCTTTGCCAAGTGCTCCTTGGTGTCATCGCTTGTGCTGAAGCTGTTCATCAACACGAAACGGACTTTGGAGTCAAACTTCTTGCGTGTGTACTTGATCTGCTCAGCAATGAGATCCAAGAATGTCTTGTTCTCCTTGACCACTAGAAGGCTTTTGGCTTTCTCCAAGCCCATTGATGTGCCCAGACCACCATTCAGCTTAAGTACAGCTGTGGCTGAGAGCAAGGCCTGCAACAGCAAGTCGTGTGTCAAGCTTGATACGTCTTTGACATTGAGCATCGTTTTCAAGATTCAAACAAACCTGTTTGTCAACATTGTCAGATGTTTTNTTTGTATTGACTTCTGCTTCTGAATATTTTCTGTTTGTGTTGTGGCATGGTGTGGCAAGTCGACCTCCATCACCTTCAGCTTGACTNAGACAGGAACCCACTACTTGCTTTGCACATGTCAGCTGCACACACATTATGCGCAGCTGCACAGTTCCGTTACCACTCATGCCGCAACCACCGGCTTTCTTGACCGGCCTTCTTGATCGGCTTTCTTGACATTCCACTGCTTTGTACATGCATAATTTTTGCATGACTCACCGTGACTGTCACCCTCAATGATGATGCGCTTCTTTCATTGTGTGCTGCAGCTACTGGTGGTTGAGGTCCTGCAGCATGTGACACTCTGCTGCTTTGTACGCATCTAGACCTTGCACACACTAAGTGTGACTGTTGTTAGTCATGACGATGGGCTTTGATCATTGTCCACTGCTTGCTACAGGTGGCTGAGGTTTTGCAGCATGTGGAGGCAGGTAATCTGCTGCCTCCTGTGGTCGTGCTGTCCACACTGGCCAAGAACCCATCCTTGCAGCTCAGCACAGTCAAGGACNAAAAAGTAGCAGCCATTGTTTGCAATGGCTGTGGTTGGGGCAAGTATTGTCATGTTCCTCACGCTTCCACAGCATCTTCAATTAGGTCTGCATGCCCTTGTAGAGAAAAGGGCTTGGAACATATGTCCACTACCGTCAGCACTATACGCGACTGCCGCCTTCATGTACTGCAACCCCTGTAACTAATTTTCATGCATATTTTGGAATTTTCCCATATGGTCTGGGATGGCATGCGCGATACCAAGGTTGTTGAACACATAAGCAGGGACACTTTGATGAAAACTGACATGCTGCAGCAAAGTCTGGAGCACCCCGTGCCTGACATACATCCTGACTGATGCAGCAAACTTGCTCAACTTGAGACACACAGTGTGTCAATTTTGGAGACTACCCATCATTATCTGCTTCACCGGGAGAGCTTGTGTTATGAGGCGATATTAGCACCTGTCGTTACATGCTGTGAACAGATCCAAAGTTGCAGATCATGCCAACAATGCTGCAAGCAAGACAAGAACCGTCTAAAGCGTGAGGCATTTCTATCATGCCGTGAGGCATGGCTGTCGGGAGGCCTCAGATGGACCAAAGCCGTGTCATGACAGTGCAAGCACCTGTCATCAGGTGGTATCACAAGCTCCAGATGATGCAAGTCATCCCGCCGCTGCATGGCTCTCAGCTGCACATGGGTTGACTCATTGCCTTGCCCTCTAGACCCCAGGCGCTGCCGTTCCTCTTCTGCCTGCACTTACATTGACCGCGTGAACATTGTTCAGTCATGTTGCAGGTTGCACACCTTGGACATGTGCTGGCGACAAACCTGATGGCGCTCACACACGAGTGTTGCTAAGTGCCTCCTGCTTGCAGGATTGGACAGGCAGNACATGCTATGCTGCACGTGCACCACGCCTCACCGATGCAGCTATGGCAATCGCTCTGTCAACGCAAACTCCCAGACTGCAACCTAGTGTCTGCAGTGTTGCTTCATGTTGTCGGTCAGAACTTTGACAGGACACTCCTAATAGGTACCTACCATAGGCTGGCATACCATGATACCTATCATATTATAGGTAATTGACAATTGTTATGATCATGCTCTATGATTGTTTCCATCATGCTCTATGTAGGCAACATGTGGATGGCTCACCTGAAGGCTGCTGCTATCTCTGAATCCAAAGTGTCGCCTAGCAAGATCCACCACAGTCGGGTCAAGCTCCACAACTGACACATTCATGCCACAAAAATGATTGAGGTACACCGGCAGGCCGCCACCACCCAGACCCACCAGCATGACTTGGGGTTGCCCCCTGTGCTGGGGTAAGGGTGAAACAGCATTGCCTGCATCCTGTTGCTGTCCAGCTTTCTGCCGCTCTGCCTGCTGGCATTGTTCCCTTGATTGCTGCTGGTCTTGCTGTTGCTGTTGCTNGCAGGTTGAACAGTGCTTGGAAAGGGTCGTACTTTGACTTGACGGACTCTGATGGCTGTGCTGCAGTGCTTCCTTGCAAGGCGCTCANTTTGAACTCCTTCTTGCGCTTTCGCTTCTGCTTTTGCACACGCTGTGCTTTGCCAGCAGCTTGTTGGCTGTCCTGCATGCTGTGCGGCACACCATTGAGCTTCACCTTGAATGTGCCTGGGATGAGGGCAGCAGGCCGCTTCAGCACCTTCACCTTGGACCATTGGCTAGGGTCCACAGCTGGGAACTCACTGCGATCAACGTATGCTCCAGGATTTGGTGGGTCCCGCACAGGTAACTCTGCCACTACAGCTGTGCTAGCTGGCTCAGCTTGGCGCTGCAGGATTTTCATAGGGGGTGCTGCTTTGGGCTGCTTCACAAAGGCAGAAAGTGGTAAGGTGCTAGTATACTTGTGTCCGCTTTTGTTGGACACGACTGAAGCTGGAGCTGCGGCCGGCACAGCAACATGGGCAGGCTTGTGAGCACGAGCAGGTGCCTTGGCTGCTTGGAGTGTAGGCCACTCATCAAGTGCCAGCACATCTTCNAAGGCGCTCAGTGGATCCAGGGCTGGACGTTGCGTGTCAGGCTCGTCCATGCTGAACAGCGCCTGGAAGACGTCGTACTTGGATTTGACTGACTCTCTGGGCTGCCACGCATCTCCCTGTTGCATAGCATTGGCTGAGTCCCTAGGCTGCCGCTGTGCTGGTCCCTGTAAGGCAAAGATAGCCTGGAACACATCGTACTTAGAGCGAGGCGGTCTGTCCCAAGGCTGGCGCAAGCTCTGCAGGACTTGCCCAAGTGGGTCCAGGCTGGCTGTGTCAGAGCTTGGNGTAGCTATCAACTTACATGTCATGTGTTCATGGCAGAAGTCTGTCAATACTTGAGTTGCTCCATTGTGTTGGGCCAAAGCCTGTTGTCAAAAAGCCAGTCCTGGTTACCCAGCTACGCATCAGCCATATACAAGCTATGCTGATCTNGTGTCTGCAGGGGCAGTAAAAAAGGCAGGTGCAGCATGGACAGCTGGCACATCATCCAAGACTGCTGCTCAGATACAAAAGCGCAAGCAGGTCATCACCAACAAGCTGGGGGTGAAAAAGCCCAGTGGCATCAGGAAGAGCATTGGGGCAAAGAAGAACAGCAGTATAATGGGGAAGAGCAATGGTGTGTCCAAGAACAGTGTTGGGTTCAACAAGGGGAAGGCTGCAGTTGCCAAAGCAGGCAAGGTNCTTTGATTGCTTGGCGCCTGGTGACAGGCCTGGCAGAGGGGTTGGCAGACACAAACTGTGCTTTGCCCTGCCCAGCAGCTGCANATAGCACACAAAGCAAAGCTCGACTTGGGCAGTAAGCATGCAAGGGAGAGCTTACAAGTGGAGTAGCTGTGCAAATGCCGCGATGGCGCAGTGCGAGTTGTCTGTGGAAAACAGGTAAGTCGTGCTGTCTCGTAATGGGTAGCTGGTGGACTTGACAATGCAGACATCAGTGTTGCCCGACCGGAGGGAGAAATCACTCACAGTGCCCAACATGTCTCTGCATATGCAACAAGCTGTTTGGTTTTGCAAGAATTCCGAAAACGGTACAGCAAATTGAGCATTGCCTATGTTGCACATACAGCAGCGGTTGCGGATGCTCGATGCAGACTGCATGCCTAGCAACATACAGCAGACCCAGAATCTGTTTTGGTTGCGGGTGTTGTGCATGAGATAGTGTGCAGCTGAGTAGCTGTTGGGGCTTACAATCTTTCGCCTTTGCGGCCGAAGGAGCCAACAACCAAGACGTCGATCTGCAGCTCCTCTGTGAGCTGCACAAGAGCCTCGCATGTGCTCTGTCCGTCCTTTTTATCCTGTTTGTACCAGACTCCATCAAGCTGCAACAACCACTTGACAGTCAGCATGAAGCAGCACAGCACAGCACAGCACAGCACAACACAGCACGGCATGTTCAGCTTGTCACCACACNTGTCCCGTCTGCAGTCACAAACTAAAAGCAATGTCATTGCGTCTGTGACTGTGCTGACAGGCAGGGGCTGACAAGGCAGAAATGTAGTTGTTGTGTTGGCCTGCATGACACATGCTGGCGATGGTCCCTTCTGCACTGGTGAAAGGCTTACCTGTTGATCAATGCTTGCTGTAGTAGGAAAATGTTGAGAAAACACATGCATCTGCGTCAACAATGNAGTGCGACTGCATCGTTTACGCGTGCGCCCATGCGCAGGAACACAATTGCGCCAAGCGCCATTGGTAGCGCATAGCGCGCAACAAGCAACACTAGTTGAGGTACCTGCGGAACCTNCACGGTGGTGCATGATTGAGCACTGATGGACTGCATGCTCAGGCTGTGTATGCAAACTCCTATACAGCATGTGTGTATCGCTGCCCGGCGCCTTCACAACATTGAGGCAAGATACAGTAGCAACAGCAGTGTGCCTCTACTGATGCCTTAGGATGGCCGAGATGCCTTGAGGCAACTCGTCAGTTGGTAAGCTGCAGCAAAACTTCACATCAGCTTGCTGTGACTCCCTATATCTGGCCACAAAGGNGCCAAGCACCAACGTTAGCCACATGCACATGCTGCTACTGCTTTGCTGCGTGTTCTTCATGTGTCTGGTTGAGCTTGGTGTCAGCCTTTTGTCAGGCAGTGTGTTTGCTGCTGGTCAGATCAAAACATGTTCAGAGCAGAATCTGCATTGAGGATGTTGTGTCAGCCATCATGCCTGGGCTGCTGCTCTGTTTGATGCGGCTAGTTGTGGTTCACAAGTCTGATGCAAATCGTAGCCCCAGTTGCTTTTGCTACACACCAAAGTCACAGAGTCCAGTGCAGGTATCTGCCTCAGGCAACTCTGTCAGCCTGGTTGACACGTGCTTTGCGCTGATTACACTTGGCTACTGGTTGTGACATCGTCTGTCTGGTGTTACACTTGGCCCAATCTGCCCAGATCATGCAAGCTGTAGTCAGCCACATGGTAAGCTGACCTTGACAGGTCTGAGATCTTCTTCAGTGGTCCCAGTTGCTTCACTGCGCATGTCGCTATCCTCCACATTACGGACCTCGTACTGCTCCTCATCTACAAGGAGAGTCGCCTGGTGTCGGCTGCTTCTGTTGGCATATGGTTTTACATGCCCCATCACTCAACACCACTGTATGCCATTTTGTGGCACTGCTGGCATTGAGCAGATGCGTGCCAACGGGACAGATGCAACTAACATGCAGGCGACAACAAATGCCCAATCTGCCTTGTGTGAATCATTGTTGTCAACGGGTTGCTAAAGAGACTGGCATTTGCATGTGTGTGCAACTGACATCTGGCAATAATAGGTGCCGAGTCTGCCTCCTGTGTCAGAGACGTCCAATGACCTGTTGCAAGTGAGACCGCCATTNCTACGAGTGACACACCTGCTGTGGGGGTACGCCTGCTTCATCGTTTTCTGGATCATTGCGGACCCATCTTCGACACAGCACATACAGTGAAACGTCAAAGGGGTCATCCCCCCCTCGCAGCTGCACATCAATTGCATGTGGTCAATAAGCTCCGGTGTATTTTGCCATGACAACTACCTCAGACTGCTTACGGTGCAACACAACAGCAGCACTGCAATTTGCAGCGGCTGCCATAGCACTCAACATAAAGCAGATATGCAAATGCATGCTGTGAATTGTTCTGTGCAACAGGTTTTCCTATGTAAGCCTAGGCATGCATCAGTTCTCGAAAGCAAAAGCTTGCAGGATCGTCACGGGTGGTTACCTTCCTGTCAGTGACAGTGAAAATGCCAGGCATTGAGTCATTTGAGCCAAGGGTAGCAGACCAGTCTATCAGTCTGTCTTGGGCAGGGTCACGCCAAGGCATTTGCTGCGGGTCCAGCCTCTGTGGATATGCTGTTGCTGCTTCAGGTAAACTGCACACAGGCTAGCCATTGTTGTGTGGACTGCATAGCACAGCTGTATGGCGTGTCGTGTGGAAGTACCGTTCAAGAGGGTCCGTGGCGCCATTTTGGCCGTCTCGCAGTCCTGGCAGTGCAGCTGTGGTGGAGTGAAGTGGTGCAGACTGCATGGCTGGTATAAGTGAGCTTCCAGCAGGCCAAAGCTCAGCTCTTGTGTTGGGAGGGTCGTCTGAAAGCTGCTCGACAGTGGTCAGAAGTGCAGAGTCCATGTTAGTATCAATGGTCAGGTGACCGGCAGACAGCTCAGCCGCTTCCGCTACTGATCTTCAGGCACCAGGTGCTTCGCCTCTGTACTCAAAGACGTCCTATCTGCCAAGTGTTTCAGGTCTAGAGGGATGCAAATTCTCAGCAAAGTGGTCGTGAGCTGTGACAGTCAGGCTCGCAGTTGGGTTGGCGCTTTCGGAGCGGGCTATCCACGTGCAAGCTCACGGGGGTGCATG
Source organism: Trebouxia gelatinosa (assembly GCA_000818905.1). Classification (NCBI taxonomy): domain Eukaryota; kingdom Viridiplantae; phylum Chlorophyta; class Trebouxiophyceae; order Trebouxiales; family Trebouxiaceae; genus Trebouxia; species Trebouxia gelatinosa. Next base: position 655,663 of record KN805357.1, read on the forward strand.
TGCTTCTCCTCATACTACGAAATAGATTCGAAGGTAGCTAAGGCATCTTCATACTCACTCAAGTCCACGTTGATGCGCATCGCATATGGTAACCCGGCTCGCACACCGCAGCAAGTTGCGCTGCAGTCTCCAGCAGCCTTTCGAGTATCGTAACGTATCAGAGCGGAAACGCGCCACATATCCTAGGCGATCACTGACAANTCTACTCATCTGAGCTTCTTACTGATGTTCAAGCTTCGCACTGATGTGTATCGGCGATAACAGAAAGGCACATTACACTTCCTGGTGTTGATCTGACTTGCCTTGGTCATCTGCAGCCGAGCAACCAATGAAGAGGCACAGCTGCGCAACACTGCAAACAGCAACATCTTTTCTGAGCCNAACACCATACCTGTCGTCGCCCAGCATGGCTTCCATGACACGGTCTGCGGTGGAGCGCTCCAGGCTTTTGGTCAGGCTGCGGTGGTTGCTGATCCACACCTGCTTTGCCCTCTCCATGGCCGCCTCCTCCCAGCAGGGCTCCGCCAGGAACAAGTGCACCAGCTCTAGCACAGATTGCAACCCGCCATCACCTGTAAACATTCGCGCTGCATGTCAAGACTCAGGCACACATGCAAGTCTCACCAGCTGCATCGCACTGTCCCTCCTTGTTGCAGCGCAGAGCATGTGTGCAAGCATGTGTGCAAGCTGTAGCACAGNCTTCATGACTAGTTCACAAGCCAGACCTGAACAGTTGCTTCCAAAGTACGATTCTGCCAGGTATGGTTCGATGATGTAATGATGACCTGGGCCAGACCTGAGGTATGCCCTGTGCATTGTCACTTTTGCTGCGAGACCCTTGCCAATGGTTGCGACAATCGGGCAAATCAGAGGGAATTGTGACCATATATCTGGTGAGGTACACACATGATTCAAGGCGCCTTCTGGGGCTACATGATCAAGTATTTCACCTGCATGCAAATACAGCAATGCAGCAGAAACAAAGACATCCAGCTGTGTGAGCTCACAATGCACATGCAGACACCATACACTTCAACAGACAGCAACGGCTCAGCTTGCAGGTGCGCGGCGCCACATGCAGTACTGTCCATCATTCCAGTGCATGACACATGCAAGTGCACAGCTCCAAGAAGAGTGCAAAGTTTGCTGTGGGACACAGCCTTACAGCAGACGCGCTGCAGACGAAAATGGACCAAACATTGATGAGTGCTAGTTCAAGGGGTCACCCAATGCAAAAGATGCACCCTCATCTTCCATTGCNACGTGCAAACTCAACTGCAGCACAGTCAGGACTCAGCCAATGCTCTGCAGCTAGAGTTGCAACAAATGCATAAAGCTCAAGCACATGAGGCTCAGCAGAATGACACACACTTAGAAGTGGCAGCCTCCCAGTCACTTGTCCCGCAACAGCTACAGACTGCCGAGACAGACAGAGATGCACTGCAGCAGCAAGTGTCCAGCCTCCAGGAGGCTTTAGCTAAGGCACAGCGGATGACTGCCTCCTCCACCCCCTCTGGTTTCACCCCACCATCCACATCCAGAACGCCAAGTCCCATGAAGGACGAGGCTGCACTGCGGGGCATACAAGCAGTGAGAGCTGCCCTGTCAAGCCAGCTGGCAGCTATGCAGCAAGCTGTTCAGGTTGATGAGGATGGCACTGCTGAAGAAGAAGCGCTGCAGAGTCTGGAGACTGCCCAAAAACATGCGCAGGAGCTTGAGGACCAGATCATGGCATGGCAGGCAAGCACTGAAGCGGTTCTAGCATGATCAGGACGACATGTAGTCACACATGCCTGATAGAGTTTCATAAATCTGCTGTCCAAATTTTGTATGATTTGGCATGACACACTTGTCACTTTGTGATTAGTATATGTAAGGCGCATATGATGCAGTTTCTCAAGATAAAGGGCAACATGTCTGCTCAATTGACTGACGGTAAAAAGGATGCAATTGACTGTGGGAGCAATCATTGCACAGATGCTTTGCATGGGCTAGTGATGACTGGTACCCAGCTGTTTTGGGTTTGGCAATGACACTGTAGTGGCAATGCAGGTTGCTGTCAGGAGCAGTGAGGCAGCAAGAGACCGTTTAGAAGAGCAGCTTGCAGTCAGCCANCACGACTTGTCTTGGAATTTCGGTATCGATCCTATCATAAGTCAGCCGTTCACAATTGTGAAAGGTCCGCAGCCTCTGCAAGTTGCCAAAAATAGCTGTTGGCTCGATGGAGCAGTCGAACCTGCAGTACCTGTCAGGCTTTGGTAAGCCTAGGCAGTCTTGATGAACCTTCGTTATGTCAGAAGGTTGGCTCAGAACGTTTATCTGACGACAGGTAACGACTTTGAGTCAGAAGCTCTTCCAGGATCACTGCCCAGAGATCAAAACAACCCTAGGGTGAGGACCTGCCTCACAAACATGCACTTCTGCAGAGCTGAACGGGCCGGACATACTGGACACAGTGTCCCTATGCTACAGGTTGCACCCTATGGACTGTACGCTGAACAACTGTCGGGCACTGCCTTCACAGCGCCACGCAAGTAAGCAAGCAACATTTTACCATGCTTTGAGGCTGCACATCCCAATCCTGCCGTTCTTGCATACAGTGAGGTATTGCATCCGCAGGCATCATCAAAATAGTCCTGGGTGCTGTGCAGAAATAACAAGCGGGCATGGTTCTACAGAATACGGCCATCAGTCACACATGAGCCATTTCACCNTGGCCCAGGGTCCAATGGCATGCGACCGCACTTTTAGCAACCGAAAACTTCAGCTCGACAACATGCCGGTCAACATGAACGGACTCACAAGGCATCATGCCTTCCTCTGTCTGATGCCTTGTGAGTCCGCTGATGCTCATTTCGCACAAACACCCGTGCTGCCAACGCTCGGGTAAGCAAATGGCTTGTCTCACACTATGGACACAGCAACCTGAAGATTGATGTCAGCCCCCAGCAGACTGCTTGATGATGTTAAGAGGCCAGTCAGTACAGTTGAAAAGTGCGAGTGTATATGTGACATGTGCATGACAATGCCACAGTNACAGTTGACAGCAGTACTGGCCAGCTGATAGCACTCTTGCTGCTTCTGCATTATGACACATGAAAACAATGTCATCAGCCATATGCACATTGCCTCAACCTACTGGTGCTACACATTGACACACACTGTTCGTCAGGTTGCTGCTATTAGCTCTTTGATCAGCTTTGAGCAAAGGCTAACTTCTGTGTACCAGCCAGAGCTGGCACCGCACNGTTTGTTTTCACATGCAGATTGTGGCAGCTGCGGTGGCTCACCTGGCAGGAAGTAATGTGTGTTGACAGACAGCAGCTGCTGGCCTGACGGCACATGCAAAACTTGCAGGTTGCCTTGAGGAGCTACAAAGGCCAGCTGGTCATGCGCCCACCAGACTGCATTGCTGCCGCAGATCAGAACCTCATTCTCCAGGGGTCGNTGAAAGGCAGGCTGTGTCTGGCAATCTTAGCTGTTACACAAGGCTGCTACTCCCGATAAAGCAGCTGTGGATCAGTGCTTTCTGCTATCCTATGCCCTGCAAATTGGTTGAGTCTGGTCTGCTCTGCCCTGCAAATTGGTTGAGTCTGGTTTGCTCTGCCCTGCAAACTACTTGTTTCTGCCTTCAGGGGGTCCCCCACATCACAGAAGATTGTGTTTCGACATGTAAGGAAAGCAAGGCAAATGCCGCTGTCAAAGGTGTTGGAGGAGGACTACAGGATACTCCACCACATGTGCCACATCTCCAAGGACTTTGTCGAAGGCATCAGGGCAAAGCTGATTGACAAAGACAACAATGCCCGCTGGACTCCTGCCACTGTTGAAGAGGTACAGTCCCTACATATGGTCACCTCATGCCACTAAGCTTGTGTTGATTGTCCAGGCATCTGTGTGCAATCGCTAGCTGCCTGGCTCATGCATGCTGTTTGAATTGAAGTCCCTGCAGACCAGCTTTCATGATACCAACCCAATCATATATGTAAGCACCAGCGCATTTGTGTCAAGGCGCTGAACCACATGCAGGTCACAGATGAGCAGGTTGATGCATACTTCAAGCCGCTGGGAAGCAGCGAGGAGCTGCATTTGGATGCAGGTGGTGTGCATGCATACGCTCGCNGGAGCTTGCAGATCGCACTTGACATTGTCTGGTTGGTAAGCCAATAACGACTCAGGAGCATGACCATGATTGTATTGCCGACTGACTTCATGACATTGCTGACGTGATTTCTGTTGTGGTCAGGCNAAGGATTTTTGGAGTATGTCCAACCCTGTATACAGCTGTATTGCCAAGATGCATATGCGCCCTTCGCATGTCTATTTCTGCAATCAGTATAACAGATGGATGCACCAGCAGCATCACACAGATGACTTACAGGTAAGATGGGCTCGATGGCCTGCGCAGCTGAGGCAGCAAGACCATACNCGTGAATCTATACTCGAAGGGTGATTCTCTCCCGCTGTACTCACGCGTCAGCTCTCTGCAAGAGTTTTTGACCAGTAAGGAGTCATTTTCTCAGACTGCACCGAAGCAACCATGCCTCGGTTGTCTCGAGTGCTTGGCTGCAATTGTAAGCAGCTTGGGCAACAGCCTTGTCAGCAGCTTGCCACAGATTATGGCGATTGCTGTCAAACAAGCCAGCAAGTAAGCAGAGCAGTTCCCACTTGCAGTCTGCTTACATTGCATGCATGTCTGATGCCANAGCAGTTTGATCTAGTCATGTTATGCTTCACTGTTGTCTGTATGTGTTATGATGGCACGTTTACCGGCATGCACACGGTACCAAGCGTTTGCTAGGCGCTGTGATGCTGCTGGTACTGAGGCTGGTGTTGTTGCTTGGCAGGTCCTTCAGGTCAAACTAGTGTTTGATGAGGCAGCAGTGCTCCGAGAAAACCAGAGCTTCCTTGAAAGGACACTAGATCTGGAGAGCACAGCAGTGCACATGACAACTGATGCAGCTGCACAAGATGNGACCTGGCTTCTGACTTACAGTTGGCAGCAGACCTGAAGCTCGTAAGACAGCCTGATGCATCAGCCAACCTGTCAGCAAGCGCAGAACCTGTCACATACACTGTGCATCTGGCACCNGTGGGGCAACTGTGCCTCGTAGGAGCCCCCGAGAAAGCAAGGGCACATCTGCTAGGGCAGTGGGAAACGGCCCTGCTCAGGCTCAGGATGTAGTGCCAAGTGACGCTGCACCCACCGAAGGTTTGTGTTTTAGCCAAATGATGTTGCCATCATCCTTGTAATGATGAGCATGAGTCACAGGACGTGCAGTGCCTTGTTGCCCTGCTGAGCAGAACAAATCCATGAACATAAACGAGTGTTACAAATCGCAACAGCAGCATGGTTGCAAAGGCGCAGCGCACAAGGCAATCCTCTCACAAATTGGCATGCTGTGAGTGCAAAACATGGCCCCCTATCCAGCGTTCAACCTTTGTCTGCAGCATGAGATGTTAGTTTTTTGGGTGAAAAAGTGCCTCTCCATGAAAGGGTTGAAATGGTGCACGTTCNGCTGTTGCAGTCTTGCGGTCTTCCAACAGCCCTCCTGTCCTGCAAGTACTGTACGCACGGCATTTGAGACGAAGCGGAGCCCTGCTAAGTAGCAGCAGCACACCATTTTTGAAGCCATATAAACGCCACATCTGGGCGGGTTTGCGAGCTTCGGGGGGCTCCTGGTGGAGCAGCACAACCCCCTTGACTGTGTTGCTCTCGGCAGCCAGCTTTCCAGACAAGGCAAAGTTTGCCTCAGGCTCAGGCTTATCTTCCTTGCCTTTCCTGCCCTCGCCTTCTGCAGCCACCAGAAACAATCATGATCTCAGAAGTCCATCCTGAGGTCCGTTCATTCTATAGCGAGCATACAGACATGCATACTGCCTTTCCACTCACTTCATGCTGAACCAATCACGCCATCCCTGAATTCGTTGCACCTTTCTGAGCAGCCATGGTGGACATCATGTTCATCTGCCTGTGGAACTATATGGCATGCGCGANGCCACCATGCTCCGGACAGTCAACAGCTCGATTGACGCTCCAGCCGTCCGTTCCACGTTCGCAACTTCCAAGTTTGCTTTGGCCAGCAGGTATGCCACCAAGGGCACATCAAGACTAAGGCTCTCCTGCGGCAATGATCTTTGGGTTGTGAGTGTCGTAAGACTCTGCCGGAAGCTTCGGATTTGACGTGCTGGTCACTTTTATACATGCTTCGTGCAGGGTAATGGAAAGCAGCCTGCACCTCAGAACAAGGAGGACCGTAATACAGCAGCGTTCGAGTGGACTGCCTCACCTGACGTCTAGGCCGCACTGGTCCCCTTCGCCATCCTGTTTGTCATATGGTTTTGTGTGGTTGTCATCAACCCCTAGTCCTATGACACAGCCAGGTGNTGGAAGAAGACTGTGCTGCAGCTGCCACCTCAGTGCAAACAATATCTACTAAACTACGTGTGCAAATTTGTGACACAGCGTACAGAACTTTGCTCTTCCATGCCATATGTGTCTGCCATTTTGAAAGGGCTCATGTTGCGGGTACAGTACAGGCAGATGCGTTTGAAGAAACCGTCGGAAGATGCCAGTCTCAAGAGAACAATGCTGGGGCTGCAGTCAAATGTCATAGCCCTGTATACCTGCCAGAACTCGGAATGCAGGATTGGCTGGAGCCTTGTTGCGGCCAAGCTTGACAGCAAGCTGCTTACAAGCCTCTCTTGCTTCTTCATCGGAAGCAAAATGCCCCCCATCCACCTGAATTGTTACTACCATGTCAGCGTTGTGAACCTGGGCAGATTACGCTGCATCATACCGCTCTGTCTTCAATGCAGCACTGCAGCATTCACTGGGCNATGCGTGAAACAACACCCCCCACGTGGCCCACTTATTTCCCCTTGTTTGCCAGGGCGCTGAGCACGCAATTCCACCAGGTGTATCTGACTCATGCACACCTGATGCAGCATGCTTGAATGCAGACATTACTGCTGAAGAGCTGCATGATTGCATCAAGCGCCTGAAACGTGGCAAGAGCCCTGACGTTAGCGTCAGGGAACGTTCAATTGATGGCATACTAGCAGACATGATAGAGGATGACGGTGATCTGCTTAGATTTGCTGGAGACATGTCTGCTATGGCTCTTCNTGTCATTCCAGCTGTACCGCAGCTGCATTTGCCATGCAAAATCACCGGAATCATGCACTCCCTCCCTGCAGCACGACAGCATGCAAAGGTTGCCTTGAGATGTCTATGGCTGCCTATGCCAATGCCTATGGCAGCGTGTCTGCTTGATACTGCTCAGTACAGCAACAAAGCGAGTCATGCATACTTTAATCAACGCATGTGCATGCAGACAGCAGGACACATTGCTTTATCAGCTTTACGTACAGCCTTTGGCATGTGCATTGCCAAATGTACTAGGCATGGCCTTGTGGTGCAACAAGGTGTGCAGGCTTGGATACAGCTTGTCGACAGTGATGATAGCTGATGGCCTGTTGCCAGCTCCATGCTCAATACAACCAGCTTATCTCACAGCATCTGCCCATGGCAACAAGGTCATCAAGCAGTACCAAGCAGTGGCAGCATGTGCCATGCGGCTGATATCAGCAGAGCAAGGGCAGAGGCANAAAGCAAAATAACGGAAAAGTGACAGCAAACAAGGGAGGTGTAATTTGTAGTGTTCAGTTGTGCTACACAGCTGCTGATGGAATGGTGTCTGTGTATGCATGCTGTTGATGTCTGCAGGTTGNGGCACAGTCAGGCTGTCTTTGACAGTTTCGGAAAGCTATGTTGAGCAGCTGCTACTCTGCAGGATCAGCGTATCTGTGAAGCCCATTCATGAATGCTTTGTTCACTCTGCAGGCAAAGCAATCGCAGCCCTGCAGTTCATAGTAACTTGATTGANTGGGATGTGGAAGCTGTGCAATTTGGGGGCAACCAGGCACGGGGTCAATATCGTCCATGTCAACAGGCTTGTCAGGGCTGCAGGCCACCTCAGTGTGCATTGGGGACCCGTGTTGCGCCTCAGCAACAACAGCTGCTGAGCTCATTGGGAGACAGCTTAGAGTGAAGGGCTGCTGCACTACGTCTGGCATCTTCACCTCATCTGTCTTGCATCTGGGTGCAGGCCATGGACTGCTGTTTCCGACGACCTGGCTTGCAGCACCTGTGCAAGACATTGATATGCTGTTAGTAGGGGAAAAGTAGTAAAAAGTGTCATGCGGCAGTGCTGATGATTAAGTGCCTACCCCACATGAGCAGTTGAACACATGTTAAGTCATGCATGAAGGGTAAGNGTATGCAGTGTCGCATGGCATGTTTCGGATTGCCAGACGGCTATGCTGACTTGCATGCCAAAGACTGTGCCTAAAATGCAGTGCAACTGAGCTGGCTGTCCTGACACGTCCACATGATGCAATTCAAACGCAAGGTCGCTGACACGTGCAGCTAGAACAGCGTGAGTCCAGCAATGCAATGTGACATTGTGTCTTGAAAGTAGTGCCCAACAACACAATTACCGTTTTCAGGACCCAGAGTGACCAGAGGGACTCCACAGTCCACAGCGCCCCGCCAATGACATACAGCACGCCCACAAACTTGTTGGCCTTGAAGGCTTTGAGGCAGGCAATGAAGCCAGTATNTGCTGTTATGTTGGACCCATGCTCCGTACACCACAATGGCTAGGCTGCACATTATGCTCCTGGCAATGTGTGTGTGACTTGAATTCTGCAAGATTGACGTTGCAGATGATGAAGGAAGTGAGCACACGCAACATACATGACTGTGCAGGCTGCCACATCTGTGCACATAATCTGCATNGAGTGGTACATGAAAAACAGCTAGTCAGCATGCAGATTACACTGAACAGAGGGTGCCCATACAAGACACATGCTACCACATGCTACATCCTGTTTTTACCTTGCTTCTGCACTCTTTGCTGATTCCTTCTGCATACCAGTCTTGCCCAGGGTCAAGCCTTGTTCTCCTGGTGCAGGTTGACTGGCTGCAGCAACACAAGGCGCTGCAGTTGCAGCAGTAGCTTGCACTCGCTGGCGCTGCCTGCGCCATTGCCTGAGGTGCTGGCTAGACAGCTTGTGTGGCTGCTGTTTGCCAAGGTCTTGCAGCACAGCATTGATGGCATATTGCCAGAGCCGTCTGCAAGTATGGAGCACAGCAGATGTGAGACCTGTTTGGAACATCTGTGTATCACATATGTGCAGTGCAAGTCATGGCAACCGCATTTCACAGTGTGCTGCCTGGCAAGTATTGCAGAGCATGCACCCGGCTTCTCAACAGCATGGTGCAAACTTGTGCATAAGCCTGCTCNTAACATCATTGCAAAGGAAACTTGAAAAGAGTTCAACTCGGACTTCATGAAGTTGGGCGCGCAGGATACCATTCTACCGTGAACTATCTGGCACAATGAACATGAACACCACACAAGCAAGCAAGAGCTACTGTGTTGCTGATGTGCAAACAAAAGCTGAATAAATAAGTTGCATAAAGCACAAGCAACAGCAACACACAGACACCAATGGCAAATCTGAGAAAGGAACAAACAAGGAAAACGCTGTTTTTGAACACTTATGTAGTCCCAAAGTACACCTGCTATGGGAAGAATATATCAAATGGCTGAGACTCACTTCAAGCAATGCTGCCACTCTACCGCTGTGGCGGCTGCAACCAGCATTGCAAGAGCAAGTCACGGGCCTCTAATAAAACCTCTTGAGGCCTTGCACATGCTGACAAGGGATTTTCCTGCATCTATATAGCTTCAAACATGCATTGCTGCAGTATACACATGAGCAAAAAGGACTCTGCCCTTATGCAGTGGCTGGCATGGGAGATGGCGATGCTGATGATGATGTCAGCTGCTTTATGTAAGCCTGCAGCTGACTGTACACCTTCTGACTCAGANGGAAATGGTCAATGAGCGGAGGCAGCGCATGGCATCCCTCCGACAGGTAGAAGCTCCTTGCCTGCCTCAGAGTAGTCATGCATCTATAATTCAACAGTCTGGTAGTTTTGGTGAGTTTTGGATTTGGGGTTTTGGATTTGCTGGCTCCGTATGCAAAAGTGCTGTACACCACTGTTTGCTTTCTGCACTGCACTGACATAGCACATTCAATCACATGCCCAGCAAATCACTTCAATACACCCTTGTCCATGTACACCCTTGTCCTCACCTGGCAGAAAATGCGCAGTGACATACACAGTAGCTTACACATCCCTGGTGGCTTTCCTGCAGATACGAGCAAAGCTACAGCTGCTCGAGCAATCCTTCCAGTTCAAGGGCAATGAACAGGAGATCAGTCACACAGCACACAGGCTCTCTGTGGGAGCCTTTGCGTTGCAAAACGCCCTAGATAAGGTACACAGGCTGTCGCAACATAGCATCTGAGAACATGTTGCATCACGGCTCTGCTGCTTGATGACAGGACACTGTGGTGTATTTAAGTATCATGACCAGATCCCTGCTCACAGCTTACACAGCTTGACTGTCTGCAGTGAGNAGCCTTCTGGTATATGATACAAGGATATTCGTCAGGCCCCTTTCATTCTTGCAATTAGCAGCTGTCTCTGCTCCACAATGTTTGCATCTGCTGCCTGCACTTCTTTGCTTACAGCCCCATACATTGCCTCAAACGTGTCAAACTGTATTCGGGCTGCTTCTGAATCGCCGAAGTTGCTAAGACTGATGGCTGCACATAAGCCAGGACAACCTTAGGCACACATTGATTCTGTGCCATACCAAAATGAAATACAAGCATGCAGCTGTGCTCTGATGTCAAACTCGACTCACCGTAATTCAGCCTGAACATCAGGTCATCATCCATCTGGATTGCCCTCTCGTACGCAGCGCACGCGTTGTCAATGTCATCAAGCTTTGCCAGTGCTACTGCTAGATACATGTAAGAGTGTGCAAAGTCAGACTTGGTATTGATGGAGGAACTAAAGTAGTGAAACGCACTGGCGTTCTGGCCTGTAGCCAAGTGCAGCAGCCCCAGGTTGTAGCTCACGATCCATTCAAATGGCCCTGCACCACATCTTGTCATCAGGAGGCTTGGCAGTTATAGGCAATCAGATTGCATATGGACGGACCGCTCTTACCAAGGTAAGTAGCACGCTTCAAGCAAGATATTGCAGCAATGTGCTTCTGCTTCCCAAAAAAGCACATGCCTGCATTGAGCAATCAGGCTAAGTAAGAGAGGACACAACTGTACACTTCATCAGCAATTGAGATGTACAGCACCCATGCCTATGTTGTTCCACAGCTGGGGAGATGTTGGTGTCTGTACAGCAGCAACACGATATTTGACCAGAGCGGCATCTACATCCTGGTGATCCTGCATGCACACACAACAGNCCTGACGCCCAGAATCAGCTACTCCGATCCTCCACTGGCTGATGCCCCCTCACATCATGCAGTCTAAGGCCTTGTTCTATACAACAACCTGCAGTGCTGTACCATACAGAACTCCCCTGGTGAATGTCCTCTCTTCTTTTGCATGATGTGTGAGGTCTGCCGCCTTCACACATATAGCCCGTGGTCCTGGAAGTACAGCTGCTGCGCTGTGTACNTTGGTTGGGCGGCACGTCTGCGCTCATACCTCCCGACTTGTGCTGTATTTGCTGTCACAGCTGCCAAGCCAACGNCTAACACCTGCATTGTGTTCTCTCATCTAAGTCTGGCTGGGCCAGTCTGCCTGTTGCTCGTTGCACTCATAGGCCTTGGCGGGGTCACAATGCAGAATTGGTTTCGGCGCCAGTTGACTCAGCCGTTTACTCATACATGACTCACGTTCGCAGATTAACTTAACAAAGCTCAGCTTTTGGGTAAGCTTGCGCGCTGTTCTGCAGTACAAACGCTTCTTGCGATGCAACGCAGTGGAAAGACTACTTCTGCGTCGTGCGCATTTCGATGACTTGCAACATGGCGACACTGGACACACAACACATAGTTTTCACGCATGCACAGCAGCGTCGTCTCGCTACTCTGCAGAAGCACCTACTGGCTGACCAAAAGTTGCCTGCGCCTTGTGAGCTGCACGCGTGCAGAGCCCAAAAGTCACATCCCGAACACAAGGTCTGCACAGCAGACGCAGCTGTGGCACTTATTCCCGACAAAGCAGTGGTAACGGTGAGCATTTCTCTGTGGGTCGCGCAAATTGAACATGCGTTTGCAGCAACATATGTCCGTAATTTGAATTCGATATGATGTGCAAGCCCGAGTTGGCTTACGTCTGTGCTATGTGTACGTTGCTAGTCATTGCAAACAACACCACACTGCTTTACATGTGTGCATGCACGAATGTGCAGACTGTGCCTGGCAACAAACAGGTATAGCAATGAGCTCAGACACGGGGTTCTGGGTAGCGAGAGCGTACCACTGTAGAAACGTTGAGGAAGTGGTATTGCAATGTATTGTTGCCCACAGGACAGTCAACCCCCTCATACAGCACAGGCCAGGTCCCAAAGTCGGTTGTAGAGATATTTTGTGTTGGTTATGTGAGCTCATAAGGAATAGTCTGATTTCTGCATTGCAAAGCAGAGCATGCTTGCCTCTCTGTGCACAATGTAGTATGAAGGGCACTTTACACCACCCTGATCATGCTTATCTTGACATGGATCATCAGCATGCTTCTAAGCATGGCATGGGTTTGTGATGAGCAAGCTATGCAGCACTTACGCAAGCAGTATCCTGCAACAGCAGCTATCGCTCACAGCATGACTTGCATGCCTCATAGACATACCTGTCAAAACATTCGATAACGACACCGATAAAGTACGGCAGGTTGACAGGTTCCTGTGCTGGGTAAATTCTAGCGCCCCAGGCCCATGACTTGTTCACAGAGGTGGTGNTGAAGGAGGTGGATGAGGACAGGGGCCCGGTCAATTCAGCCGTAATTGTCGAGTACCTGAAAGCCCTTGTCAAGACCGACAAGATCACTGAATACAGTCAAGCAGGCGTGGTCAGGTGATACAGCTCTTGCTATTCCTTGTCCTCGTTGACTTCCCGGTTAATACACCAATCCCACCCAAGTCACACAACACGGAGCATACTCACATTGTTGCCCTTGCAGTAAAGTTTGGACTGTCCACAGCATAATACAGATGCTACTGTGCTTTATGAGTAGCCACTCATCTTGCAATGCATCCTTGGCTTATAAATGACAATGCTTGTAACCATCAAAAGGCTTGACATCTGGGCATAGGCTCAGTTATTGCTTGCTGCAGAGCACTGACTTCCTTTGCACATACCTAGCCCTGGCTAGAACGCAATTCGACAGTGATAATAACTATCACCATTGTTGTGTCATTGCCATTGTTGTCACTATCGGTATGAATGCTTGCAGGGAGGGTGAGAACCACACATCCTTACCGCAGCTTCTGCAGGACCTGAACAAGAAAGCAGAGGGGAGCCAGCACGCCGCAAAAGCCACCGGAGATGCTGTCAGCCGCCCTCTTCATGTTGTAGTACATGTGAGACCCAGCATTGCCCGTCATTGCAAGTCAATGCCTGCAAATAAGTGCTTGCGCTCACGAGCAAGACACTGGCAGGAGAGTCAATAAGCTTGCACTGTATCAGCCTGGTTCTAGAGCTCCTGCTCTGCCATGGCCAGCAGCCTTCCCCGCACCAGCTTGATCATGTCAGGTTCATCAGCTCACCTGTATTGTGTCACATCCTTTGTATATTCTAAATGCTGTGCCTGTGTCTCTGGCACACAGCTACAATGTCCCTGTGTTGCTGACCAGTCTGCTGACCAAACAAAACTCTTGGCAAGCTGCTCTCAACGATGACCTGCCTGTGGTGTAGGAAGCAGGCAAGGCACGCAGCAGTGTCAGAGGCCCATTGGGTTGGCTCCGATCCTTGGCAGCCACAAGCCTCTCCCTGCTCGCCTTTGGCATGCTCTTTGCCCTCGCATCTGGTGCCATCAGGCGCTTCTCAGGCAGCGGTGCTGGTGCTTTGACTGCTGGGCCCACCACCTCCATTACTGGGGCCTCTGCTGGCTCCTTTGCTCCCAAGNACCTTCATTGCCAGGTATACTTCATGCCACAACTTCCATAGAAAGCACATGCAAGATATGTCACACCACGTTGCAGCTAAGCCACATCTTGGCACAGCCAAGTACTGCATCATTCTGACTCATGGGTTTGCAGGCAACTACTGCAACTGTGCGCAAAGCATCCTGCAATGGCGCAGCAGCAGCACCTTGAAACGGGCAATCCAAATCATCAAGAACAGGAACTGAAGCCAGAAAGCAATGGACGTTGCTAATGCTGCTCCATTGTAGCCCAGACCTGCAGGGACAGTTTTGTGGCTCAAGTGACCTGTTGCTACAATTCGCACCTGCTATGATTTGCACCTGGTCTCAGGGACAAGTTGCAATGTCCAAGGCCATGAGTAATGGGACTGTAGCCACCTACAGAGGGCTTTGTGCAACCTTTTTGAACTGCTGACTATACCAATTATGCTTGTCCTATTGACAACTGGAGCAACAATATTATGTGCCACTTAGGCCGCAAGGCATGCTGAGGGTGCCAGATGGTAGATCAAAGCATCTCCACACATCGTTCAGCTCAATCTGTACATGCATTAAGCAGATGTGCTGTGGTAACAGTCTGTACATACCTAGTGGGTGTATACATAGCCAGGTCACCGCTGGATGTAGCATCAGTACTAGTGCTCCAGTGAGCATTTGTGGCTGAACAACGTTCTGAGCTGCCAGATAGTTGTTGGCTGTGATGAAGGCTGCATACGCCCAAACACCTGGTATGAGCCACCTGTTGCGCGCAGATGCAGCAAGTCTGAAGTGCAGCAATGACATGCAATGTGGTGACATCCAACAACATCAGCACACACTTGCTGCAGCTAAGCTGTANATACACTCATCAGTGCTAATCATGCTGGCTTGCCATTGACATGCAGGGCCTGGCATGTACCGTCTGTCTTGTGGCACATTAAGTAAACAAGTACATTGAAACTGCGCAGGGTTGCAAAGGTATGATGTCAATGTCGTTTGGCAAATGATGGCCAGTGCACTGTGCCGTTGGCATGGCCAGCATCTATGCGCTGCCAATTGAGTCATTTGTTGCACTATGCCCTTGGCGTGGCTAGCATCTACATGCTGCCAGATCAGCCATGTGGTGCAGGTGACAATCTGCAGGAGGTCACTGTGGCGGATGAGGCACGCCACATGTGGCGCATATATCTGGACCAACAAGACTACAAGAACGCCTTCAGGCACTGTAAATCACAGGTGAACAAACACAGGAACAAGTGGTGATCCCAATGCTGGCATTCTCATATTTGATGCCTCAGTACATGCACGGCTTTTATTTCAGACAATGTGTTTGGGAAATCATGTGGATCGTGATCATCTATGCCTTAATAATCACATTTATGATTGTGCAATGATAATTACATTCATGGGCTATGCTCAGCACGCACAGGATGTGTTCAAGCTAAATAGCGTCATCCTGCCCATGAGGACCAGACCTTCAGCCAGTGCGTCCTGTCTGATGGCAGGCTGAGCGTGACACAGTGAACAGTGCAGAGGCAGAGGCCTGCTTTGGGGACGGCGACTTTGTGGAAGCAGCCCGCCTGCTGGGCAAAGTCACAGCCACAGTGCCGGCTTTTGAGGAGGTGGCGTTGCGCTTTGTGGAAGCCAACAGCCCTGAGGCTTTGCAGACCTTCCTGCAGACCAAAATGGACGCCTTGGGCCAAGATGACAAGGCCCAGGTGCTCACTGTCTGCTTGTGTTGTACTTGCATGNTGCTTCTGTAGCATCAGTCCAGCATTGATGTGCTGAGAATCAGCTTACAGAAGCTGTACAGCTTCAACACAGGGCTTCAATGCTGATTCTGATGAAGACTGCGTGGCTACTGCAGGACAAGACTTTCTCTGAGTTGCCTGGTGTGGTCTCTACCCGCGTTGGCTACACAGGAGGCACAAATCAGGAACCTACATACCAGTCTGTCTGCAGCAATGACGGACACACAGAAGCTATACAAGTCCACTTTGACAAGCAGGCAGTATCATACGAAGACCTGCTTCGGGTAAGNTCCTCCATTTGCGCAGCGGTCACACAATATGTTGTTGATCTCAGGGCTCTCCGCTGGTTGCTAAAGACACTCATGTGATACATCACAAAGCTTTACAGGTCATCCCATACCGCCACATCAGCACACAGCTAAGTATAAGCTGAGCTGGACAGTCTACCATCAGTGCAGCACAAACAGCTATCAGTCCAGACATGTTACATGACACTGTCAGGATGGAGACAAGTCGGCAAGGCTTGCATACCGTGACATTGTCAAAGAGTGATAGATTAGCAAGGCTTGAGGCTGCTTGATCCAGTGACTGGTCCTGATGGCTGCCATCTGAGGTCTGCAGTGCCAGCATGCAGTATGTTCAAAATATTGATGCAAGCATCTTGGAAGCACACACTGGCCCTCTGCACTCACCTGACATGCTGACGCATCATGTGACATTAGTGTCAGCCTGACTACCCACCAACCTCTTGCAAGTCACCTTTGACACCAAGGCAATTGCAGAGAAGCAATGCATATTTGGTGTATCCAGGCAGTGGATCAGCCTCTACCCAAAGTGCCTGTTGATGTTGGTGTCATTCCACANTCATTACAGCTGTCACTGAAGCAGGCACCTCTGTCAGGACTGTCAGCACCACTGAACAAGCCTCCATGCTGATTGTCTATGCTGTGTTGTAGCACTGACTCTTGTGCAGCACTGTAACATGCAAGGCAACCCCTTTCCATGTCAGCTGAGAATCACTCACCTGCTTCAGGATCTGCATGTCCGTATGGACTGTTGGGATTGCTATGCAAGTCTGGATTGAGCTGCATATACTGCGCAATAGCAGTGATTTCTATACTAAACATGCTAAACAACCCCTTTCTGTGTCAGCTGAGAATCGCCCACCTGCTTCAGGATCTACATGTCCAACTGGACTGTCAGGATCACTGGGCAAGTCTGGACTGAGCTAGCTATACTGTGCTATGGCACTAATTCCCATGTAGCACTGTAGCATGCAAAACAATGCCTTTCTGTATGAGCTGAATATTGCTTACCTGCTTCAGGATCACCATGTCCGCATGGACTGTCGGGATCGCTGGGCAGGTCTGGATTGAGCTGCCTATGCTGCAGCAGCAGGTCCTGCCCCCTGATGCCATCTATGCTGACAGCAAAGCCGATGGCGATCAGCATCAAGCATGCGCCAAACAGGAATGGTGCGCCTGGAATTGAACATCTGTCTTGTATTCATGATCAGGCAGCACTACAAGCCCAGNGCACGTGCACGGAGACATCTTAAAGCGTCACACTGCTCATGTCAACGTGTGTGACCAGCAATGTGACTCGTCAGTATTACACATAAGAGCATGACAACTCTAAAGAAAAAGGTAGCTTGGGTTATTTCCTGCTTGTTCACCAACCAGTGAGTCACTGGAGCATCACCTGACACCAACTACAGGTGCACCCTGGCCTGATCGAGTTAGACCCTGAAGATGCTGTCATTGTGGTCAACTATGAGGTTGGTAGTGTACCTCAAATTGCACTAACTACAGCACAGCTTTTTGATATCTGATGTGCTTTGATGATGCAGACACACGATGTGGAGGTCAGTGTCGATGGAACGCAGCGTGTCCTGGGTCGCACACCAGGCATCAAATCGTGAGGGTGTCCATTGCACAGCTGGTGCATGTGTATGCGTTTTTGTGATGTGCTAAATGATTCTGACCATGTGTTCAACATGCTTGCCAAAGCTGTAAAGTTTGTACATGTCTGTCTGATGGAGCTGCAATAGTGAAGCCAAATTCTTGATGTGCAGCTTGAAAGTTCGCAATATCCCAGATGAGCGAGACATACCCCAGTTGGCAAAGGATTTGGCTTCAAGATGCAAGCTGATCAACCCTTCCAAGGTTTGAGCCCCTGCTATATCCACTGAAACAATAGTGCCAACGACGCTGCATCATGACATGCAATAGGAAATTCTTGAGCTGACTTGCGCTCTGGCCAAGTCCATGGGCATGCTTGGCAACATGCACATGCAGTGTTGTAATCATATATCACGTCCTGTGGTGTACGGGCAGCATTTGATCATTGGCACAACATGCATGTCAAGTTGTATAGCACTCGTCTGTGGTGTAACAGCAGCTTTTGATCTTTGGCACAACATGCATACCAAATTGCACAACACTTCTCTGTGGTATAAAAGTAGCGTTTGGTCTTTGGCAAGACATGCATGCCAAATTGCACAACACTTGTCTGTGGTTTAGAGCAGCGTTTGGGTTTTGGCAAGACATGCATGCCAAATTGAAGNAGCAAGTGGGTTGCTACCTGCCATGCACAACTATCAGAGAAACACATGAAGTGCACTTATCCAAGTAATTCATGTGGAATCATGATGTCTTTGCAACGTCAGGCTGGTCATTTGGGTCTGATAATCTGCATCTGCTGCTGCAGCTATCAGGATACATGACCCAGTATGATGGTCTGACGTTCATGACATTCAAGGCAGCTGGGCATCATGTGTTGTCGGACACACCAGAAGATGCGTACATCATGTTCACAAACTTCCTGTCAGACACCCTGAACTCCACCACTGTGTACACCAGCTACTTGAATGGGGAACAATCGAGTATTGGGATCCAGTAGGCAGCATGCGTAGCCACCATTGCTTAGCAGCGCAGTTGTGAAAACGAGGACTATGGTTTGTCACTGAAAGCCTGGCAGCAAAGCATGTAGAAGTGACTGGATGCCTTACCGCAGGAAGCAGCTGCTGTCTTGTCAGCATAGCACAAGACGCAGTGGTCCTAGTTTACCAAAAGACACACAAAAGAGCTGACAGGAACACGGAATTGCAAGTGCACTGGTCCCCCGGCTACCTACAGTATATCAGTGCTGGAATTGTGCGTTGAGTATTGGTCAAACTACAACCTCTTGCCCATGTGGGCAGCTGAATGTGAGCTTCTACTGCCGCTGGCGTCTGCTGCACCAACAGCCCACCTGTAGTCAATTGAGCATGAGCTAAGTTGCACAGCAGCTTACACTCTGTGTCCAAAAGGCAAGCATGCCTCAACTCAACATGTGCATGATGGGCAGCAAAGCATATCATGCCGTCAGCTGTTTCTCTGAGCCACATGACCTCAATGTGGGCTTGTGTTTTCGGCAGGAGGAGTTGAGAGCATCGCGTAAAGCTTTGAAGACTAGCTTGCATGCCCTCAGCACAGCAGAGGCAGACAGAGCCGNCTGGTTTTCTGCCAAACATCCAGAAAGCTGGCAAGCGACAGTTGCGCAAGCTGGATGGACTGTGGGGCAGGTTCATACCTATGGTCAGCTTGTAAGTTGCATGTCAAGCTACGCATTGCAAGTCAATCGTGCATTGCAAGTGAACTGCGCAACATGTAGTTGCAGTTTGCCAAGTCTGACAGCCACTGTTAATGCAGGTTTTTTATGATGGCCTTTGTCAATACAATATTAGACAGGTGCTTTGCCTGTTGTGAAAGTCTGTGTTTGAAGCAGGTGAATGCATGTTCCTGATGCCTGAGCTGTGTTGTATGCAGTCTGGCCAACTCCCTGGTCATTACAGCTGTTGGTGGAGGCACTGAAGTGATCCCATTCCTGACAGGTGTTGCCATTATGCAAGATGGCTGCTTCTCTATCAAAGTGGTCCAGCTTCTCATATACTTGAGTCCTTGCCTGCTAGNACTTGCATATCGTGTACTTGCTCAGCATGCACCATCATTGCTGCAGCACACAGCAAAAGCATTTGCATGACACAGTCTGATCCATGAAGTGCAGGGCATATCACATGCTGGCTGGACGCAACAAGAGGTGTTCAACATTCCGAATGCATTGTCGATGGCGAGACTAGTGTCTGGTCCTGGCATAGCATGGCTGATTCTGAACGAACAGTGGGGACTGGCGCTTGGCAGTCTGGTCGTTTCAGGAGCCAGTGACTGGGCTGATGGGTGATTTCACCTCTCTGCTGTACTTTTGCAGAACCCTGTTAACAGCTTGAGCATGTCTTATACAGTAAACTCTCTGCTGTATGTATGTGGGAGCCTGTCAACAGCTTGAGCATGTCATATACTGGCATCGCAGTACTTCCTTATTCATGCCTGTGCATGACTATGCCACCCACCACCCTGCTGCTTCTGGCAACATCTGTATAAAGCAATGATTCACATCTTAGCAAAGCGTGGATTTCAGCCTAATCAGACGTGCCAATGGCCATCAGTGTCTGAGTAGTCCATTGCACACACGGTACTCCCTGAAAGCAACCAGTATCTTGATACAGCATTCACGTTTGATACTCACTGGCACATGTCTACAGGTTTGTAGCTAAACAGTATGGACAAAGCTCTGTGTTGGGGAGCTACCTGGACCCACTAGCGGACAAAGTCCTCATAGGCTGTGTAGTTGGATCTCTGGGCTATCAGGTGCGCTTTCTTGTTTTTCTTGTGTACAGTGTGTTGGCAAAGCTTGCATCCAGCGCAGCACTTAGGCAAGGACGTCTGCAACACCTTACATTACTACTGATTACTTGATAAGGCTCCTCACCAGCGTGTGTCAGTCATNCAGTGTCATGGTGGTCCAACTGTATGCACAAGCATGGTTTACCAGCAGCATGGTGTACCAGCAGCAGTTGCATTCCTTGCAGGCACAGGAGCAGGTCTTCAACAGTCCCAGACAACAGGGACTGCCCAGCCTCCAGCGTCTTTTGGCACCACTGCCGCTGAGCACGCTTTGAGCAGGACTTCAGGCACACCTCTGAACAGGTCCTCAGCTGAGTCCCTGCCTCCAACCTCAGCCAAGAAGCTGTCTGCCACACCAGAGGGCAGCAGTGCTGCACAGCCCTCAAACACAATGGGGACCACTGCTGCTGAGCATGCTCTGCGCAGGACTTCAGGCAGCCCTTTGGCCAGGGACTCCGGAGCAGCCACCAATCCTGCTTCTTCCTCCAAGCTTGGCTCCGCTGAGACTGGTACAGGTGAGTCAGCTTCAGTTGTGTTGGCAGCATTGAGTTGCCAGCATTGACAACATGCAGTTTCCCCACATAGTTTCAATTCAATTATGTTTGCAAGCTGCCCACATTACTAAGGGTTTGATTATTGCAAGGGGCAAAGCTGTGTACCATAGGATCAGGCAGTCACAGCTGTCAAATCCTCCGTTGCAAATGGCACAATCTTGTCTGCAGAATAATAATAATGTTGATTTACACACTTGCCAGCCGGTGCTAGGTGCATNAAGGATGATGTGAATTGCCTCACTGCAATAGTAAGGCGTCATTTCATGCGGTCTGCTAGCCCGACAGGAACTGCAGATTGTGTTGATGTAGAGTGCGAAGTTGCTTCCAGGGTCAGAATATATGGTCAAGAGCGACGTGCAGGATGTTGCAGCGTATCTAATTCAGTCAGCAGGGTGACAAGCAGTCTAATTGTCCAAGACCAACAAGCTTTAACTACGTTTTAATACTGTACAGGTTCGCCAGTCAATGCTAGGTACATATTAGGCAAGTCCTATCCTAGCTCTGAACATCAACATGTACCCACAAACACCAAGTTGCACAGCAGCGGTGTGCACTGACTGGGCGAGTGCTAGTGGTTGCTTTGACAAGGACAGATATTCCATCCCTACTGCATAGCATACAGCAGCAGTGCAATGCTANCAACTCAAAAGAGCATCATGTGCAACTTATGTTCACGAGAGGCTTACCCATCAAAGGTAACCTGGCAGGTGTATATGAAGTTCTCGTCTGCTGGGGCAACAGTGGATTTGAAGCCCTTGGTCCTTCCTGCACACACTGGCCGGAACACAGCTGTGAGGGTGGTTCTGCTGTAGGGCTCGATGATGCCTGACAGCGGGGTGACCTCAAATATCTTGGTGCCAGATGAGTTGATCTGTTGACTTCTGACTCGGGCAGCCTAGCATCACAATCACATGCACCGCTTATGGCTTACCTGCATGTAAACAAGCAGATGATACAGAAGCAACGATGAAACTGATGTGTGTGGGACACAACTTTGTTGACTGACTCCTGCTGGCTTTACTCCACTGCTCAGAGTCATGTTTGAAAAACAGCAGGGCAAACAAGCAGTTGCTGGAGAAGCAAGATGCTATCAGCGATGCTATTTGACCAAAGATGCTATCCACCAACCTTGTGGTGCCCAGGTGTGGATGCACAGTTGTAATAGCTTCTGGAGTCAGTGAAATTGTATATTTTGATTTGGTCGGCGTGGTCAGGCTGCATCATCCCGCCTGGGTTGAAATTGGAGTCTGGCCGGTCCACCACCAAAGCGATTTGACTTGTGGTAGGGTGCCGCAGATCGCTGTTTCCGCGTGCGTTGAAACACAGCCTGTGCATATGGTGACCAGTAAGTGGCAGCCTGGAAATCTTATGGCTTGCTCTGCATGCTGGGGTCCTGTGCGGGTGTCTTANTACATCATGCAATACCAGCATCATTACTTGTAGCAGGCAGGTACTGGGAGACTGTCTGTCATACTATTCATCTCAGTCATGTAAGCTTTGCCAGCATGCAATTTGCATGCCGTTTCACACCATGTAGCTAGTCGTCATCAAAGTAGTGTTCTCATGCAGCGCTGACAACAAGTGCTACAGCTCAGCTACTGGATCTACAGTGCCCAGGAGCTGCACCTCAGAAAGTTCCGCAGGTCTTGGATCAGTCCAGCCCTCCTCAGCCCTCACTACATCAGTACTGCATCAGGTGAAGCCTGTCATCTGTGAATCATCATCCTTGCATAGCTACAATGCATCTGGCACTTGGCCAAGACTCAGATATTCTGACTGCCATGCGTATGAAGTTTGACGTAAGCTCACTGCATTCAGAACATGCTGTTGATCATGCATTTGCCAGTCAGTGCCATGATCCTTGCACAAACACTCACTGCAAGCCACCCTATTGGATTGCATTGCGTGTATTGGATTGCTGTGGCGTGGATATGACCAATATGCTGCAGGCATCCCAATGACATCTTCCAAGTACTCGGAAGTGGCAAGCTGGCGGGCAGTCTGGGCAGCCCCCCATCCTGCAGCCCCTCATCCTATCATTGGAAGGGCTGGTCCCTGCCCACAGGCCCTGGCACTGCTCACATCATGCTGACTCTTGCGTTCACCCGCGCCTGTTGCACACAAAAGGTGCCTTGGCCTGGCCTTTGATATGTATCGGGCTGCCTGCCCAGTCATAAGTGCAAGCCTCATTTGTTCCTTGCCTCCCCTTCTTCACTGTTGACTGTTTATATCTGCTGTCAACACATCTCTACTCCTTCTTTGTGCAGTCCAATCCAACATGCAGGCAACATGTATGTTCCATGTTTGTTGCGTGCCTTCTTGGCTGCATTGCACCATTTGTCGTATACACCGACCCAGATATCTATTGTTGATGTCGTGCGTGAAGTTGTGGCAAACAAATGCTGTTTGTCATTGCGCTGTGGTTTTGAATGTCAATTGGACCACAGTCTTGCAGAGTTGTGCGACCCCAGCCACAGTAAGCCCTGTAAGCATTTACAGTTTACACAGACACCCTGCAAGTCATGCTGGTTGACGCTACAAACTTGTCTACAATGATGTGGAGCCCAGCTGCATCCAGGCCTGGGTGGCCTTGTGGCCATGGGCTGGATCACACACACGTCTCATATCCTCTGCCTCTGAAAATGAGTTGTTGTCTATGCTGTTGGGCAAGCAAGACTGGTCACCAAANTCTTTGTTATAGCCTTAGACTCAGCTGGCATGCAACACTTCCTCCACCACATGACAGCATGCCATGTGAAGCTGATTTTGCAAGCTGATGCTTTGCAGGACAGTGGCTACAGGTGATTGCACGAACACATGATTGCCCAAGGGAACAAGCTATGCCCCATGCACACTTACACATGTTTGTGGGCACCCCTCCACCAATTGGGGGATCCTAGCCTGTCCACATAGTTGAGCTTGATGTTGATAATGCCCTGGCGAGCGATGTGCTTCAAGGTGGGGTGCTTGTACAGCAAGTCCATATTGCCGTCTGATTGGGCCTTGGCAATGGCATGCATCTCGTCCTTGTCCATGGAGTGGTACAACAGCTGCAACATAAAAAACCGCTGAGTTCACACTGGACAAATCTGACTGGGCTAGTGAGTTACGACATGTAGCCAGACAGGCGCCTGGAAACTGCAAAATATGTTTGTTTAATGCAAGGCTGTTTGTAGGTGTATACCAGCATGTATGGAGAATGATACATGTACATATATCTGTCTTCTACATGTGTTGATGATATAAAACCAGTTAATGACAACGTTATTATCCTATGTATATATGTTATATCAGTAGGCACTGCATACCACATAGCAGTGACCACTGTATGTGAGCATGTCATGTTCGGCAAAGTCTCAGCCTAATGTTACTGAGAACACTGACATATTTGTGGACTGCATGTGGTTGTTGGCTACTATCGGCCAGAACTGCTAGAATGCAGTAATACACAACCGTCCAGTCAGGCATGTTCAGTTACTCACGTACTATGAACCCTACAGTGCATACAACATGCAGGTAGGTTCTGCATGCATAATGTGTCATTGGGAGTTCACACGATGACTAACCTTCATGCGCATCCTGCACGCTGACCGCTTCTTCTCTTCACGATTGTGAACTCGTTTCATAGCTCCTGCCACGGGATCATGTTGCTGCTTTCTCTGGTCTTGCTTGATCTGCAGCAACATGTGATTTGCATACGAGCTNGAGAAACTTTGTGTGACTCCAGGTTTGCTTCAAGGTCTGCCACCTTCTTCTTGATATGCTCTCCGCTGCTTGTCAGAGCCTCCTACGCAGCATTGAGACTTCTATTGCAAGCAGGCATGATAAAATTGTGGATTCAAGATGACGTGAACAATACAGACAGAGCCTGAGCCACAGCACTGACCTGCTCGCCAATTGGCGCCTTAGTGATGCCAGCATGCTGAGCATTTCCTGCCAAAGCAGTGTCCCTTGCATCACTGGTGCTGCCAACTCCCTGGAGTCCACCTAGAGAGTCCTTTCTAGGTGTGGCACGAATCACTTGCTCCTCACAGCCTGTAGTCTTGCTACCCTTACGGCAACAGCGCCATCGTAACCGTACCATTCCTAACGTTGCCTGTCAGAGAAAACCTGAGTCAGCGAAGTACGTCAAGTCACGACGACTGATTTGAGTGCAGTGCAGCGGCTGGCTTTGCAGCCGAGGTCGGCACTAGCCTAACCTTTCCTTTTCTCCTGTTCTGTTCTATAGTTGGTCACAAGGGTACATCGTAACCCAACGCNTGCCAGTGGCCTTGCACTTTACGATTGTTCCGCACACCCTCCTGCTTCATGTGCATACCCTTGCAGCATTGGCAAAGAATGCATGGATACTACCTGCAGCATTGGCTTGCTTGATACCAGGACATGTCATGCTGGCGGATACAGCAAGCCTCGTGGGTATAAGGGTACCTTGCTTGGCTTAGTACCTTATTCATGCCATGACCTGCCTTGCTTCATTGCTCAACTGGTGTGATGCAGCTTTGCGATACAACAGCTACAAGGTCAAAAGATATACNGCTGCCACTTTTGACTACACAGTGGCTGCTACTGGCAACCATTGGCAAAGTAGCAGCAGACTCGGGGTCGAGCAGTCCATAAGTCAACTTTTCTCAGCTGGACTTCAACCTGGATCTGCCACTTCACTTCTGGATCAGCAATCATAAGTACTTGCCCTCATGCAAGCCATAAGCGCGTTGTGAAGAAGCAACGATCTGTCAACTTTACATTGCGACACAAATACCTAAAACATCATTGAATGAGAGTTTCTCTAGTCAGTCCACAACGTGTAGCTACATCTACAGATTATCTTGCTTGCAGACTGTTTACCTCTTCATATACTGCAAATAATGAATCCCTCAGAGAAACTGAAAGGCATGCTGAAGCACCTCATGCGCACCTACAATGGTGGAGCAAATGAGACTGTACGCAAGGCAGGCCAGAACAAATGCTGCTGGTCCATCTGTGTACTTGCAGTCACTGAAGTAAACCGAGTGAACTGATCAATATCAGGCAGATCACAAAGGTTGAGGCCCAGCAACATCCATGTCTCTGCAGATATAGTCGAANGCAGCTGTACCTGGGTAGCCATTGCTGGTGGGCTTGAAGCCTGATGTGATCCCCAAGAAGGAGCCGTCCCCTTGGGATCCTGGGTTCTTCAGGTCTGCCCACCTCTTACCCTCTACCCAGCCAGTAATGAGCAGCTGTGTGAAGATCAGAGATCCTGCACATGATGCAAAGCCTTACCGCAAGCAGATAGGGCGGGTCAGAGACATGCGCATGCAATCATAACAGAGAACAGCCCAAAAGCAATTGTAATTTGCCTCCCACATCTCATGTTGTGAGATGACGTGAGGTTTGCAGATGTTTGATGCCTGTTCTGTAACACATGCTGGATTGCTGTTTCCAGTACACTAAAAATGTGTTTCTTGATTACATGGTTGCAATGCAAAACTCCTCAGATTGACCGCTACCCGATGTGTGCAACAGGTTGGCTGCTCACCGAGAGGGAAGCTGGGGTGACCCTCAATCCACACCTTGCCAGCGTCTGTCCAGGTAGGAAGGGGTGGCAGGATGTGAGCCTTGGTTAAAAACTGCACAACAAGATTGTTTTGTGTTTGTACAGTGCAGCTTTGTGATTTTGTGCTGAACTATGTCTGCATTGTCCAAGTCTCACCCCAGGAATGATGATGCCAGCAACTGCAGTCATGGCTGTTCTGCTGTGGACAAGCTCTGCTTGCTGGAACCATTGCAGTGCCTTCTCCTCTGATGCCAGGCTAAGGGGATCAAACCTAAGCACGACAACATGCTATGTGACAGCTGTTGCGACGCAGAGACGCCGTGTCTGTACTGAACAGCTGATAATTGACACACTGACCCGTAGTCGCCGGGCAATGAGCCGTCCAAGTGCTTGGGTGCTTCACCGCCCGGGTACCATAGTTGCCTCTCTGCTGCGTGGACGGTCACAGACCTGCGGCCCTGCGCAAATCAAGTCTGTGAGTTTCTCTGCCGCAGTCGGTCAAACCGCGGGCGGGTTTTGAGGTTCAGCGGTTCAACCTGGGCACGGCCTGCGGTTGGTGCACGGAAAAGTGCAGATGGTCGCACAGCCTGAGACGTAAGGCAAGTTTGCGCCATCATGCTCGCCAAGTCACAATAAAAGGCACGCGAGTTCCACTCAACACAGCAACCCGGCACTTCGGTAAAGTCGCTCCTCTACACCTACCTACGCACAACTCATTNAGTCTGCAAGCGCAGGGCTTAGTGATGACTGCTGTCCTGCTACAGGGGTCTTGTGACACGCAATGTAGATAAGAGCATACAGTTCTTCCACGATAACCACTTCACCTTGCCCCCATTTTGGCCAGCTCTGAGCAGAGATTTCAAGCCATACAAGCCAAACCCAGGAGCATTGTTGCACATATGTAAAGTGTGGAACATTCAGCCTGAAGAAGCTATCATGATTGGTGACTCTGCCAAGGATGACGTGA
This sequence comes from Trebouxia gelatinosa, assembly GCA_000818905.1. Taxonomy (NCBI): domain Eukaryota; kingdom Viridiplantae; phylum Chlorophyta; class Trebouxiophyceae; order Trebouxiales; family Trebouxiaceae; genus Trebouxia; species Trebouxia gelatinosa. Next base: position 683,205 of record KN805357.1, read on the forward strand.
GTGGTGTCATGCACTCACTCTGTGTCTTGAAATGTATTTTGTAAAACAGACATGCATGTTGCAGATTGTGGCTGGCAATCGTGCTGGTACATTGACCATTCTGCTAGATACTTCTGGCCTTCACGGTGATCAATCACAGCTTGAAGGAGAGCTGAAGCCCACACACACAGTGAGATCCTTGGCAGACATAGCTGGATTGCTTCAGGATCAGTACAACTTGCAGAGACCGGTGCAAATCTCATCAGACTTATAGGTCAAATTGCAGTCCGTCTCAATTACCCTTGCCAGCAGACTGCCTGTTAGCAGTGGCTTTGTGTGTAAACATCAGCTGTTTGAACAGGGGTCTCTGCCTGATGCTTTACTTGTCTTTCAGCCTGTGTAGTAGGCATGGGTGAATCTGTGAGTAAATCCTGTGTCTTGTGATGTTGGAAGTAGGGCACTGAGCTCAGGAGAGTCTGCTTGACAGCCAGAAGAACCAAGACCGTATGCAGAATGTGTGTTTGAGTTTTTCGTGGACGAAATAATTTTACTACGGCCATGCACATGACACTGGGCTACTGCACAGGTTTACCATATGCCACGCATGCCCGAATGAGTATCGGTGACAGGCCGAGGTACACGTGATAGTCGTGATACTACAGGCCAGAAAGTGGACACGAGCGACCAAACAGGAAAAACCGGCAATGGTGGTGCATGTTTTGATACTACGTCATGTATGGACTTCAGGAGAACGTGTGTGAAACAGGCACATATGGTCAAAACTCTAGCAGGTGTACTGATGTCCTTGAAGCTGAATGCATGCTACCTTATATGTCCTTCGATCTTGATTTGAAACCACCTAAAACATGAGCCTCACAAGCACACATTACTGATGAACATGACTGGATTCATGAAGAATGTGCATTGAGCACCCCGTCCAGCGCTCATGGTGCTTGATAGTATATGGACTTCACTGTAATGTCAATGGTGGATCTTCAATGTCCCAGTCATCTTCAAGCCCATCAGTGGGGTCAGCGTGATCACCAGAACCACTGGGAATGCTGTCAGGGTACATCTGGGTCCTATAGGCACATATGCACACAAATGAGTGTGCAGCTACATGCACTGTCATGCATGCAGGATCAACATGATTTTGCATCACACAAGGCATACTCAAGCTGCTGCTGAGGCTATGCACAATTGATCGCGTCCAAAGTGTTGCTGGTGCCCACACGCCAATTGTGCAATCCCATTCATGATCATTGATGCAAGCATGAGGCTGAACAGGTACATCTACTAAGCAATGAGGCAGCCCTGTGAGGATGGCACAGGGGTAGTTCATTTGAACACAGGTAGTTGACTTGAAGCTTTACCTCAAGGCTGTATAGTCTGCAAGAAGGGTCTCAAATTGCTGCAGGGGGCTGCCCAGCATGTGACTGGCAGGCAGGCTGAGTGAGCTGTGCAGCATCTCCAGGAGTGCAGCCATCATGCGGCCCTGGCTAGCCACAGGCTCCAGCTTTAATACGATCCCCTTGAAGCCATTAGCTATGGCGCCAAGCTCATGCCGGCTGTCTTGCAGCTGCTTGATGAGCTTGTTCTTGGCCTGCACCTCCTGTGTGAGCTTGGCTGTTGTCATCTTGGCCTTTTCGCGCCGCTGCATAGGCACAAGCTGAGTGAGTCATAATCAGTGCAAGTCTGTACACATGGACAGCAACAAATGGTGTGTCACTGTGCAAGCTGCAGTTTGTCAATGCCACTCTTTGTTCATCTGCATAAGCCCTGACCATAGACCTTCCTTTCTCTTCCCTTCCACAAACCTTCAAAATGAAATACAGCAGGGCTTCTTGCCTTGGTTTACATACAGGCTCCCACATGCATGCATCATTCTGTGTAGGTTCTACTGTCTGCCTCTTTCACAATATTTTGCTTACACCTCTCTGCTGTCTTGAGTGTGCTGCCTAGAGACAAATGCAGGAGCTAGCCTGCCGACNCACGTTTCACATTCATTTTCTGTCTCACAGGCCATGCCTTTCTATTGCAGCAGCAGACAGCCGTATTTACCACAAAATTTGCATGCACACAAAGCAAAGTAAAGGCCACAAACAGACTTCCTGTCCAAGAACAGAGACTGATGCTAGCAGCTACGTTCTGGTTCACCCCACAGTCTGAACTGCAATCTCACACACACAAAGAGGCCTGTAAAGACACACGTCACACCTGTCATCAGGCACACTGAATGCACAATACTTTATGCAGGTCTTAAGTGTAAGGCTCAGGCACACCACTAACACTCAAACAGAAGGCTTTATGTACAGCAGTGACACTGATGCTGTTCACGTTTCCACCACCTGTCAACCCAGTCGCATTTGCCATCCTCGACCTGACACAGAGAAGCATGTTTGACAATTGGGTCCCCCATCCACCCAGTCTGGCTGAGCAAAAATGCGTCTGAGGCCTTGCCGCTCTTCCCTCTCTAGGCTTGATTGCCTTCTAGGCTTCCTGAGGGCGACATCAGTCACCTCAGGAGGGTTTCTGGCAGTGTTTGCACCGGCACATGTCACCAAGCGTATCAACTCCAGACCTGCAAGGAGCAAGTCTGTCAAACATCAGTCAGCTGAAAAACTATACCTGACTGTCAAAGATTTAAAAGCTTAATTTTACATACATTCTGCAGACTTGCATTATGTTTTGATGTCTGCAAGCTGCTGCCCACATGCTGTTTGTATAGGAGAACAATGACACATGCAGAGATTTGTCTGGCTTCACTTGGATCATGCTGGTGTCTCCGCAATGAACCAGCAATGACAATGCAGAGGGCAAGCAGCCTGTGCCAAAAGCTGCTGTGCGCACTGTACATGACACAGGTCACTAAGCTTTGTGCTGATGGTTTTGGTCCATTCTGTCTGTACAGAGGAGGTTGTACCTGAGCAGGGGCAAAATGCGTCATACTCAATTACATGCGTTTGAACAGAGATTTGTGTGTACACTCATGTTTACAGATGCGGCCAGCAGTGTGAATTACCTGCTACAGCAATGTACATGAACGAGAGGCCTCAGCTAATGCAGTATTATGCATAAACCAGACGGCTTGTACCTAGTGCAGCATTGTACATGGAGAAAAGGGTTCCTTCTGCAACCTTGGAGGCTGCCTTGGGCCAATCATCAGGCCTCAGTTCAGCAGCATCCAGCATCCTCTCTGTTGCTGCTTCCCAGCTGAGCTCCCTGCACACAAATGAGCAGTGCTGGCTGTGCTTACTTCTGTGGTGTGCCCTGTCGTGCATAGCACTTCGTTCACCAGGTTCTTGCAGTGTGCGCTAGGAACTCAAACAGCAAGGCTTTGATTAANGCTCTCAAATGTTGCTGACAGCTCCTGCATAACACCCCGAATTTGGTGGAATCTGTTCCACAAGCTTGCAGGTGCAGTGACACAGCAGTCAGGTGTCATCAGAAAGCAACAGCTGGGGTGATGCACGGGTTGGTTATATGCCAAAAAAACTGACATTGCTTGAGACCTCTGTGATAGCACTTCTGACGCAGCAACTTATTGTCTGATAGGATGAACAGTTGTGTGGTACAAGAGAGCCGCACCTTGGGCTGCAGTGCAGCGCTGCCTTGCACTAGGTCTACCAGCTTGAGCTTGACTTGCAGCACATCTGCACTGGACCGATGCAACAGCCGCATGCTGCGTCCACCACCAGCTACAGCTGTGGAGGCCACAGCTGTAGGTGGGGCCCCAGCTGTGGCACCTAAACAAGGAAGGCCTCCTTTCCGTGTCCGGCTACTGGGGACTTGCACTGATCAGCACTGGCTTGGGCACTTACCTTACTCCCGCTGTCACCATGCCTACTCAGAGACAAGCGCCCAGCAGGCCATCACCCAGGTGCCCGTCTTACGTTTACCATCTCACAACTGTGCGGCTGCTGTGGCTGATCCGCAGCATTATCATTGCCACTGCTTGGTGCAGCGAGATGCTTGACAGCAGACTGTTACTGAATGGCTGAGGTCAGCCTGAGTGATGGCTACGCCTTTGTACCTCTGCTGCACAGTGTCACTGCAGCATCTCCATGGAAACATGCCTGTAGATACCCACAGCTGGTTGCATGGCCTTCAATGTGCATGCAGAACCACGGACTGCCTGCATATCAGCTGGACTGCTGATTCCTNAGATCCAGCAGAGTTCAAGAATCACCAGCTTCCTCTGGCTCGTATCAAAAAGGTGCGGGCAGTCAGTGCATTAAAGCATTCTGGCTTCATGCACATGGTTTTGCAAACACTATAAGCTGTTCTGCAGATCATGAAATCTGATGAGGATGTCAGGATGATCAGCGCAGAAGCTCCAGTCTTGTTTGCCAAGGTGTGTAGCTTAAACTAGCTGTACTGGCATACTGCTTGTTGTGTCATCAAAAGTTTGACCTTGAGGACCTTTGCATTTCTGTGCATGTCGACATTCACACGCCTTTTTGCAGGCTTGTGAAATGTTCATTTTGGAAGTCACTCTGCGATCATGGAATCACTCAGAGGAAAATAAACGGCGCACACTCCAAAGAAACGACATTNGAACCTTTGTGCAGACGTGGAGGGACTGCATCCTGCATGCGAAGCCTGTCAGCAGGTGTGTGTGCAGCAGAAGCACCTTCCTGGACCGTCTGACTGCAGCTGGTGACAAACTGATCTGACAGGAGCATGTACACAAGTCCGGCGTGGCTGAATTTACCTTCTGTGTGCGTGATTTACTGCGTATTGCTAACGCAAATACCGAGATTGCAGCAAGGGCAAATGTAAAGGTCTCATCATTTCCCATGTAGCTGTATTATGCTCTGGCCGGGTATGAGAACCTATACTGTACAAGGTCACCCTTAACTGCGACCCGCACTCTCCCCGCTGGACGCTGCAGGCATACTCTACGGCTAGCAAGCAGCTGAATACGTATACACAGATGACTGGCCGGGGCGTAAGACGCAGCAAGTGCCAAGTGCTTTCGCAACATCACTAGAGTAAATCTAAACCGACATGACTGAACAGTCATGCTCAGACAGGCGCACACAAGGTTGGGCATCTCTCTGCAATGTAGTGGAACAACTGGGAGGAGAGACAGTACCAAGAGACCTTCTGCAATCAGGTGATGCATGCAGAGTGGCTTTGCTTAGAACATATTGAACGCGTACATGGGCAATTCAGTGGCGGACAACTCAACACCGCTGCTGTAATGGTTGAATCTGCATCCAATGATCAGCAGTCCTGGTCATGGCCGGCTGTGCAAGACAGTCCATCAGGTGTTTGAATGTGGATCTAGCATGCTTGTACACATTGCCTGTAACCACTGCTTCCGGTTTTGCACCCATTAGAGGCAGTTACAGCACATGTGCGTAATCAGGACACTGTGCTGCAGCTTCCTTCAAGCGAGCCCACTGTTGCACAACATGCCACTTGTGTGCCACACCGCTGCGAAGGTGCAATTCGTTGAGGACCAAGCTGTGCCAAGCCATTCTAAGGTGCACCAGCTGTGCTGAGCTGACAGCNGGCTCGCAATGGCCGTTTCCGTTGTTGTGGTGAGTAACACTTTGTTGAAACACCACCTGACGGACCGCGTATCCAGAATATGTACGCTACCCTGCAGGCAGTCTGCTTGCTGATAGTGCACTCAAGGTCAGGACACGCAGCAGTTCCATACGGCACGAGCTTGCTAAATTACACAGTTACTCAGGTGCACATCCATAAAGTCTGTGCTGCTTTTCAACAGTGATACAGTCCTGCATAGCTATTCCACATGTGCAGACGTACCCGCACGATCCTGATGCTTTTACACAAGGTCTTGAATACCAGCGTGTGTGCAATGCCACCAGCTGTCAGGATGTGTTCTGGGAGTCAACAGGTATAGCTGTCCACCTCCATNACCCAGTGTCATGCTCCTTGGCAGCATTTTCTAGCTTCTTCAGCAAATCCCACACTTCAGGCTCCTGCAGAACCGCACGTTGAACTCATGAGCACGTGAGCCTGAGATGCGATACTGACGCTCAGCATGGTAAGGAGAGCTACATGCCACAAGGACTAGAATCAGGCATGGATGACATGTGAGCTACATGCCACAAGGACTAGAATCAGGCATGGATGACATGTGCGGTCTGACATGTGAGGTTGCATGTGCTCACATACTGCGTAGTGCCAACAGGCTGTTGATGACTGTTTGACCTGCAAGGGGACTTGATTTGGAGCTCCATAAGTGGAACGCACAAAAGTCAGTACAAGGTGCTGTGCATTGTCATCAGAGTGTGCATGCGGGTGAAGCCTGACAGGGGCCTTCATGACTGCCACATGCTGGACACACACATCAGCACACACAAGTGCTCCACAGCGCGAGCAGCACGCTAGTGGGGAGTCTGCTGCCAAACGCTCTCCATGGCTCAGCATAAGGCTGGAGGAAGACAGAGGTTGAGAGGCACCTGGAAGAAGCATCGTGTGCCGGGTGTCTTGGTGGCATAGCCAAAAGCGTCCAAGCGCACCAGCTTGGAGCCTCGTGTGCCCAAAGACCTCAAGGAGTCAAGCATAAACTTCATCCCTGCAGGCAGGCCTTGCCATCGCTACATGTTCCAACACAGCTAGCTTCTTGACACGTAGCATCCTGGCTCGCCAGAGTTGTTGTTTATACAGTCCCAGAGCTTGTGCTATATTGTGATTGACCAAGCTCAGCTTGACGATGGTATGCCAAGAGACAGTTCGTCATGCAGATGCTCCTTATGCAAATGCTGGTCACTTCCTGCCACATTGCAAAGTTGATCTCGTCCTGCTACATTGCCAAAGAATTCATCATTTTGATCTGTTGCGTACCTGACTTTGAAAAGGGGTTGATGTCAATCTGTTGAGGACCAAAAGTACACCAAAGACGCTTCTTTGAGCCGTCTTTCATGTCTACCTCAATGACAGGAGCCTCAGGTTTGCGAGTACGAATGAGCTGAAGCTGCTCGTCTGTCGGCTCACCTGTAACAACCACAGACAGGTAACATGCCACACGTGTATGTGACTCGCTCCTGTAGTTTGGTTGCATCATGACTTGTCACACGAAATGGTACAGCATTGCCATGAAGTGTTCTTGTGACACACTCAACTTAGGCAAGATAGTGCGTACATATAAGATTGCAACCGTGACAACAACAAGCTGCTTAGCAACTTGATGGGCATTATGTCCTACGGCAAAGCGCTGAAGTCTGAGGACATACCTCCCCACAGCTCATTCNTCCCGTCACTGCTTCCGTCGACGGTGACGATTTCTGGCAACAGCCTCACTTGCTGAGCTGAGGCAAATTGTGCTCTGCCTAGAAGTAGACTTGCTGTCAAAGCTGCCACCAGCAGTAGCTTCTCCATTTTGGTCACAAAATGATTCAAGCAGCCCTGCATGTGGGTTCTGGAAGCTGTGTTCGTATATTGGCGTGAAGGTCGTGGTCGACGTTACTAACTGCGTGCGTGAGTGTCACGGTGTGCCGGAAGCCCCGGCAGCAGACGCACTACAACTCGCAATGTGTGTGGCGTGTTGCGCAGCCGAAATCCGCAGCAACGGCAGGTGCCAGCAAGTGCAACAAGTACCAAGCGAAAGGTCAGCGGCCTAGTTCCAGCCGAACTGTGCAGAGCAGGTGATTGTGCAAGACGAGCGATAATCACTCGCTGATGCGTGCACCAGTGAACATACGTGATGTATCCGGATTGTGCAAAGCAACCGTGCAACGTATGCTCAGGCGCTCAGGGGTCACAACAGATTGCCGTTCATGTCGGCAAAATGAGTCATCTGCTTACGACATTACACGCACGTGGATCCGACTTTCCCCTAGCAGCAGTAATCAAGTGAAGAATCCACAGTGCTGCGGAAAGCGTGATTGAAACCTACATATGTAAGCAGTAGTGGCAGTGCACAGTGCTGCGGAATTGTACGCTGCCGATCCACCCTTGCACAGATACACACCGTCTTCAAGCCTTTGGAAACCCTCTTCGAGCTCAACACAAATCCTGTGTTCAAAAACTACCGTAGTGTATTTTGAGAAGGTCGAATTTTACATAAGGTCAGGCCCTGCTTTAATTACTTTATTACGACTATAAGGCTGGCGCAATATCCCACCAGTTCTAATGAGGGTCGGCCTCTTGGCAGCTTATTGATTCACTTTAATCATAATCATGGATACTGTGTCATGCTGTTTCAAGGCACCAGCAAGTCTTCGAGTCCGTGTTGCACTCCTGTAAACCTATTGCACAACAACAAAAGCAGGCTACCTGAAGCAGGATACAAGCAGGATGCAAAGCACTAAAGCAGAGGCTGAGCACAAGCATATACCACTACTCGTCTGAATTGCACTTCTCAAAATCATCAATGCCTGTGTCCTCTGGCACTACAGCCTCCTCAGCGACAATGCTGTCCTCGCCGCTTGCATCACTCAAGCTTGCTAGGTCAGAGTCAAGACCGCTGCTATGTACAATGCTGCAGTCTGAGATGCTGACGTGGCTGTCAGGCTGAGGTGAGATCTGAGCTAGCAAGGCTTGCAACATCTGACTGCTCAGCTTNACTGGTTCATTCGGTTTTGACAGTGTCCTCAAAAGCCCTCACTTGAACTCCAGCATCATGTTGTTCTCGGGTGGAAGTCCCACACAAGCCCTAAAAGTGTTCTCCAACATTGCCCTCTGCTTGGCCAGAGCGTTTACAACAGGTGTGTTCTCTGGCACAAGAGGCGCCTTGGCCAAGTAAGACAACAAAACAGCCACTGGGTGGAAGCCATGGAATTCTTGACCCTCTTGCTTGAACTGCAAGCAGCATACAATGTTGGGCGCAGCTTGACTCAAACTCACATCACAGCAAGATATTTATGGCACTTGATACTTGTTTCCTAGTCTGCTTGTGGGATGATTCAAATGGCAAGTGCAAACCCACAAGCACACCAAAGAACAAGTACCAAGGAACAAGATTTGATGGTGCAAGCTGTTCAGCATGTGCAAAACAAAGGTGACTGCATTGCTTAAGACATGAATAGACATGGCAGTGCGTCCACCTGACAGTAAAGCGAGTCACTGACAGGCTAGATGCAACATGTTGAGCAGTAAACATGGCAGACCTGAATGCGAGAGGTGAGCTCAGCAAGGAGGACCAAATCCAGAATGATAGGCGCCGCAAGCAAGCTGTCCTCGCAGGTGTTGTGCATGGCAATGGTGTTGCGCCCGCCCATGAAGATCTCACTCATGTACTCGTCCATTGCCCGCTTGCTGTCGCCAACATTGGGCACATACTTGATGACCACCACGTGGTCTGGGTGCTCGCCTGGCTTGTATAAGATGCTATTGCTGGCTACCATGTCGTCCACAACATTGCTTTTGCTGATCTCCTTGCTGCGGAAGGTCTGAGGTGCAGAGAGGTTCATGCCGTCATTGTTGCCCAGGTGATTGTAGCTGACAATGGATGTGGGCTTGATGCCGGCACCCACAAGGAAGTCAACAAGCACACTCTTCATCTTCGTCTGGCCTGACTTGAAGTCGTCACCAGCAATGAGGACATTCTTCTTCACAGCGTAGTCAATGAGTCCAGGGACAAAGGTGTTTTGGGGAGCCCCATTGATGAAGGGCACCCCTTCTTGGATGCAGGCTACTGCATACAAGGTTGAGGGTGCAACCTCGGTCTCGTTGCGCTCAATGGCAGCTAGCAAATTGTCTGAGGTGTCGTTGAAGTTGCTGATGACGCTGCTGTAGCGCTCTGTGTTGGCTGTCCACAAGACAATGACCTGCATTCCCGTGCATTGCAGCATGCGTGAGTATCAGTCATTGACCCCACAAACAAAGCACGGCAGTTCAAAAGCACAACAGGTCAAAAGGCAGATGTGTGCTGCCTGGTGTGGATTCCTAGGCGCAATCAAGGAACACCTGTGCACCTCGAAAACAAGTTTGGAATGCTCCTGACCAATCTTGTCTTCTATGATCAGCTGTCTGAGGAGTTCTGAAGCTTTGTTGAATTTCTTGCTGCTGCTGATATGTGTTGTGATCTTGATCAGTGCTGCCACTACAGGATCTGCCAAGAAGTGACCTGCTGCCCGTGAGGGGAGCACAGTATGCGAGGAAGAGTTCAGCTTCTGACGTTTGTTGGGTGACTGAGCTGTTTCCTCTGGCGCGTTAACGATCTTGTCAGCCGCAGGTGCCGGCATGTCACTGAAGAGCGACGACATGTCTCAATAGGAAGAACGCCTGCACGCACGCAAGTTGTGAGCAGGCGTGAGGTGAGCCCCAGCTGATCATCACGTGCAGCTTGGTCAACGCTTGTACAAATACTGAATCGCGCAGCAACACTGCTTTGCGATACAGGACACTGCTGCAGCAGACATTTGTCACTCGTTCAACAACATCGCAGGGGTCGCCACTGAAAGCCACACATGCAGTGCTGGCACACAAAGTCCAGTACACCTGCATGCACGACGCCATGCACTCGCAGCACAGCGCGCCCGGGACCCGTCCAATCCGCATTGTTAGCGTCTAGGCAAAGCCCTCTTATGTCCAGTGCGTCATTGAAGACGCCGTTTCGAGCGCGGGGCTACAGACCAAGGGCGACACGGTCAAAGCCTAAGCATGCCGCAGCAGCTCTGCCGAACATCGCNTTCAGTCTCTGGTACTGGGGAATACAGGTATCTCAACAGAGACATGCTGGTATTTGTCTAGTAGATACTGACTACACTCTGTTTTGTGTGACATTTGATTACGTTGATGCATGGTGTGACAGGCTCATGTACTGCTGGCATGTCCTGCATCATTTGTCAAAGCAGCAACCCAATCAGAGCAAGCAGTGGTAGCTTGTCGTTGGAAGGATACAGGATGATGGATACAGCATACCAGCACGGCGCAGCGCAGCACAGCCATGACACAACATGTTGCTGAGGCGTGTGCACAGACAGCATGCTACAACTCAGCAGATGTGACAGAAGCCTTGTGTGCATACCAACAAGCGCGGTGTCGCCGCTGCTGTTGTATGCATTGATCAGCAGGCNGGACAGCCCCTCAGCTGGCCAGGGCTGGGGGAACAGCCCTGCAGCAGGCCAGGGCTGGGGCAATGCTTCAGCAGCAGGCAGCCAATCTGGCATGAGTGCACAGGGCAGCAGGGCTGGTGACACCTGGGACGAAGGGCCAAACTGGGTGCCCACATATGACCAGCCCACAGGCAAGATTCAGTCACTATGTCATATGATTGTCAAGACACTACAGCACAGCAAGCAAATTGCATGGCACCACACACACCACTCCTATAGCAAGATCTGCATGATACTAGTGACAATGCTGCTTGTGCTCAGCAGGGTCTCAACTTCCCATGTAAGCATTGCAATGCCATGCTGTCTTGCTAGATGAGGTCGCCAGTCATAAAGCAAAGCGCATTGGTACAGCACTGGAAACAGGTTGCAGTGCAGCGTCATCTGCACATGGGCAATGCTGTCAATGCATCAATGGACTGNCATTCACATGTTATGGCCATGCACGTCACACACATATATTTGTAGAGACCAGTGTGAGAATTACTGTGTCTGTCTTCATGACTGTGACTCCAGCAAGTGCATAACAACACGTGAGTATTGAAGTAGCGCCAGACATACAGATTCAGCATGCATCATGTCAGGTCCAACATATGCCAGCGTCTTTCACATACAGCGTGTCTTTGTAGGAGCAGAGCAGACAAGCAAGACTGGGCATAAAGCATGCACGCTGTAGTCACGGCACATGCCATGAGTGGCTCACCTGAAGGCACCGCACACAGGCGTCCTTGACGTAGTCATCCTTGGCCTGACACCTATCAAGTGCTGGTCCACCCAAATAGCTCTCCTCATGCAATCTGTCATCCATCTGCACACAACCACAGCANGTGCGTGATGCTGACAGCAGGCGATTGTACAAATTCAAATCACGGACGAGCCTTCACGTCGAACTGCACTCATACATGGCCGAGGCGCAGCGTATGTTGCACCTGTGCGCCTAACGAGTGCACTTTTGTCGTTCATGCTGCCTTTCTCCGTGCCTGGAAAAGTTGCTGTAGTGTTTTGCGTGCTTCTACGATCTGTGTACACGTTCGAAACAAAAGTCGCAGCTGGTAACACGTCTTCCCAACACCCGAAGTGGCAAGTGGAGCACTGCTGTGGCTCACAGCTGACAAGCTTACATGTTGAGGCGACTCAGGTGTGCTGTGCAGCTTCACAGGTGCTCAGGCTGTGGCGCTGCACACGCAATTTGCTCCTCATGAGGGCTTGCTTGCAATGTCATAATGGCGCCGCATGCAGAGACATCATGGCAACAGGCCATCCGAGAACAATGCAAATCAGCCATTCAGGCTGCTGATCCTTTCGATTGTCAAGGACAGTCATAGCTGGGGAAAGGACCGGGACTTCCAGGATTACTTGAGCCTTCTGCAAAATGTCACTAGAGAAACTGCAAGTCTCCAGCTTGCACTGGGCCTCTCTTTTGCTGATGAGCATACATTCTATGAAGCTGGGTGAGTCACCATTTGCTGTGAGACTGTGTATGAAGCAGCTGCATGGGAGTATGTCAGATCGGTCTATCAGAGAGGCAAAACTTGTTAGGTATCACAAGGGCCTGCCATTATGCACAGTCATGGCATCATTGTGGACTGCTGCCATCATGATGGGGCAAGCCTTCACTCTTGCTGTATAAACTGTGAGTTTCCATCAGCGATGCGTTTGCTAGCTGCGGCAGCAATACATGTGATCACCAGACGTTACCGGCTGGCGCTGATGATCGCAACAGCATGCAAGCTCACCTCTAGAATGCTTGAACTAGCTGCATGATGATGGTGTTTCACCCAATATCAAGCTGAGCTGTGTTATGACGTCTTTATGCAGGTGCAGCCTGGCTGAGCACACCAATGATACCAGACTTGAGAAGTTCTGCAGCAAACGCAGCCCGGTGAAAGCAAGGGCTGCTGGCCATAGCATGCACAAGCTGAAGCTACAGCGAGTGACGCTTGTACATGCAGCTCAAGATGCTTTACTGGCAGGCCTGACAGACAAGACCAAGCGGGACCCCGAGAAGCAAATGCTGAGGCGGCGATCGCTTGCCACGCTGCGGAACCAGCTCCTGTTCAGGTGGCAAAACACTATGTCAGCAGTGCAAGTGTGCAACATGCAGAGGAAAATGCCAGAAACACGAGCTCACTGGCATCTTCCTCAGGCTTCAAGATGCCATAAAGGTCTAAGTTGCTGTGATAGAGCATGCAGAACAGACTTGCAGCACATCCTGTCACTGTGACCACAGAGGCAATGTGCTTCCCCTGCAGCAGATGCAGCATGTAGCAAGACACCTATGTGGTCAGTGATTGCAAACTTAAGACAGTACGGCGACTACTTATATGCTGCATTTTTGCTCAAAAGCCCAGCAGATCTTGCCAAGCAACCCACCACCAAGTACAGCTACACTGTTACTAACACCATTGCATTTGCTGCATGACAGCATTNAGGACAATTGTGACACTACAGTAGCACATGATACCAGCAAGCACTTACACCACTGTGAATATCACATCTCCCATGCAACCCCTGTTGGGTGTTATGAGCTGCATGTGCCAACTCACTTGGTTAGTTTCTGCGAGGGCATCCTGATAAGTGCGCTGGGCTTTGCGCGAGAAGTTGCCGTAGCGCAGCGCCACCAGCCACAGCACAGCCGTGATGCATGCACAGGCTGTCGCCAACTTCCTTGACATCACAAACAGGTATGCTGCGCCACCTGTACAGCCAGACTTCAGCTAGTCACTGACGTGTTCCTGGCACCACGCATTGCTGTGATGCAGGTGCAATCCTGCATGATATGTTGCTAACGAATGTGTAGTTGAGCAACCGCAGCTTTTTGCAGACCAGACTGTTGCTGTTCCTGAAGGCTTGCTCTGAAGATTACTGCAACACCAATGCTCATGCATGCATATAGCACCTGCTCAACAAACCTGCACAATATTGCACGCAGCATGCATGTACTTGCAGGCAATGCCAACCACTNAAGTTGCCGGATGTGCTCTCACTTATACCCTTGAATGTTGAGTAGTGGAGTCGTTACTGTGCTGATATCCTTCAAAGCAGTTCATTTATAGTCATGCCTGTAGGTTTGCGCTGCCTACTCGCTGTCACTGAGAACGCGTGTCAGTAATGTCAATCCTATATGCCATGCATCAAGTTATGTAACTCAAGCATCACAGTGTTCTGACAGTTTCTTGCACTGATGGGCTTGGTCAGCAGCACAAAGCAGGGCAACTCCACTCAATCCAACTGTGACTGCAGGTCAAACAACCGCAAGGAGCAGCTCTTTGGGCAAACTATGCCATCATTGCTGTGTTTTCTCTGGNGACCCACGCTGCATCAGGAATGTTTGCACATGGTGAATCAGTCACAGGATTTTGCTGCTTGTGTTTGTGGTCTTGGCTGCATGTCCCACTCACTGTCATTGCAGTCGGCATCATGGTCTGTGTGCATTTGCCCTCAAGATTGCAGAAACCTAACACAATGTGATGAAGATACACCACATGCAGTCAATGCCTGACTGTCACTGCAGACACTCTACAGCTTCTGGCAATATGAGCTATGCGACGTCTTCATTGAGCTCATCAAGCCTGTCATGGCAGGCAGTGATGCACNCCAGTCCCAGGATGCACTGGGATCGATCTGCTAGCAGCAGATACGTTTGACCTTCACTGTTTTCAGACATTGACAGGAACCAAGTTCCTGCTAGTAGTTGATCCTGGCACTCCAGAGATCGAAGATTTCTTGAGGTCGACGTAAGTTGTGCAAGCCCTGTTGCATGTCCTGTTGGCTCAAGCAGCAACCCTTGTGTACAATATGGGGCAGGCAAGACATGTGCTGCACAGGATCTATGACCTGTATACTGACTATGTTCTCAAGAACCCCTTCTATGAAGTGGAGATGCCTGTGAGATGTGAGCTCTTTGACACCAACTTATTCCAGGTCATTGGCAATGTACATCGCCGGTGGGGCATTGCACAGGCCTAATGGTAGTCAATGGACTACATTTAGCAACACTTGCAACAGCATTCACTGCTATGTGTGCATGACAAGATCATCTGTTTTGTATTCGCTTACCGGCTATGTCATGCATCTTGCATGTGGAACTTCAGTCTGTTGATCACAATGGTGGTTTCCACTGCAGGTGAAAGATATGGTATCGAAGGTCAAGTGCAAAGTGGCGAGCATTGAACACCTACACATGCANCGGGAGCCTGGCGCACCAGCAGCTGAGCTGTGGCCTTGGACATCTGAATGCGGTTCTGGAGGCTGCTGCTCTCCATGCGGGATGCCACATTCACGGTATCTCCAAACAGGCAGTAACGCGGGTTCACATTCCCCACAACTGATGCTACAACTGGACCAGAGTGTATGCCTGCGGTGCAGTAAGTTTGGCCTTGTTGGTCGCCTATGTTGAAGTGCCTTAGCCATGAAGACACAGGGGTGCATGCACCATGATGAGGCTACTGAACATCCACAGTGCAGGACCTTGCCATTGGTGTAGTTTAGAATTACTACTTTGTGACAGGGTGATAGTAAGCCTCTGTATCTGGCCACGAGTACCCTATCATTGCTTGTTGTTATTGACTGTTGGTCTCAGCAGCCTGATAAGCATGACAATTCACCCAATTGATGCACCAGTGCATAAAATCCTGCAAATTTCAACCATGCAGGCATGTTGCATACCTGCTCGTATGCTGAGGAAGCCAGAAGATGAGTCATCTGAGCGTATCATGACGCTGTTGGCTGCCTGCGTCGCCTCAATGGCAAAGCGCGCTACCAGCGCAGCATGATCCTGCTGTGGGCAGCGCAGGTTTGCAACTGTCATGTAGGCATCGCCAATTGTCTCCACCTTGAACAGGTTGTACTTTTGTGTCAGCTCATCAAACAGGCGATACAGCCGATCCAGCATCTCCATCACCTGTCACATGCACAGCACTCTCAGCAGTCTGAACTCACCTGCAGCATGTGCCATGGCTGCAGATGACAGCCACTTGCTGTNTGACTCATAGCCTCATGTCCCTGTCGTTTGGGACGTATGAGACATATACAACATTGGCACACATTGCCCAGCATCAATGTGACCTGCCACCCTGGTGTGTTGTGCATCATTCAGTCCAACGCTTCTCGTATTCCCACTAACATTGCCTTTCATGTAGGCTTCAAGTCCCCAGCGCCTTGGCAAACTCCCTCGCAAAACGCTTTTGGCAGCAGCAGCATGACCATGGCGTCCCCCCGGCCCTTGGACAGCGGGGCAGCCCACAGAGGGCCCATGGGCTACAAAGGGGCTGCTGCGGCTAGCAGAGGCCCCACAGCCTTCTCAGGGGCTGTGCGAAGCCGCAGAGAGGATCACCTGATTGGCAAGAGCATCTCCATTGCCAAGGGGCCTTACAGGTCAGGCCCTCTGCAAGCTGTGTGAGGCCCAGTAATGCTGCATTTTCCTGAGCGAAGTCTGTGGGTCTTCATAAATGCACAAGCAGGCAGCTCTGTCATGACCTAGGCTGANTCGAGCATCAAGTCTACGTTCCTGATGTGACTCAAGACTGGTTGCAAAGACTCTACAGCAAATACGAAATTTCATCAACCCACAGTTGGCAGACAGAAATGACTGAGCTGATGACCTCAGTGCAACATCAGTTACAGGATGTCAGGAGACAGTCGTTTTCTCCATAGCAAACAATCTGGTTGTGTGCAACGGCTTGTGTCGTGGCATTGGAAAGCTTTTCCATACTGCTTATCCTGTACTCACACGCTGCTTCCCAGCCATGCACCTACCAAATTCATGATACGGTGCGCATATGGCAAACGCCGTCTGTGTGGGATGACAAAGCTCTCAGTTCACGCATCCGCATGCATCTTTGCTGAAAAGCGTCTAGCTGCTGATTTAACAAGTAGGTGCTTATCATATGCTTAAGGGCGGCAATTGAGTACATACAGACACACTGTCTTGATAGATACATTTGAGTAAACTGCCGTGTCACAGCCTGGCGCTTTGGTTGAGCATATGCACAAATTGAACTTGGGCCACAAGATCCTGTGCCTGATGTCATGCGAGTACTTTCACTTGACCGTGGACAGTCAAGCCGACAGCTGCATTGTTGTAAGCATGGCACTGTGAGCATCTGCATTATGTAAGGAACTCATCCCCTACAGCCGCAGCGGCTGCATATACACCTCTTCAAATATGGCTGTTACTGCGTTCTTAAGCTAAGCCTATTCTAAACAAACCTAGCCATGCACGAAGGAGGTGTCAAATCACGTGATTAGCACAATTAAGCATATAACAGCACAAGACTGATCCATTGATAATGTTCATTCACATGGGAGTCTGGAGAGAACATGCACCAGGAGGGTCAAGCAGCAACTCGCGTTTTCTTTCGTGTTGTATTTGTCACAGGACGAGGTGTCTTATGACTGCTGGCTGACTTTCGCTTTGCCTTGGCAGCCTTTACTTTCTGGCTCAACATTGTCTCAACCTGATGGCCTGCATGCGCAACATCTGTTCCTGCTGCATCTGCACTCTGCTGCAGCGCTCCTTGCTGTGCATCATGCGCCTCTCCCTGCTGGGAATCTATCATGCTCTGGTCAGCCAGGACAGCTTGNCCCTGTCGAGTGGTTGTGTGCTACAGAAATGCAGGGTGCTTACTGCTTGTCTGAGAGGGCTCTGAAGTGCACCAAAAATGGCAATAGAGCCTATAAGCCAGAAGTAGGCGTTCAAAAAGGCCTGCACATTGAGCTGAGGAAAAAACTTCACCAGCAAGTAGCCTGCGAACAGCGCTACTGAGGCTGCGAAGGGCGCCAAAGCTCCCTGCACACAATGTAACTTGGCGCATGCATGCCGACAAAGCGTGATTACATCAGTAAAGGGCTGATTGGTCGCTGTCCAAACACCAACACTGTTGTTGCTGAATGACTCACTTATGAGAAGATAAGTAGCATCCTTGCCAGCTTGTTGTCTAGGCAGCAAACCTAAATATATTGAACACAGGAAGGCAGTTGAAGGCAAAAAGCATGATTTCCAGCTGTAAGCTGATAGCAGAGACATGTGCATGTACGCCTTGCAACATTTGCTGCACGCATGCGAGTGACAGCTTTAGATGTGAATGTCGGTGTATATACACAGTAACGCGGTGACTTGTACCTCTTTGATGGTAATCTGCTGGCGTACTTTTGTACACAAACCGCGATGTGCTCCTATATATATTGTCATTGAAGCAAGGCCAATGAAATATGGCAGATCTGCATATTTTACATGTCGCATTGCTGGGATTTGACCAATTGCTAACAAGCCAAACAGTGCTGTGTAGGCTTTGAGTGCATCTTCGGAGTTCTTCCACTCCCAGGCTGATAAAGAGCCTGGCTCCCTATGAGTAACAGATTTGTGGCCATACAATATCATGCATGTCTGCTGAAGAGCTCTCTGAATGCATGTGCATACCCTGCTGTTCTTGCTGACTTGGCTTCATTTGTTGATTGTTCATCTGCTGCAGACAGTGTAGCCTGTGTCATAAGGCATGCAACAGCATGAAAGGCACACATATGTGCAGGGGGCATACCAGTACTGTCTGTGTCCCTGTGCTGACAGCGGAAAGTGTGGTGCCTGTGCGGCATCTCTATGTAAGCAGACACAGATTACCAGCATCTAGCAGCATGAGTAGGTTAGTCTTACCTGGACAAGCGTTTGCAGCGTGCTCGCATAGAATGGGAAGCTGCCTGGAATATCGGACGCTGTACAAAAGAACGACGAAGCCGAAACATGTGATGCGAGCATGTTGCTGGCACAATAAGCTGCAGACGTGGCGCCTGCGCCCGGGGTGATCCTAGAACTGACATGCGGCTGTTGTCGAGCGACTCAGGCCAAGGTCACGCCAGTCAGCGCTGCTGCTGCATGCGATGCGGCGTTGACGCAGCTCACGAGACCTGCACGCTCTAGTCTGGCGCTGTTGTTGAAGAAGCTCACACGAGCATTCGGTGTCGGAAAATTTTCAAGTTGCGGTTTGACTTGCATACTTTGACCTATCGTGTCACTGACGACTACACTGAGCCTGCATGCTCCGGCGCTGCGGACCGCGCACGTCCGAAGAGCTATTGATTGCAAAGTCCCGACAGTGGTGCCGCCCTTGGTCCGCAGAAGCTGACATGAACGGTGTCATTTTGTTGTCTGTGACAACTGGTGCAAGCTTGTACACCAAGGTAAGCATTCCGAGCATGACAGAGGAGTAAGTGCATGTGCATCGAGTCTCATGGCTGATGGCTTGCTCTGAGCAGTTGTACGGGTCTGGGTTTGGGCTTACTGGCAAGGAAAACATGGGACAAAGCAAGGTACAATCTACCACAATGTGCATGTGGTAGGCAAACCCCTCTGTCAGCATGCACCACGAAAAGTAAGGCGCAGGAGAAGGAAGAATCATCTGCAAGGCTTGAGGGGATGGCTACAGCTAGCATGCTGTATGCCATAAATGTACAGGTTTGGCCGCTCAGGCGCAAGCATGCATGCAGTGTCACAAGTAACTGCGTGCAGTATGCAGGCTTGCGCAGCCTTGGGGATTGGTGGGGCTGAGCATGACATGACTCCAAGCGGCAACAGTGCTCTGAAGTCAATCACGCTTGGAGAGCATGTGATGCATTTTGCAGCAGACAGCAAGGCAGGTATCATGGCTTGTGTAAGCTTCATGCAGCCTCTGCAGACCACAGTCGCTGCAAATTTCACTCAGGCAAGTCACGTTGCTGCCTCAGAAATGCAGCTCCTTTTGCCTGGTGTCTGCAAAACGCCTTGTCCTTGACTCCTCACCCCTGCCCCCTTAGGACCATACCATATCCCCCTTGAAGTCACATCCGCAGCCCTTTAATGCTACACCCCTGTCNCTGTGCAAGCACAGTCATGGTGATGTGGTTGGACTCCGTTGTTATGTGATTTGTTGACAGCTCACAGTATGCTTATGCTCAACTCACCATGACCAAACACTTCCTCAAAGCCTCTCTGGTGGTGGTCATATCTTTGTACGCCTGCAGAAACAAGCTCTTGCAGGCTTTCGCGAAGGGCAAGAGCGTCATGGACTTCTGCAAAGCTTACATGCATCATAGAGAGAGACGCACTGGGATCGTAGACACCGCCAACGTCGATCACTATATCCAGGTCCTTCAGGACATCCGGACTTCTAGATCGTACTATGTCAGTTTCTTTGTACTCCGGAGTCTGTTGAAGCAGAAAGCAACCAAGGGCTTCGTCGCAGTGGAATGTGCCGTTGTGCGTGCCGACTTTGACCATTTTGCGCTTGGCCGCAACTGCAGAGGTGATACTCATCCTTCGAACATGCCTGAATACGACAAGCTTTTGAAGTCGTAATGTGCTGACGGCTAGCCGAGCACTGCTACACACGTTCGCTACGCCTAGCATGCGGCTAGTATCATCCAGGTAACGCTAACTGCATGCTTTTGCGTGAAAAGCGTGATGGAAACTTACACATGTGAGCAGTAGTTGGCAGCGCACGCATGCTTTTGCGTGAAAGTGCAACAAACTCCCATCAAGGGGGTCAGAGCTGGGGTCAGAGTTTTAGACCCATCAGTGTGCGCGGATTCGTCCACCTCTGTGACTGAGACCTTCGTGTAAGTCATGTGCACCTCGTGATTCACAGGCAAGTGGAGATTGGTTGGAAACATGCTTGGTATTGGGCCCGAATCACGTGCAGGGACATTGGAGNACAGCAAGCCAACCTGCGGTGACACAGTAGCATCTGGAACTGGCATGTCATCAGAACTGCTTTTGTCGCTGGATGCAGACCCATCTGACTCTGCGGAGTCGCTGTCGTTTTCTGTTGAATATGTCGGCTCGTGATGGACTTGACTCCTGGTTGTGCGCATGCCTACGTACACACNTGTACACATCTGGGATTGTCAAAAAACTACACAGGAAGTCAGATTGCCCACGGGCAGCACAGTAAAGCTTCAAGCTTTAGAGCTGACTGGACACCCTGATGACACCTACAAGCTTCGTAGTCTGGGGGATGCCACTCAACTCACAAGCCTGGACTTGTTTGACATGTATCCTGGGGGCTCAGATGCGTATGTGTGGCCTGAGTCGATGCCATCTTTGCAGGAGCTGACAGCAAATCGCATTCCTTTGGCACCACCACAGCAGTTGTGTGGCTACACCAATTTGCGTCAACTTGATCTGCGCTGTTCTCACATGATTCCTGAAACAAACGGAAATACGCTGAGACGTCTGCCTGATGATTTTGTCTATATGACAAAGCTCAAGAAGCTGGAGATTTTGTCAATACAGGACAGTCTAGACTACTTCCCTGGGGTTGTGCTGCGCCTCAAGCATCTTTGTGATTTGAATCTGTGTGACAGTCATTTTGAAAGAACAGGGCTGTCTTCTGAGATCATGCAGTTCACTGGGTTCACCNGGGTCCTTCTGTGAAGCAATGAACACCAGAGCAGGAGGCATCCAGCACTTACAAGAAAACATGGGTCACCAATCTGGCTTTATGGGTGTTTACCTTGTCAGGCTGCACATATTACAAGTCAAGATACAAGTCCTCAAGGGCGTACAACACATCCTGAGCTAATTGCACGCAAATATTGCGTAGCACTACTAGATCATGTTGTGTACGTGCAAAGAATAGCAAGCAACATTACATTAGGTGCAAAGTACAGCATGTAATACTTGACTGTTTCACTGCTGAGCACAGTGTGCCAGAACCACATAGTATCGTTTGTCAAGGGCACTTCGCACAGGTCAAGCAGGGCAGGGAAGGAGCAGGGAGGAATGCTGGGCTGAGCTTTGCTAGAGTGGTCTGATTTGCAGAATATGCCTGGACAGCAACTGCGCCTGCTGTGCTGTGGTGTGGCTTGNTGCTGGACGTTGACCTCAGAGGCAGCAGCGGCGGGGACCTCATGATCAGCAGAATAAGCACAGCAACCGAGCCAGAGTTCTGGATGTACTGTCTTGTGAGTGTCCTTGAGCTCCTATGCAGAAAATGTGTGGCACATTGTTGGGTATGTCCCTGCATGGCTGGTGTGCATTGACATGAACACTGACACAAATTGCTGCTTAGTGCTCTGCATGAGTTGTGTTGCTTACAGCGACCCTGCCAGGTACCGCTGAGTTGCACAATGAGCACATCAACATCGCTCTTATAGGCTGATCCATGTTGACAGTGCACAGTTGCCCATATCCATCAGACAATCTGTGAGTGTTTGGTGCCAAAGCATCATAACATTGAAACATGCTTGAGCGCGCACGCTTCTGTTGACAATTAAGAGGCGTCATGCCCAAATCCAGCTACTTCACCAGTTCACAGTTTGCAGTCACACAGTACACTNCCCGGCAACCATTTCGGTGCTTGCCTGGTACACAACACAGGTCAATGGCAGCGTGTTGTGCAGGGCGTGCAGTCAACCAGCTAGGCAAAGGTTCCTCATTGCAATGCTGATGCTGGTGGTGTATGCATCTGAAGTCCACTAGCCACGAGTCTGCTGCAGAATGTTGAGTGCCACAGAGCAGGCATGACCCATTGATGATTGACCATGAAGATCAGCACTGCATTCCTCCACCAGTGTGTGTTTGCTGTAGCACAAGCAGAGGTCGTAACTGCGTGCTCAGACACCAGTTTGATGAACAGAGTACAAACACGCTACCTTGCATTCATTCAAAAAGGCCAGCTTCTGCACATATTCCTCAACGTTGTTGACAGGAGTCTTCAAAAGTGTGGTGGCGCCGTGCAGCTCCTCAATGAAGATATTGTAGATGCGTACAGCAGCCTGGGGCAAAACCTGTCCAAGCTGTGCCATAAGCGCAGTAGGCGAGGGCAGTAGAGCAGCCTTAAATTGCTGCGCATCCACTCTAAGCATGCCACACTCATTCTGCATGCAAACACACGTGTGAACCCCCTGTCCGTGCAGGTGCATTTGTCATTGAACAACAAGGGTGTGTACCACAAAGTGCAGACATACTATACACAAGCGGCCTCAAGCTTTGTCCTACATGATGAACAAGGGCTCAGCAAGTGCTGCAAGCCACCACACGCAACTATCGACACGTGATGACATGACGTGGCCCGCATTGGCTGTGACACGCCTTAAGCGCACTTTGCGTGCAAGGTAGATGAGCACACAAGGCCTAATGCGCAGCATGCCGCCAGATGCCATTACACATGCAGCATTGCTGTAGCAACTGGGCACTCCCATGCAGTGCAGCCAGCTTAGGTATGCATCATAAGCTTGTGCAGCAAGTGTGGANGACCAGCAACCTCAGCTCGACCTGCAGGCAGCCCCAAACCTAGGCTTGCAGTGGTTGCAGGGATGGTGCTCACGGTCACATCACTCAGGCCATGTCTGTACATCCGGCATTGCATGTGCTGGTCTGACTACAGCCTGTGCTGCAGAGAGCTGATGGTTGATGTGATTGCTGTGCTGTGTGCAGCTTGCATACATCAGCAACATCATGGGTCAGGGCCATAAACAGGTGTTACGCAGACATATTGAGTGACTACAGACTGCATTCTGTGTCAGATGGCCTTAACTGCAGCTGGCCATGACAGGTAGACATAGCAAAGCTTTCATACATGGCAATTGCCCCTGGTAGGTACGCCATGCTACCAAGCCTGTCATAGATGTAGCACAGGTTGAAACAGCTTTGCAGGTGTCAGAAATGGGGGTGCACACACCTCTTCCTTAGCCAGTGCCAGGTCTCCATTGACCATGACAGGCAGCTTCAAGAAGCTCTGGTGTTTGGTGATGATATTCTGTTGGCTCTGCTGTGCTTCCGCCCGCTGCAGCAGTTCTGTGAGGTAGTCAATGACCACCAGCTCCTCGCTCTCCTCATCTAACACCATCTCAGCCTGAGCTGCTGTTCTCATCTCAGCTGCTGACTTTATGATTGCTTGCGCGTCTGCATGGCAATCAAATCACAGTATGTGTGTTGAACAGACCAGCAGAAAATGGGCGGTCGTGGAAAACTTTTGTGACACACTTGCACCGCATTGTGACAAGGTGTACTTTTTGAAGCCACTGACAGCAGCCAGAGTGACATGTAGTAGAGTGAATACAATTGCATGTCATCTTTGTAACAGTGTGGTGCTCTTCTGTGCTGCATACTGCCATGCATTCTGATATGTTGTGCATGCTACCCCTTGTACAGTGCTTGACAAGATTTTCGGCTCAAGTACAGTAGCAAC
The DNA here is from genome assembly GCA_000818905.1 of Trebouxia gelatinosa. Taxonomy (NCBI): domain Eukaryota; kingdom Viridiplantae; phylum Chlorophyta; class Trebouxiophyceae; order Trebouxiales; family Trebouxiaceae; genus Trebouxia; species Trebouxia gelatinosa. The sequence continues at coordinate 707,383 of KN805357.1, forward strand.
TTTTGCGTGCAGCGTGACATAGATGGCAATTGCTGCAGGCAAATGAACAGGAACCAGGCTGACCTTCAGCAAGCTCCTTGGCAAACAGCTGGGTCTGNTTCTTCAACAATGGCTTCTTGATCCTCTCCTGTCAACTTTGCTAATTTCTGCTCAAGAGCATGTAGCTGTGCTTTGAGTAGTGAGTCCTGTGCAACAACCAGGAAATACTCAGCAGTATCCTNAAATGGGGGTGCACACACCTCTTCCTTAGCCAGTGCCAGGTCTCCATTGACCATGACAGGCAGCTTCAAGAAGCTCTGGTGTTTGGTGATGATATTCTGTTGGCTCTGCTGTGCTTCCGCCCGCTGCAGCAGTTCTGTGAGGTAGTCAATGNTACTTCTGTACTCTGTGGTCTGAGTCATTGGCAGCTTCTACCAGCTGTGGGACCCCCCGTTTCTGTCTGAACACCTCCAGAGCTAGCGGGGACAGCCTGATGAGGCAGGACAAGGCCAGCAGGGCTTTTGCGCGGCACAGGGCATCTGCGTCATGCATCAGCAGCAAGAGCTTGGGCATGGCACCACCCTCCATGAACCACTGCACCCACACATCAAGCTGATCACTACCTGGTTCAAGGTGACATTCTGTATAGCCACACAGCAGCTTGAGCTGACATCAAAGCCTGATCAATGACACATTGGACAAGCGCAGTGCTATGCTGAGACTGTTGCATTTGGGACAACACAGATGGGCAGGGCATGTGCAGCCTTCCAGTCCAGCAGAGCCCAGCTTTGTTTCAGGCTGCATGACCAGGATACAGCTGAGACAGCTTTGATCAGTGCCAGCAGCATCAGCACCAGCAGGTGAGCACAAGCAAGTATACCCATACTGAAAGTGTGTATATGCTTGGAAAGCAAGGGACTTCTTGACATGTATGCTTGGTGAAGGGCTGACTTAGACAAGCAAGGGCAGACCTGCTGCACAGGCGGGTTGTTCTGTACACATGTTGCCACAACTTCGGCCGCCCGCCATCTGACTGAGGCCTCTGGGTCTTGCAATAGCTTCAGGAGTGTAGGAAGGCCTCCAATTGTATGCAGGTCTGCATGAAATGGGTGAAATTTGATGTGCATTCAAGCATAGGTGGTACGCATACTAGCAAAGTCGTCAGGCTGAGATGCCTTTGGAAAGGTAGAAGCAACAGCCAGTATGTGTGTTGATGACACAACTTTGCAATGCTATATGAATGGGCTTGCGTTGTGTGACGTCATTTGATGCGGCATGATGTTGTACATACATGAAAATATGCGTAAATTGTGTAGACAAAAACGTAACGCACCTCGAGCATAATCTATGTTGTCCACAATGTCTAGCAACTCCTCTAGCATGTCTTCCTTCTGTTGCAATGCTTTCTCATCTGCTGCTGTGGCGTCAAGAGTGGCTTTGATGTGTTTCATACGCTTGACATGATCTATGGTGTACTGTGACATGGCCTCTTCGAACCTGCAACACAAGCCGCACATTCTTGACCCATCCCCAAGAGCAAAACACGTCAAAGCACATGAGGCCCATTAGGAGCAGGCACAAGCTTCCCTGGCGCCACAGGCACACGAACAGCTGCACATGAGTGCCACACCATATGCAATCGGAATTACCATTTTTGNCTGTTAGCGACTGATGGCTAAGAAATCAGGGTTTCTTCTTGCAGGAAAACCCTAAAACAAAGGCAGGCACTGAAGTCTCACCGGCTGATCTTCCAGGACAACAACAAGATAGAAGCCACATGCTAGCCANTGACCGTAATGAGGTGCATTACGCCCGCTTTACAGATGCGCAATGTCTGCACAAGGGTCAATGACATACACAGTCCACCAGTNGCAGATCTGACTTGCTGATGTTGGGCCAGGTGACACTAGGCAGGCATGTCACCAAGCAAATCATCATGGCTGACCTTATCTGTGTACTGATTGTACAGCAGCTGCATCTGGCTTTGCAAAGCCTCGACTGTCATGCCCTCACCAACCTGCATACCCAGATACGAGATTAATCTGACTGGCATCTCGCACATCACATGATGTATAATCTCCCATGGGCATGTGGTAAAGGGGATGGCATGCTGCACAGCNGCAAACAATCAATCATCAATCTCAACACACATGAGCTCCTGTTCTGAAATCTCAGCATCTTTTGCCTTGCACAACACTACTGAGCTGNGCCACTCAAACTCAATTGACATCAGCAAGCAGGTACTCAGCTTCTCATTGAGTTCTCCACTTCCTGTGTGGCTGCTGCTTAGCAACAGTGAANACAGCACGTACTTTTATGTGACATGCCACACTGCAGATGTGGCTAGCAGAGGGCTTGACATTCCCGCTGTAGACTGTGTCGTCAACTACGACGTGCCTACCAACTCCAAAGATTACATTCACAGAGTGGGGCGCACAGCCAGAGCTGGCAGGTCTGGCATCTGGTGCCCATTGCAATTTCTCCTTGTCTGCATGACAGTCTTGTACTCATGAGTTTCACTGNCTTCAATGATCTCGCATCCTGCCCATACGCATCACATCATGCCCATGGACGACGGTATACACTGTTGACACAACAATGCAAACTTGAGCCGTTTTACTGAGTCGGCAATGTGTGGGCTGCAGGACAGCAGTACACCTGTCGTTGTTNTCCCTTGTTTCCAGCAGACATGTCCATTTCTAAACGACAAAGTCCATATATGTAGAGCTGCATTCAAGCCATACTGTCAGCATGCTGAGCAGCAAGGCCTGTGGTTTCAGGGGTGTGCTGTCTGGCACACCGGCGCAAGTCAATGCCAAACATGCCTACTAGTGTTTCAGGGCAGCTTTTATGGAAATGGAATTTAGTCGCGACTCTTGACGGCCTGCTTGCACTGCAGTAGCACCATTTGTAACAGACTAGCCAGGGTTGCTGATGCACTCGATTGACTTCGGCATGCTAATGCAGCAGTTCCCAAGTAGAGTGTCTACAATCAATACAATGGTGCAAGATCACATGGTGCAAATGCGACCTCAACTTTACAAGCATACCAGCTGATAGTATCCTCTGTGGTCCACATCAGCCCACGTGCCCTATGCATGCAAGATTAGTGACCTTATATCAGCATTGCTGCTGTGCTGCAGGGGCACAAAGCCATTCCCTCCCGAGAAGGGGCAGGTGGCAGATGTGCCCCTCTATGCAGCCCTCTTCAAGGATGAGTTCACCTTGTACCTGGANCTGAATCCCGCTCTCAATAGACAAAATTGCCACACAAACCTGCTTGGTGCACAAGCAAGATTTGGCACATGCTGTATGCATGATGTCAATAAATGGGGCACGACATCAACATTCTGCAGCATCACAAGCCGTGCTAGCCAGAACGCGACAGATTCTGTACAGGAGTCATGCATACCTGAGGGCACTTCGAGATTGTGGTGAGGCGGTGAGGGCATTGCCAGCTTGTGCAGTGCAGCGCTCCAGGTACTGTTGAAAGCTGATCCTTCCTGCTGCCATGCCTTCTAAGGAAACGCTTGGGCCAGTGTCCTCCAGAACTTTCTCAGCGTCAGTATTGCTGGCTACACCCGGTGCTGCAGGCCAACACGCTTGCTCTCACCCAATGATGGTGCCCAACATGCACCATTCTGCTGCCACACAAATACACACAAGCGCTACCAGGGAACATGCGATGTCTATGCATGCGCAGTTAGCTAGCNTTCCAGCTGGCACAAGCCGGGCCAAGCTGAGCTCTGAGGACATCATGACCAGGCTCACTCGCTCACCTGAGCATGCCTCCGCTGGCTATGCATACATCACACAGGATACTCCAGGATACAAGTATGCAGAGAGCAGTGGGTTTCAGTCCCCACCTGACACTGATGCTGGTGACACCACATTGCCCACCGAGGAGCTCAGAACCGCCTTGTTTGGCTCTGCAAGTGCTCAGCGGCACACAGCCAGCAAGGCACAGCAACAGCACGCAGCTGCAAGGTTTTCTGCAGCAGTGCAGCATATACTGTCTGTTGCATGTCCAAGATAGTCGGGTTCTTGAGCAGTGCCTTGCGTTTGAAGCCTCCTGCAGTGATATCACGTGTGCACAAAGATCCATATCGGCGACACCAAAATCAGCATGTTCAACTTAGAAAGTAGTTTATGTTTCACCTCTGGGCCTTGGAATCATCTCATCTTAGTCACACGGCGAGGGCAAAGGTGTATGTTAAGGTCGCTACAAACAGGCCATAAGTGACGACTCGTATTCCCAACTGCCGGGTGACTCAAAAAATAAACGCAGAGCGTACGGCCGCCTCCGCACATCCGATTACGATTGCCCATGTATTCACGGTTTCAGCTACCGAGACCTCTCGAGACAGTACCGAGACAGGCAGATTACACGCTTTGGCCCTTACACGCTTTGGCCAGCGAAGAAGACTGATTACCTGTGCATATGGTAGGCATTGGTCAGCTTGGCAGCAGGACACTGACTGTTCATGGTGCTTTGAGGAGTTGATTCCCTACCAGCCAAGACATCCTGATGTTACAGATGCTCCACACAACCTTGCAGTGTGACAAAACAAATGCACCGAAACAGGTTCTATGTGCCTGCCAGTGCCTGCATGACCCCTGTGCTGAATCACCCCTGTGCTGANGGTATCAAAATCCCCAAGTTTCCCCCAAATGGCAGAGGGGACTGACCTTGATGCAGTTCCTGAGGGCTTGTGAAGCAGCATCAGCTGTGCTGCTGTCACTGTCTGCAAACACANCATGTTCCATTGCAGGTATTGGGGCCAAAAGGCAGGCAGATCAAGATCATCAGCAAGGTGGAGAACCNAGTATAACACCAGCAGTTGCACTGGCATGGGCAAGTGTTTCTTAGTGGTCAATGCACCAAACAGATGCAGCACAAGCAGGGCCAGACCNCCTAGCAGAAGGCATACAGCTTTGGCCAAATATTCCAGGCTCGGCAAGCTGACACACAGGACTGTATTGCGAGCAGGGTTGCAGGCGGTGAAGCCAGCTCAAATGGCTTCTACACAGCTTCCGAGCATCGTGCAGGCATGCCTAGCGAAACTAGCTATACGGCCTATACCTCTAGTGCATCATACGACTTGCGCTTCTGGCCAAACTTGCCAGCAGACAAGCTTCTCATCGACGCGACAGATGGCTGGGATGCAAGCTGGTCCAAGATGTTGTGTAGGCGAAGCACGTCAGTTTCTTGAACCCGGCCAAGCTCGAAAGCTTGGCTAGGACTGAGAAGAACTGCGCCGTTGCTTTTGCCCTGGAGCCACTTGCCATCGCCGATGAGAGACCCATCGTCTAAACGTAACACGAAGTGCCTGCCTGACATCTGAAGCCCGCCATCAGCAAAGTCGGCCGGCATCACAGTCATAAAGCCTACGCTGTGAAGCACATACACCTGACAACCTCCGCCTGAGTCCTAACCTGCCTAAACATGCCCGCATAAGGAGAAAGAAAGACGTCGAGCTTGGGCACGGACAGGTTAGGGCGTTTGCAAATGGGGGAGCAGGGCGCTTGCGGATCAGCAATTGCAGCGTTTTTCGGTCGCATGAGAGGGTCTTTATGTCGGGCGGATTTGACGGCGCCGCTGGCAAAGCTGACTCAACAGCGTGTCACCCTGAAATGTGGAATGGACGGCGCAAATGAGAAGTTGCGAATCCCGCCATATTCCGATTACGCAATAACCAATCAGAATGCTTTGAATCGACTCAGATCTTCGCCCCGCGACCGTTCGGGCAGGCGGCAATTGGCGGGAACGTAGATCGGCTGTCTAGTGACCGAGCCCAAGCTTTTTGGGGCGCACAACAGCTGCAACAGGCTCAGCAATGCCTTGCTGCTCGCGACCTAGGCCTGAGCCTTGGCCTGAGAAACCCCATTTCGCCAGCATACGCGAGCCATACCCAGTTGTATGCTGCTCAAACTTTCCGTAATGCAGCCCAGTTGCCAATGCAGTGGGCTGAGCAGGAGGCACTAAGGCTGCTGCTGCAAACTCATTGCGCTGCGCCCGCCTAGCCAGCTTTTCCTGCTTCTTTTTGGACCTTTTGACATCCTGCTTTGTCTTGAAAACATCTGGTAAGTCTGACCGTCGCTCATACACATAAGACCCGAAGGGAACAGCTTCTTCGTCTTCAGCACCTAGCAAGCGTCAGAAAGTAGTGCTGGTGCTTGCCTGGATGTCCTTGATAGCCTCATTTTAATGACAAGACTAATATGCCAAGATAGCTGTGTGGCAGACAGTACAAACACAAGCATGTGGCAAGTAGCAGCATGGCTGACCTGAACTGCATTCTGCAGCCTCAGCTGCTTCCTGCACCTCCCCAGGCTCCACTACTGCAGCCCCCAATGGCATGGCATTGAACCTGTACAGCAAGCCCAGCAGCTCAGCCCAGGCATGCACACAAACTGCAGCAGCTGGCGCCAGGCTCCCGTAAAATTCAGGAGGCCCTCCACAAAAATATGTGCAGCTGCCAAAGGTNTTGCTTTGACCTCATATAGTGACTGGTTGAACAGGTGATGTAAGTATACAACAACACAGCTGTTTGGTGTTGGTGGTCTTGACATCGTATTGGACCGAATCATCTCATCACACCCATGCCCCTGGGTTTCTGGAGCCTTGGCAGCTATCAACATCAATGGCGATTCAATCACAACATTTGTTGCAATACCAAGTTTGGCTTAAGCACTGCAGATGTTGCTGTTTATTGGGTATGACAGCGCTAGCAAGGGGGGATTGACATCAGGCTATCTGTTTTTCAGAGAACTCCGGCCATGTACCGTCACCGGCTTTAAATATGTCCGCAAAAATANCCATGCCTGCTAGATACAATGGCATTCTGAACTCTGACTGTTGCCACAGCTGTGCATGTGCATGTTGAGNCACAGCAAGGTCACAACAAAGGCCTCAAGGGCGCTCAGCCAGTCCCCAGCCCCTAAACGGCATAGCAATGGCAAGGGTGGCGCTCGCTCAGCACATAAGACACCAGCAGGTATATCATTGAAATTCGAGCTGTTGCATGGGAGTCCTGTGAGAATGACATCAAGAGCAGGGCCTGCACCATGCTCTGACGCTTGCCACAGCATTGACCCTACTATCTGAATCAAATTTGAGTTCAGCAGTTCTGAAATGCACCTGCAGCCTTCACTTTGGTAAGGATCCAAACGAGCCCGGATAACATTTTCAATAGCTCAAATGAAATGCACAACAACCCACATGCATGTGTAAACAGCAGGNCTTTGTTGCTCCAGTAGCTGGCTTCGACATGCTGTCAACAAGTGGACAGACAGGAACCGTCCATGCAAATAGACATTCCCTGCCGTCAGACAGCACTCCAGCATGGAATGATGCGGACGCAGTGCAGCAGGGCTCTGTCCAGGACCTTGATAGCCAACAGGAGCAGGGGGAGTCCCCACTGGCTNTGTTGTTCAAGCCTACATGTCCCTGAACTATGTGTAAGGTTTTGACCCTTCTGTGACTGACATGTGTTGCAAACACTTGAGTATTGCATGATGCTGGTGGACACCTACCCCAGCTGCATGCATGTCCCATGCTACANTGTGTCAGCAACAGATTTCGAGGTGTGTGGCAGTGACTGGGAGTGCTGCATGATGGAGCTGGCTGTGCAGATGCGCAAGGCCAACCAGGCATTGGCGGAGCTGGCAGCACAGCAGAAGGCTGTGGCTTTGGGTGGCAGTGCCAAGGCGCAGTACCGGGAAGCACAAGTCACTTCAGCCAACGAGTGTCTGCACCGCCTGGAGCTGACTAGCCTGGAAGACCTGCAGCAGGAGATCGCTGCCATGCAGCAGCAGCTGGAGATTGATGANTATACGTATAGTGCAACGTCAACTCTTTTTTGACGTCGTGTGCCAGGCAGCACCGTGCGCTAGCAGTGCCTGCTCGACAAGTAGCCTGGGCAGTTGACCGGGAGTTTTTGGCTCAACTGCACTTTAGTCATTTTGTCGCGAAGCTGTCAAACTTATTCTGCTTACTCTGCTGCTTTGTTGGATGTTGTTTTGAATGCAGCTATCCACTGCACAACTGAGCAAGTTTGCAAAAGACACCGAGATCAGGTGCGATACGTCGTTGCGACATTCACGAACTTGGGCTGCGATCGAGTTGGGTCCCGCGAGGTCCTGCCACCTCTTGAAAGAGCATAAACGGCAGGTCAAAGATCGCTGCTCTCAACACGCACGTCGCAGCTCGCCATGTTGTACTCACACGTCATAGTACCAGCAAAGCTACTTGCGCTCGTCACGGCGCTCGTCCTGTCCCTGGTTACCAACGGAGCGTCTGCACAGACTTCTCCCAGATTCAACACCCTGACTTACTATCCCGGAACACAAATTGACTGGGAGGAGGCCGGCGTCAGTCTGCGTGTNCAATACCAAGCACTGCAAGTGAGCTGGCTTTCCAGGTCTTGTTATTGCTGATGGGGTCAAAGGGTGAGTTGTAGTCTGCCTTCCTGTCGTCAAAGGGCTGAAATGGCAATTTGCTTTTGGCCTGTCGTAATTGCTGTTCTGCCTCCTGGAAGAGTCGCTGTCCTTGCTGAAACTGGCCATTTTTGAACATCTTTTCACCCTCAGCGTACAGCTTCTTAGCGTCTCCAAAGTAGTCATTGCTGTTGTTGAACACATTGCTGTTGAATTTGCTGCTGTTGAACATGTTCTTGCCGAAATTATCCTTGTTGAACATGTCCTTCATGTCTCTTTCGAAGTTGAAGGGGTCGTTGTTACGCTTCTGACTATGCACTTTTAAGCAACGTGGCCTACAACACAGCGCCCCTCACTGAAGCCCATGTTCGTACCAGCACTTGCAGCAANCACAACAGCGGTTCTATAACATGATGAATGGTTTGCCCTTGACATGTTTATTTGTGCACAGCTGGGACTAAAGGCTTTCTATATATATTTCATAGAAATAAAGTAAGGCTCCTGTAAATGTCACAAGCAATGCAGGCAATGCTCGTGCGAATATTGATGTGCATGAGTCGGGGGTTGCGACATGGCCGTACTGTACATGTGTGTGGCCGATTCCGCGAAAGCAGGTTTTGACAGGCACATAGCGCGACAAGCATGACCCAGGTAGCTGAGAGCGCCGAGCATAAGTTTGCCAAGCGTACACCATCAGCCAGTCGCCTGACATCAAGCACAAGCATTCAGTCAACTACCTGACANTCACCTTCTTGCGCTCAAAACGATTGATGGACACAAACAGCGGAGCAGATGTGATGAAATGTATCAGCTCAGGCGACAGATGCTGCTGCCATTGACTGTGTGCTGTTTCTAGAGCAGCATCTGATGGCACCTGCACTGCTGGGTACAGGACTTCCGGCACAATGTGGCGAGCATGAAGCCTTGCAAAGGTTTGCTGGANCATCACAAAGATGGCTGAGGACAATCCAAGGCGTGTGACCAAGATGGTGGCATATCAGACCATCTGCCAAGTCTGTGGGCTTGTGGCAACCTTGCTGCCTCATCCCTGGAAATGCAAGTACCCTGCTTTCTGCTTTTGTTCTTGCATGATTCTGCAGCAAAACGTACATGTACAGCCGGCTTATCAGCAGCACAGTGTTGTCATGGGACACATCCTTGTGTCAGCCTGCCAGTTTTGCACTTGCAATTTGCAGGTTGCACTCACCATAAATGACGCAAGGTATGTTGTTGCATTGCTTCACAGCAAACAGCAGGCTATGTTTCTGACATCATTCAGGGGCTTGCACTAGAAGCGCTACACAGCTACAAGTGTTACAAAAGCTGCTGCTGTTGCAGGGGTNTATTGCACCTTTGAATGCTTGTCTGCTCTGAGCATGTGCAATCACAGCTTCACAGCTTGATGTGATGGCAGCCTGCATGCACAGCGAATTTTGCATGCTAAGTACGAGCATGACGCAGGCTGGTGTGCAATCAGGCAAAAAATGTATATGCATTGCAACAGGCTTTGCTACATGCAGGTNTGCTTCAAGTGATTTGCAACCTCTCTTAGACAAAATTGTAGATAAAGCTCAGCCTTTAGCACCTGTTCAGAGTGCCCTCAAGCAGGATAACAAACCACCTCCTGCCTTCCGTGCTTATGTTGGCGGTCTCAGCGGCCCAAAGCTTGGATTTGTATGGATCATGTAGGTTTTCATACCCTCCACTTCCCCTGTCAAGCAGTGTGCAGGTCCCACATACTGGCAAGTTCTTGGGTGTGGCGACCAGGCCACTGACTGGAGTGTCTCTGNATACAGGACACCAATAGCCACTGATACAAAATGTCCACAGCTTATGATACGCTATGCCTGCTGCAGATCCAGCGCAGCCCTTTGACTTTCTGATAGCAGGAGAGCTTCTTAGGCAGCCACTCGAGAAGTTTCTGCTTGCACATAATGTGTCAACGGTGTGTGACACATATATACGCTTGTCTGCTGTGTTTCAAGCTCTAGCAAGCTCATTGCATTCATGGTCAAAAGGCATGTCTGCCGACAGGAAACAGTGCTGAACATTGAATACTTCAAGGCTGTCATCCCCCCTCGCCTCAAAAGTGAAGTTCCGCATGATGACTGGTGAGCCCTACAACAAGCTGCAGCTTCAATCTGTGGGGTAGTCCTGATCACTGCACCTGTATGCGACAACCGTGCAGTGCACCGCCATGCATTGCCACGCCTATGCTGTTGTTGGCTTGCTATCGCTTCCTGGACAAGTGTGCTTTGCAGGGTGAGTGTTGTAGACANCGAGTGCACTGAACACCCTCGGTGCACACGAAGCTAACACGCAAAGGTGCTGATGATCATTGTCGGACCAAAGCTAGCTCGAACAAAGCTGCTCCCTTATTGCTGGGGCACCACCAGCCATGTGTCAGATTGCCTTTAAATCTACCTTGCGTTGCGCACTTGCTGCGTAACCCTCCTGCGGAGCCTACAGTTTTTGCCGCCTCGTACGCAGCTATAGCGTCCCTACGACTTGAGATACACGAGGCAATATTCCACAGCTGCGTCACCTTGTCGGTTGATGTGAGTAGCGGGGACGCAAAATGTCAGCTCCCGACTTTCCCATTGATGCAAGTGTCGCATTGCTGGATGACGAATNGTGAACCCGATTGTGCTTCATCAGGGCACACAAACACTTCACATGTAGCCTGACATGCTTGAACTGATTGCTGCATGGCCTATGGAGGCAGCATGGCTTGTTGCCTGTAGGGGGTTTGACCCAGTAGCCCCAGTCATACACGAGTGGACGTATGAGGCCATGGCCTATGACCTGCTCAATTTGGATGGAGAAGTGTTCAGATATGAGATTGAAACTCAAGCAGGTAATGTGACATGCCCATTGCTTTTTGTCATATCATGCAGTGTAACACATACAGTCTTGCGCTGTGGTAAGATCAGCATGAGGATGAGCCATTTGTTGGTTGTGACATGTTGATCAAGCTCTGCTGTGAGCCTCCATGTTCTGTTGTGTGGTCTAATGCCAGTCCCATGATTGCCCTTCACGTATACATGTGGATTCTTGGTTGGTACACTTGTTTAGTTTAGAGACTTGTACCAGACTTTGGAGGACATGCAGACATGTTGTTCATACAATGCTTTTGCTGTTTATCTGCTCTTCATTTGGTGGATGAGCATGAGNTGTGAATCTGTGGTGGCTGCTGTGCTGGCTGAGACTGATGCTGCTGGTCAAAGCCTGCTGCTGTCTGCTGAGGGTNAGCCTTGCACAGGCTTTGCTCAACATTATCACAGCTTTAAAATATGTTTAGTCTGTTGAGTGCAACACTATACCAGCAGCATGCAAAGGCTGCATCAGTCACACTAATTGAAAGAGCCATGTCTCAATGCAGAACCGTGAAACTGCATGACTGCTTTGCTTGTGCAGACAACTGTGCGANCTTTCGACCAGGCGTGACGCGTCTGGTGCAGCATGTCTACCAACAGACAGGCAGGCCTCTCAAAGGAGGTGGCAACAGCCTGTACTACAATCAGATTCAGTTCCGCTTCACTGAAGGAAAGCCGTATACAACAGTTGTACAGATAGCAGACGGNCACATACGGCCAACTTTGCGCACCTTGGACCGGATTTCTTCTGCATCACCGCTCTCCAAAGAACTGCGCACGTTGCTGATCTCTGTGTTAATGGCATCAACCACATTCTGTGGCAACTTGTCCTTGTACTCTCTGACGCTGGACTCAGCGCTGTATATCTGTGTTTCAGCCTCATTCTTGGCCTCAATGCCAGCCTTTCTCTGCAGAGCACAAGTGTCATGCTGTCAGCGAGGACATGTTGTCAAGGGTAGTTCCAAACATGCTGGTTGCCAATACTGTGCAGCCAAGGTAGCATCTGTGGACGTCCTTGGATGGCCCTTACATATACACATATCATGGCAAACAATACTGCAAAGGCAGCAACTGAGCTTTGCGTTTGAAAGCAACTCTGCAGATTACACAGCAGGCATGAAAAGATGGGGGCCACCTCACTGACAGCTACAAAACACGCAAATCCAGCCAGTACATACAGTGGTAGGGCAGCAAGACATGGTATTTGAGAAATACAGAATACGAGCGCTCAAGCTCCTACAGCAGTATTGGCACTGTCTATGCAGTCAGGACCGTTTGCTGAAGTGAAAATGGGGTAGTGTAAAGCAACACAGAAAAATGCAAGCGCTGAATAGCAGAAGCTTACCGATTTGTCCTTCTCAGCATTGGCCTCAGCTTCCCGCACCATGTTCTGGATCTGATCCTCAGACAGTCCACCCGAGGATGCAATGCGTATGCTTTGCTCCTTGTTAGTTGCCTGCACAGCAATGCACGAGTCAGTGTCACAGACTGACTGGGACTGCATGTACATGTGGATCAGCATTGCAGCGAGCCATGCAGTCAAGCTACAAAGCCAAGTCGTGCCAAAGCCGCACATGCATGTCAACAATATTGCCTGTAGCTGCATACTGCCTTGCACCAGAACACCACACATGAAACACATACANGTGCCCCTGAAGACCCCCAGGAATACCGGAAGTATGCCTTTAAGTTGTGGAGCCGCACTCGTGAGGGGAAAGCCGTAAGCCATCCTGCAGATGCCACCTCACTCTTGACTGCCAGTTTGGGACCGCTTGCGTGTCGCATGTCTGGCAGGACATGTCAATCACAGCTTGTTGTACGGGTCACGGCTGAATTTAGTACATTANGCGAAAACGAAAAGCAGGAAGCAGAAGCGATAGCCATTCTGCAGCTGTGTCATGACCATGCACAGGGTTGTATAGTCAAGTAGCCTGTACTGTGCGTCGTATGTTGTGCCTATCTGATTTGATATTTAGCTGCTGGGGCATACACAGTAAGTGCTGTTGATGTCCCACTTGGCCCTGTCATGGTGCATGACTTGTATCTTGCTGCTCAGCCTTAGAACTGCGGCTTAGATAGACATGTCTGGTAATGTTGCATGTTTTTGTGCAGGTATAGCCAGGAACGCTTACTTTGTTAGCTCAAAGGATCGTGTCGCAAGTTGTGATCACACTCAAAAGTCTTGACGCATGATGAGCAATTCAGCTTGACTGCACGTCTGAGGTATCGCCAACATTGCAAATCGGCCGTGCACTCCTGAGGTCATGTTGAACTCGGTTGCAGCTTGAAATAGTACCCAAATTTGCTAGTTGAGGCAGACAGGCCTGCCTAGGTACATGCNACTGCATCTGCTACTGTGACAGGATCATGTGCTGCCAGCCACTCTGCAAAGTACGTGCAAACACAGACTCTGAGCTGTCATGGCTACTCACTTGCGGCAACCACCCTGCCTGAAGTTGTCGCCATGGTCTTGAGCACGATTAGCTGTATGCCATATATGTAGCTGGCAGTCAGCGTGCATGCCAGCAGGGTATAGAGGGAAAGCAGAAGCATGTGCTGGTGTGCTGCCTGCAACTTTGCGTTGTGCTGGCTGCAGGATGTGGTGCTGCATCTTGGCTATGACGGTTGGTGGGAGCAGGACATGCAAGAGCTGCCCATGAAGCGCCNCCGCTACAGTTGATGAAGCACCGAGCAAGGCAGCGGGTGGCAGCGGCAATCTCACCTGAAGAAGAGGGGTGCAGACATGCAGGCATGCCGCACTAAATGGAATGCAGCACCNCTCCAAGTTGGTCTTTAAACATGCAAAGGACCAAAGAACATAGTAGAGATTGTCCAGAACATCCAGTTGAAGCAGCTGATGCTGATCTGCAGGCAAGCACAGATGCAGGCCAGCACAGGTACAAGAAGCAGTAAGCGTGCAGCAGCCATGTTCAAGACAGTTGCCTTAGCAAGTGTAGGTGCGCTTATGCACAGTGTTAGGGACCCACCTGCAGCAACAGGGCAGCCAATCTGTTGCGGAGCTGAGGGGTGGCCGGGGGGTGCTGCAGCGGGCTCAGCAGCATGTCTACCAGCAGACTGGGTTGGGTCTCCTGTGCAGGGCCCCCTGCTGCAGCAGCTGACAAGGATGGGGCCNAGCAGGCTTTTTTGGGCAACGTGCCCGCTGGTGCAAACACCTTGCAGCAGCAGCAGTATGGGNTAGGAAAGTGCCTGTAGACGAGGCCCAAAGATGTGCATAACTTGGTCGCGACCAAAGGAAAGCAGACTGGCAGGAATCTTGCGGTCAGACAGCAGAGTAAGTTGTGGCATGCTACCAGCAATGTTATTTGTCATGCAGATCACGCCAGAGATGGCTTACGCAGCCTCGCTGCAAAGCAACCCATACGCAATGCGAGCCATGCAGCCCATGCAGCAGCAGGCTTNCCTCCCCAACCACCCTTGCCACGCCTTCCCCTCCTGTTACAGCATCTACTGCAATACCATCCACACCCCAGTCAGAGCAGTCCCCCAAATCTTCCAGCTACACCCCTCTGCCTACTTCTCCAGCAGCATCGGGCTCACCTGAGCCAACTCCAGCAGCGGATTCTGTTGCTGAGTCACCTCCTGAAGCCCCGTCTGGCAGCTCAGTCAGCCCACAGCTCCCGTCACCACCATCAGATGGCACATCACCTGCTGCAGCAACTGGGAGCAGTCAGTCTGCAGCACCACAGCTGTCCTTCAAGGGCATGTTCAGCAGTCTGGGCTCTGCACAGCTGGNGCCGTGTCCAGCAAGGAAATGCTAGTGAGCAGCAAGCATGCTTACTGCAGGAATGTAAGTCAAAGGCATGCACGGTGTACAACAAATAGTGTCTTGATTGCAGGAAAAATATATATAACATTGGCTAATAGTGGGTACAACAGTGACTATGTAACAACGGGGGCTCTGGACTGCTGCAGCAACATAACTGGGACACCTGCTTGCGGCAGCAGCAGTGGCATCTCTGTCAGCAACACTCAGAATGTCAGCATTGCGTCGCAGACATCCTATCAGTATGTCTTTGACATCAGTAAGTGTCTGCATGCTCCACTATTTGTTGTGATGCTGCACTGCTGAGCTTGCATACAACAGCTACCTGAGGGAACAATTTGTTGATGACTTTTGTATGTCGACCATGCAGCTATGCGCAAGTTGGCAACTGGTGAGCTTGGACACACAGTGTGCACTCATTAGCTGTTGCGTACACGCTCAGAGCATTGTCGTGCTGTGTTTCTGGCTGTCCAGTAACTGAACCATTTTGTTGTTTCTGATGGATGGCTCTGCTCCTGGGAACATCTAAAGAAACGCAGCTGGGTGGCAGACGANGCTATGCACGTGATGGCAAGTGATGCACGTCAGAAGCAAAGTTGTACCAAGGTGAGCACCATACAGGCAGCAACGTGTTAAGCATAAGGTGTGACCAGCTGACACTCTTGGCAACTATTCACACAAGGCAGGCAGGAAAGCCACCACAAGTCTGCAGCGCACATGCCTATGCTACAGCATACACCGACAAGACATAGCTACAGTGTGAGCACAACAGGTCAAAGTGAGGAGGTGAGCAGTTCACATTCAGAGCGAGCTGAGAGCCCATGCGCTGCTGCAGTATTTTACGATCAAGGTGCAATGACTGGTGTATACAAANAGCAGGCATGCTTACTGTTGGAGCCTGAGATCCAAGCCCCAGTCCTGCGGGGGGTGATGCCACTCCTGCCAGAGGGGCCTGCTTCCCCCCCTCTGCGTACCCACCCTGCGCGGTGACTCAGCACTGAAGAAATGCAACAAGACCTGTGGCAACTGATGATGTTTGCCATTGCAGCATGTGCGTTGGGGCGTGGGTTACCATAACGCTGTGTGTTGACTGCCTTGCACTGCGTGCATACAAGCCGCACAAACCTTGCTGCAATCCCTGAAGCGCCTGGATGGCAAGGCATGCTGTTGCAGCTGAAGAAAGTTTTGNGTATACAACATCCTTCACACATACCAGGACCAGTCATGACACATATGTCTGCATGACAGCTCTTTCCACACAACGTCCGCTCAAGGCCCAGTGGCTCATCATTGGCAGATCCCAATGACTCAAAGCCCAATCATGGCTCGAAAACACCTTTGAACACAGGCATGCAGGCTTCGGATGCAAGCAATCAGCAGCAATACCAGCTCACTACCAATCACAACNGTCAATGCCGTCTTAGCCACAAGGCAGAAAAACACACTGCGTCCTGCAACAGCTGTGTCATGCAAAAGTAGAACCCGTGTTAGTCAGGACATGCATGCAGGCTGATGGTGAATTCGTTCATGCTGTTGCTGCAATTGCTGACAATGTCACAGACCTGGGTAGGGCTATAGCAGTGCCATACAGTAGCGTACATCAAGCAAATCGCTGTGTGTATGTATGTTCCGACATGCAGACAGAGGCGCATGCCCCAAGGAATGCTGTAGGTGCTTCTTGATCTCCACGCATGTTCAGCTTTACCAGCTGGAGATGGGCAAAAGCCATACGTTTGGGGACCAGCTTTGGCAGCAGTGAAACCTGCTTGTGGAGTGTGACATTCAACTGACACTCACAGCGCTCCCTGAGATGTCAGGTTGCAACTCATGCAGTACATGATCTTTTCACGATTGCTTAAATGTAAGCCCTGCTGTGTAACTCTATGCTTGTGGGTACTCCATTGCAGCTGGCAGTCAATGCAAAGACATCTCATGGGAGCGGCTTTCTCTGCAGGCGCATGCAGATGCTTTGGGGTCTTGGGGTGACAATGGGGCTGCTGCAAGGCGGGCCTGGGAAGGCGATGGCCGAATAGATCTGCGGAGCGTGACTAACTGCCTGCGCCAGCTGCCCTACCATGTGGCCTGGCAGCAGGGCTACAGGCAGGCTGCCGGGGTTCTGAACCCCACTGTGCCCATCGACACTGCACTGGAGACTTGCAGAGAGCTGGGTGAAGGTGAGCGCTGCACCAGCTGTCTTGTGCTGCCAAGCTTCAGGCTTGGGCAGATGCGCAAGAGCTTGCATTGGCTGACAGGGGGGGTCATCCAATGCGGTGTTGTGATGCCTTTGACACCTTGGTGTTCAACCATACTGTTACAACGCTGTCCCTTGCTGGTGATGCCGTTATGAACTTGCTTAGCCATGCTGCATGGTTGCATGTGCCATCTGTGTCATGATTGTGCAGATAGAAACTGGCACTCCATGCTTAGAATGCCCCCATTGTTGCCGCATGGGTAACAAACATTAGGGGTGCAGGGTTCTGCTGTGACGCAAGATGTTGTGTAGGGTTTGGGCCACAAAAGTTGGCAGTTCTGGCTGCCTATACCTTACGGCAGAATCTGCTGGTGTGGCTGACGCAGCACAAAGCTGAGAAGGAGGCCACTGCAGATAGAGCGCTGCCCAGCAGCACCTCTGCCACCCGCCAAGCCTCTGCACACATTGAAAGAGCAGCAGCAGCAGCTGTTGCTGAAGCTGCTCGCCTGGGTCAACAACAGCAGCAACAGGCTCCGTCTGCCCCTTCACAGCAACCAGCACTGATCTTCAGTGATTCCTTCATCTCAGGGCGGGACTCCACATCTAGCCAACCACCTCCATTGCATATGGCTACAGCACAGCAACAGACGGGTGCACCACTAGACTACCCCGTGTTCAGCACGGAGGCATTTCCATCAACAGGCTCAAGGCCGACATCTCCCCAACCCCTGTTGGGCAACATGCAAACTAGCAGCTTCTCTGGAACGCCGCCCTTGAGCCCACCAGTAAATGTGGGAGGGACTGCTGGGGGGGCTAGACCCAGGAGAGCCCCACCCCCACCCCCNAGAGCATCGACAAGCAGCTGAGCAAGGCTGGCGCCACCAGGCAACAGCAGCTGGCTGCGTTGGATGCCCTGCCTGCGGTCTTCCATCAGGAGCTGGGCAAAATGCTGGATTACCCTTGGGCTGTTGCAACTGGCCGAGACATCAAGTGAGTCATGCAGCTGCTTGTGTTCATAAAGGTTGCGCCTGCTTTTCGATGCGGCTGTACAAGTGGCGTAGCACTGCTGGGAGGTACGGTCTTTTGCAGGTGGTGCTGTCCTTTTCAGCCGCCTGTTTTGCTGTTCTGGTGCTACGGGCTTCAGCTCATGCGCCCACAGCGCTCCGCATCTGCTTTGTGCTTTCGCTTGTGACATTTGCATGACTGTGTGATGGTCTGCAGAGCTTCAGGCATTATTGCACTTGCTTCTTACGCAGCAAGTATTCACTAATCTGTACAGCAGCAGCAGCAGCACCAGCAGCAGGATCATCATCAGCAGCAGCAGCAGTCAGCAGCAGCAGCAGCGAGACGGAAGATGCCGACTCCAACAGCAACAGCAGCAACAACAGCAGACATACAGCAGCAGCAGCAGCATAGCAGCAGCAGCAGGCGTGCCATTTCTGCTGTGCGCTTCTGAGTCCATTGTTCGTATGGGGACACGTGTCGGTGCTATCTGTCCAGTGGCCAGGTGAGCACTTGGCAAGTTCACACCAACAGCCCTTGCTTGGCTGTGCGCTGCAGAGTGTGGGTCTGCTATATCTTCTCCCTCAGTCCCGCTCAGCTTTAGCTCAAGGCCTAAGCGGGCGCTGCCAGCGGCAAGGTTTTTGACAGGAAATTGCATGTCCTGAGCTGTTGCTAGCGTCTGAGTTGCTGACTGCGGGATGACGGGGTGTCCCAGAGGGACGACCTGATCGTCAAGCACTGCAACAGTCCTTGCAGGTGGTGGCTGATGTGGGGCAATGCCAGTCGCATCAGGTCTTGGCTGCTTGGCTGCGTCAGGGGCACAGTCTGCTTCCTCTGCAGGTGTAGCCTCAGCTTCTGCCATGGCAGTGTCATCAGCCATGAGTGGCANGCAACAGCATGTCTTCCTGGGCCATGGTGTACTGTCCTGTGACCATGTCAGCTGCGTTGCCCAAACTTATACAAGTGTTGCCTCCAGGCNAATTCCGCTTGCTATCGTCTAACGTGACAGCTCATGCCTAAGTGACTTGGGCAATGTCACACAACACCGGCCAGCGCTGTCGTACTGAGGCGCATGTGAGCAACATTGCTCAAACACAGCATGACTGCAGGTCCTCGAAGCANGTGCAGGAGTAGCATATCCTCCAGAGGTGGACCGTAAGGTATTCGTGGGGGCTGACAATTGCACTGTAGAGACATGACCTGCCTGCTGCTGTGTTGCACTTGGGTTTGGTTGCACCGCGTGCTGTGCCTGCTGCTGAGGCGAGTCAGTGAGCTGATGCCGCTGCTTGAGCGCAGTGCACAACACCGACACGCGCCTCATCAACCAGGTTGTCATCCTGGTCACCAGCGCAGCTTCTGCTATTGCTTTGGTTGCTGCTTCAGGAGAGGTCATCTGCTTGAGGCGCTCCCTGCAGTGAGTGCATCCCAGGCGTGCATAGCGGCACTTGGAACAACCCAGCTTTGGTGAGAGAGCTGTTGGCTGGTTTGGCAGGCTGCCCACAACCTGCCTAGATGATGTTGGGCCTGCAGCTGACTGTGCATTTACTGNACAACAGCTCTCACCTTTTGGCGTCTTGTGCTGCTAACATTGACAAGTATCAAGTCTGGGTCACATTGTTGTTTGGAGATGGCAGTCACACTGCACATATCAATTTTCTTGAAGTTTTGTGGTGTTGAGCATGGGAGTATACTGGAAGCGCTTTACCACTTTACGCTTGGATTAAGTTTGCAGGGGTAGATGGGCGTTCAGCTCTGCCTCTTTCACGGGTTGTCAAGCATCTGCTCAGACAGNAACATTGTAGCAGCACTGTTGATTACGTTTGAATGGAGTGATTGGTAAGCACTGATGGGTAGGCCAAAAGCTCAGCAGCATCCTCTCATTTGGTGTGTGCTAACCAGGCGCAACTCCTCGCTCTGGTGGATCCAGTCAGTGTATGTTCACCCTGACCACCGAAGACAAGGCTACTTCAAACAACTGTATGAATATATACGGAAAGCAGCGTTACAGGCCGGAGCTGGCGGACTCCGTCTGTATGCCGACACAACAAACATCAAAGCACACAGAGTTGTACGTCTGCGCAGCATGCTCACAACTTCTGTGTTATGTGTGGCAAGCACTGAAGCTTGTCCAACCAAAGTGACTAGCATTGCACAAATAACTTCACGATCTGCTCACAATATACACTGTGTTGCAGTATGAAGCAATGGGCATG
This sequence comes from Trebouxia gelatinosa, assembly GCA_000818905.1. Classification (NCBI taxonomy): domain Eukaryota; kingdom Viridiplantae; phylum Chlorophyta; class Trebouxiophyceae; order Trebouxiales; family Trebouxiaceae; genus Trebouxia; species Trebouxia gelatinosa. The sequence goes on from KN805357.1 coordinate 727,867, forward strand.
ACCAGTCATTACAAGGTATTTGAAGACATGTTTTGATGGAGATATGCCCGGGGCATGTTTGGCAGTCAGTTGCTGGTGATGAGTCAGAGCTCAAAGTGTACCAAAGCTGGGACTTGCAAAACAATGCGGCCAGCCAACATGGTCAGCAACACAGTCCGGCTCAGCTTTCTGCATGGGCTTTAGTGTCAGGTGCGGCACCTCCTAATGAAAGTTTGACCATTGACAGTGACCTCTAAGGTATTATCTTTCACAACGTTGATCGTGTTCAACAATCTGGCAACTCAGTAAGTAGGCTAGCTCAGGTGTCAGGTCTGCATGCGTGCGTTGTTGGTGGCACTTGGAAGCGNGATGTCCAGCACACTACACTGTAAAGTACACATCTTGTGCAAAGAGGTCAAGTATGTATGAGGGCCATGCAGGGTTACGTGTTGCTCTCTGCACAACCATGAGATTGATGCTGCCGGACCACAATGGTGTGTGTGTTGTGCTGCAGTGGGCATGGTATCTGGCATGTTTTACTGCTCTAGCTGCAGGAGCCATCATGTTTGGTGGATTTGCGTTGTATGCACGGAAGCGTAGAATATTATGGATCCCAATCCCAGCGCAGGATGCACATTATCGGCTGCGACCTGACAGTCAGAAGCACGTGCATGACCTTCGTCTGCCACTGCTTGCTGGAGTCATATCACACCGATAGTGGTAGCTAGTGTGTGACATGCTGAATGGACCACGTTCTGCAGCTAAAATTGCGTTTGCTCATTTGCAAAGTGCAGATCGGACCCATTAATGCATTACACACACAAGAACATTGACTATTGAGCTCAAAACCACGTTGACTGACTGGGGATTGCAAAGTACTCGTGCAAATCGAGCCTGCCCAGCACATCTCGACCTTGCAGCTTGACCATCTAAGCCGGGAAAGGCTGTCCGGTGGTCATATAGCAGAAAGCTGCACTGATTACAGGACCTGGTACAGATCACCATGCCGAGCTTACAAGATCTGCCTGCTGTAAAAAGGTACCATCCCTGTGCTTCGCTAACCCATCACCAAATGACTGACAATGGCACATATTTTGACAAAGCAATCAATTGCCAACACAGAAACAAGTCTGTGTACTACTGCAATACTAATAATTACATGTCACCACACAGCATTGCTTCACTTCTTGGCATCAAACTTCACTGACTTGCTGTTGACACAATGCCTNGATCCTGTGTTTGCATGCAGCTATGAAGCAGCTAACACAACATAGGCTCAATTGCAACATGCACAAGCAAAGTATATGGACTGTTTCCCCTGGCGATTTAAGCCTATTTATGCGAGACCTGCTGCTTGTCATGATGCTTTGCATGTGCTTTGCAGTACAGGGTCCCACAGCAGATGTGCTGTGAGGCAGCGCTGTACATTTTGGCAATATGCAGCCAGAGCAGATGCAGCAAAGTTATTCAAGCTTTGGTATGCAGATGGTATGCAGATGAATTATTGCTGAATATGAACTATTGCTGACTTAGAAAGATGAAGAGTTGCAGATGACAGTCATACTGACCGTCCAGAGCTTGGAGAAGGCTGGTAATGTACATTGCCTAATTTGCTGAGGGGTAATGCTGTCCTTACGGCCGTATACAGATATTTGCACAGGCACCTGGCTGTTATGAGTTTGCAGCTCAGCTGCTGTGAACATGCCCTGCCTTGGTCCGACAACCCCCTGCAGAGTGCAGCAAAGTTGTTGCNGGGAGGCACAGAATAGGGACTCAGCCCAAACTGGGCATTGGCACAAGTGAGCAGGCAGTAAGCCAAGGCGATCCTNACTCTGCGAAGATCTTCTGGAATTGGACAACGCAAGCAGGCATGGGATGAGAGCGCACGTTGTCTTGGCAAGAAAGAACAATCACATCTCTTGACATAAGCCAAAAACTACACAAGAAACAGTACGAAGCTAAGGTCATGACAATGCTGTGTTTCACACTTCCCATTCAATTGTTTCTGCGAGCAAGATACACTGTGAAATCTGTTTGTGCTCAGCTGACTGCAAGCCGTGTTGAACTACTGATTACTCCCAAGAAAACTTGATGAGGTATGTCATTTGCAATTTAAGTTGACCAGGCACTGCCCAATTCCAGCNCTAAATACAGTGCTGACTGATTCTGTAGTGCTGCTGCATGCTCACACTGCAAGCATGACATGCAAGTGCCTTGGAAGTGTGCTGCTGAACCTCACAGACTGTGTTCGCCCGCACACATCGGCTTTCTCACGCTTGCCTTGCACATGTGTGCCTGACAAGCCTGATGGATGTGCCTTTGGCAGCAAGCAGTGTAAGGACAAACTGAGGGACAGCATGCTGCCCATGTCATGAAGGAATGTCAGAAATCCGGTTGCAGACCGCGGATCTAGATGATGCAATGCCTAGAGCTCTTGGCTCCTTTTGTTGCATGTGCAGATACAGACAGGGCAGGAGTAGAAGCAATGATAAGCAGAGAGGCCATGACTTGCCATTGCACTGTGACAACATGGCAGGCTACACACATACCAGGATCAACCTGCATGCCTGGACATAGAGCTAGCAAGATGCATAATGGCTCTGATACAGTGCAGGCACATGCTTGCAACAGCGGCAGTTGACAATGTATATATGGCGTGCACACCAATGCTGAAGATGGTGCTGCTCCACTGTCCTTGTCCATCTTGGTCAAGGACTCCAAAAGTAGATTCCTGCTTTCCAGCTCTGCCTGGCGTGCTTTTGTTCTTGCAAGCTCTGTCTGGGCACGCACAAGTTCTGCTTGCTGAGCTTGAGACTTTGCCTGAGCATCAGCATTTCTTGAGCTGATTTGCTACACTTGTATGCCTAATGCCCAGCTGCTGACATACACATGTATGCAATGCTGCTCCCTCATGTAGACTGTGTACCTTCTGTTTCTCACGGAAGCGTCTCTGGCTTTCTCGGCCTTGTAATAACTTCTTCAGTGAAGTGGATGACGGTCCTGAGGAAGTGCGAGCGGTCTCTAGAGGTTCCCACGTGGCTGTGGCATGCGGCTCCGATATGGGAGCACTGCCGGCACTCCGCAGCGGAGCAGAAGCCGGTTCAGGAGCAGATGCTGCGGTTTCCATACTCTCGCTTTCCAGCATATCAGTGGTGGTATGCCTTTGTAGATGCAGACCTTCGAGAGGGTCTCCGATACCAAGCGATCGGTCGCTTTCCGCAAACTCCTCTTGCAGAAAAGCATCGAAGTCCCCAAGCGTAAAAGCCGGCTCGCCTGGTGTCGACAAATCTGAGGTCTGCCTTTGGTCTGCAAGCGCCTGCCAACATTCCTCAGGCTGTCCGAGCTGTGCCTCGTACCAGTCTTGCAGCGAGTCCCCCATGACGGCACACAGTGCCCGCTGNGCAAAGCTGAAGCTCAATGCAGCCTGTGTACAGGCTACAGGAGGCTTCCTTGATGACTATTGATGCCTACCATGTCATTCCTGAGCAAATTAACATGGTAGGTGCCAACAGTCTACCAGGAAGCCTCATGCGTGCCGTACACACACAGACTGGGCATGAAGCACTGCAGATGGCCGGACAAAATTCAAAACGATTCTGCAGCCTACACGTAGCTGTGAGTAGATGTTGGGCACCACAATTGCTGTGCATCAGTCCTCTGCATTGACCCTATGTTTCAGAATGTGCATTGAAAGCTGCCTTGACTGGGTACTTTCTCACTATGCTGGCTATGCAACATACACATACACCACACACATACTGGCTATACAACTTGCAAGACTTACTGGTTCACCGTCACCAAACACAAGCTGCAGGACAGCTACATCTCGATCCTCATCGTACCCCAGTACTTTGGCAGGGAACTCTTGACCTCCCATCAGAGTCACCTGCAAAGCCTAGCAGCTGATTGCAGTGTCCAGTTATTTGAATGAGCTCTACATAAACCACTTGTTGTTGCTGTTGGCTGAGATGTTACAGTGTCATTAGCATGAGTCAGGATTGCAGCAGAGTGCGTATATCAGTCAGTGTGAAAATACAGTATTCCTGGCACAGCACAACTGCAGAGGAAATTGGCCCATGATGTCCTGCAAAGACCTGGCAAGCATGCCCTGGATTGTATACCGCAAAAGGTCTACAGCGCTGGTCGTTCCTGAAGGTGCTTGCTAAAGTAGAAGTGCTGCTGTGGGCAGGCTGTGTCAGGAACATCGCGCACTTCCAACTGACACTGCCTTGCAAACGTCTGGCAGTCGGTACCTGGAGTTCAGAGGCACCCCGAATGACGTGAAAGTTGCTCACAATGCGGCCTTGCAGGTCCCAGACAAGACCAGAGCCTGCTCCTTGAGGGATCTCAAGCATGTCCAGTGTGTAGGCATCTCGCCTATGCACCCCGCAAACACGTCAGCATGAAGCTTTGAGAGCCATGCATGTAGCCTGACCAACAAGCTTGATTGGAAAAGTGGCAATGCATACTGTATGAGCACAACGGGGCACAACATGTCAAACCTGCTTGCCAGATTTGTGATGAACACAACTGAGGGTGTGTTCTCACGAAAAAGCTCAGTAATGCTTAGCTCATCTTGTGTCAATCTAGTTCGAGCTTGTGCTGTGTCCAGAGGCGAGACAGTCAGAACAACCTGAAGCAATCAATCAAAGGTGAGTGACACTGCAAGAGTGTCATATGCTGTGAGTACACACNAGACAAGCAAGCACCATTGCACTGATGCTGCTGAAAGCGTCGATGTGCAGTAGACGGGCATACCAAGGAATAAGTTTGGTCAAGCAGGAGGCTGCAGGCAAAGGTTGACTGAGAAGCACATTTGCACACGAGCATGGCGCTGCAGGATGAGCAGCCATGCCGGCCAAGTCTTGCCAGGGGGAGCAAAGCACTGTCAAAACCGTGCTTTGCTCACCGTGCAACCGTGCAAAACCGTAGGTCAGCACATCTGGAGGCAAGCTGTGTCTGCTGTTCTTGGGCGAGCAAGATGCTCAGTGATAAAACATGCCAGACGCACTTTAGCTGCAAGCAAGAGCATGCACTGGCTGTGATGGGGNCTAGGTGTTACATCAACTCTTTCCATTGCACAAGTGCTGTCATTATTCCATGATGTGCTTACCATGCTATATGCATACGAAACAACTGGTTGCAGCCGTGCAATGTGTAGGCCTAGGCCACAACCATGTCTGCTCCATGGTTGAGGCGATATGCAAAATGCAACGAGCTTGAGGCAGAAGAGTTACGGAGTTGGCAGGAAGGANAGTGAGCTGTTGTCCTGCCTGTCCTGTGCTGTGTTGGTCGCAGCTGCCGAATCAGAAGAGTTACGGAGTTGGTAGGAAGGACGGAACCGTGTTATGACGTGCTTTCGGCGCGATATGCTCCAGTGCCGGGGTAAGCCACAGCGGGGTGTGCCCAGTCGCAATGTAGCGAAGAAGGCCGGTACCCCGACCTGCAGCTGCAGGTTTCCGATCATGCGAATGCTGAAACAAACCCCTTCAAGACGATGCCGACCGCTTCGCCAGCATTCGCTGCGTCATGACAGCTTACCGATCACACAGCGCTCCGGAACCATCACAATAGCCGCAGGCCAGATTTGGTCACAACCGGTGCCCGCTCATAGTAGTGGCATCTGATTGGAGCGTCTGATGCCATCAATGTTNCTTGCATAAGCCGTGACTGCTGAGACCTTGCGTGGTAACAGGCCTCATTGCCTCATTTCTAGCTGACATAGGTTGCACGAAGGCTGATGCACATGACAATGCGCCCCTGGACATGATCTGGACTTGAATCAGTGCTGCTGATTGTTAGTGTTTGAAGTTCAGTGCACTGCCACTGAAGGGACATCCCTTCCACAAAAGTCACCTCCATCCACTCTGTCAGCTTACATACAATGCGTGTCTGTGCGCATGAATGAAGATGATGACAGAAGGCNATTCCGATGCTTGATTCAGTACCAAAATCATGCGATAATCAACGGTTGAAACGCACCCAGCCACGGCTAGGTACGTGTGTAGCGCGTCTGCGCTCTCCAGTTGACCGCAAACACTTGGAGGGACAATCCATCACAGATGGGATGTTGTCATGCTGCCAGCCTGTGTCGCTGTTTCACAAATTGACCTGGATTCACAGATCGATGCCTTTGTGGTACAAGAGAAGCCCTGGTGGTGAGGTGATGCATGGCTTGCACACACAGCAGTTCTTGCTGTGCAGGGGACAGCGATGTGCATTACAGGGTGGTGCAGCACGTGAAGGCTTTGTTGCTGCATGCACAAACCGAGCAGGCCAGAGCAGTGGCTGATCAACGCATAGCAGCTGCTGAGGCTCTTGCTCTCAGCAACAGGATAGGGTAAGCTACTGGACATGCTACCACAGCAGCAAAAATAACCCACAAAGCTTTTCAGCTACAAAGCTAAGACCGAGTAGCACATCAGCTTACCAACTATACTTTGCTGACACTGCTGTCTCAACAGTGATGCTTGCCCAAGTGCTGCACTACAATCTGTATTCCATTATGCGCATGGCAGAGAGTCGATCAGTTCATGCAGGGGAACACCTCCATGCTTGTCACCTTCTGCAGCTCATGTGATAGCGCGGCATCTGCAGTGCATACCAGCACGTACAAGTCCATTCCTATCTTTGCCATATGTTATTGCAGTTGGCAAAAAAAAACAGCTCTGGCCCATGCAACCAGCTTGCTCTGCACAAGCACCTGTGTCACTCTGTTACATACCAGCCATTGCACTGACACTACGCAGGCCGCTCGAGTTGGCTCTGGAGGTCACAAGCAGCGAAAGAGATGCTGCTGTAGCTGAGCTGGACATAGCTGCCTCCATTGCAGCCAAGAGACAAGTGCAGGTTATGCCTTGTTGGATTGCATGCTGACCTCAACAATGCAACACTGTGTACCTAGGCTCGCTGACAAGACTCTGGCGCATCTGTCAGTCCAGGCACCTCAGCCTGCCACTTTTGACTGATGTTGGCTGGGAAGGAGTCTAGTACGCATTATAGGCAGCCTTCCCGATCCTGCACAAGCCAAATACATGCTAGAAGCTGAGGCCCTTGCACCTGATTGGGAGCTTTCTCTGCTCAACTAGCCATCCTGTTGCAGAGAAAATGCTTTCTTGACTTGCAGCTGTAGACTAGAGCTAGACCTGCTGTGACAATTAGCCATCTTGACATGCATGATGTTGTACAGGCTACCACACATGCTGAGCAGCAAGGTGCCTTGCACACNAGGAGCAGCTTGATCTAGAGATGAGTGGCGACATCAGAAGGCAGGTCTTGCAAGAAGCAAAACACTGTAGAAACAGCTTGAAGATGCCATCACGTTTGACAGTGGTAGCTTGCTAGCCTTTGCATTGCACACTGTCAGACTGGGCAGTGTTTCGAGGATAAGATGATTCTGCTGGACGGCAAGAGCACAGCCAATGACAGGCAGATTCAATGCTGTGTCTTTTGAGGGTCCCCGTTTCGTACAGGTTGTCTCTAAGCCAACTTTGCAAAGCCTGGCAATAAAAGCAACAGGCAGTGCATCAGAAGGTACAACTGACCTTCAGAGAAGAGCATGACTTCAGCAACAAGGGCATNTAACAGGAGCGCATAACAGGACAACTTGCTGATAAGGTCTCTTCGTCAGCAAGTTCTGCATACTGAGTGAAGCCTGGTGTCAGCACAGAGGAGCGCACACAGCATGCACAGAAGCTCCAAGATCCCAAAGTCTATCAGACCTCCCAGAGGCAACTTGCCATATGCTGGCTATCCAGACAAGCACCCATACAAGACTGGATATGGCCAGCCTGGGCATATTGCAGACAGCAAGTTTGCAGTTGTTCTGGCTACGATGGCAAAGATGACGTGCAAGTGGCCAATCTGGTTGCAAATCAAGATGACCAGAGCCACAGTGTCTGGTCTTTCTCAAGGCCTGGCTTACGGATGTGCACTGGGGACTATTGTGGGTGTGGAGGAGGGGTACAGCCACACTGTAGCCGACATGACTTGCACACAGGTATACTGTGCATTGATGTATGATTTGTACCTGCTATACAAGTTGCACGTATGGGAATATGACAAAGATCAGGGTCAAATTGCATGCCTTAACATATGCTGGTTGTGCCATGCTGCAAAGAAACTGCATGGTCACATTGCCACAGTGGTAGTTCTGCGTTCATGTCTGCAATTTTGACAGCGTAGTTGCACATAAGGAGTCACAGCCTGCGTTGATCCAGTCATGCATGTCATGAATAGCTTCTGCATATCTGGCAGCACCAGGAGCTGGTTTGCAACACAAGCAGCTTTGTTGTGTGTCTTTGCTCAGATGTTGTTTGCGTAGTAGCTGCTGTCCGCGGTGTGTGTGACTGCACTTCTTCTTACACTTGCTTCATCGTGTGATTGACATCATCTTTGTACATGTCGAGATAGGCCAGCACATGCAGACCACAGTCCAAGTCACACGTCATGCAGCATAGCCTGTCTGCTTTGCACTGACTGCACTTTTGCAAGACAAGTGAGCAATCCTCTTAGTTGTGGCACATGCATCGCTGTGCTGGTTATTGAACCATACCCAGCGCACAGTGTTAGTCTTCATGTAATGCCACCTGGTTTAACAACCTTCATTTGGCAGGACAGCATTGTGAGAGGCACAGTCAGAAGAGCATGAGCACACTCAGTTATACATGGCCCTGCAGGTTGAGCTTGGGATGCTCAACAATGTGGCATGCACTGTATCTCATGNAAGCTGTACATGTGTGAGTCTCCCCTGCCAGTTGAATGCAAAGCAGGCTGCAAGGGCTGCTCTGCATGCTTACCCCATTGAGCGTNTGGCCCAGGCAGATGTCACTGTCATGCATTGCCATGAAAGATAATGCCTTATGAGCAGGTTACTGAGCCACTCACCTGGAGCTCAGGGTTGTTCTGCAGCATGAGCCAGACATGCAGGCCGCTCCTCAAGCTGTTCTGCCTTTGTGCCCCTTCGCCTCCCATCAGCACCCACACCTTGCTGGGACCTGCTGGCGCCGGGTAGCCTGGCTGACCATAGCCCCCCGCTGCATTGTAGCCCTGCAACGTGTTCAGTGAAAGACAGGACATGAAGCTTGAGCATTCAACTGTATGGCCCTTCGGCTTTCAGCAGAAGCCACATATAGCGTCTTTCCATTGAAAGGCATCCTGATGTTGTGCTGCAAACTGCAACTAGCCCAGGGAGAAGGTTGAGGTCATGGTTCAGGCCTGTAACCGCTGTAGCGTGTACGTTTCCTTTGATGAAGCCTTTCACTGGCATAGCATCATTTCGTTCTTGAGTGGGATCCAACCCAGAGTGTTGCTGCAATGGAGCGGGAACTTGAGCTGCAGATTGAGCAAGAAGAGGCCACCACAGCTGCAGCCACAGCCAATGCTGGCTCTGCCTTGGTCCATATACTGAAAGACCCAACTCAAATTGGCACTGATCTCTCCCCTTTGCAAGCTGTAGCTATGCCTGGTGCTGCTGGGCCAGCTGGCGGTGCAGAGCAAGCTGGCTATTGCATCCAGCAAGGAGCTGACGCACTTGCATGAGCTTGTACGCAAGCAGGAGAATCAGCACCGCCTGGTGTGTCCCCATGCTCTGCACTTTTCCATGGCTTCTTTGGCTTGCTTGAGAAGGTTTTATGCACATCGCCATCCAAGCACTCACAGACACTCACAGATAAGGGCTGGTGCAGCGCTGAGGCAGCATGTGCAGCCCTTTAGCACACTACTGCCAATGCTCTCCAGTTGGTGGGTGCAGAATGCTGTGCGCTGCATCATGNCAGTAATGAGATGCGGGGTTGTGGAGACAAGCGAGGCCTGACAGCTCCAGTACCTCTGACTTTGAGTAGCTCAAAAGCTATGCAGGAGCAAGATCGATTGACTGCATCTACAGATCAAGTGTCGTGGGTGTGTTGCGCACAAATCCCTACCAGCAGCAAATGCTTGGCTGGGGTTTATTCTGCCCCCAAAACCTGGTTTGCCAGCCAGCAAGGCTGTGCGCTGAGCTAGCATGTGGCCTGCTGCGCCCGCAGAAGCTTGTCCAGCAAGCTTGCTAGTGGCAGGATTGCTGATGTTGGGGGTGAAATTGGTCTGAGGGCGAATTGCATGGGTGTCGTAGTGCTTAGCAGGGTTTGCAAAAGACACGACCAGCTTACTGCCCATGAACTCCTGATCAGTCTCATCAACAGCACGATACGCTCTGCAGCCAGCCACCATTTTGCCATGATATTTGTATTGTTCATGTGGGTGTCACTACACCTGGCCAGCTGATCACAGCAGAACAGCACTGACAGTGAAGTCATGCAACAGGCTAGCAAGGCTGACAAATACGACTTGCCCAGCACCAGACAGAGATGTAACAAGAACGCCTGTTGCACTACACTGAACAAGGCAAGCCTTTNTGCAGGCAGGTTGAGCAGGAGGGTGTAGATGCTAGCTCCTTGCAAGACCTGCTGAAGCATTTCCTGACAGTTGCAGCAGACCTGACCAAGCCAGGTGACAGCTATGCAGCTGCATCTGCTGTTGTTCAGGAGCTNTCTTTGTATGCTAGGGAGTGAGGCACCTCGGTGTGCGCTGCTGCCCTGCCCATGGCAAGCTGTTCTGCAAGTGCCCTGTTGGTTGCAATGCGCAAGTGTAGGCAAGAAAGGGCGTATGGATGATTACCTGGCATGATTACATAAGTCCATGCAGTTAAGTCCATGCAACAGAGTATACCTGTCTCCCCAGTGTCAGCACTGCATGTGTCACATCTGTCAGCTTGGCAGCATTCTGTTAGATTTGTGCACAAACAGCTGAGTCTTCTTGCAAACGTGGAGTACAAACTGCACACAGATGGTTATTTTCGAACCATATGTGCAAGCAGCCTGCGCCTGTTACGCTGTAGATATGCATCCCAAATCAGTCAGCATCAAGCTCATGTATTGGCACTTCCAGAGAGCCAGCAATAGATACCTGAGCTGCTGCTCTTGCCTTGACTGCTGCCACTGCTACTGCCGCCACTGCTGCTGGTGGGTGACTGAGCTGGTGTAGCATTGTCGGGCTTGGCCCCAGTCAGTCCAATGCCCAAAATGGCCAGTGCAGCCACCCCTCCAGCTGCCAGGTATGGTGCAGGTAATCCGCCACCTACAGCCATTGTCAGATCAACATGCCTCAGCATGTCTACTTTTGCACAAATACATGAGAGCATACATGTGATATGTGTAAGCATATTGTGACGGCAAATGCGATTGTGTTGTAGCCAGATCCCTGCCATGCGCACCTACATGGCAACAGCCTCCATGCAGTCAAGAACAAATGTGCCTTTACAAAGAGTGTGACCTGCTACGACATCACAATGCTGAAAATGATTGTCTGCAACACCATGCCATGCAGCAGGCAGGGTGGTCATAGAGTACCTGGCTGCTGTGGAAGATCTGGTGTAGGAGGGCTAGGAACAGAAGGGCTGGGCAAAGAAGGGGTGGAGACTGAGGGGGTCGGCACTGAGNTGCACTGATGAGCAAACACCATGTTCACAAGGTCTGATGCAAGTGGTGCAGGGCTCCAACACTGAGCTAAGGGATCGCATACATGAGATGACAGGGCAGCTTCAGACTGCACAAGCAGAGGCTGGAGCTCTGCAAGGGCTGCATGAAAGTCTGCAGGATGGTGCAGGGCCCTCTGCAGATGCCCTGGTTGAAGCTGCTGTTGCCAGTGAGCGTGCTGCACAGGACACTCGCAACAGGAAGGTGCTGGAGTTGCTCAACAACAAGGTCAGCATGTGCACTCAACCTGTAGTTGCATGCATGATCTGTAGAGCACAATTCAATCATGAATGGCATGTCTGTGCGCAAGACACCTGCTCATCCAGATCAGGCCAGGTAAGCCACATGTGAAATCCTAAAATGTGAGGGTAGGGTGCTGCATCTACTTATTGTTGCAGTATTTGGTGGACTACTTGAGCTCAGCAAGGGCTGAATGTGGGCACACTGAAACATTGTCACATCTCAGCGGAAATCTCCCCGTAATCATGCAGCAGTATGTGCGGGTCTTGACATGGTACTGTATTGCCAAGTCTTTGCACGCTGTGAACCCAGCACACCTGAATNCATACCACAGCACCTATCAGTGACACACTCACGACATACAACAACATTGTAACCTTGCATTGCCAGTTGAAGCACACCTCTGACATTAAGCAGGTGCATCCATTGATGCCTGTGTGCAATGTTGCACAGCTTCTGCAAGGCTTCATTCCCATTGGCCCCAGCCNGTTGACAACAAGATGAACCTTGTCAACAGTAAACAAGGAGATCAAGCAAGAGCCATATGTGAGTGCTAGCCAGACATGCACCAGCACCTGAGTTCCTGCGATGCCTAAGCATGTTGTGACAGGTGGTTTTACAGCAACAGTGGCTGGATCACACGCAGCTCAGACCTGGACCTATGGGATGATAATGATCGTAAATCAGGATGACGCTGTTCAAGTTGACGCCAGCCGTATACATGTCCTGCTTGGTCAGCATTCTGAGCANGCTATTTGCTCCTGCACAGCGATCCATCTGCCTGAAATTTTCAGTAGCTTCGTGCAATTTTGTTACATGCTGCTGCATCTCGAGTAATTGCTGCTGATTGTTGCATCCTAAGCGCTGTACCACATGACTGACAAAATTCACGATTGGTTGTACAAGCTGCACCCAGGTGTCTGGCTGCCATAAGTCTCTGTCCTGTCTCTGCATTCAGCATGCCAAAGTCACAAACAGCTGTTATCACATCTTGTACAAGCTTGTCCTGGCAAGCCTGGCAATTACATGGGACTGCATGAATCGCAATTGCGCTGTCTTGTGTATAGGTGCTTCAGCAACTGACCTGGTAAACAGGCCTNCTCTGCTCACGTGTCAGCAGGCCATAGTGCCAGCGCTTGAGTTGCAGCAGATACCTTGACATAAATCGAGGTGCTGCGCATGCACAGCATACCCGTTCCCGCAGCTCCGCGTTCCAATGCTGTGTGGCAAAGCAGGCATGCCCATGCTGTAGATGGACTGATATCAGACGTGCATAGCAAGAGCATGGCATGCATGTGCATGAGCTCTGTCNAGATTGACAAAAGTCAAGAAGGCACAGGAGCCAACCATGCCATCTCAGCACTGAAGTTCAAGATCCTGCAAGAATTCTTGGAACTTGGCTGCCATGTGCTCCTGAGTGACGTGGACATCGTCACCCTCCAGGTATGATCACATAACGTCAGGTTTGCATGGACTTCACGAAGTCCATAGACCGTATCTGTACATTCTGATACCATGTTGCTCCCCTGGCACCAAACCGGTATGGTGTGCATAGGCATCACTTGACATGAAGTCGTCTAAATACGTCCCCTCCTGTGTACGTATGCAGCAGACTTGTGGCAAATGGCACAGGTCTAGTGCAATGCAGAATCAGCTGTTGCTGATAAGGGGTTGCACAAGCTTCGCCACATGACAGTGTGTCAGAACATGCTTGGATGCTTACATTGCCTGCATTGGCACAGCATGGTACTGTAGTGCAAGTGGTCTTGTGAGTGACTTTGCAGCTGCAAGGGAGTCATTAGCATCAGATAGCAGTCTTGCACCAGCTGACTGATGCAATGCTGTGTGCAGAACCCATTTGACCACCTCTATCGGGATCATGATATTGAGGGCATGAGTGACGGGTGCGTCCCAAAAACTCACACTGACTGCAGCTGCACGCAGTACCNGCCGTACATCAGGAGACGCGCGAGGCTTGACTGTGCTTTGCAACGCTACACCTTTGGAAAACAACGCGACTGGCTGCAAATGCAGCCTCCTACACACCGACCCGCAGAGACCAACGTCATATCGACCGCGGGCAAGGGAGAGAGCCGCAACGTGGCACTGCACACAAAGCCGTGATAACGCAAGCGACATGCAAGCCTCCTTACGGACGGGTATAAACCCGTAGTGGCCTGGTGTTTGCCCAACCTGCGCAGTGGCTTTGAGACCGCCCTTCCTGCACTGGTTTCGGAGCAGCAAGTTTCTATTGCGTTTTCACACAACACAGTCAGACCTGTGTCCTGCAATGACAGATTATCGTGTCTGGCAGCCAGCCACACAAGGTGCTGCACAAGTACGAGCTTTTCCCTTAAAGCCCTTGAACACGTGCTGTTGCCTGACATGGGTCTGATCTGAACATGCTGAAAGTATAGCACAGTCATACGTCGGTGTCACACTGTCAAAACAAGTCATAGGGTGGACATGCCAAAAGTCGACCAGGCATGGTGGCGGTCGAAAAACACGTGGCTCTCATCATTGACTTCCTGTGCAGCACCCAAAATGTATGGCCAAGTCAGAAACAGTGCCTTCCTATACAAGCCGTGTCACGCTGCCACCATATCTGTCCACTTTGTCCATATAAAGCTCCATGGGCTTGGTGTCTTTGCCTTGCCGCCTCCACTCATCAATGCACACATCAGCATACTTGTGAAAGGTCTCATCGTCCTCCTGTATCATGTACCTCCTGGTGGCATCCTCCTACAACCGTGAANCCCTGATGTCATCAGGCAAGGGTGTGTAATGTATCGCCATGTGGCTTTCAGCACACAAGTGCCCTATCTACAGATCATCATCAGAAATGACCAACATGTAGCAGATGAGCAGCAGGGACACACGCCACCTAATCTTGATCTTGGCATGTCCTGCAGGTGTAGATGTGCAGCGAGATGTGCTGGACTTGATGGGCTTCCAACCTGTGATGTCAGATGTACAGGAGATGGACTGTAGATGTTTCAACAAGTGAGAACCACAGAACCCGCCAAGCTTATGTTAGCAGTAGAATCCCCTGCATGGCAGGTGACTGATGTCAAATGTGTAGGCTATGTGTTCTTGTTGAGCATCAAGTACAATGAATGTGTCTTGAAACACAAGTTTGTACTGCTGTCCTGGCCATGTTGTGGGTTGTGTTGTTCGTCATCCCTGTTGCCACACACCAGTCGCACTGCCTTTGTACATCATGTCCTTTGAGTTGATCAAGCGTGTGATCACATGTCATGATGACTGCGTTCAGACAATTTGGAACTGGGTTGTATGTTACAGCTGAATACTGAGAGACTGGTAGCAAAATTCATGGCCGTGTTGCACAAACGGTGGTTTATACCAACAGCTCACTCTCAGTAAGAGTCAGTCTGCATGCCTTGCTGTTCAGGCAAGTTTTGCACTATTTGGTGCCACCAAAATGACCCATTGCAAGATAGCAGTGACACCCTTTTCAGGACATCGTTTGCACCAGACAAGCATTCCTGTTGCAAGTANTGCAGGGGGGGAGATGACAGGGTGCAGAGACAAGGTTTGAAGGTAGATTGCATACCTGGACAGCATGAACCAGACCAAATTTGCCGTACTGAGCCTTGTCCATGCACCCGTGCAACAGCTCCCCTTGGTGGAACAACAGCTCTGTCTCCCCACTAGACTTGCCCCAGTAATCGGCGGGGGTCTTCCCTGGGCAAGTGAAGGTCAGGGGGGGCTTGCCCCTTGTGTAGAATGCCAGGACACTGGTCACAACCNCCTGTTTCCAAAGCTGCTACGCATGTGGGTGCTTGGGTGCCAGCAGACACTGACACCCTGCAGAATAGGCAGGACTATACAGCTGACCTGTCTGCTCCTACAGCAANGCTTGAGTGCGCATCAAGCAAATCTTCAGACGGTACTTCTCCTTCTCAAACAAGGCTGTCACCTCATTCCTGTGCTTCACCGACAATCTTGCTGCCTAATCTTGCTGCACAGCTCCACCGCTGCTGACAGCCATTTCCATAAGGGTCTTGCTATCCTGTGTTCGGAGTTTCACACAATCGAGAATTTATGAGTTGCAATATTACAGGATTCAATGACGAGCTCCAGACACTCCTGTGAGAATGACTGGGGGTGGAACTTCGCTGTGACTGAGCTTGTTTCCTGTCCATATTGCAGGGCTTCAGACTGGACTGCATGCACCCAATACACTGATGCTGCAGTTGTGAGCACTACTCTCAGCATGCAGATAAAGATTCCCAAGCATAAGCTACCCTCAGCACTCACCTGATTGCTGGTCAGTCACCCACAATATTTAAAAAAAGGTTCAAGCCAACAACAGCAGCAAGGGCTTGTCACCCTCCACCACCTGCTGGCACCAAAGCACATTGCAGTCAACAAGGTACACACCTCAAAAGCCACTCAGGGCTCCCACCTGAATAACAGCATCAGCACAAAGTACCACGTGCTATGCATGCCAAGTGTAGGACTGAACACAGCAAACGTGCTTGACTGCATGCTNGTGTTGCGAGCACTGGTATCATTGCTATACAGATCACTCCTTCACTGATGCACACTGTGCATGACTGCCAACACACCTGTTGTTCTGGTGCGTGTGCGGTCAAGAGGGGAGGTGTCGCCTGACAGGGTATGGGTTTTGCCTGACCCAGCCTGCCCCAGGGCCATCAGCACACTGTTGTGCCCCTGCAGAACCGCTTGCACCAGCCC
The DNA here is from genome assembly GCA_000818905.1 of Trebouxia gelatinosa. Lineage (NCBI taxonomy): Eukaryota > Viridiplantae > Chlorophyta > Trebouxiophyceae > Trebouxiales > Trebouxiaceae > Trebouxia > Trebouxia gelatinosa. The sequence continues at coordinate 744,321 of KN805357.1, forward strand.
TTCAGCTTCAGCAGCAACCTCCTCAGGGCTGCTGTCTTCTGTCAGCACCTGCAACACCAACACATTGCTGATGAGCATGTTTGCAGCTGATTTTTGTGTGAACCAGCTGTACCAGCTTCTTGTTACTAGGCAGCAAGTGGACCCTTCGTGGAGTCTGCTTTATTGTCTGCAGCCTGTTTCCANACTCTCGCTCTTTAATGCTGCCTGTACATTTGTACTGCCAGAAGCTGCTGCATCTGTTTGCTGCGTGCCTGCAGCTTGCTCTGATGCTGATTTGAGCGGCATTTCTGAATGCTCCTTGATTGTCTGGTCGTCTGAATGTGCGTGAGGGCTTTCAACATTCTGCTCTGCTTCAGTTGAAAGCTTTGACTGTGCATCCAGATCAGCAGGTGGTGATTGCTGAGCAGCTTGAGAGGTGAGGGTTGAGTCAGGCTGGTCGTCAGGCTCAGCATCATCCCAGGCAAGCTCCTCCTCCTGAGGCTTGCTGGCCCGCCGAGCAAGCTCCATACGCTGCGCATGCCGAGCCTGCACACACCGCTCTTGCACAGGTCGAACAGCCACTCGAGGTAAGAGTGCTGCTGCATAGTGACGGTTACGAGCAACTGAGACAGCCATGACTGGCTGGACCTGGCAATATCAGGCATAGCACAGAATGCAACCAGAGATTGAGCTGACAAGCAGCATGCTCGAGGGAGCAATGGGCGGCAGTGCTGCAGAATGCATGTCAGGAGCACAGCTGAACACATGTTTAGACAAAGATTCAACATGTAGTGAAGGGTCCACGCACAAGCCATAGTGTCCAGAGGTGAACTGATGAGCAACAGAACATGAGGCAACAGATCCTGAAAGCAAGCACATGATGACCCTACATTTGTAGCAGCTACAGAGGGACGCAGACAAAGTTTTACATGTGTGAATTATGATTCGCATGTATAAACANTGCACACGGACACTGAGAGTCAATAACCAATGCAAAACGTTGTGAAGGTGATAATTGGTCGCGCTTGAGAACAGGTACAACAAGCTGAGCAACAGCCCAAACTGACCCAAAGGTTGATGATTAATGATTGACATTGACCCCAACCTGACAACCAGCACACTACCAATAGGCAATGCAGTAAGAGCAATAGGACTGCCTTGGGCAGCAAGCAGTTTAGTTGCATTGCATGGCATCACCATTTGCCAAAATGCACAAGATTGATGTGCTGCCACCCAGCTCCTTGTGTGCTGATAAAGGCCAGCAAGTAATCTTTGCTGGCAACGTAGCTCACCTCTCAGCACTTGCTGATGCCTTGTATGGAACTGCATTGGCAGTTTGCCCAACCCTCTAGTACTCATCTTGCATNCATTTATGCTTATAAGTAGCATAATCATAGCAATCTAATAACATATTTAGAAAATTGTCATGCGCTACATTCCTGCAGTGTCATGTGCCCTGCATATTGGGGGCTACATGTCTGGCCAGCTCTTTCATGCTGCCTGTCACGTGATCCACCTTCTTCTGCACCCATGGGTTTCAGCCATCATCATGCTTTGCAGCCACAATCTGTCATGCACGAAGCTGTCATCACCCACGTGAGTGGCAGCAAATGCAAAGGCAAGATATGTTCACTGCATGGATGCTTGCTCCATATGACCTGCTGCAACATAACAAAGCTCTGCAAGATACATCAAGTAGCCAACAAACGCATTAACTGGTTGGGCAGAGAGAAGCATGATTGTCTTGTGGCTACGTGCATGGCCCTAGTCTAATGTCCTTGCACATGACCCGGGCCTAACACCACGTATCATGCCAATTCTGCAACACATGGCCTTACTCTGTACACAGCACACATGTGTGGTANGCGCTTGGAGCGCTGCTGACACAACTGGAGCAACTTCTGGGCTGTGTAGCAGGTGTACAGTACTCTGACCATCAGCAGGTGCTGAGCTTGACTGAGCAGCAGCAGCTGCATTGTNACATGACTTCGCTGCCCGCCTTGCGCAACATGGTCAGGCCTGATAGCTCTTCGTCTGCAAGTGTCCTGCCTGCTCTGCGTTCATGGCCAGGTTGTTTTGTGACTATCCTGGCTGAGTAACAGTGGCAGCCCTCGAAACGTAAACTGCTGCAGGCGAGGCTTTCATGCAAATGTTTGAAGACGCTGACGATATACATCGAGCCAAAAGGCAGAGTGCTGCAAACCCCTGTGAAGCAGCACCTTCTTTGCCCGAGTCTGTGGTGAGATGCTCTCTTCACTTTCAGCTGTGCTTGGACCAGGTCTGCTGTTGACCTGATGACAGCTGCTGCATCGTGGATACAGACCTGTGAAAGCGAAGATGAAGAAATGCAAGCAGCTCCAGCAGAGACGCTGTCCGATGTCTGGCACGATCAGAGCACCAAAGCAAGGTAATTTATCATATTGAAGGTATCCACCTGCATTTGACATGCTCCTAATTGTGCCTTGCCACTAGGTTATCTGTCTAACATCATGCTGTGACAGTGCAATGCCTCATATAAAAGCATAACTACATGGTCACCAAGCTCAGCGCATCAGCATGTACCTCAGTTCGGGTCACATGACTAGACTTGGTGATGTCGCATACCAACCAGTGGCCATGCGCTATGATACACGTGTCTGCAATGGCGTACGTGAACACAGCAAATCTTGCAGCCAGGCATTAGGTTAAACCCAGAGCTTCGTTGTATGGTTTGGAATACTGTCCAGCAAAGCACAGCATACCAAAACAGGGGAAAGTTTNTCCCACTTTGGCGCCTCTTCAACCCCCCTCAAGGCATACCCTACCCCAGCAGCTAACCCCCCGCCAACAGCTGCGCTTACTAACACAGCAACCCAACTCAGCTGCAGATACATGGCCACCATGACCGGCCCAAACATCATGGATGTCACAAACCAAGGCTTGCTGTAGCATTCACACTCCACAATGGGTATGGTGCCTCTGCACAGCACGGTGAATGGCACTTCACAAGTGTCCAGAGCCCAGTCAAACAGGCCTGCTATGGGCTGCAGCCTGGCTAGCTGATGAGTCAGGCTGTGCCACATGCCTGCTTGCTCTCNCTGAACTTTACAATTAAGTCAGCATTGTCCACAGTTCCACGCTGCAAGATGCTGTCAGCCAGGCACAACATCATAGAAGTATCGTCTGTCCACTCTCCTGGCTCTAGTGTTGTGTGTTCCCAAGGCCCCCCTCCTTCTATCTCCGTTTGTTCACCTGCGGCTGCTCTAAGCTGACGAAGTTGCCGTGTCTGCTCGATCGTGTATTGTAAATGATTGGGCCGCTCCACAAAGGTCTCTTGCGTTATTCCAAGAGCGTCCCCAATAGCACACCCCAAAAGCGTTGCTTTGCATCTGTTCACTTTCTCCTGGTGTGCACGTCTCTGTGACACGGTCTTTGTCATAACGTTTGCGTCTTGCTGCAATAGTCAGTTGGGAACAGCGATCAGCAGCAGACCAGAAAGCAGACACAGTGAAGATGAAGATGAACCCCTGAGTTTGCGTCTGCAGAGACAGCCATGGTAGGGGCTGAAGAAGGTGATTAAACTATGATAGTGATAATCACAATGTGGCTTCTGATAGATTTGCTAAGAGGCAGCTACGGAATGCACATAACAAATGGACCTTACTGAAATCATTCAGTTGCAACTGTCAACATGCAGCCGACTTGCACATAGCAACATGTCAACAAATAAGTTAGGCTCCTACAGCATCTGCTCTCAAAGCACAACGACCGGACCGTCAAACACACTGATGAAGCACCTTGAACGCTTGTCAGGTCATGCAGTACATGCCCTCCAACAGGCCTTGCACTACTTGCAAACAATGGCAAAGAGAGTATGTAAAGATCCTACATCGAAGTGTACAACACCTTGACAACATTGCAGTGTGATCCTGACATGACCNAGTTTGCTGTGGCAGAACAATAAACAGCTAGGCTACAGACTGCATCGTCAAAGGCACAGTGAGACTGCTGTCCATGGNGTACTATGCTGATATTTAGGCATGAAGTGACGGTTGATTGTGCAGTATATGCACTGGCTGCATGGTAGTTCATCACATTAATCTTGCAACATACATTTTTCTCATTCATCACATGCTCCTGGAATGAACATGTCTAGGCGTTGCATGCAAAAGTTGGCAGCCTCCTGCTGAGGCAATGCCTAGTCCTCTTTCCACAATTATTAGCCCACATACCAAACATTGCCTGAGGACAAGGCCGCCAAGTTTTGCATGCAATGTCTGGACAGNGTATGTCGAGGCGATATTTCACATATACGAGCAATACTACTGGTATGCTGGGCTTTTGCTCTTCATCAGCTTTGCAGCCGGCATAGGTGCTGCAGTCATGATACATCAGCGGCAGCTGCAGCTCTACAAGTCGGTTGTACAGCATCATCTTGTCCCCATCGTCCAAGCAGGTCATGTGAGGCAAGTTAGCTGACCAAACAGCCTATGCATTGCCCTGCAGCAGGTACTGTTGATACTGTTGACGATTCAAGTAAACAATTCTGCAAGCTCATTTTCAATCCTGGGGACATAGTGCGCATTACTCAGTGCTGCTGAGGGTACTGCAGCTTCAATAATTCCTGGGATCAACTGCTGTGCCTGCCTGTCACCTCAAGAGTTTGCTGCTGAACTGTGTGCTTTGCAGAATGGTGTCGTCTAAAAGGCTGGTGCCGGGAGATGTCATTGTGCTCCTGAGGGGCAAGGCCACTTGTGACATGGTCCTGCTGCAGGGCAGCTGCCTGGTCGAGGAGTCTGTCTTGTCAGGCGAGGTAGGCTATACTGCTCTGCTTGGCAGTTGCAACGGGAGAAGGTGGACCGCAGTCCTGCTAGTGCGGACAGATCGTGTCTTCAACTGCTTGGCATGCGAGCTGGTGAGCCCTGCCTACCTGCAGGCTTCTCAGTTACGCAAGACCAGCCTTGTGGTGCCAGATGAAAGTCAAGGTGCACGGGCAGTTGCGTATGATCCCGACACCCAGCATTACTGCACAATATATGCTGGTACAAATATACAGCAGGTATTGTACTGCTCTNCAAAGTCTCACCTGTCTTGAACTTGTACATTGTCAAGGGCATGCAAGGGTGCAAATGCTGCTGCAGGGATCAGGTGCTGCAGCANAAGATACCACAGTCTTTGACGATGACTTGGCTCCAGAGAAGAAGCTGCAGGATGCTTATTTCAAAAGAGTGGCAGGGGTGTCGCAGACATTCTCAAAACCCAAGATATTGCCCATCAATGAGAAAAGGCATATTGATCCCAAGAGCAAGACAGTGGTCCCTAATCAAACAAGAGCTGCCTACATTGCCTCGAAGTATTGACAGTGTCATGCTGCATTTGGTCTCTGCATAGCAATGCTTCCTTATATTTTTCAAGCTTGCTTGCAGCCTGTCTAGTAAGTCCTGTGTGCATGCTGATATGGTGAACAGGGAGTTACCCTGAGGTTTTCTAAGTTTTGCCAATCAGTTGCATCCTCCCTGTCCCAGCGGCCAATGCAGTACCAGATCACCCCCACAATCGCCAACATGTACAAGACGAGGGCAACACAGCACAGAAGGACCTGCAAGCAATCAGGAAGCATATCAGCTTATATGGCTGCTGTAAACAAAGTTTGCCCTGAAAACAAGAGGAGATGAGTGCAAATGGCACAATGACTGCTGTTTGCTTGTTTCCCAGGGCCCTAGGCTAACACATGATTTGCCAATATTCATGCAGGTAGATGCTTGGGCATTGTCATGTGAAAACATCAAATATTCATGCAAAACAACGGTGCCCCACTTAAGCAAGTGGCTGATGTTCGCCATGTATGACAAAAGGCAATGCAGCCGCTAGCATTAGAGAAGCTGTGCAGATGATATGTCCTTTANCATCTATTACTTGCAACAGGATGTCCTAACTTCTGCACACATACCTGCTTCAGCAGCAGCTGCTTCTGGCACTCCAAGCGGTCTGTGTTTTCCTTGTAACCTGCCACTGCATCTTTGAGGCGGGCTACATCCCCTGCCACTGCTGTTCTGAAGACATGCCGCAACCGCTGCACCTCACTTAGGTACCTACACAAGCGCCATTGAGTCATGCTGCTGGTGATATCNCACCACTGCCAGCTCACTCACTACCTCAAAGACCTGCACAGATCATCACAAACATACCCGTCACAAGCACAACATGACTGGGAGTACATGGACCGGTTGCAGGTATCTGTCATGTCCCGCAGAGGCAATCACGCTTGCACAGACCATTATACACCAACCGCAGCCTCACTGGTAGCAACATACTGCACATGTGAGCGGGCCACTGCCCCATGTACCTCATTGGCCACCATGGAAAGCGGGAAGGGGGTGGAACACACAGAACAGAAGTATTGATGGCAAGAACAACATCACCAAAATGGTTCACCTGGTGCATTTGAGCCTGTGTGAGGCTGGGTAGGCAGTCTAGCAGGCTGCTGATGAAACCCACATGCTGCAGCAGTGNGGAAGCACATGACAATCCAATCCCGCACCAGCGCATGCTGGAGGCAGTGCATAGCTTGCTGACTGTCCACAACACAGAGGCAGAGGGTGCATGTGACAGCTGGTCCAGGTGGCCTGACCTGTCCTGAAATGTATGGCAGATGGGCTTCCAGGGTGATGTCAAATGAAGTTTTGTCTGTTGCCTGAGAGGTGACATGGCGCAGCGCTGACTAGGATTGCTGAGCTCTGTCGGCCTTGAGTGAGGACCTCTGAAGTCTGGTACATCTTGAGTGTCCTGCAAAGAAGCAGCCGTCGTTCTGCTGCACCTCCGTGCAGCAACCTTGTGCGGGCCAGGACAANCAGTCTTTTGATGCCCAGGCTGTAATGCAACACCCTGATGTGCAGCAGAGAGTGCATACAGCAGCTGCAGTGGCAACCGATGTCCCCTTCGGTGCATTATTGTACCATGGTCTCCAGCCTGTAGACAACCCTGATTTGCCTTGTGAGGGTGTGAGGCTTGTGCCAAAGCAGCTGCACCCAGCTTGGGTTGCTAAGCGCCGTATGAAGCCTGAGCTGCATGACTTGTGGAAGGCTACAGAGCAGCATGTTGCAGTTCTGNTCAGAGTTGTTGGCAACGATGCTGGTGAAAAGATTTCAATTCTTGCTGGAACGCTGGCAAGATTGGACCGTGACGCCCCAATATACGGCAAGAAGAACTACAATGACTTCAATACCTGTGAGTGCTTTCAACTGCTTACCTGATGGCTGCTTTGTGCTCTCTTGCTCAGTGCTTGACAACAAGTCATTCATACATTTCACACTTCTTCCTTCCCGCGCCTGTGCAGCATCGGACCAGCGCTGATTGGCTGTCTAGGCATATCAGTGGATAAAGCTGATCTGATCCTGTACCTGCTGACGTGCAGTCTACATTGGCGCGTCATCTGGCTCAAAGGGGGGTTCAAGTGGCTCGCCAGTTGTTGACTGCCATGGGCANTGTGCTTTACACTGTCACACCTATGTGGTCTTGTTGTGTTGTGCATCAGGAAAAGGGTTATTGCTGTACAGCATATTGGTGGCCATTGCAAGTGGCAACAGGAGGTATGGCAAGTAGATGCTACATAGCAAGGCAGGTGAATGCTTTGGCTGAGGGCTAAGCGCAAGCTCTGCTAAAATGCAAACCATAGTTGATGCAACAAACAGACCGTAAACAATGACAGGCTTCTGTATCCACCTTTTCCCAAAAGCATAGGCATAGGCTGCAATGAAAAAGAATGGTAGTTGCACGCATATCTCACTCCACACCAAGACCTTGAACCAGGGTGGTAGGTGTATCATCTGCATTCATTGAATGCTATATAGTAGATGTCAATTGGTCAAGGCTGTATGCCAGGAAAAGTGTGCTTGCATGCACATACCAGGNTCCCTCTGCGCCATCTTGATCTCCTGCTCATATCGAGCAGCCTCAAGCTGCTTCATTTCCAGCTCCCGTTGCTCCTCTTCCTGCACCACATAGGCCAGTAACACACATGTTAAGTCATAATGATACAGCGTCATATCCTGATGATATAACACACAATTGCTTCACAGCCTCACTGAGTACATCAGCAAGCACAATGCTACAACAAGGTGGTGAGAGCAGGCTTTTGCTTTCATGCCAGGGGATTGCGCGCCTGCCATTACATGCAGTCCATGTTTTCCCACAGAATACCACAGCATGAGCCATCAGGAAACATGCTGTGTGTGCACAGAGGTATGCGCTTCATGCATAGCCCTTAAGCAAAGATCAAGCTTGCAAATGCACAGCACTGTCAGTATGATCATGCTGTGCAAGAAGAGCACTGGACAGGATGGGAGGCAGTACACACCCTGAGGCGAGCCAGCTCCCGCTCGCGCTGCTGCTGGCGCCACTCTTCGTCAGCAGCCAGGCGGGCCTTCTGCTGCTCCTGCGCCTTCTTCTCCAGCATCTGCAGCTTAGCCTCTGCCTTATCCTGCACAGCCACAGCTGTTGATGCCAACATCTTCCATCAGGAACTACACAACGGATATCAGCAGGGAGTGAGGAAAAGAGCGCTACTGCCGCCTGTGCGTGTGTTGTGCAGGCCAGGCAGTATGCACATGTGCAGCCTGCATGCCGTTTANTTGAGCCTTATCATGCAGGCAGTCATGCAGTCTTGGAGTGCAGCATAGCAAATGTGCCTTACACAGCAATGATGGTGTGCCAATCTTGCACTCCCTGCCTGTGTCCACTCAACGATGCGAACTTCCATAAGCGTGCAATGATTACCATCTATCCTCGAAATTGCCTTCTCAAAACTGTGTCATCTTATAATAATTATTAATCTTTCCCAAATAGGCCCAGAACGGATCGCTTACGTTCCAAATTTTCGCAGAGACAGCGAGCAATAATCAAATGTTGCATGTGTGTGTTCAGCAGCTGTGGTAGGGGCTGAGTGCACAGGGCCTTTTCAAACGCCCTGCTACGGCAGTGTGCATCCCCTAACTTCTGCTTTGTACATCGCACCCACCGCAANTTCCTTCCCACAGCAAGCAGCAATGCACGGTCCTTGTCAGACTCGCAAAAGCCAATCCTGCAGAGAGCTGGCCAGCACTCGTGGGACACAGGACTGCTGAAAAGCTACAGACCCATTGTTCAGGACAGCCAGCCGACNATGTGACTCCACGTTTGCCAGTGCAATGCGCGGCTACAACGCTACATTGCAGAAGCTCAAGATTGGGCACCCAGACAGCAGCGGTGTTCCTAGCTTTGCAAGCATGCCCTGGCTCAGCCTGACATGCCTTACCATCCAGTCAGACCAATTAGATGCATCCGCAGTCGTCACTCTAGCACACGCTGACCTGCCAGAACTTGCTGAGCTGTGNACCCCAGCTTACATATAAAAAGCCAACCACAACACTCATCCAGGTTCACAGTCTGTGTTTCTTCTCACAATAAAATTTCCATAGCCAACCATTAGCCGGTGCAAGAATAGCAGGCCTGTTTGATGAGTTCTTAAACACCTACAATACAGCCAGCTTGGATCTGTCACACAGGAACAGGAGCAAGTACCAGCCCAAAGGGCACTTTGATGCAGCCGTGGGAGGCCGCAGGCGTATTAAGAGCATAGGCCCTCGACCTGCCCTTGAGCTGCTGAGACAACACAGGCTGCAGCAAGCTGCTATGTCAGGTCAGTGTGNTCAGTCCTCAGTCTCAGCAACTCGATCAACATATGAGTGAAATTGACTCCAGCTGCAGCAAAGGGATATTCGCCGCCCCTCCCTCCCTCATCTAGTGGGAGATCAAGTGCTCTGTCACCGTGACTTTTGTGCATGAGAGCTAAAAACAGGTTTGGGTAGTGATCTGCCAAATACAGCAAGTTCTGGAGGGACATCAGACCACCCCCTCTGAAGTCTGTGGCTGGNAAAATATTGCTTTGCAACGCCTCACAGGTATCTAGCCTCACCTGGCACACCTGGAAGTTACTATTACTATGCAAGCATCACCTACAGCGTAATGCAAATGGCAAGCAGTGCACAAGCCAAGCAGTGTATACGGCAACATGCAATTACACCGCCAATGAATGCAGCTGCTAAGAACTGCAGATGTCCATCAGCAAGTTGCTTGGCGGCGGCCCCCAAATCTCACAAAGAGAAAGAGAGAGACTTTTTAAGCAGCTGCTATGGGACAGTCTCATCTGTGCGGCAATCCATGACGCAAACTGCGAAGGCATGCTGACTGATCTGGCCAGCAAGGCGTTGGTGGTANAATTGCCCGACCCAAGCAATATGTACAGTCTTCGGAATATACTCAGAATCCTGGTCGAGGCTGTGAAGCAGGCGCGTTGATCAGAAAGGTGCTTGCTGCACATGCCCGCATCTCAGTGCTAGCCAGCACTGGTAATTAGCAGCGAACCCCGGTAGAGTGAAGATTCTGTACGTTACAAATGGCCACCACACAAATCTGATGTTGTGCTTGAAGTTGGTAGAAATCTGTCATGACACATGTAGAACAGGCAGACACTATGACAAAGNCAAACAAAGTTGCAGCTGGATGGGAAACATGCAAAAGTCAAAAGCAAAAGCCACAAGCCACAGCTTGGCCTTGAGCTCAGATNTTCGTCAGATTCACAAACTGCGGTAGCATTACACCAGCAGCAGCCGCAGGAGCAGCGGCGACCACATAATGCTTCTGTGCATGCTGATCCGCAGTTGTCATCGCACTTTCAGCACAGCAGTCAGGAGCTGACAACGTCAAGTAGCAGGTCTCTGATTATAGATCCAATACTGCGAGATCTAAGCTTAGGGAATTTGAGAAGACACGAACGAGTGCTGCTTGTGACTCCAATGGTGGAAGCGCATAAGGCGTGCATGAATCACATCTACCAAATGGAAGCTCTCAGGTACGTGTGCTGTCATGACTTTTGCTGCTTAGATGCCATGACACAGCACCAACGCACATACAATTCAGTAGTATCATGTCTTGTTGTCATTCTTGCATAATGCTTCATAGCATATACTCTGGCCACCGAGTCCTTGCACTGCCTCTTTTTTCTCCTGGGCGCTCTGTGCACGCTTAGTTGCCATGCAATCGCGATTCAGGCATTACTGCCTGTTGCTCTTCATTCATGAACTGCAAGTCTCTTCCGTAGCATGTTGCAATAGCTGTACAAGGCTATGTCCAGTTGAGCGGAACTGACAGTGTGCTTGAGCTGCAGATTGCAAGCCCAGGCGGTTGAGCAGTCTGCAGCTCGCAACAGCATCATTGGCCAGGGACAGGCTAATGATGAGAAAAGGCGACAAGCCAAGGTACAGCACAAGCAACTGAAGGAGTTCAAGAAGCAGGTTGCAGATTGCATGATGTGTGGGCTGATCCTCATGGTGCTGAGCATCCTCTACTTTGGCTCAGTATTTGGTTTTTGGGAAGGGCAGCTGTCACAATGCGCCACCCTGAAACACAGCACACTTGCAAGCTTGTGGAGGCCGTTGAAAGGCTTTGACATGCTGCTGTGCTACGTCAACNCTGCTAGCAAGCGCTCTTCTGGTTTTGGCACAAAGCGGGAGCCTATGTCGCCCAGGACTACCTCAAGGACTTGGGCCATGGTGGGGTGCTTGCTGCGTAGGAACTCCATCAACTGCACAACACACAGCCGTCTTGAGGCGATGTACGAGTGGGAATCATACTGAACGACAAGTAGTTGCGTTGCACAATTAGTGCTTAGCAGCAGTCCTCATGACAAGTATTACACACGCTGCCTGAATCCCTGATCATGCACACATCAATGGTCATGTCATGCATTGACAGCGACTTGGTGCCTCCAAAAAATGTTGCTGCAAGCCATTTGCATGCTTCGTGTGGCAGCTAGGTGTCAGGCAACCCGCGTTGTAGGGACTGCTCAAGTGAAACGTGTTGACCTGCCGCAGATCCCTTCGCTGTCACTGCCGTGTTGTCTAGGCAGTTAAGCGTGACCAGAGAACAGTGGCTCAAGTACACGCGGAACGCATCAGATCCTGATTCATCCCTGTACACGCAAGATCAGCTTGCAAACGCTCTGCAGACACCTGGCAATGAACACCTAGTCAGGAGTGCCAGCTTTGCTGCATCTGTGCAGACAGCATTTCCTGGNGCAGTTGCACTGTCAGCATTGACTCAGTAACGGCAACGAGGAACAGTCAAAGTCGACTGCACTGAGGTCGCACTGAAGCCTACATTCACTTTATTATGGAAGCATGTCAACAGGCTGCACGGGCTGTTTGTATTGGATGTGAATGTCACCAATACAAGGGGCGGTGTCAGCAGCACACCATTGACTTGTAAGCAAATCCTACACCTACTAATATGTATAGATTTCCACTGTTGTCTTCAATGGAGCACTGAACGGAGTCTGTCTCTGAGGGTCACACACATGGTGTTGTGGAGGGTGATCATAAGCATTGACGCTAAGGTCCATTGTGCTGCCAACTCAATATGAAGAAAGCTTATGCAGCACCTCAGGGGACACATGCATCCCCACAGGACTTGATGCATTGCCTATGCTTGCTGAATCCATATTTCCCGTGCCGGCCAGTGTAACATTGTATTGAAGAAAGGTGCATACCAGTGCAGCAGGGGGAATTGAGCAAACAGCCTACAAGCAAGTGATGACGTAATGCCTAAGCCTTAACCTAAGCCTTAAGGGCTTAGGTTCACTGACCAGTGACCACATCCTGCTGCAGTATGGTCCCTGCATATGTGTAGCAGCAAATGATACCACCTCATCCTGCTGCAGTGCCTCTAAATTGACGCTCACTCATGACAACCAGCTGCATAGGCAGCGTTCAAGTGTAGAATCAAACCATCAATGATCTTGAAGAGCTGTAAAAATGGGTGTGCAGGCAGACCCACCTGAGATAAGCTCTGAAGACAGTCTGCTTCCAATGGCGGGCAGCAACAGCCAACACTGCATACTTCCTTCTGCAGTGATGAGCATATGACGCAAAGGCCTGCACAGCTGTGGCGGCCAGAATGCAGCTGTGGCGCACTGCTATCAGTCTGCCAGAAGCCTGGCGATACCACACAAGCACCCAGGCCTTGATTGCTCCATGCAGCAGCCTGCAATCAAGCCAAACGCTTTCCATGTCAGCAGCAACATCAAGCACTGTGCAAAGTCAGCTGGGACCTACTNACACATAAAGATATGATGCACAAAGAGGTTATGACCCAATGCCTTGGATTGTTTCCAAAGTTGTGTTGGACACCAGAAGGCTGGCAGCTACTTCACCACTGTGTGTTTGCAATGTCCACAGTGCTTACCTTGTATGCTTGGTGCAATGTCCCTGGGCATCGCCGCAGCTTGAGCCTCTTGGCCTCTTCCATGAGATCCGCATGCTCTGGGCTTTCTTTAAGCATCTTCCACAGTATGTCCAGCACCTGGCGTATGGGTTGATACACTGGCAAGAAAGGGGGTAGATCTTCTGAATCATCCAGAACATTTTTGGCTGCTTCCCAAACTGCCACCTCTGGGCACTGCTGGTCTTTGCTAAAGTCGGCCTTTGCAATGAGCTGACCCTTGAACAAAGCTCGCTCATCAAAGCCATTCCTGTTGTAAGCAAACAGGAGTTTGCCCTTTAGGCGAGCCATGCACTCCTTGTAAGCCGACTCCACTGTTTTGATCTCGATCATAGCCCTGTTTGGGTCATTGTAGCCAGTAGCCACCTTGGAGTTGATGATTTTTGACCTTGTCTCGCCATCAAACAGCTCGCTGTCTTCCTTGTTGGCGGTCTTGCCAGTTGCTTCAAGCTCCCTTTGCACAGTTTCAAGAATTTTCCAAGCTGCCGCTTCATATGTGGTAGCAAACCCGATCTCTGTCACAGGAATGCCAGGCATGTTGCCATTTGCTGCCAGTCTGGCATACCGCAGCCACTTTTCGACACCCTTTCGGGATGTGAACTTCTCAATGTCAAGAGCAGCTACTGCATCCTCAATGCCTGACTGGCTGCTGGAAGAGATGGCCAACAAGTATGGAGACATGGTTGAGGCTGCAGTGTTCCTATTCCTCACACGCTTGACCCAACGTGTAAGAACGCTGTCTGGCCTGGTCCTGAGTATGTCATGCAGGGCAGGGGTAAGTTTGATGAGGTGCTGCAGCTGCTCTGGTGCAAACATACACTGACAGAGACTGAACATAGCGCTAGCGTACCAACAGAGGTATACAAGTTTCCTAAAAACATAACATCACTGCACTGCCTGCAAGATGCTGANCAAAGTGTGAGACAATGCTGCTGTGGCGCATCATTGATGATACGTGAGTAAGCACCAGGGCACTCCTTTTTGTCACTTCTTGCAAGAACAGGGTATTGAGTGGTGCCTAATGTTGGATGTGGCGCATCGTGCACGACAAAATCACTGCACTGTAACACAGCAACAAGTGAGTGCATGCCTGTTAGTCAGCTCTCAACCATCAAGAGCTGAGCGTGCTATCCCCAGCAGTTTTCAGCTTGGTATAGTAACACAGAGTAAACTCACACTATTCAACACAGAGTCTGCACAGTCTACCATCCAGCGCCGTGCTCCTTTACAGGTCTGTGCATTATCTTGCAAAGTTGGCTGCTTAAAGAGAAGCAGGAAGAACACAGGTTTTGCCTGGTTATGAGTAACCACCGCGAAGCTCCTCATTCAGCTCCAGGCAGAAGTTCTTCTTTGACCAGTAGTACACAAACTCACAGACCTCCAGAATCTTCTGCATTTCATCAGTGATGACTCAGGACAGGCTATTGCAGCGGCAGGAGCTTTCCCCTTCCACTACTTGCCACAGGTCTTTGACAGAGCAACACATCACCTGAAGCTGCCATTATTCATNCACTCATGCACTTGTTCTAGGGATTTTGGCTACTTTGTCAATGGCCACTGGCAAATTCACTTCAGGTGTTTGACCTTTGAGTCAGCACCTGACAAACCCACCACAAGCAAATTGCCAGGCTTTCCATCCACTTGAAATGGTTTTATGGCTGCAGGGTACTCAATCATGGAGACCAAGAGGTCTGCCTTGTTCAATCTTGTGCATCGCTGCAGGCGTTTCTTTCCACCTGGTAAGCTTTGAACTACAGCAGAAGGTTTCGTAAACTTCCTTGTCATCGTAAACTTCCTTGTCAGCTTCAGCAATATGACAGGCAAATCAGAATGACAGGCAAAAGCAATTTGCACTTCCATGCTGTAGCATCCCAGTTTCGGTCAATCCTCCATGGCAAGGCCAATGTATATGCTTAGTGTGCCATACAAGACTGTGTACATCATATGCAGAACTCGTGACTTCCTGGCAAAGTCATCAAGTGTGCCCACCATCATTGTAGTCACCACACCTCTCCTCATGTTGAGTAACATATTGATAGAATCAAAGGATACAATCACATTAGGGCTCGTGCCTCTTATAAGTCCCTGTTGTTACTGTCATTGCCTGTCAAGAGCGAACAGCTTTGGGTAGCTGTGTGATTGCTGTAGTGCTATTCCACAACATCATCTGACTTCACTGTACGCTTCGANAACTTGTAGCCACTGACAGCAATCGGCAGAAGGTGGCACCACAGTGCGAAATATTGCAAAGCCGTCCCACGCAAAATAAGCACCTGACCGCTTGCATCGTCTGAGTATAGGCTCATTCTGTGAGAGTGCAGGCCTTTGATGAGTGCGTTGATCACATACTTGTGCCCAGTTCTAGGTGCAGTTTCGTCCTGCGGCATTGTTTCGTAAAGGCAGATTACGATTCCAGCACTTTTGCAGTATTTGCACAGGTATCTGCAGAGGTTGCAGACTTTGCGATTGCTGTGTTGTTGACCCACACGTGTGAGCGCGCGCGACTACCCACGTACGACCTCTGGTTATCAGTCGAGCGGCATGGACGGAATCGTAGCTGGAAAGCAGGCTTGCGAGAACCCACCTGGCTTCAACTAGTAAGTTATATTGCTACGCAAGGTTGCCGTTAGGGCGTCGCTCAAGTCGTCTGCTGCGTTTAATCCTGTGATTGAGGGTGTTGTGCGCGGTGCAGATGCTTCGCAGCCACAGCGGTACAGGCCCTGCTCAGGCAGCCTGTTGCTGCGTCAGTATTGCTTGCTACGAATCCTATAATCAAACCTGTGACTAAAGAACAGCAGGTCACTGTCGAACTGGCAGCCCTGGCTCGGCGTTGGAAAGGAACAGAGACTGCCATAACCTCTGTCATTCCCTTAGTCCTGGCTGTTGCCAAGGTTCACCCTCACTACGCCCACACTCAGAATGAGCGGCAAGTCTTTGAGCAACAATGCTGTGCAGATTTGCTCCGAATTCTAATGCAGTGCGCAGCTGAGAGTCTTGCATACCTGGCAGGCCCAGAGGTGACAACAGTGCACTACTAACAAGCTCTGTCAAGTTTGCTTTTGATCTTGGCCAACAACCCTTATTGCCAAGTATGCTGAGTACAGCATGTTTGTGCAGGCGTCACAGCAGTTCACAAAGACGTTTGGCCTTCAGCTG
The DNA here is from genome assembly GCA_000818905.1 of Trebouxia gelatinosa. Taxonomy (NCBI): domain Eukaryota; kingdom Viridiplantae; phylum Chlorophyta; class Trebouxiophyceae; order Trebouxiales; family Trebouxiaceae; genus Trebouxia; species Trebouxia gelatinosa. Next base: position 760,749 of record KN805357.1, read on the forward strand.
ATGCGCTTTTCCTGGTGCACTTCTGGCTGTGGGCGCACAGTCAGCATGGTTGAGCCCTCCAACCATGTGTCCACAAATGCTGATGCCACCACCGTCAGCCTGGACCAGCTGCTGTGCAAGACCTTCCTGGGGTCTGGCGTCACTGACTATGTATGCTGGGATGAGGATGAATGCACCGGCTGCCGGAACAGGGAAAGAGGAACAGCAAGCAGACTCGATGTGTTTCCTGACGTCCACATTGTCAACATCAATCGGAAAACTGGCGTACGCTTTGTCAAGGACCCCTTCTGCCATATCTACAGAGTCTGTCTGATACGCAAATGCAGTACAACACATGTCATTGACAGACATTTAGGCGCAACCCACCAGAAGGCTGCACAGCTTGGCATGGTTGCTGTGGAGATGCAATTGCACATGTCAACACCTTAAAACTCGTGTATCTACATGTTGCTGCTTCTGTGCAGCTGCACTTCAATGCAGAAATCTTTCAATAGCATTGAAGCCATGGCAGTGCTCAGTACGAAAAATCTTCAACAATTGAGAAGTCAATGGTGTGCTATAGTTTGGAACCAGTAACCAAGGCGAGTTCCAACCAGTCAAATGCTCTGCGGCACGAGAGTTCCCAGCGCAGCTGAACGTCAAGAGGGTTGTCACAGAGTGATCAGGTGCCTTGGCACCTCGTTTCAACTAGATCAGATCATTGTGCACGAAGGCTTGGCTAGTCAAGGGCATTGGCATATGTTGCAGCGCATATCAGCTGAGCGGTTCCTCACGAGGATTGATACTGCTGCTCCCATGGCAGTTTCTGAGCGGGTTGTGCTTGAAAGATCAAAGCAAAAGGTTGCTGCCTTGGTGTAACGGCAACAGCCCCTCAGGTGCCCTTTGCCATCCTCTTTGCTATCCCTTGCTGTGCCTGCTTGATGGTGTAAGCATCTGTACTTGACAATGAGGCCAGTTCTAGCGCTGCATGTTGGCAAGGGGTGCTCAGGCACATTGTACATTGGCAGTGCAAAGNACGTCAGCCTTAGTGCAGATGTTGTAGCAGCCAATCCTTACATTCCTCCTCATCAAGCTTTGCCTCTAGCTGCTTCAGGAACTTGCCACCATATGCTGTCACACTCTCCGATTCACGAATTCTGAGCTCACGTAACTGCATTGCATCTTGTCCAAATTACATTGTAGCTGTAAGAGCTCACTGTAGTGTCAGCAATAGGCTCACGAGTCTGAGATACTCGGTGAGNGTGTGACGTGGATGTGAGGCGTGATCTTTACAGTGGCATCATCCTGACAGGTCAGCTGTGCAGAAATGCATNCATTGTGTACTCGCCTGGGACTACCCAAAGGAAGCTGTCTGCAGTTGGTCCCTGCACCTGCGCTGTCCCTGNAGAGGACATGTCGGGTCCTGGTTGGTGCATGGCATTCGCAAGTCTTGTGCATACACTAAGCAGCTGAACACGGCAGCCGCCACTTGCACCAGCCAGGCGGCACAGCTGTGCAGTGCAGCAGTCTCTGTCAGTCTTGCAATGGCCCACTAGGCTGCCACACCAATTTGCAGCAGCATCAGTGAATGAGCCCCACGCTGTTGCTGCAGTCTGGCCAGTCTGTTCAGCATAACATCCAGCATTGTTAAAGTAACACATCAGGGTGCCGTACAGACTTGTAGCGGGATTGGTGCAGCACTTTGCATGTTGCTGAAGTCCATACAGCAGCTTAACAGCACAGCAAGCAGCGTGGACGCAGGCCTGTGTCAATTGTATGCANTTCAGAAGGTCAACTGAAGCAGTCACTTGTATGTCCAGTTCAGCCTATGTCTGCTGCACAAGGCTTCATTGTGACTCCCTAGAACTTGGATTTTGACAGTGAACAATTTTGAGAGTCTTTCTACAGATGTCTATGCTGCAATCCCGACCTACTTAGCCTCCTGTGACACCAAGTTTTGCAGCCCATGTCAAATGCTGCCTGCACCACACCTTTGCTACCTTCAATTGCTGCCATGCAAGCTGTGCATTTGAAATTTGACTTTTGTCTGTGGCGATCATGCTTCCCAGATACCTTGTATCTTGTCACTGCTGCAGAAATGCCACCGTGCAGGGTGGTCCTTGAGCATCAGCGTCTCTACTCACAACCTCGCTGCAAGCCTAAATCAGCGAGTGCAATGCATTTGTGATCAGTGTGTTAGCCCCGCAACCGCTCAACAATCTTTGCAGGTGTTCCTCGGCAGTGTCAAGCCAGGTCTTGATTGACTGAGTCAAAAGTCTATGTCAGTTCCAGCATACATCTAGCACACAGCATAACACTGCTGATGAAGGTCAAACACATGTATGTGTGCTGCAGCTGGAATTGATGCGTATGATCCTGCGGCAACAGCACCCAGTGAGCTGGTCTGCTTCACAGCAAGCTTCCACGGGCGAANTTGATGAGCCAAACCTGCCAGACTCCACAGCTCATTTGGAGATCATGGTCAGCGCATTTGTAAGCATCTTTCCCTGACACTTGTCAAAATGACAAATGCTTTTGGTTGTGCTCCTTCACAGCTGCACTGTGCTGATGCGTGGGACCCTGCTTGCATCCGTCAGATTTTGCTATCTTGCCAGTTGTGTTAAAGGTCATGTCACAAATGGTGATTGGCATTGTGAAGCCTGATGACTGACATGCATTACACTTTGCGTGCATGCCATACGCTGCCATGTGTTGATATGGGGAGCTGCTGCCTGACAGAGTATTTCCTGGATGTTGTTTGTCACATGACATGGTGATGTCTTGCCACTGTTGCCATATGAGCTATGGCATGCATGACAACGTTTGTAGCAAATTGCATTGACTCATTGCAGTGTCATTTGCAAGAATGCTACTGGGCTGCTTTGCACCTTGTGCTTGACTCATGCAAGCATCATACCTTGGCATCGCAACTGCATTTGAATAAGTACTGTTGACGTGCAGAGGCAATTCATGTCACTGGCAGGCCAGTATGACATGCCCCTTTTCACATCTATCTTCAGCTCCCTATTTGCCCCAGTCCCAGGGCTGGCCCTCCCTGACAGCCCTGCCTTTGTGGTAAGACCTGCTGCAGACTGCTGCTTCCATGACCTGCTGTCATGTCACATGCTGCTGNCTTCTGGACACATGGTTCATGGTTGTCATACACTATGGCAAAACGATAGTGGAGTGGCGCAAGGCAGGGTATCATCTACAAGATGACCAGCAGGCCTTCAGGTATGCCACAGCCGCCACACTCACAAGTGTTTGTTAGATGTCATGGTACCTCATGTGTCAACATGGACACAGGTTGCGTTTGCACTCATTTGATGACTGTCCATCTTACACATACAATCTGTTAACAGTGGCTGCTGTGAAGCGTCTCATGGTGTGGCATGCACAATGAAAATCTACCTGTATAGAGTTGCAAAGGTGTCCATGCAACCCAGAATCTACCTGATGTGCCTGCGTGAGACTGCTGATAGACATACGTGAGTGCACTGACATCTTCAGTGCTGCTACCTGCTGCAGAGATTTGCTAGCAGCTCCCCTACAGACGGCACAAGAGTTGCTACAGGGGCGGATGCCAGTCCCAAAGCTGCTTGAATGTGATCAGGCCGGCAGTCAGGTAATTACTTAGATGCTTCATAGAAAGAAGTGATCACTGTGCTTATGCAGTTCCATAGCCATTGTAGCATGTTAGATGTCAGCATGGTGCACATGCACCTTGCTGCGCTGTAGATGTATTTTGTGTGACGATGTATTGTCAGTGCTCGGGCACTGATGTCAGCTCTGAAAGCGGCATGCAAACTGCAGGCAAGGTTCCTTCTCGCCAAGCTTAATCCCAGTGCTACCCATCAAACAGAACAAGGAGCAATCAGTGAAATCATTTTCACAGAGGATGTATCATTAGAGGTGAGGCCTCACAACACATTGGGCTATCCTGCTTGTGACTTTCTAATGGCAAATTATTTCGCCAAATTTGATGTGGAAGTCACAGAATGGCGATGCATGAAGTCATCCTCAATCTGAGCCACTTGCATCTGTGCAGGTGTTCACTCAGCACCTACATANCGCCTGTTTGAGGACCCTGTAAGGGCTGAAACAGGTGCAGGGCTTCTGGCGGAGGTTTCTGCCTGGATGGTGGTCTTTGCCCCTGCTCAAACCACATAAACTGGCACTGCAGCATCAGATAGCCACAAAAGCCTACATTGGGCATGCGCTGTGTGCCTGCCAGGCACTGCACAGACTCTTGGCGGTTCTCAACACCACTTTTACACTGATTCTGCAATACAGTTCAGATGCCAACCTCTGGTGTGCAGGTGCTCCTGCAGACTACAGTTACCACAATGCATACCATCTGTGCTTGGCGTCTCTGCAAATTGGGCACTGCAGCACGATCTGGTAGTCGCGGTGCACATGCAACTCAGCCTTGGCATTGCAGAGGGACCATGTCACCTACATTGCTGGTGCAGCGCACACTTCTTCTCAGCAGTCATATGCATGCTCACCCTGTCAGCTGGTCTAGCACTCTGGATCTTACGGCCTCCCTTCACCAACAGCCCTGCAGTCTGGCTGCCTGCTGCATCTGTGCTGGGGTCTGTTGCTGTTGGCAGCTGGCTGCTGTNGTACATGCTGGTGCAATGCTGGAGCAAGTCTGGCAATCTCAGTTGGTCACAAAGACTCTTGGCGTCATTCTGGTATGTGTTATACAGGTGACCATGGTGGCTGGCAAAGCTGCCAGGGTGTCTTACACGCCTGCCACTCCTGAGCCTGAGTCAGCCAAGGCTCTCCTGTTGCCCTTTGCCGCACAGATGCACATCACTGTGCCAGGACAGGAGGGGATGTGGCAGTACCTGCTCATTCGTACCAAGCCACCAGGCTTGAACCGCAAGGCACACAACTTGTGGCCCAGCAGCACTCAGGTACATGCCAATCATCAGAAGCATGTTGTTTTGTTAGTTCTGCAGGACACTACAGCAAAAACCATTTGCGAGATTCTGTGATTGCTAGTGTGCATTGCTAGTGTTGTTGTATCACTTCANGCTTGAAACACTTGATGATGGCGGTGTGCAGATGGCATTGCAAGCAGACCTACATTATTCCTACCCTGTAAGACACCTTGCCCTTGTTGCCACATGCACATTGCATTCAGTGACTTGGTGTGAAAGCTGCTGTAAAAAGCCGGCCCTGCTTGGTTAACCTCTCCATCCCTTTCCACACGATGGAAGCAGCTGCTGTCTGCCCAGATCACACATTAGTGGGACTGGCTGTATGTGGTGTATGGCTGTACCTGCTGTCAACGTAACTGGCATCGATGCTGCAGGTTCGGCTGAATGATCCCTCTCAATATCAGTCCATTGTAGATGCTGAGTGGAAGATCATCTATGACAAGCTAGACAGATGTGTGGAGTCAGGCGCCAAGGTTGTATTGTCAAGACTTGCAATTGGCGACCTTGGNGAACCTGCGTACTCGCTGGCAATCCATGCCAGGCAAAGAAGAAGGCTCAGGGTTGCAGTTATTGCTGCGTATTGGACGGGATGGTCATGACTGGTTGCATGTCAAATGTAGTAGCCATTTCTTGCTGNGCACCAACAGGTTTAGTCATGCATCACAAGCACGCAACACAAACATGCATAACAAGTATGCATGCATCACAAGCATGCAANAGCAGTGTTCCAGCTGTATTTGTTGCCACCAAGATTGCGGATGCACACTCTGCAACAGTTGGCTGCATTTACTGATGCACAAGTGGTCACCTCACTGTAAGCACAGAAAAGAGCACCAAAACAATGGCATGCATACAGCTGAACAGCACAGCAGGAGCTCGGCANGGTGTGGTCTGATGGTGTGCACTTCTGCAGTTCTACCCTGCTTCTGTAACAGGTTACTGAGTAGGGAGTTCCNACATGTGCTGGGGGTCGCCAGGAGTGTTGACACAAAGCAGATGTCACAGACAGGCTCATGGCTGAGGGTTGACTTTTCCAGTAAGGATACGGGTTCAAGCTGTAAACATGATCGGAACCCAAACTTGTACTTATTGACTAGGTTTGTCTGCGTGGCTGTAACACACACTGCAATGCATTATANGATTTGTAGCCACTGACGGGCATCGGCAGAAGGTGGCACTCGCGCGCGGAAGTTTCCACTATCGTCTCACGCAAGATCAGCAGGTAGATGCGCACATCGATTAGTAAAATCTCCACGAAGAGATTGTGCAGGCTTGATAAATGCGTTGGATCACATACTTGAGCCCATAGTTTCGCCTTTTGCTCCGTAACCAACATGTTTATATATATAGGCAAGGTTTAGATTCCGGCGTTTTGGGCAGTACAGTACTTCCACTGGTTTGCAACCTCTGCAACCTTTGCGACTACTGTGCTATTGACGGGTAAAGTTGCAACGAGCGCAGCTACTCACGTACTATCACACGTATGCAGTCAAGAGGCATGAATTCTTCACCGCTTGACACGATCGTGTGCGGCTCCCAAGCTTGCGAGAATCCACACAACTTGTAAGTTACACTGCCATGTAAATGATACCCGTACGATGTCTCTCAAGTCGTCTTCTGCTTTTGATGTTGTATTTCAGGGTGCTTGCCCGCTGCAGGTGTTTTGCAGCGACATCTGTACAGTTCCTGCTCAGGCAGCCNGCACCGCCTGTTGTGCAGCAAGAGAAAGCAGACAGACCCCAACCTGACTCAAGGTAAGCTACACTAGCCATGTCTGCTGACTGCTGGAGTCATGCCTGCTGGTGTGAAATGTGTATCTTCATGTTACATGCTATTAAGACCAGGCAGATTGTGGTGCAGACCGCACTGCAAGCTGAGAATCAAGGTTTCATGCTGTTCTGGCATTCATGGATCTGCCATTGGCGATGCTTGCAGCTCACTCATGCAAGGGGGCTTGTGCAGCCATGCAGGGGGCTTGTGCAGCCATNCTGAATTTCGCCTTGGCAAGGTGTCTGACATCGCCATGCGGCATGCTGTGTAGGTAATGAGCAGGTGCTGGTCATGATAAGGCAGATCCGNCAACAAAGACATATCCAAACACTTTCACTAACCATCCCAGTGACTGGGTTGATGCCCTCGGTAGAAGTTGCATAGCCCAGAGAGCCTTTTCGCTCACCCTGACGTTATACCCTTGACCTTTGTCTCTGATTAGATCTGCCGGCTTCTTCTTGTCTGCTGGCAAGCACAAAAAGTTTTTCTCCTTCACTGTATCCACGTCATCCTGTGATATGGTGGCTGCAGATGCAGGGCACAGGAGAGCCACCCAGTTGAGATCGCAGCGCAGTGGCGGAATCATAGTGTAAAAGGCTAGTAGGAGATGTTGATGTGATCCCTTGGCTAGAGTGGTGCGTACCTTGATCATTTCTTTGAAGTCAACATAGCCCCGTTGTTGTCTGGCGGAAGGCTCGTTGCCTTTTAGCCGTGCCTGNCAGGGGCAGAGGCGTTGGCACATCATGCTGGCTTTATGCTTGTGTCGTGTCCAGGAAGTTTGTTTCACTGACTTTCACTGACTTCGCAGCGTTTCTGCGTTGGATAGCTCATGCCGGAGTTCAGTGATTCGGACCACTACAGCCGGACGGAACATTCGGAACAGCAATCTGAGATTCCCAGGCGGTGCTTGCAGAGCGCTGACTCGACCGTGCGAGCCAAATACAGCTTGCGAACCAGTCAGCCCATTCACACCAGCGCTGCAGTTGACGAAGTTCCAGGTACCGCATATACACGATGTCGTCTCAAGCACTGCTGCAGGCTTCCTGCCACCGTCCAGCAGGGGTAAAGCTTAGCAACAGAAGTATTCCTCGTAAGGCGTTTCAAGTTGTGTCAGGTACGTGCGTAGGTTGATGCGCATTGCTGTGNAATGTAGCGAGCCTGCATGTACAGAGAGTTTTAGAGGCAGTTGGCTTGGCAATGTGATGAGCCCATGTTGGCAATCTAGCAAGCCTACTTGTATTGCCGCATAGCACATGCACAACACAAGACAGCAGTGTATGCTGACAACAAAGCCAGCTCAGGACTGGTTGCCACGAGGGTCGTGTGAGCAACAGTGCACATAGCATTTGAACATCTCCTACACAGGTGTGCAAAGGGTGGTTTACTGACCTGTGTCTCTGCCCAGCACTCATATCGCTTGGCCCTCGATGCAGCATCCCCACCTCCAGGTGCAATGTAGGTGGCATACACATTAGCCAGGAAGGCTGCATTCATTGTGCTGCCGAAGGAAGGACTGTACTGGTTCCAAGCACGACCACGAGGTGTCGCCACAATGAGCTGCAGCAAGCAGATACAAGCTCAGCGCCCCAGCCTCTGATGCCAAGGACAGCAGGCAAGGTGGCTCAAGCACTGGCTACAAAAAATGCAGCAAGCATATGAGCTTATCATGGAATCATAGAAAATCTGGTAAAGTAACTTTTGAAGCATCTGAAGAGTAAAGCAAGTCAGAGCAGGCAAACATCCTGCAGTCTGCATGGGCACATTACTATTGCACACCACGCATGGTTGGCTTAAAGCCTCATGCATACAGGACAGTCAATAACATTACCATTGCTGAGACGTGAATAAGTGCATGACAAGTAGGATCGTGTTTAATGCAGTGAACAAGAGCAAGTGCATGTGGCTTGGTGGTGATGATGGGAGCTTACGCTTTCGGTGCCACAGATCCACATCTTGAGGAAGGACTGGACCTGGCCATGGAAAGTGCCACCATCTGTGATGAGAGCTAGCAAGACATTGGCTGCCCAGAACTGATCCTTCCAGTCATACCGGTACTCACCGCTGGAGGATGCATACCCTGCCACATAGCCAGATGAAGAAGACCCTCCCTGCAGATGCAGATACATACGCTGAGCATTGGGCACAAGCAGAACAGTGATGAACACCATGTCTGATGTGGAACAGCACAGCATAACAGAAAGCAAACCANCACCACAATGGCGGTGATCAAAACGTCATGCTCTTGTATCCACCTGAGTTGAGTGCAGACTCTGTCAAAGTCACTCTCTGTCCTGAGTCACTGCTGACGTCATATAGCTGCCTGCAGCAAGCGTGTGACAGCAGTGCTGGCAGGAATGGCACAGGGTAGTGACACCTCAGACACATTCACCTCAGCAGTTCAGTTGGTTGCCAAGGGTTGCCAGCAGGCTTACGAGCTTGCTGAATTACCAGGGCTGCTTCCGAATCTGAAGAAGGTGAGCTTCACATCTGGTGTGCCTTAGTACATGATGCAATGCAATGATGTGCACATCAGGCATACATGACACAACCCAAAATTGCAGTCCAGAGCTGCACTTGCATACTCCTCCATCACCATCTGCAGTCAGTGTTTTGCCTTCAGTGCATAATTGCTGCAACGCAATAACAACCTGTATAGCGGTGAAGACGTGCATGACTTCATCGCTTCATGCGTGCAACATTGGCACATGGATTGATTCACTGCATTGCTGGCCACCCACAGCAAGCCAGGCAATGAGCCGCATACCTGCATGCTAGCAAGAGCTCTGGCATCATGCATCCCTGCATCCTAAATCCTCCGTTGCATGGGCAGCTGCTTAGCAGCCTCAACAGTGCTTGACCGGCCCCAGTGCTGTTGCTTCGCCAGCAGCCGTAAGCGTTTGCCAGGCATGTGAGTGCCAAGCACAGGGTGTGCATGTTTGTGTTTGTGCTGGCAATGGCAGCGAGCACAACTGACAAAAGCTGGTTGTACGCTGTTGTTGCACACGTCCACGACGTGCAACCGTGTCTCTTCCAACACTGCGGGTAGCAGGGTCAAACAGGCAGCTTCTTGTTGTGATGCCGTTGGTTGTTTCTGACAGATGATATATCATCAGGCTGCACTAAAGGACAGCCTTGTTGGGCTAGGCAGACAAATCCTGCTGGACAAGAATGAGCTCTGTTGCACACCAGTACATCTCGTGCCACGTTNTGGTCAAGGTGAGATTGGCCCAGGGTGAGACTGACCGTGGCAAAATTGATCAGCCGTGAGACTGACCTGTGGTGATTGCTACTGAAACGAGCTTTCTGCTAGCGGGTACACATAATGCTCCTCACGTATCTCGTTGCTGCCTGCAGGTTGATTGCTTCCCTTGGTCCTGGTGATGCATTGGGTGAGATGGCTCTGCTGAAGCAAGGAGGGCTGCGAACTGCAACAGTGCAAGCCACAACTGACTGTGAGGTACTCAGCTCTGCAGCATACCGTGAATGCTGCGTGCCAATAGTACAGCATGACAGGGCTCGTCAACAGCTTACATGCGCTCATGTGGCAATACAAGCAGTGTATACAAGATGTGCACTGTTTTGTCACATGTATGCTGGCATGCTGCCTTTGGGCATGAGTCAACAGTGAGGTTATGCACAACANCTGCTGTTGCTATAGAGGAGGTGCAGGCTTTGTCAAGGTCACCCCTGTGGGCAGCTCCTGCAAGCGTAGCTTTGGTGGAACCCAAGTCTGGGTTACAATTGTGCTGGCAGGAATAGTCGTGATTGTTACATTGGCTGCAAGCTGTTTCTTCAATGGCAGGCTTGGCTTGTCACCTTACAAGTCAATGCACCACCCTGTTGCTATGGCAGACATGCTGCGGTAGCTGGTTCATTTACATCAAATTCCAAAGGTGGCCACAGGAATAGCAGGATGATATATGTGTACCCTCTCGTCGGCAACAGCGGGTAAGCGACAATGCACCCACAATGACCATCAGGCTGCAGCACAACATGCAGCTCTGTATCACTGCCTATCCAAATGCCTACAGAGCAATACTAGCAAGCTTGTCTGTCCAAAATCAACCGTGATAATGACAGCAAACATTGGTGGATAGCACCCAGTCCTGCAGACTAGTGTCAAGTTCGAGGATGTTGGCAATACAGATGTACAGGCGGGTCCTGCAGATCTAGACTGTATAACAATGTAGCATGCACTGTGCTGAATTATTGTAGCCAGGCCTTAAGCAAAAGTTGCACAGATGCTGACAAGCCTGACGTTGCTCCAGGTCTGGCAACAGCATAAGGTGAACTTGCGACACCAATTTCAAGCGTGCTGAGCTGGTGTGTGCTGCTTGGCATGCCTGAGTATTGCCGCAGAGACTGACAGCAGGTGGCACGCAAGGCTCCAGGACTATTGCTGTGAGTTTATGCCCAAATGAGGCTGGCTCAGGGTTGCCGCCTCAATGGTACAACTGTTAGTTTGCTTCTACCGCTGCGTTCGTCAACTTGCATGAGCAAAAGCGTGTAATCTCTCTCTCTCTCTNATCGAACATGTTGTCAACGGCACGAACGGTAAAGGACCGATTGAAAAAGGGCGACAACACGTACAGGCCTTTCGAGGGCAAGTCAATGGCGATGATCTTCACAAAGCCTTCTATGCGCACACGCGTGTCTTTCGAAACTGTAAGCACTGCAGGTTTGTGCTGTCGACAAGCGTTTCATGGTTGCAAGGCATCGAACGTTAGCCTGAGTGTGTCAAATGCTGCCACCGTGCAGGGCTTCTTCAAGCTGGGAGGTCACGCAATATACCTTGGACCTGACACGATTTCCTTAGGCAAGCGGGAAGCTACCAAAGATATTGCTAGGGTGCTGAGCAGGTGCAAGTGCATGCAGCTTTATAACATGCATGTGCATGTATGCGATTATGGCGCCCTGATTAAGGGCATGTTGCGCTTCAGGTACAACGATGTTATCATGGCAAGACTGTTTGCGCATGAGGACATTCTTGAGCTTGCAGAGTACTCTACCAGTCCTGTCATCAATGGCCTCACTGACTACAATCACCCCTGCCAGGTCTGCTCTGTCACACGTGCATCCAAAGCTTGATCCTGCTTATGCACACTCCGTTTTGATGTCATGTGATTTGGCACCCCGTTGAACAGAGCAATTAGTTGCGTCATCATGCCACAGCAATCGTCTGTNATCTTAGAGGGGTATGTTTGTCTGAGGGTGGCCTCAGCGATGCAGTTCTACAGCACAAGCATCAGCCATTTCTGCATGTACACAGTGATTGCCCCAAGGGAACTCACTGTGTGTACCTACATGGATGATGCAGGGCAGCGAGGAGAATGTTGAGCATGCCATGGCAGCCATCTTTGTCTGGTTAAGGTACAGCTCGGCGCGTCATCTGACATGGCAGCGGAACTACAACACCCAGCCCCGCATCCTTGGCGAGGCTCAGGCCAGGCTCACTCACAAGATTGCTGAGGTGAGCTGCAGTTGCTTGAGCTATCAGCACAGGCTTCTGTCCCTGGTGTCTGTGGCACAGCTGACTCTGCCCAAATAGAGTGGCAGCATGTACAACATCTTGAGCTAATGCACAGAATCACCTGCAATGAAGCTCAGCATGGGCTCTACATGCTACATTCACATGAAGAATGTGCTGCTGCTGTCAGGGTGTTTGTCTGTGCTGCTGTTGCTGCAGCCAGTCCTANTGCTTGGGACAGGCCTCAACCTGCATCCATACAGTCTGAAACATTTCACAACAGCTCAGTACTGAAACCACAGCATGCTCGCCTTGTCAGCGCATCATGGGTCGCAACCAAAATCATGAGCACAAGGCCTGCCTCCGTCAAAAAGAGTTAGGATGTCTTTGGTGTCAGCCGCAGTGTTGGCTCAGTCCCGTAAAGGCTATGAGTGTTCCTGAAGTGCTGACCTGTTTGTAGGTAAATCTAGCTGATGCTGCAGCGGACACCCGTAAAGCAACAGAGTCTGAAGCTCATTCCTCATCTGCATCTGGAAGCAGTGAGACACAGGTATGCATGTTGTTGTAAGTCTGCATGACTTTCTGCCAGCAGTATGACGGTGCAATCAATAAGTAGGCGGTGCTGCCCTATGGCAAGTCATGTATTTGCAACACATCCTTGCTACATAGGCCTACAACATGCAACTGTGAAAGACCTGCGTACTCAGCATCCCGCAGTTGGCTTCATGCCTTAGCCTGTCATGAACACAGGCTATGTCATAGCGAACCACTGGGGTTCTTCACCTGCATGTGGCCATGTCGAGCATGACGCTGCTGGTGTTGTTAGAATGCTAGCCAGAGTGCTGGTAATACAGCGCTGCCTGCTCAGAGTGGTCCACGTCGCTGGCAAGTGAACGGTACAACAGGAAGGCTTTGTGTTCAAGCAAGTCTCCTTGTGCTCCTTGTGTCATATGTCTGCCCACGCACTGCTGCTGTGAGAAATAGCGCATATATATACATTTTGCAAACATGCACAGGCATGCATGAACAAGCGCAACTCCACATGCAGACATACTACTTTGATTCTTTATAATTGAGCTGCTAATGGCATCACGCCATTACTGTGAACCCTGACGCTACATCAATTTCTTTTGGGCAGTAATGAGTTGGGCGACCAGAGCTGTATTTGCTGTATACATGATTTGCTTTTGCCACCGAGGAAGAATCCATCTCATCATATCCAATGCCATGTCCAGCATGGCAAGCAGCAGGACAANCTGGCTCTTACTCTCAGTCAGGCAACACTGGATCCGGTTACGGCTCTCAGTCAGGTCCTCAGTCAGGTCCTCAGNTTACTAGTATGTCACTTCCGACATGCAAGGATAGCAGGCTTAGTGGGCCTGTCACAAACAGCATGACTGAAGACAAAATAGGGGTCATAATGTGTAGTTGGAAAAGGAAAGTCTAGGTTGCAGCAGTTGGACTGCAATGAAAAACAGGAACAGGGCAATCAGGTGCGAGGCAAGGCTAGGCAGCGTACCCGCATTTCAGGATCATGGTTGATGTACAAGAAGCCCTGCCAGAACTTGACGATCTCCAGGGACACAAACAGCGAAATGGGGACCAAGTAGGAGTACAGGATCCAGAAGGTGATCATCAGGATGATCCAGTACACAAAGCCACTTCTGTAGTTGCCCTGCATGCTCAGACCAGCGTCAGCATGTCCTTGATCACAAACGGACAGCTCAACACAGACGCTTGTGTGTGTTTCGATAATGTATTATCCTTGCAAGCAAGGCAGCTGATGAATGCAGGTTCAAGCACAATCAAGAAGGCGCCATGCTGTGTGCTTGACATCACAACAAACAATGCTATCAGATGACAGCAATGTTGGAGCAAGACCTCATATGTAGCCTTTGAGCTGTGCAAAAGAACTGCACCTTGATGCTGCAACTACAGCAGACCTGGTGAATGAAAGCCCTGCTTAATATGATTACCGATGCAGCTTTGAAAATGGGGTGTGATCAGGCGGTGCAGATACAATATCCAGGACTGCTGCTCATACTCAACACACCACNCAGACTGTGATATGCTTCACCAACACCTTGCACCGAGAATGCGCTCCGCGCATAGCAAGCGCTGCAAACAGCACCTGGGACGATCACCGGGGGACGAGTTGCGACGGTGTCTGGAAGCAGAGCGTGCGCACAGGTGGCTAACTGTGTTGTGATGTGGATCGTCTGGAGACAGTGGAGGCAAGCCCTTGGCGAACAGCGAGAACGGTGACGCCTGTCGACACACCGTCGCTTTATGAAGGCGTGTGAGCAAAGTGCATCGCGCCAACCAGCGGTGTGCACGCAACGTCTGAGTCACCTGTAGACCCGAGTTCTGTTTCCCTCTTTTCGTGACGTGCTTGTCTGGTGTGCGACACACGCCTTTGCTGCTCATCTATTAGGCACAGCTGTACATGTCAAGTGCAGGAGCGCATTGACTGAGATGTGTGGTGTTCGTTCCGTCAACAGCGTGCTGCTTGATCCATAGCCTAATAGCGATTCNTGTGCAGCAAGATTGCTGGCTTGCCAACAATGTAGCCTTCATCTCCATTGAAACTGATGGAGTTAAAGCGGTAATTGAAGCCTTCATCCTGTGCTGCAGCGACTTTGCGGGCGGTCCAGCTCTTGCCCCCATCCTTAGTTTCTAGAAGGGTTTGCCGAGTGCCGAGCAAAAAACCTGCGGTCACATGGTGACTTTGAGGAGAGCAGCCCTATGGCTGTCAGCCGAATGCTCATGCCCTGAGATCTGATGATGATGCCAATGCGTTTGCTGTCATACTGGCCAAGCAAGACATTCCTACTGGTGCTGAGGTGACCATATCATACATCGATGATGCCTGTGACTTTGAGGACAGGCAGGCAGCATTGCAAGACTATGGCTTTGCGTGTTTCTGCCCTCGCTGTCAGAATGAGCAATGAAAGGCGTGTACACCAGATGTATGGGTCAAAGCACGCAGGCCAATTCCAGTAGTACAGTGATTTTCTTGTTTACACGCTGTACATTCCGCGGGTCTGCTCTCTGTATGCGCACAAGCAAGGATGCTGATGGCCAAGCCAAGTTTACATGTTGTCATGTCACAGCAATACAGTGTCAGGCTATCCAGTGGCACAAGTAAGGCAGAGATGTCTGTGTGCAGCTATCAGAGGCTGTGCTGGGTTTTCTTTTGGCAGTATATGACAGTATGTAACACGACAGTATGTGACACAGCCATAGCAGAGGCACAAATGATGCAGCCAAGTGCACAAAGTGCTGCGCTGGTTTAGGCCAGACAGAAGCAAATGAAGCTACAGACAAGGCCACGAGACTGTACTGGCACTATGCCAATGCTACATGCAAAACAAGCAAATATGCATACAGCTGGTAAGGTCCTGAGTGGTAACGCCATGCATTTGGGGCATTCTGTCCTGACAGCATGTAATGCAATTCCCCAAAGCTACCGGAGAAGCTGAGAGAACTGGTCAGTCTGCACCATCAAGCATATTGTGTGCGGCAACTGGATCAAGTTGTCTGTGTTGGCGCAACCGGTCGTGCCCCAGACAGCTGACACATAGTCAACAAGCATCGTCACATGTTCCAAAGGCAATGCCTGCCAGCAATATGCTATACCATGGTGATCATACTTGGCAGCTCTGGCTGTTGCCACTACTGGCTCCTTTCGGCCTGCGCTTCAAGTCTGAGGCCACCGTCGCATCACAGCAGGTTGGCAGCGGGTGCATAATCCCTTGCAGCTATTGCATAGACAACAGGTGACAAGTGCAGGGTAGCAAGGGCGACNCATCTCGAGTGCATGCTGATTCACAAAACTCTTCCGCATACTTGCTGTGCGTCTGAAACCACTCAGCACAGCTGCAGAATCTCATTTACAGTTCTGGCTGCCGTGACATACACCAGGTGACAATGCAGGGTACCCATTTGATATTCCTAATGCTGGAGCAAGCATCTGGGCCTATGCTGCCCTGTCATACCACCTGCCTTTGATGATTGCCTTCTCCATCAGGCAGCGCATCAGCTTTGTGTGGGGAGGCTGCATGCTGTTCCGTCGTGCTGATTTGGTTGATGACACTTATGGCATCTTAGAGGTACCTGTTCCCTACAACAGCTACTTGCTCTGTTACATTTCACCAAAAGTTGCAGAACGCACTGCATTACTAATGAGTTTTATGACAGTCCTGGCATCTTGGCGGTGCATACCCACGCACAATAGCTGCTTGCGTAATTGCAGCACATCACAAGTTGCAGAATGTAATGCATCACTACTTTGATTGTTGACACGTATGGCATCTTGGCGGTGCTTACCCACACACACACACACACAATGTGGTGGGTACCCCAAACAAACTCTAAATGTGGCATGTCAGGCATTGTCTGAACGGAATACGACGTAGCAGCAAATTCAGCATCAACTTTTCATGCAACAACACATCTGCAAGACACGCTTGTATGTTTGTCATCACCTCCACGTGTCCTGCTCAGCAATCACACATTACAAGCAGACCAGCTTGTCAGCACTGCTTGCTGTTTGTAACGCTTGCAGAGCNCTGCAAAGCAATGCTGCATACGCAGGGCATCATTGTCTACATGTGTTTGGTTCAGCTGTGACTGCCTCAGCATGAGCATTTCATGTTTGAAGGATGAGGTGAACTTCCAAGAGTACAGGCACAGCTCATCTGGATCAATGAACTCAGTTTCAGCCTCAGGAGCACATTGCACAGCTTTGATTTGCCGGACCATTTGTTCTGCATCACATTGCTGCTGTTCGAGCCCCCCTGTCCATCATCCTCAACTTACGTGAATTGTTCTACAGCCAAATATGACTCCGTAGCCCTGACTTGCAGANTGGTTCAAAAACAGCATGCGCATTGGTGCACTCCAGTCTGACACAGGTACTTATCAACACATCATACAGCACTCCCTGTCACGGGCGTCCACCCCACGCTGTGCACACTGCACCTGATACCCTGGGGCTCATCATTGCTGTGCTTGCTATGTCCTATATAGATTGGCGCAGTCTGGGCCATGCCCAGAAAGCCGTGACGCATGTATGCAAAGCCTTTACACATTGAGCACACAGCAATCAGATGCATTCATTGTCCCGCAAGCTTGCATTTTCATTCTTTGTTTGCTCTTCCAGGGTCCATTGTAGGGTTGCAGTACCTATGGCCAGGTCAGATTGGTGCCAATTGGGCTAGCACTGAGAAACCATTAGGGCAAGTGCTGTATGAAACCTTCACAGAAGAGGACTACAGCATCATATGGGATACTTATGCCTACAGTGACTTCAAGCTGGACTTTGGCAAACCCAACTGCTCCGAAGCCAGGCCTCGCCACTCGCAGCTCAAGCCTGAGGTGGTCAAGGTGTACAAGCAACAGGTAGGCGAGTCAGTCAAGCCACAGTCAGTGCGACTTGGGGTATCGCCACAAAATAAAGGCTTGGGCTTTGGAGGCAAAGCAAGGTGTGTGTAGGGCAATCCAGCTTTACAGGGTAAGCTTGTATCCACCAACATTGGTAGTCTGNCTATGTTTGCCAGTCCGCTGGAAGCGAGTCAGCATCTTTTCATTCTTTTGCACACCAGCAATCGGAAGTCCTAACTTCAGAGTAATCAGTTGCTCTGCGCACGGCTTACATCTGTGAATCGCTTGTAGGGTGTCTGCGGCATGAACCTTGAAGAGCTGTGCTGTAAGGTACCACAAGTCGTGCAGACCTTGTCAACGCCGTGTCTCAGAGCGATGCTGGCGACGAACAAAACCATCGGGCTGTACATACGCCACCACACCACTCACCTGACTGCTGGCAAGCACAAGTCTCTAGCAGTTTCAGCGGGCAGCAGGTGGCCAAGCATTCAGCATCTGCACCTCTGCAGCATGCAGCTACATGCAAGCGATATGTCACAAATTGCTCAGCAATTTTGGCCCAACCTGACATCCCTTGATCTCAGCACAGCTCGAGTGGAACCTGCAGCGATAGCATACCTGGCAGTAGCAGACTGGCCTTGGCTACAGCAATTAAACCTGTGCGGTCAAGCCCTTCCTTCAGCAGCTATGGCATGGCTGGCGCTGTCCAAATGGCCGCTGCTCACGGTGCTGGACCTGCAGTCTTGCAGCCTAGATGAAGTGGGCATCACACAGCTGGTTCAAGCAAAGTGGCCAAATTTGGAATGCCTGAACCTGGCTTGCAATCCACTCACAACACGTGCTACGGCATTGTTGAGCAAGGGTGATTGGCTCAATCTCAAGACACTGGACCTGCGCCATACAAAGCTTGGAGCTGAAGCTGTTTTACATTTGTCAAAAGGTCAATGGCTCAATATGCATACCATCTTGAGCCACTCAGAGTCACCGCCTTGCAGACAGCTGTGTCAAGCAGCTAACTGGTCCTGCCTTGCTTGTCTCAGCCTGCACAGCTGTGGCTTGACAGCTGATGACATCAAAGAGCTGGTCAAGTGCAACTGGAATGCTCNTGATTGCACCAGCTTGAGGTATGACTCAACATCATTGGACTTCAGCATCGCCAAGCGCTCCTTTGCAGCAGCTTCCCTTCAGGCAAGAGCTGCCAGATCAGGCAGTGATCAGAATGCAAACAGTGACTCCAGCGATCTAATCAGTAACAGCAATCTGCATTGTCAGCACTGGCTTCTTGCCTCCTGGCAAGCGTGCGTGTACAGAGGCCTGTGCCTGCACGTGCTTGTCAATGGGTCTGTTGCACAAGCACGCTGCATTGCAAGTGGAGCACACAGCAGAAGAGATACCCTGCGTTACATACCTGGCAAGTCTCACTTCCTCTCTAGTTGCCTGGTGCCACTGCAGGATAGCTGCATTGCGCTGCTGCTTGCTTGAAGTTGCTTGGCCCTGTAGTGTAAGCTGCAGCAGACAGTGTAAGTTATGAGCATGAAGACCGAAGCTGAACAAGGAGGCCATCCAGCACAACTCAAGTACTGCAGACATAGAGCGAAAGTTGACAATGGCACAGATTGTATGCAAAATGATAGCCAAACGCTACCTGCATCACAGACATAAGTGAGTCACGGGCGTATGCTGTATGCTGTGAACAAGGTTGACATCAAGCGTGTTGCAGTACTCCACGAACCTGTTGGTTATAGGCTACAATGGCGCCAGCAAACTGCTTCCTCTGGAGCCTGGTGAGGCGCTGCCTTGTTCTTTTCATCTTGAGGTGTAGTTGTCTGCTTGTGTGAACATTCAGGACAGGCTGTGATGGTCTGCATCAAAAGTCGTTGTAGTGTCAGACTTGTGCAGCAAAAGTGCACTCGCAAGTTGTGACCACAGCATAGATGTTCAGGAAAGGCAGTCCATACAGAGCAGGCATGGCATGACCAAATATTCTCAGGCAGCACAGTGAAGGTGCAATTGGCCTGAATATACCTCTCTGATGGAGCTTTCACTGTTTTGCAATGCATCATTGCCCGTCGGGCCTTCATGATCATAGGGCCAGCTGCATTGACTTTGCGTTGCATCAGTTCTTTCAATGATTGAGCACTGCAGCCGCTGTCTAACCTGCACACATGAAACAGCTTCCCAGCCAGTATCACCTGTGTCTTAGCAACTGCATCCATTGATACATGTGTACAGCACATGTATGTTGCTGTCACATGTACCTGGGCTGCTCAACACTGCTAAGTTCACATGCTGACACACCAATCTGCTGTGAGGTCGTATCTGCTTGCCTGCCCTGCACAGTACATGTGCNAGCACAGTAACTGTCAAATGCAACAATGTAGTAGGTGCTGAGTTGCACAAACGACACATCTGGTAAGAACCCTCAAGTTCGCTAGTCATCCAGTGTCATAAGCTATCAAGCATTCTGAACAGGGTATGCTCTGCTGTAGACAAAGCCGGCAAGCACACAAAGCTTCTGTGGTCAGCCGTAGACTCCCTTGCTCTGCAGCTGATGTGAGTGTGCTTCCATGTCAGCTGTTACCTAAGCTGCCGGCTAGGCCAAGCACAACAGTGATTACTGCAGTGTCGACCCACAAAGCTGCTGCACTGCACAATCTAGCCCACCTCATCTTCTTGCCATAGCTTTTGGCTGAGCCGCCCAAGTTGTATCTGCTGCAATGACCACTCACACAGCTGCATGCACCGCAGGATGTGTCCCCACCTAATCTCCTTGCCCTAGCTTTTGGCTGAGCTGCCCAACATTGCAGCTGCTGCATGCCCACTCATACAGCTGCATGCACTGCAGGATGTGCCCCCATACCATTCGCCTGCTGCAGTACATCCTGGCCAAGGCCAATGCACTGCCAAGGCTGTTGCCCTGGCTGGGCTTGAGGCTCTCCTACGGCATGAATGGCATTGTGCTGAAGTCTGCAGATCTGGCATCATTGGCAATGTACATGAGGTAACTCTACAGGTCCCATGTCTGGGTCCGCATTGTGTGTTGAATGTGCAGTGCCTTGATTCCTGCTTGTTATGTGCACAATGTGTCCAACCATAGCATGCAGTAGGAGCGATCTTGTGCTCAAGATGTGTGACATCATTCATACAATGGGGTGCAAGACAGTCCTGGAGCGACCTGTGTAGTATGTGTGGCTGCAGGACCCGCATAGACATGAAGCCGCCAGATCTGTTGTGGCTGGAATGGCTGTCAGGCAAGGGAGCCCACATGTTGGCAAACAAGCGGCGCCCTTTAGCCGTGTACAGGTACAACTTGTTGGAGCACATGGGCAAGGTGTCCTCGTTCACAGTGCGAGTTGACCGACCAGACTTCCCCAAGTGCTATGAGTCCATGGCTGATGTGTGGTCCCTCTCCAAAGCTGAACGCTTTCAGGTGAGTGCTTCCGCATCATGCTATTGCTCACAATCACGAGATACATGTTGCTTGTCTGGTTTGCAGTGTCCTGCATGCTCTGCAACAGCAGCACTTNAAGCCTTGATTTGTGTGAGACTCAATACGAGAATTGATTTCAGAACTGTGCAACACTAATCAGACCTGCTTTNACAGACACTGAACAAACGCTACCTGGCGGTGGATGTGGTGTGGTGGGGGAAGCTGCGTGGTCTGTGCAGCACATTGCTGGCTGTGGCCACCTCNACCTCAGCATTTGCCTTGCTGCAGCTCAGTGGAGCGTTTGCTTGAAGGTCGTGTGGACTTTCCTGATCTGAGCCCGCCGCGACTGTGTCATTCCACGTGTTTGCTGTTTCTGTGTTGTTACTGCAGCATCGTTGCTTCTTGTTTGCTGCTGGCTCAAGCTGCACAGGTGTCAGAGTCATCTCTACAGCAGCTTGTTCTGCAGCCTCCCGTTTCTTCACTGCTGCATGAGTGCGGACCTGGACTGGACCTTTGTAGCTACCCCCATACTGCGTGTCATTTGCTATTGGGTATCCTAGGGCTGACAAATGCACTCTGCAACACAGTCACAGATGTCAGCCAAGTTTACAGCAAAAGCAAGGGTCTTGCACTGTGAACACAATTTTGCTGAATGTACTGTGCAAACAGTTTGCTGAATGCATTTTCTGCAAGCTTTGAACAACCCCTCACCCAAAAAGAGGTGAGCATGTTTGCAGTGCAGCCTTGCACAGGTGCAGGCCATTGGATACAAAGGCACATGCCTGATGCAACATAGCTGGGTAGCTGCTTCATGCACTGCTGCACCCAAGAGCTCCTCAAGGCTTGCAATTTGATGGGGATACTGCTTTCAACCAGGCTTGTGGCTGCATCCAATGTCGCCTCCCATTCCAATGTACCTTCAGCAAGTACATTGCAGCTTTTGTGTTGTCAGCACATACTTGNTTGCGCTGCAAGAGTGTGTCTTGCGCTGTGGCTGAGGCCGTTGCCAGTAGCAACTATGCATGTGATTGCTCCAACTGCCTGCCTTGCAGTGTGAAACTGGCTGCATACTGGTTCTGTGCATTGGATATGACAACCCAAGCGACAACACAAGGGCATATAGGTGTTGCATTCACACTGGCTAACCCTGCAGTGATGCAGTTTGCTGGTTTCACAAGACCAAGACACTTGAATGCTTTGTCGCCGATACTACAACACTCGACACTGAGTACATCTATTACTTTTCTTCCAAAGAGATGCTGTGAACCACCTGCAGGTCACTGTCCGGGAGGTCCTCTGCAGACAGCACCTGTGGCTGCATGGACCCCAACGTAGCCACAGCCTCCATTTCTGCCCTGTACACCCACTGCTGTTACAGGATTTTGCGATTGTAGTCTGCTGATTGCATTGTGATCAGTGTAGCGCGTAGTTTGCATGCACCAGGCAATGTAGGGTCAGCAGTACATTCCAGCTTCGACTTGTGAGCACAGGTCATNTGACTACATGGTGCAGGTGAAGCAGGGCCTGATGACAGCCGAGGTGAGGTGTGTGCAACCTCCGCCGTTGCGCAAGATAAAGATGATGCTGCTGATGCTGCTTCAGGGCAGGATCCTTCCATGCCTGGTGATGTGATAGCAGATAGGGCTGTGACTGCTATGTCAGGGGGGCTCAGCAGTGAGGCTGAAGGACTGCAGCATCCGGCGGGCAGTCTAAGCCATGTTGAAAGGCAAATGCAGAGAATGGCACTGCAGCAGCCTGCTGAGTNAGCACCGTCATATGTGCAGAGCAACTTGGCAGAGACACTTCAGCAGGCTGGCGGTGTGAGCAGCAACATAGTAGATGCATTCCGAGCTGTGCTTGAAGACAGCAGCTTGGATGGTGCCTTTGTGTCAGCTGCCATCACGCTGCCTGCCAGCACAGAGCTCAGAGACGATCTGCCCAACTCCAACCCCCTCTTGTTGCATCAAGTCAGGTCAGAGCTCAACATGATTGCTGTTATTGTTCTGCATGTGTCAAGCTTGCTCTGTCCTATATGTGCCCATGTCTCCTCACTTGCTTTGTGTCCCTATGTTGCGTACAAGCCGGTTGCACATCTCAGGAGTTGGTCTCTGATCCTGTGGTGATGCTGACAGCATGTCAAGCTTGCCACCCTTGNTGTATACTATCCCTGTTCTGTTGCAGGCTATGAAACGACATCTGTGGCACTGTCTTATGCCTTGTACGAGATTGCACGCAACCCTGCTGTGCAGCAGCAGCTGGTGAACTGTGCAGGTAGTGGTAAATACAGATGTTGTATCAGCATAGTGACAGCCTGACCTTGCCGAGTGTGATCATCTGGTAGTGCAGCTCATACAGAGTGGCTATATCAAAGCAGGCCAGGCGCGAGTGCAGGTACTTGTGCACCTCTGTCTCTGGCGCATACTTGTCCACATCCTGCAACCCATAGATTGTGCATGAGAGCATCGGTAACATGAAGGTACGGGCACCAGGGGCAGGGGAGGTTTGGGTCATTGCGGGGGAAGGATTGCGAGGGGAGGAGGGGCCGGNGATACAGCACTGGCTTGCCGATTGGGACATCGCCATTGCTTGTCTGCACCATGGTTTGTGAGGTGAATGGCCCAACATGACACCACACATAAGGCCCTCTTCCTGCAACATGGGCTTGCAGACTAGCTTGTTTTGCAAACCCCCCAAATTATCCTCCATCACCCTCTCCCCCCCCNCTGCACCGTGATGCCCCTGCATACGTATGTTTGTGGACATCTGCCACTCTTACCCGAGGTGTACCCGGCATGGGTTGCTTGCAAAAGACGAACAACTGTAGACACGATTGACATCTCGGCAAAAGCTCTTTCAGCAATGTGAACCAACAGTGGGCAGCAACGCATACCGCGAAACCTGGCTGCTGTCATGAAGGTTCAGCCTGTTTGCAAGTTTGCAATCAGAAAGCTTGCATTGTGCGCCTGCATTGAAGCGTTGTATGTTACTGCAATCCTGACGTGCTGTGCTCACAGACATGCTGCAGCGCTCCTTTAGCAAAGCTGCTGCTTGTTTAGCTTCTCGCTTGCACAGCCACGCTGCTCTGAGTTGTGGCATTGCGTTTCGCGCACATCCAGGAGCCGAGTCCGCGAAAGGTTTTCCTGCAGCCCGGCAACTGAGTTGCACAATACGTAGCTATCGGGAGTTACATACATCCGCTGTGTTAGTGAGGGCCACAAGTACCGAAACCTTGTCAGGAACCGAGGGCCAAATGTTGATTGGCAAAGCTGACGCATACGAGGGATTTCTGGTATCACCACAAGATCTGCCAAGCACATCCTCCGACTTTGACACTCAATTGCAAAATTCACTGGAGGTGATTTGCTGACCAGAAGTACAATTTGATACCTAATGCACATGCATTTTGACCATGCATGAGTCCGAGTCCATGCTGTCGCATGTATGCAGCAGAACAAATCGCTGTCTGCCAGCTCAAGCCTCACCTGCTATTGAGCAGGGAATTTCGCTCATGAGCGCGAACTCATGCTGCAGTATTGCTAAACTTGCTCGCACAATGTGAACAAGTTCGGCTCATGATTTGTTGAGAACCCATGGCAGACACATTACTGTGCAAATTTGCCTAGTGAGCAGCTGTACCTGTATCATCTGCAAAGATCAGCGTTATGGGTTCTTGTCTCTGTTATGCCACTGTGCATGACAGGCCACAATAGTATCATAGCAGCTGGGGATTTGTCCTGCTTTGCCATGTGGTCTGTCAGAGTGCAAGCGTTCAAGAAGCACCTGTAGTCTGCAGTGTGCTCAAGAACATCTCCCTCCGTAAGGTCCTGCTCAATAGCATGCACTGGATGCATGACAGCTTGCAGCCGCCCCAGACTTGTCACATAAACGCCCTCCAACTTCATGAAGATGTCCTGCTCGGAAAGGTATGCTCCATCACGCAGCACCAGCAGCCCCTGCCAACAGAATGCACCTATGCTTGAACTCTTACTGTTTGATGCTCACATAGCTGTTCAGCTCCTCAGCTCAGCTTGCACCAGACTGATGTCAAACCCTTGCCTGCAGTGCCTAGTGACACTGTACTTGGACTCTTGGTATGGTGGAACCAACAGCCAACTGAAGGCTGAGGTGTCTTGCACAATCACTATAGTGCTGATGTGTTAGACCTCTACCTCCTCTGCCAATTATGCTGCCCTGGTTAGTGTCAGGCGCAATGCTGGTACCTAGGGCCTTGTGGTCTGCTTCTCATTCTTCACCATCTTCAGAACAACCTCTTCTAAAAAAGCTGTTCAGCCCGAAACTATCCTGCCTGACGTCATTCAGGCTGAACAACTTTAGAAGAAGACGTCGTTCCAAACATGGTGAAGAGCCAGAAGCGGGCCACAATGTTCCAGGCACAAGCATTGCGCATAGCAGAGATTGGGGCTGCATAGCTGGATGAGGTTGATGTCAAGGTCTAGGACCTGCAGCGTGTTCAGCTTATGAGGCACACGGCTATACCATGCTACCATTTCTGGTTTGAGCACGTGAGCAGTCATGAGCAGTAGGAATGCAGCATGATTTGTGTGCATCCTATGGCTTTCAGATGCTGCACAACCAGTCTCATGAGCTCAGTGGCAGTTCCCTGCATGACAAAGTGATGCAGTCCAAGTCCACAGCTGGTGCACAGGCAATGGCATACCTGATGTGAGATACATTGTCACTACATGCGCACATCATGCAGACATGTAAGTGCTACTTGACCCCGTCCGCACACATCAAGATGCAGCATACAAATGCCACTCAGGTCCGTAGGAAGTTGCTGTCACCTGCTTGCGGTGTGCAGGATGCACATATACTCCCCAAACATAGCCTAGCTTCCTGTCATGGCTCAGCAGGGCTCAATTGCAGGGCGAATGGCTTGGAGAGGTCAATGCTTGGAGAGGTCAACGCTCTTAGGTAAGCCATGTGTCACCTTTTACGGTTGATGATATCAGGGTACAGTCCATGAAACAGGTGGCCGCTTGCTGAACCAATCGGGCTGCCGTCCAGTTCTGCTATAAACGTCTTGAGGTCNGTGTCCCTGATTCTTTCAGGCTGCAAATCGATTCTTGGCGCATGTCACCTGACTGCTTCACTGCTTTTCTCAAGGTAGCAAGCTACTGTGTAAGCACCTGTCAAGCAGTAAATGACCTGTAGCTTTCTCAGCAAGGAAGATAGCGCCAGCACAAGTGCCCCAAACAGGCCGTTGCTCAGCAGCAAACTGTCTAAGCTCTGGTATGAGGCCCCATCGCTCAGCTATGAGAGCCATTGTTGTGCTTTCACCCCCTGGTATGATAAGACCGTCAGCTCTCCTCAGCTCCTCTTTAGTGCGGACTTCAAACGCATCTACACCTTCCATCCGTTTGAGCATTGACACATGCTCAGCGAATGAGCCTTGCAAAGCCAGGACGCCTATACATACGGTCTGCGGCATACGCTAATCGCCAAACGTCTGTGACCTTTGCAGTGCAGACCAAGTAGGTGACAAACGAAGTCTGCTAAAGTTTTGGCAGGCCGGTTGAGCACACTATGATCGGTGCCACCGCAACGGTGAGGCACTTAAGCGTGGAGCTTTTAGTCATGCCTTCAGCTTCGGTTTCGCTAACCGAAAGACGTTTCTCCCAAATCTTTTGCTTTGTATGCACCCATCTGACAGATACTGCCATGGACCAAGGCAAAAGATGCAGCCTTGAGTCAAGCACGCCGGCCACGCAACAGCAGCGTATGTGATCACTAGCACACTGCAATGGCTCCCATGTCGCTGCTTGTGCATGATGCANGAAAGCTCCATTTACGATCTGGTGTATTTTGTAACCAGGTTATGAATGGAGCTTTTGCTGCTACAGAGGTGACAACCTGACATGCGACGTCAAGAAGCGGTGGCCGCAGCAGTCAAGCAAAAGGTTGCAGCTGGCTAGACAACAGTTGCCAGAGGCCCAGACACTGCTGGAACAGGTGCAATTTCAATACAGCACATGCTTCTGTCAACACTCTTTGGCCACATATGACGATCTGTACTGCATATGTGTACCAATATGTATCACGTGATGCTTGAAACTAACATGACCTTCACAGCGCAGACACTCTGCAACATATGTAGAGCACCAGAGCAAACAAGTACATGCCGTGCAACTTCCTGCTTACAGGATGACGTGGTTCCTGGGTCCGTTTTTGCTGCTGTAATGTTGACAGTACTGTAACTCCTGTAGCTAGGACTACAACCTGGTCACATGACCACCCAGAATTCAGTAGCATGCCATCAGCTTTGTGTCTGCTGTGGCATATAGGCTGTGGTGGGGTTGTTCAACCGCAGCAAACTACCCCCTCCCGAGCACTTTGTCCACATTCCTGTCCCCAGACCTCTGCCTGGACTCCAGGAATATGCAACTTATGATCTATGAGGACTTGCTCTTGAGGATCAGGCAGAGCAAGCAAATAAAACTGTTGAAGCACACTTGTCTCTTGCAAAACCTGTGATGCACGGCTTGTGCGGACTTGCGTATTGTGCATGTTGTGCGGAGCTTCGAGNAATGTTGTGTTCCCATGACAGCCATCATGATTCTCAAATGCAGTTGATCCAGTGCTGTATCTCTTCGTGCATGAGCCCGTACCGTGAAAGTGTAGACTCGGGCATTGACCACGGAACTGCAGCGCCAATGCTCACGTATACCAGCAGTTGTGTCAGTAGTGTGTATATTTGATCAAGGAGGCTCAAACAGCAGGTGTTAAATCATCAACCATCATCTGGCAGTGCAAGCCATGACACAATCTTAACTAGCCTGTCGAAATGGCATGTGGCATGCAGACTGCATGCATGCGCATGCCTTGCTGAAGAATACCTTCAGCAATGAAGAAGCAGCAAGCCAGTGGTTTGACCGGTGTCAGAAGGTCTTCTGCTGGTCACAGTACTTTGAGGGCCCAAAACGAATTCATGTGTCTCCACATACCCAGACAAACGGAGTGCTTGAGCACAAAGTGTCTGAGTTGACGCTGAACGGTCATCAGTAACTATGTCTGTTGTGGAGCTATTGTTGTAGGTGCTGAGTCGAGACTGGTACAGACTCTTGGAGGTTGTTGATGTTGTACGTTGTGAAGTGCCTTGCATCGCAGCACGCATGTACTGCAAGGCAGACTTTCCTGCAATCCAGGTCTTCAAGTGTCGGCTATCATGTGTCAATTTTGCTCAGCATGCGACGGTGTGAAGGAGGCTGTGCCAATGAAGGTTGGTGTTACGAAAGTGTGCTGAGGCCTGATATCATGCTTAAATTTCATGCAAGTCTTTATAATCGCATCATGTTGAGTCTCTCGTAAGCAAACATGGCGGTCCCTTGCTGTTGTGGTTGGTAGTTTAGGCCTGCTGATAACACACATAACATACTGTCCAACGACGACGCACAGCAAGGCTTGTGGCTGAGAGAGCCACAGGCAAGTCAAAGCCCTGCCACTCAACAAGCCAACATGCATCTGTAGGTAGTTAAATCTGGCTAGCTAGTAAGCTAAGATACATCAGATTCGTAGGCAGTTACATCTAGCCAGCTAGCTTGAATGCATCAGCAATCAATGCAGCTATCACGCCAAGCTTGAAGAAATTGGCAAACGTCAGAGCAAGAGATGGGTTTTCAGTTGACCAATAGGCTTTGGACACAATCTCACAAAAGCCCACTGTCACAGCAGCTGCTATAACATCATTGATTGCTAGAGCACCAAATGACAAAGATACCGTGTTGGCAGAGTAGTAGCCTGCTGCAAATGCTGTGACACCCCACATGNTAGCTTCAGGCTTTGAGCCCATTATCAAGCTCCGCTCTGAGCTTCTCACATGCCTGCTTCAGCTCACCTGTGCTAGCTGCTCACCTGGCTCACGATGTACGCGCAGTAGAGCTCCGCTTGCATTTGTCAGGAGATCAGGTAGCCAGAACCTGTCATTGTACACAGCCTGGCTGCAGGTGTGCACTTAGGCACAAAGCCTGTCAGAGTAGTTGTAACACAACATGGAACAGAGAACTACCAGTGACTGCCTGATAAGTGCAGGCGTAGACATTCATGGCGCAGACAGTTTACTGTATCTGTTGCAGGCGCATACACGAGCACTCTCAGGTCAGCTGCAATTAGCATCAGCAGGTAGCACAAGTATATGCAAACAGTTTGTGCCATTGTGTTGTGTCTGACTACCGGGTGCCCAGGTACATATGCCATGAACAAGTATATAGCCCTGCTGCAGGTGCATACAAAGCCAAAGAACTTCCCAGATCAGGTGCAGTACATTGCGGAGTGGATCAGTGCCAACTACCCTGAAGGTGAATCTGGCATTGTATATTGCCTGACAAGGAAGGACACAGAGCAGGTATCAGCAGAGCTGAGCCAGCATGGCCTGGCATGTGGCTGCTACNTGGGGTGCCAAGCCGGTACCCGGCTCTGTGGCATTGCCAAGATTTTTCTGCGCAGGTGAACCCTGCAGCATCATACAAAATTAGTCAGCTGACACAGAGTACAGCTACAGTCCCGTGTAGCGTGGCCAGATGCAACCGCTGCACCCTTCTGGGGTCTCCTAGGGGTTGCCAGCCCTGCAATCAGCGCCATTGCATTGCCAAGATTCTGCTGTGAACTCTAACCTGCACGCACACTCATCATGTGGCATGACATCTGTAATGAACTCTGGATCCCACTCCTGCATCCTGCTGAGGGCGCCTAGGGTGCCAAGCCTGCTCCCTGTGAGTACAAGCACTGCTTGGCATGTGAGATATTATAAAGCTGAAAGAATGCAGACTAAGGGCCCATGCTTGTTGTGCCAAACTCAACTGTCAGGCGCTATGAGTGCAAATAGGAGAGCAGCATTGACAGCTGGTTTTTCACATGCGAGTCCCCCCATACGACTGAGCAGAGCGGTGGTGTACAGCGTTCAGGCAACATTGTTGACACTGTCACATTCATGACTCACGTTTAATTGAAATTTCCAGTTGAACGCTCTGCGCCTCCCTGAGAAAGCACTTTTCTTGCACACTTGCCCTACTGACAGCGTCATGCCAGCATTAGGTCACTAGTAGTACTGGGGCAGGGCAAGCCCAGTCATGTTATACGTGTTGCGATCTGCAAAGGCTATCTTACAATTTCTTGGGAAGTGCTGGCAGCAAGTTGCACAGTTGTTTGTGCCNCTTGGTGAAGAGGCCAGCATCTGGGATTTGGGCGCAATCGGCGTCATTGGTGGACTTTACTTAGTTGCCAAAGAGCCCAAACAACTTGATACAAATGCAATGTTGTCTAAATTGAAGCGTGTTGCAAGCCGAACATCTAGCACTAACGATTTCTGGCAGGTGCAAAGGGACTGAGTAAAGCAAATCATTGGGCCCTGTTGGGTGCTGTTGTCAAGTTTATGTGTCACAATGTTGATGATGGGCAGAGTCACGTCGTGACATGTATGCATGTCATCAAGTGGTAGCTGAAAAAGGTTGAGCAGGACTGTATTTCGTAGCTCATCAGCAGCACAGGCAGGTGTAGAATAGCACTAGTATTGTAGGCGCTTCCTGGTCTTCCTGCAAACCGCTGTAGCTTACAAGATATCGACATGTTCCTGGGTATTGCATTTTGCGTGGTCAGTGCTGCTGCTCAGTTCAGGTCAAGNTAGACTGATCATCTGTGTGCATGGGCACTTATCAATTGCTACTAGCAGCAAGTGCCATGGTCTGACCGACATAGGTGTCATGTACATCATGCGCCTTTGACTCATGTTGTCAAACCACGGGGAATTCTTTGCTTGGAGGGTTCATGTCATTTCGGGTCCAAGACCAACAGCATGTGTGCATGTTCAACCAGCAAGTTACCCTGTGTATACACTTCCTCTGCACTTTGTAGGCAGCAATCCAGGCAGTCGAGCGTAAGATGCCTAAGCGAATCAAACGGAAGCGCAAAATCGAAACAGAAGATGGTGTGGATGCTGGAATGGAGGAGTACTTTGACTACATTTTCCCTGAAGAGGCAGGTGCTGCACCCAACCTCAAGTTGTTGGAAGCTGCACAGGCGTGGAAAAGAAGGAAGATGGAAGCAGATGGAGACTCGTAGCGCACAGCACTTTTTTGAGACCTTGCTACCGGTACCAATTGTCTGGAGACACTGCCGTGCAGTCCGTCTAAGTTGCAGTTGTTTGTTGACCTTGCCGTAAAATGTTAAACTTTGCTTCTCTGATGTATGCTGGTTGCTGAATGTAGTCAGCAGGACCTATTTGCTTCTAGTATTGTTCATCTGTATTATAAGGCGTGCGCACTTGCTTCTAGTGTCTGACTACAGGCGCTTTGTAAGTTCTGCCTTACACATTAATCAATTTCCGAAGAGGCCATGCAGACAGCATTCATCCTGCACACCACGAAGTCAACATATTTCGATTTACTGTCATGACGTTGTATTCGGCACCAAATCGCGAAAAGCAGTGCAGGCTGCCTGGATTGCAGGAACAATACCTTGTTGGATTCGCCCGCAAGAGCGTTTCAAACAAAACTCTTGCAGCACCTGCAGATCTCGCTTATTAGAGCNATGACGCGCAGAGCTACATTGCCAAACCACTGTGGACGGTCGCTGTAGCCGAAGCGCAACATGTACCAAAGCGCATATGTTACGGGTGTGCAGTCATCTCGGCGAAAGTCGCNCGCCAAATGTGACTGCTGTTGGGCAGTGCTCCAAGACTGCAGCCTGGGGTTATGGGATCTTCGGCAAAGATTGGCATGGTGATGCCTGTTGCTTTGACACCACCAATTACACGGTCTGCTACACTTCACCACGATGATGGCTGAATGCACTGCCTTCACAGTGCCATGTGTTTCCTGTGTTGCATCATTTTGTGATACCATGATCATATTTGCCACAGTCTGTGTCAGATTTCCAACACATGCTGCTCTACAGCTAGCTTACCACAGGCAGTAGCATTTAGTGGCTGTACAGGCTCAGCCGACAACTGAATTACTTCGATCAAAGCAATTGCTTTGGTCACTTGCAGCCTTGTTCAGCAGCGATGCAGATGCTCTGCACAGTGATGGTTGCTACTGGGCAGATTAACACTGTGGGATTGGCTGCTTGTTAATGTGGTCTACTAGTAGCTGACTTCTGTTGCCCATGCTTTGCCTCTTGACAGCTGCATTTTTACTCAAGTCTCATTGGCCTTCTTTTGTACATATCAGAATTGATTGCCCACGGTCTGTGATACTAGGCTGTGCAGTCACAGACAGCTATTTTGATGCCTTGCAATAAACTTCCTTTTGAACAAGCACTTGAAGCGTGAAGTCAATCACATTTCAGGTGGGCCGATGATTATCTGCAGCAAATTCATAAGCCCAGGTGACCTGATGCTGGTGAGTGCCAGGGTGTNGGTGAAGGAAAGGCGCTGTCTGACAGCAGCCCGACTAATATACCGCATAACCGGACGCTTTGCTGATGACTCGCTGAAGGATAGTAGCTGGCAAAGCGGTTACGCGACATGTCTCCGACATGACATTGCAGCAATATTAGCCACCAGTGTTTTGTCTGTCGCTGTAAACTGTCCACACCTTTACATCGAGACTGTACTCAGCAAGTTTAGTCTGGACATTGACTTGAAGCTGCCGTGCAGAAGACTTGCTCCATGAGACGCACAAGCGCAAAGCTGAGCCGTTGTGGTATACCGCTGTCAATTTATTGAGCCAGACTGAGACGCATTTTTCTACGGCGTCAAAATAGTGTATGCATGAGAGCGCGTGTAAGCTTGTTAAAGATTGCGTCGCAGAGCTGTCATATGGCGGACGCATCTGCATCTCTCAAATGTCAGGCGAAAGATTTGCGGAGCCCAGAGGCGCTTGGACTTAGACTTCGACTACACACAGGGACAAGGGCAAGGGGGGAACCTGGGGCTTTGGGCCGCAGGCTATGCGTGGGGAAGGTGCGGGCTATTGGCTGGCTAGGGCAAGTGACAGCACTTCATACAGAGCTGTTTGCTGCACAAGCTGTCCCTTTGAATAAACGACAGCTTGAGCAACAGGCAACTTTGTGGAGAAACCTCTGCTGAGGGTCGCTTGTAGCTTCGTTTGCTGAGGTGCTTACTAAGATAGTAAGCTGTTGTGTCTACAAACAGTTCAAGCTGGAAAGAGCAGACTCTTGCCTATCTTCCTGTAGTGCCCCTGTCTGGCGAAGCAGCCTGCCTCTTCAGTGTACCTGTTTGCCTCTGAACAGTGAACCGGGCTGCACAAGCTCAGCTCCTGCGAGCGCTGCAGACCATATCTGCGGCGGNCTCCTCAACCGTAGGTTGTTTAAAAGATTGTCAAGGAAGATCATGTGAGCGGAATAGAGCGCCTCCGTGATTGGACATCACCAAGGTTGTCCGATGGAATGTTACACGCAGTGATAGGACTCCCAACAAACGTTGGCATCGACTTTGACAGAAAGGATGTGACAAGTGGTAGGATAGGGTCTCCAGTGTGGGCAGGCATTGTGGCACAGTGCACTCAAGCAGCTGTGACACTACATGCAGGAACTGATNCGACGACGTCGTCACGCATGGGCGCGTGAAGCTAGGGCAAGTTCCTCGGTGGCCAAAAGGTCCGAGAACATCTGCGAAAGCGTTGAGCTTCAAGTACGCATGAACGATCACTATCGCGCGAAACTCCGAGACTACTGGTTTGGCTTCGGAGCAGGCAAGATTGTCATTGTTCCTGCTCGCAAACCGTGGTTTCGAATATAGCTGACAGCGTAATGTCTTGGCGAGAACACCTGAATTTACAAGTGAACTGTGGTGGAAATAGCATTGGCGTCCTATGTTCCATGCAAATGCTAAATTTAGATGCTGTAGATGGAGCCCAGGATAAACTGCAGACCATGGCGCCTTGCACTGCACTTTGGCCAAGACTCCGTTTACAGCTGTCTGCAAGTCCAGCACAATCATGCACACACTCACAATAGGTGCTGTGACTTGAGACATNATCAGACCAAGCTCTGCTTGGCGGCAAGCTGCATGACGGGTCCCTGGACCACATCAAAGGGCAGCTCATCCAGGACCTGCAACAGCAGCTGACTACGGCAGCAGCTACTGCAGCAGCTGCCACAGCAGCTAGGCAGCAGTCTGCAGGGCAGCTGCAGCAGCTGGAGGAGCAGCTGGCTCTGCAGCAGCAGGCTCAGGACTGGCAGGACCAAGCCCACCAGACTGCATCCCAGCTGCAGGTGCATGTGCATGNAGGTGCGCCAGCCTCACCCACCGAAAGATAGACGTACAGGCCTAGTCGGCGCGGCCAGTTTGAGGTATGGAAAGCAAGCTGTGCGCCAAAACATCGCTGCCGAGATAGCACACAGCACAAGCGTGAGTAGGTCNTACAGGAGCAGAGCATCTTTCCCAAAGCAGTCCCAGCTTATGTGAACATAACAGCAAGCTTGGCAAGTGCTTTGTCAGTAGCAATGTCACACAACGCAGGTTAACAACGCTGGATTCCTTGTTACTGCTACAATGTAACTGTTGACTTGCAGAACATGTTTGCATCCAGCAGCANCTGCCATGTAAACGACTCGGGCCAGGGCCCCACCAGGCTGGTGCAACCCCTTCCCGACACTGATTGTGCAAAGCTGTTATGCTGAGACTTGAATTTGGTACAATGTCGTCCAGATTCCGATGAAGCTTCCTTGCTTGCGGAAGCATGCATGAAGACTCACTACACGCAAGGCTCCTTGCGGTGCTTCCTGGCCGTTACATTCAAAGTCGTCTGAGCAGCAGTGCCAGCGCTGGACCTGTTTGGCTTTGATAGTCGTTCTCTGCCTGAACACAAGCTTCCGGTCACCGCGTCACTTGGTGCTGTAGGGCGTAAAACGTTGCTGTTAACTGTTTACGCACCCTGCGTTGCATCTACACGCATTGACAAGATAGCATGGAGGCTCAGGAGCGTTATCAGACTACACCTGTAGATTTAGGTGTTAGGTCTAAGCTGTTGATCGAGAAGCATGCAAACTATATCAAGCGTGTGGCAGACGTAAGAGCCGGTGTGAAGGCCTGTACCACTGGTAAAGGTGGTTGTCGTAAGCTATTGAGTATGCATTGCAGTCCAGGGACAGCTTGGAATCACATGTCACCGAGCACTTCCGATTGAGCGGAGTGTACTGGGGTCTGACAGCCCTTTACCTCGTGGGACGCTTGGACATGATGGATGGAGCTGCCATTGTGGAATGGGTGCGTCATCACGTTGCCCTTGCACATCACAATATGCCTCAACCGTGGGAGCACATGCTTCGTGTAACAGTTGATCATGACATGCGTTACAGTGAAGCATGACCTGCCAACTCTGACCTTGAAGTGCTGACTCAGCAAGGCAGTGCTTGTCAAGACCCTGCAGAAGATGTCAAGGCAACAGCTGTTGCACTGCAGGCAATCTTGCAGCAGCTTGTGATGCTGGTGGTGCAGTTCCTGGTGGTGCCACCACTGATGCTTCTAGTCATGATGGCATACTACACTGTTGAGGAGGTGGTTCACTGCTGTGGCTGGCTATACAGTCATTGCAAGATGATGATGGGCTTTGTCAGAGTAACGGCTTGGCGCCTGTCTTTGTCAGCACAGGTGAGGTTTTGCGCATTGGATCATGATCCCAATTTCGCATTGGTGCTTGATCGCATCTCTGTGCATTAGTTGAAGGCATGTGCACCTTTTACTTTGAGCCACATCATGTTCTAGCATCAAGACTGATCAGTAGTGATCAACCAGAGCCTTTTTGCAGGACCTTCAGCAGCTTGTTGTGGTTCAATCAGAATGACATAGTTGTTCATGCTCAGTAATTGCATTGAACTACCTCACAGACCCTCCAGGCGGTGCAGGCATGTGCGGACCAGGTGCTGCAGCTTGCCNAGCTCTGCCAGAAGCAAAAGAAGAAAGGTTGCAGGGTTTGGCCATCCAACAGTGGTTATGACTGATGTTAGGAAAGCAGGCAGCAGACCTGATAGCACTGCTGTGATGATGTAAGATTCCAAAGTGTGTGCAGCATATGTCATAAAGCATGCTGCTGCCGATGGTGATGATGTACCGTATGCATGGCTGTGGAAATTGTGAGGTCAGGACAACAGCGCTGTCACTTGCGGTAGCTGCTTCGATACTTGGCCCATACAGACGCTAGTAGTTCCATGACACAATTGACCTGCAAGAGTGTTTAAGTAGTCATTTCATGTGATTTTGCATACGAATGAATGAGAGTGGTATGCAGCACTTGCAATATGGGTAGCATGCACGCTTACTTGATGAGGTCCCTCAATGCTGTACCAACAGCATGCAGCAGCGCACCAAAGCATTGACACGCCTCATATCGCTTCATCTCATTGTCGCTGTCATGAATGGCTGTGTGCAATAGAGCCAAATAGGCATGGAGATTGGGAAAGAGTGCATTGCGCACAGCCTGATGTCCCATGCACGTCAGCCCTACAACTGCGCCTGCAAGGCAGAAATACAAGCACAAATTCAGCTGATGCTTCAGCTTGTGCTGTCTNGTCATGTGCAGTGCGCTGCCAGTGAGACGGGTCTGAGGCATCTTCACGCAATGCCAGGCACAGGCATGTCTCACTCTCTCACAATGGCTGCTGAGAGTTTGACTGACTGGCATTGTGGAACGCTCAAACTTACATCTACTGCAGCATCTGCATGATTCTGCATTCAGACACATGCCAACTGGACACACTTCCAGGTGTGTAGTGTTATTGTCTAGCTGAAGCTTGCCACAGTATGGCTGACTGCAACAATGGTGCTGTGTGGCAGGTCAGCAAGTGGTGCACCTCATCATCTCTCGCACAGCCACAGGCAGCAGCTGCCGCTTTGTAGCAGCGTATGCAGTAGCCTTTCTGCAGCTCACCCAAATGTCCCTCAGACATCGAGCAGCCTCAGGCCTGCTATCTGAGCTGTCAGACACCTCCAGAGCCTCATCTCCCCAGGGGTCCCCAAGGAAGGGCTGGGGCGGCCTTCTTGGGCGGCGCGGCATGGGATCCTTTGCTAGCTTGACCAGCTCACTTGGCATGGACGACGAGCTGTCCCCGGAACGGTAGCTGATCTGGTCATGTCATTTCAGCTTATTGCATTATGACTTGCTGGTGTCGTCATGCACAAATGCAGTTTGTTGTTGGACAATAGTACCCACCGGCCAGAATTTCCTGAGTGCCTTCCTAGGAGGCAGAGGCTCCTGAGGGACAGCCACTCGTTTTGCTGGCACTGTCTTGGCANCTGTGCATGCAGAACTGATGAAAACCTAGCATTTGCAGAAGGGTCTGCTACATTGATCACATACTGCATGGACATATTAGACTGCACCACAAGTCTTTGCTTGAGCTCAAGCCCAGATGCACCTTATGCAGCTAGAGTGATGTGTTTAGTCCTAGGGCTCATGGTGTGCGCTGTACAAAACAAAAACAGAATGCACCAAACAGCTAACACCGTGCAGGAAATGTGCACTGCCTTGCTTGTGGCAAAGGCTTGAAGGACCACACCACGCTGGCACAGCACCTCAAGGACAAGCACCACAACGGCAACAACCTGGACAGCCCAGCGCCCAGGAGCAACTACAACCTGGGCGATCTCATGGCTCAGGCTCAAGCCAAGCGGGCTGCTGCGGCTGTGCAGGCTCCACCAGAGAGGNATGTGCTTTGCGCTTTGCCACTTCCTGTGCGGACATCCTAGTCTGTGGAACAGCCTTGGGACCTGTGACAGGAAGTCACAATAGAACCAA
Organism: Trebouxia gelatinosa; assembly: GCA_000818905.1. Classification (NCBI taxonomy): domain Eukaryota; kingdom Viridiplantae; phylum Chlorophyta; class Trebouxiophyceae; order Trebouxiales; family Trebouxiaceae; genus Trebouxia; species Trebouxia gelatinosa. Next base: position 798,441 of record KN805357.1, read on the forward strand.
GCTGCTAAGGTCGGGTGCTCAAGCAAGCAGCTCCATCAACTCATCATCTCCGTTGATGGGGTTTTTATCAGACAACCTGCACACAGCAAGCAGCAGCTATCACAACGACATGTAAGGAAAGAAAAGGGATTCAGCACAGTGCCAGATCTACACGCGGTANCATACATCATATCCTGGTGCACTCCAAAATGAAGGTCATCCATGTCATCTAGGTTCCTGCACCACACGTGCAAAACATGATGGCATGTCACATCACCCTGCATCATGCTCTCATGCCTGTTGCAACCCTGTACTGTAAAGCAGCGGTGTGTGTGCACTGACCTGTCTCCGCAATCAGATATGGCAGAGGTGTAACACCACGTGTACGCATAGCAAGCATATGTGGCGTAGTGCATTGCATCACACGGAGTCCATTCCAATAAAGTTTTACCTGCCTCTACCATGGACCAGCTCTTCCATCTGCTCAATCTTGGACATACCTGCATAAATGCACGCCAGCTATGATCAACGTCGCTGCCAGTAGCTATGCCTAGCAACCAAAACTCTTACACAAACCTTCTCCCAAAAATGCGCATGCATCTTTGACGTGGGCTACGTAGTAAGTGTCGCAGAGGCCACAGTGACTGCAGTTTTCACGAGCTGGGTATGCACTTCCCGGTTTGATCGGTTTAGCTTTCTCGCGCCAGCCCGTAGGCTTGGTGGGGGTTGGTGCGGCCGAGCAGCGAATGCGAGTGCGACCATTATCTTGCTTCACGCGTGCATACGGGATGACACTGAGAGCTGCAGGCCTGCAGCAATATTGTGGACCCGTTTGTACGGTTCTGTGGCGCATAGGTCGACTCTAATTCGGATACTCAGCGATCGCACTTCGGCGATGCACACTGCAGCATCAATGTACATGCGTACACGGGATCTGTGGCACCAAATACATCGCTCACTGCTGACAAGGAAGAGCGCAAGCAGACCTGTGACCGGTTCAGCACATGTGTCCCATGTGTACACAACTTGACATGTTAGTCACGCTGCTTCGCTTGACGCTCTAGTGCGCTACTACGGCTAGCCGTCACGTGTGCACCAGGCCAATTTGTACTTTGCATACACAATACAAAGTGTATTGCGCTGGTCGTTTGTCAGTCAGCTGAAAGGCGATGTCTACTTGTTGACCGAGCTAACTGCGATTTCTACGCTCAGTAAGGCATGCCTCCGAAGAAGACGGACGCCAGGAAGGCCGAGGACGACGGTCCAAAGGTCTATGTCCAAGTCAGCGCGTCTTGGAGTACCGCCCTTGTGGTAAGTCAGTGATCAGATTCCTGAGCATGAGATACATAGTCCAAGACAGGTAGAGACACGCTGACACTGGTCTGCAGGCCTCTGGTGGAGAGGGGTACAGTCTTACATACACCTTTCCTGGCGATAAGGATCCAGTCCAGCAGGATACAGCGGGTGTCAACACCACAGGGGAGTTCAGCCGTACTTTCATCCGGAAGCAAGGTAGTCAGTGGCACACTTTGCATTGGGGCATCCTACAGGCCTGAGGTCATATTTCTGCTGCCACACAGGCCTGCCACTGCTGCATCAGCTGCTGAACAGNCGTGTTAAAACACACGATCAAATCAAACAACAAGGCTCATTGCCGCCACCTCCAGAGATGCACGTGACAGTGGTCCACTTACAGTCACAGTTCTGCAGAGTAGCTTGACTATGTCAAAGCGTGGGCAGACGGTGGGCTTCAGATTGAGGACCCTGATGGAGTCTTCTCAGCCTGGGCAACAGGGTATGTCCATTTGCAAGCCCAGAAATCGGTGCAGAAGCAAGTCAGATGCCGTCTGATGTTCTGGCTTGGGGGTTTCTGTTGGGTTTGGGCCGCAAGACATTGGTGTGCTGTATGACATGGGTGTGACGTACCGCACCAAGGCAGACATAGATGGCAGTCACCAGCCCAGTGACGCCATACATGACTGATGGGAACTTCTGCTTATGCTTCATAGCAGCCTCAATGGGCAGGATCATTCCAATGCCCTCATAGGCATAGATGACTACCCCAAACAAGAAAGGCAGATTGCTAGCTGGCTTCATCTGAGCAATTGTGGGTGGATCCCGCAGCGCAGGTGTGTAGTCATAGAAGACTACCAAGATACCTGCAAAACAGCTTCAAAACAGATTACCTGCAGGCTACCACTGGTCTCGGGCAGAATACGTTGCTTGCAATTATAGTATGCATGACATTATATTTTGCCCATATGCATGGTCCAAATTGTGCTGCCACATATGCATCATTTGTACTTCATGGAGATGAGGGGCTCCTACTTGGCACAGCAGCAACAACACACATGACAGCGTTGCACTTGATCACTNGTGCGGGAAGTGTCACCTGCAGAGGATAGCTTCGGCATGGCCAGCTGTGTTGGCAGTGTACAATATCTCACCAACCTGAAGCAGGGCCAGCCCTTGCAGCCCCTGCAAAGGGCCTCTTTTGCCGCCCTGCTTATGTGCCTCCAGCTGCAGTGAAGATATCAGACTTCAGCAAGGTTGGACGCACTCAAACAGTCAAAGAGGTTATGGCAAGACTCCTTGCTACTAACAGGCAAGGCAACCTTTTGCAAAAAGCAAACCTGGAACACTACTTCCTGAGGCCTGTCAATGCCTTGTAAACCCTGTTTGCTCTCCCCTGCCTCACTAGCTGTTATTACAGAGTACTTGTTGCAAAGCCGCAAGTGCATCATGTCAACAGTACAGGGTTACCGAGCCANGGGTCCCACTGTCCAAAGCTTCCACCAAAAGTTACAGTTGAGTACTGTTGTGCTGCCTCGAGTGCTGCATCGTCTGCTTTCGTAGCTTCGTCAGCAATGCTAGGTAGAGGCGAGGCTAATGTTGCAACAAGCAGGCTAGTACTAGGGACGACGAGCCTTTGACATGTATCTGAAGGCTGGGGACTGTGTAGTTGAGGTTTTGCAAGATGTGCAGCACGAAAGCCAGCAGGTCCGTGGACAGCTCGGCCACTGCAAGGTCGTTGAAGACTTGATATGCATGCAGAGCGCTTCTGCAGCTTGAGGCTGGCATGGTCCTGTACGTGCTGAGCCATGTCTTTGAGCAGTTTGCTCAGGTCTGCTAGCTGTGCCTGTGCAGCCCNCAGCCCTGTCTATGACAGCCCTGACTGATACGCCCCTGTTCCACACCCACATGATCTGTACATATACATGTCAAACAGATGCTAGCCACATGCCCACAAGCAGATGCAACATGTATCAGTTCTGATCTAGGTCTTCAACAAAGCATAGCATGTTACAGCACCTNGCAACACTCCAACCACAGGTCAGTGCACTGGCCTGATGCCCTGCCCTAATGCAGCCAAGCATACCAATCATTCAGGATCAGGCAGCTCTCCCGCACTATCTACTTGATATGTCAACGGCAGTCTTGCTAGTGCAAAATTCTGCGTACTCACCCCAGTGTACACAGCCAGGGCAATCCTATAATGTGTTTGGTGCTCCTCTGACGCATTGGCTTTCAACTCAGCCGTCCACCGGGATGCATTCACTAAAGCCTCAGTGGGGTGCACACTGCCGTGCTCATTCTGTGCCAACTGCTGTATGAGCTTGTCACGCTCTCTGCCCAATGCGCCCAGTTTGGAGTGGTACAGAGCTCTGAGTAACATGACATCGGACATCTGAGCATCAGACAGCGCCATTGCTGCCTGCACAGAAGCACTGATCATGTCTCATTTTCAGCACTGTTGCTGCTCAGTAACAGCCTCAGCAATGCATGCCACAACTGTCGGCTGCAACCCCTTCTTGATTTGCCTTTGCCGCACCACATTGTGCAGTATCACCTCAGCAAATAGTCCATGCTGTAACGCCACGTGATTTGTGTAGCTCATACTGCTGTGCAAATGCTACCTGCAGGCCTTCAGGAGCAGCTCTGCGTTTGACAGCTTCCTCAAGCGGTGGAAACTATCCGTCTATTTCTCCCTCAGATTTCAGGTACCAAATGCTGGTATGCATACACAGTGACTTTGCAATGTTACAATTTAGCACATGCACGTCACAGGTAGCTATATATGTACCATGCACAGGAGCGGTTAGCTCAATGTTTGCTATTTATGAAACAGACTCAGCAGTCCGGCAGCAGTACATCCTCAATTGTTGCAAGCATGGTTCATAACGAGGTTCTGCTAGGAGAGGGTCACTGCCATGCACATATATATATACTTTGCCATACATTGCAATATACATATATATTGCCATGTGCATCAGGCACTGACGCTGTCAGGGAGCATGTGGTCATGCAAGGTGTGATGCAGATTACTTGTCATCTACTTTTCTGCTATGACATGCTGATGACATGCTCATACCCAGCTGCCTTGCAATGTAGCACCAGTTTAGCAGCAACCTCAATGCTGCAGCCACAGTCTTGATTTTGTCACCAAATGCTTCACTGGCTGGCAACAAGCAGACTTTCTTGCACACCCTGGTTCCAGTGCATGCAGCAATGCAGNAATATTGGAGTCAGGCAAGAAGCAACGACCTTTCCTGGAGTCCTGTGTCGCTTAAGCATGCGGTTGGAGTTGACAAGTGATGAGCGTTCATGTAAAATGCAATGTCATTGTACATGACATGTATTCCAGTCAGCCCAACAGCCAAGGTCTCTCCCAGGATCTTTGTTCAACTTGGCATCAATGTAACAGCTGATGCAAGTATGTGCGTGACAGACTTGTTGCCTTCCTCAAAAGCATTCCAGTCACTCGAAAAGCCAGGATTTGTCTTAGGGCCCGTGGTCGATTTAGCATGCCACGAAACAGCTGATGCATGTAAGTCAATGACAAAGTGTCANCCACGGCACTCTGTGCACTGTTGGCGAAGATGGTCTGCCTCTCGGCACATACTGCAACTATGTGTTGGACGATCAAGGAATGCCTGTTCTCCGCCTTCGAGCTGACGCCGTGCATACAGCAAACCTGAAGCGGTCCCCAAAGTGCAGCTTGTTTGTGCAACCAGGTATGGCATTTCAATGTGCCAAAACATGTCATCCTGCACCATTGTGTGCGGCCCTGCTGTTTTGTGTTGTGGCCATGTCTTATGGGTTTGGCCTGGTGCCATGTGACTGCTGTTGCACATCGCATGTGAGCNTGATGCAGGGGAGTGCTGACAGTATGCCACGTGAAACACAATCTTCAGCACGCATTAAACAAGGCTGCAAAGCCAGTCTTTGTTGCAACCCACTTTCAGCTCTTGCTGTCGCATCTCGATGCTCAAATGCTGTGTGACAGGTCATATACAGAGAGCGAGTCTGCAGGTGCAAGCGCCTCAACTGCCCATAGGTTTGCTGTAGGTTTGCTGTAGGAAGTGTTGTCAACATTCCGCACCTCAACATAAACCAAACTCTGTACCTGATGCTGCGAACACTAAGTGCACCACTTGTTTGGATATCCAAGCACTATTTAAGCATTGCTATAGGACAGGTCTGCTTGAGACAGCAGGGCTGTTGGAGACTGCAACTTGCTGTTCAACGCACTACAGGCAGGACTTTGCTGTACTACAGCCTTGCTGTTGTGGTGCAACAGGTCTGGTACAGAGAGCAAGACATGAACGGACAAGGCAGCCATCACACCCACTCCAGTCCAAANCCACTCCCTTTGCCATCGCCTCCGCCATCCCCTTTGCCATCCCCTTTGCCATCTCATTCCATGCGCCTGCTTGATCATGTAAGAATCTGTATCTGACAAGTGACGCCAGTCCTGGCACTGCCATGCTGGCAAGCGACACTGAGGCACACTGTACTATGGCGGTGCAAAGTCCCCAGGAAAAGCCTACAGTATCATCCCCTCTGTACTGGCAGGATTTCTAGCTTCCTGATTCTCATCAGCGTGCATGTCAGTGTCATGCACAACAGTCACTCTTCATCACAATGATGCATCACACACCATGTGTGTAGCAATGCATCCGACACTGACGTTTCAATGCAATGGCTGACAGACAGAGTTTAACCTGACTTGATATATGATTGCAGGAACGAAGTGACAGATGTGGCACCCCGCACTATCGGTACAAACATCCCCATGCCCAGCTGTATCACCCCCATTAGGACCCTGTATAACATTTCTACTCCAGCACCTGCCGAGATGCAGCCCACACCTGCCGGCCCAGACTGGACCCTTGCTGCATATGGNAGTGGGGACCGCACATCATACAGAGGTCCTGCACACAACAAGTGGATTGGACTGATCTGAATGCACATGACATATAGTTTGAGTGGTTGATAGCTTTTCTCTTTTGGCTGTCTTGAGACGCAAAGGACTGCTTAAGGTGCAGTCTTCAGTGGTTTCAGAGCTGCAAAGTAACGCCCAGTCCAAATCACACATTATACAAAGGACATGCGAGTGACAACGCAAGGCAGCCAAGCATCATGCGAATAGGGTTAGCCAAAGACTGTGAGCCAAGGGGAATCATGATATGCAGACTAGCCTTGCTCCCTGCTGTGCTTGAACCCTGCAAAGCAACTAGGTACAATCTTTGAGATGAACAGGGAAACTGGAGCAACATCCAACTGGGACCTGGCTTGTAATCAGCTGATTGGCAGTATCCATTAGACAGCTTCACAAAGAGTTCGCAACTGCCAGGTCTACTGCAGTTCACAGCAGAGACCTGTACAAGCAATCTGCAAAACTAGCAGATCGCTTTTTCTGTATTGGGATTACGTCTCATGGCTCAAGACAGCTGTGGGAGGGCTGTGGTACACATGGTACTGACACAGGGCCTGGCTTGACAGCCTGTGACAAGCAGGTAATCAGGCGCCAGAGTCACAGCACTTTGGAAGAAGAGGTATGACAATGGCGCCTGAGTAACTGACTATCTCAGGCTGCTGGGCACTGCCCTGTTGCAGCAACACTTGCATCACAGCCATACTATTGCAGTGCAGTGGTTGTCTACCATTTCTCGGTATATGCGTGTCATCTCTGCGCAAGGGCCATNTTTGCGCACACCAGGGCGCGCAACTGAGACGTCCTGCCGCACGGAAACAGCGGAGCCCAGCTGAAAACAAAGCACTGCCCATTCAGTATTACAGGTGACGCAGACGGTATGCCGGTCACAGTCAGCGCGGTGTGCGAACGCAAGGGAAATGTTCGCACGAAGGAAGATAAAACGTCAGAGGAGTGTCTGCCATTGCTAAAGGGTATTCAACATTTAAACATGCAGGACAGCGAGATGCTTACCACTTCGCAGACCACGTCACCGCTTTGTTGCGGAACATCTCAGTCAAGCAGGCTGGTCTCCAGCAGCTCCACCAGAATCCGCCAACTGTCAAGGCCGGATTTGCCGGTGAAGCCGGGGCATTGATCAACGGCGAATCCGCTAGTGGACTCGAGCTCGCGTCACCTGACCAACCCCCGTGTCTTAACGACAGTACACATCAGCGGTCGACCGTGCAAGCGTCGAACAAAAATCCGTGAAGCTTGGCATTGAAGATATAGCAGCGGCAGGCATTTTGCCTAAAGTGCTTGGCAACTTATGCTGTCCTAGCGACTTCGTGAGGTGTGCCGCAGTAAGCAAGACCTGGCAAGCAGCCGTTGATTGGGTACAGATCACATGCATCCGCGTCCAACCTGACAGCTTTGGCTCCAAATTCTGTTTCGGATTTCGGCAATGGCTGACCGTGCAGCTAAAGTCAGGAAGACTGACAGAGTTAGCTGACTTTCACCTACTGGCTAGAAAGGAGTCATATGACCAGGCAATAACNATTAGATGACTTGGGTCCAGTTGATAGTAGCAAAAGCAGAAGATGGGATGCTGGCTTCCCAGGACAGTGCAGCAGGAAGTGCTGTGACACATATGAGCACATCTGGTTTGAGTGAAAGGCAATGAGCTGCGTGACGTTATCGTCCGCCAACAGCAAATAACGCCATGCAGCTGATTTTTTTTCACTCAGACCAGCTGTGCACATTTGCGCCACAATATTTCCTGCTGCAACCAAAGAACCAAGCTGAGTGTGTCCTTGAAGGTGTCAGTGCTGCAGGCAGGTCTGTACAGCAGCCTTGGGTGGAAGCCAGCAACCCAGGATGCTCTCATGACAACATCACAGTCACTCCCGGCCANCAGTAAAGATCCTCACCTTTGGCAAGCAGAAGCTGTCACATATGGGGTTTTTCCCACAAAGACTAGCAGTAGGTCACTGCACAGGGTGACAGCAACTCTGGGTGACATGAGGTGCTAGGACAGGTGATGGTGCTGGGACATCAGCTTTGCCAGGACGGTCCATGGCACCCCCAGGGCCTGTTGTGGGCTGTTGTGCAAATCCATGTATTGTTGCAAAGTCAGGCTCTGCTGCGTGGGGCATGGCAGCACTGCTTGGCGCTGCCAATGCTTGCTGGGCTGAGGAGGACGTCGCCGCATCTGTGCCTGTAGATCACAGCAAGCAATCCTCTGGTTTGCTGGGTCAGACACAGTCATGGGACTTCAGACCCCAGTGTCACCAGCACTCACCGGAAAGCCTTAGTGCTTGTATGCCAACACTTCATGTAAAGCTTAGTCACCACATGTAGCTAGAGGATGCTGACTGCGTCCATGGTAGAGATATGTGCAGCCTGTGTGGTCTGACTGTGCTACATCTCTCATGTGTAAACACGCCTTGAACAGGTGCATGTACTGGTTCAGTCAAAACAGTTATCACTGTGATTGTTATCATTTTGTAAAAACTCAGTAAAAATGAATCAAAGTGGCAGCTGTCAGTGGGTTGTGTAACTAGGCATCCTTGGGTACAGTCACATGCAGGCGCTTCTGACCTGTGGCCAGTGCAGGTTTTACTGGCACACCTTGGCGTGACCATCGCACACCGCTCCTTTTTTGCCTTGTTCTTCAGCTGGGCCTTCTCAAGAAGAGCCAAAGCTGCCAGATCTGTTCAGCTCTCTTGGCCTCTGCCTTGGCTTCCTTGGAGAGGGCTTTGCCTGCTGGGCGCCTCTGTGCTTTTAGGCCTTGTGGAGCCCCTGCTTTGTGCCTGAGCCCCGCCCCAACGCCCCTGCNTCTGAAGCTGATACAGGAGATTGTCTAGCAGTAAAGGTATTGGCGAGTGCAGCTTGAAGGTGTGGCATGCCCTGCTGCTGAAAGTGGTTTTTGTGAGCAGATGCTGCCTGGGACAGTGACGAATCTGACAGATTGGTGCCTACTGGATGTGCCCTAGATGCAAGGGGCTGTAGGGCAGCATGTACATGTGGTGCAGGCTGAGCGGCTGGTGGATACAAGCCAGCCGTTGAAGGCGCTTCTTGCAGGGAGGCAGGCTGCTGAAAACTGGTGAGGCTAGCAATGGGTGGCAAGGTAGCTGACGCATAGCCATGGGTGTAGCTGTGCAGAGGCTGGAGGGAGGGCATCACGTGCGACCTGACACGATCAAGTGGGACTGAAACTNACCTCCATGAAAAGGCTCCGCCAATCGTGCATGGTGACCTCCGCTGTGACAAGATCTACATCAATGGTCACAGTGGGGAGATCAAGATTGGTGACCTTGGTCTTGCGACACTGCTGCCTCGTCGATTCTCGCCTGGCGTGCTGCCTGATGGAGTCAACAAGGAGAACCAGTACACGCAAGACGTTGACATCTTCGCCTTTGGACTTTGTATGCTTGAGCTTTCCACCATGAAGCGGTTGGACAGCAACAATTGCCAAATCTGGCCTGACCTGCTGAACAGCGTCCAGAATGAGGATGCGCAAAGACTCATTCTGCGGTGTCTGGATCCCCAAGGAGTCTACCCCACTGCTGCTCAGCTGTTGCTTGAACCCTTCTTCACCAGGTTGGGCCTTACTGGACATGGCTGGATATACTGAGCTCGTGTTACCAGATCCGCTCAATCAATGCATGACAAACTGCCTGCGTTGGCACACATGATGTCTCAAAGTTGTGCTGCATGATCTAAAGTGCTGCGCAGTTCATGTCTGCCATTGTTGATGCGTGAACAGCTTTGCACTTTGGTCAGTGTAGGATCNCATGGGCATCTCAGGTAACCCTTGTTGCCCATCTGAGCCAATGAGTGCATCTGCTGCCCCATTGGGCAGATCATATGCTTGTTGTGTGACAGTTTAGCATGCTCAGTGCTCACCTACACTTTCTCATGTGAGATGATGTCATGCAGATCAGCAGCATGTCTTTCAGATACCATCCTGCTCTATCTGTGCTTGGTGTGCTGAAACTATGTGCCTCCTTTGTTTGGAAGTCCACCTTGCTATGTCTTGCCAGGAACTGCAGAAATTTGCAGCAAAACCTATTGCATGCAGGCACTGCACCACTGAGGTCCAGCGCTGTAAATCCGGGCATGCACTTGGGTCTTGGTGTCGCTGCTGGCGCTGCAGCAACTATCAGTCCTGGCATGCAGGCTGCGAACAGCAGCATGCCAGCGGTGAGCATTTTTGCAGTAAATGCAAGGGCAGTGACCAAAGTCTGCCTGTGATNGGGCAGGTGCTTCTGTGCCCCAGACTGCTGGTGTGGTGGTGCAGCCTTTGGTGACAAAGGCTGTCACTGCAGGAGGATAACTNGTTATAAGCCAAATTAAGTCAAGAACTTCTGGCACACGCTTGCATTGCATACCTCTTTGTGACAATGCATACAATGTACGCTTGTTACCAAGGATGCCACTGATTGCGCTGCTGCTCTTTGTGGTGCATGCCTGAGCTTGTAAGCAGCAGCTNACACGTCAACTTGCACTATTGGCGGTTCCCTGCAGGACAACCTGTCTGTATCTCCTGCATGCATACAGACGTATGTGAAAGTCATTAGGGTTTAGGGTTCCTGCTGCCANGAAGGTGGTTGCATGGACCTACATAAGTGTAAACCTCCATAAGTGTAACACCCCTGACCATGCAGCATTACGTCAATGAGATGCCCAGCGTGATGCCGGGTGAAATCTGGGTCGCTGCAGTGCCGCTATACACAGAGCTGCAGCAAAGAGCTGCCATGCACATGTGCTTATTGGCTGCAGCTGCACAACCATGTGTTACCTCAAGCACTTTCATGATGCAAATCACAACTGCCCTATGCTGTGCCAACACATGGATTTCAGGAAGTTCAGCCTGCATTGAGAAAGGGTTTCATGCTAAATGCTCTTGACAAACATGCAGCCTAAGACTCACATGTCACTCTGCGAGCNGCTGCTTGTCAGAATGTGTGCTTTGACTACAATGGTATGTACAAGATTGCATTTGCAGTGTGACCTTCATCACAATGACTACCCTCCCACTGAGCACTTTCCACAATACATGCAGATTACGCTGCATACAAGAATGCTCAATGCAAACGACGCGTATGCTACTGCCTCTTCAATCTGGTAGCAAGCCTTGCTCCTGCATGAGCATTGCAGCTTGGTTGAAGGGTGTTGCTTCATCTCTCAATTTGCGCCCAGAAGTGGCAGGGACGACAGCAGGGTTCAGTGAATCAACCTGGCTACTAAGCATGCGGAACACATACCAGAAAAGCGCTGCAACATTGTCGGAACAAAGAGCATGCTGTGCCATGCACATGAACANCAAGTCAACAGTAGGTCCCGGCAGTTTTGCACATATTATGCCCAGCTTCAGCATGGCAGCTTCCACTACAAATAGTCTGTCCACGGCTGTGGCATCAACAGAGGGGCTGCTGACATGAGGTGACTTTGATAATTGCTTGTCAGGGCTGTCAGCTGTCAAATCAATTACAGAGCAAGGAGGGGGAGCACATGTGCTGCTTGNGCCCTGATATACTGTTTGCCAACTACGAAGGTACGAGATATGTATCGTTTAAGTAGACTTTGAGGCAGTACCGAACCCCAGGTTCCGCAGGCTGAGAGCTTGGAAGCGAGAATGTCGACCCCAAGTGTGCAGCAGTGGACCTGACAAGGTCCGGGTCAGATGCGCGATCCGATCAGGTATCAGCACGCTTCGAACGTGCATGTTGACTTTTTCAAGCATAGTGCGTGTGTCAGAGGCCACGCAAAACCTAACGTATTGCTTGGAGACCCTATTGCAGGATTTGTATCTTCAGACTTCCAAATGCTTGCTTTAGCTTTCAGTGTTCTCACAATCAAACTTGCTTGCACAGCTCCAGCCACTTCACTCGCACACAAGCTTTGCCTCACAGCTTTGATCGGTGCTTCTTCCCACCTCCCAGCGCCACGGCGCAGCCAGGCAGGAGGTGAGTGTTAACACAACCTGTTGAGCATCACAAGGCGATGGTGTGCTGTCCTGAAGGCGACTTTGACTTGCCAACTTCACTTGCAGGGAAGAGACCGTCATAGCTTGATCCTCCTCTGCACTGTTGTTTTAAGTCNAACCCTGTTTACTTCAGCAACAGAGCCATGGCGTACCTCAAGGTACAACTCCTGCCAGGTCTTGTGCTGCAGCTTGCCAGGCAGTGGACTGCCTATCTATGGCGATGACAATCAGAAGTGAATCTGTCTTACACCTTTGTTGGCATGCATGTCCAGCATGCTCACTGAAGTTGACCTGTTGCATCCCATCTGCAGTAGAGCATGCAGCAGCAGCTTGATGCACCAAANTCCTGGTGGAGCTCTCCCTTCCAGACTACAAGATGCTGAGGTATTCATACTCGATGATAGCATCTGCTGCAGTACATGTGGCCATGAAAGCCTATGACTGTGNGCCACACCTGCTGGGCGGCTTTTGGTGTGCACAACGTCCTCTGAGATGTCAATAGCAGTGGCTTGTGTACATCCCAGATCTACATGCAAANGCCGTGTCTTGCTACTTGCGTCATGACTAGTTGTGCTGGTAGGTCATGCTTGCTACTGACCCTGCTGAACATGTGGTATGTGCTTTACTTGTGCATGGCCAGACAATGCAGTTTCAAAAGGGTGCTCCTGAGGTTGCTGCATCTCCTATGCCATCATACACAAGCCTGTAGCACCTGTGCCCAGCTAGTGGCATACTGCCACGCAACTAATGCGTTTGCCAGACATGCAAAACATGTGTCTCTCTGTTGCGAACAGCAGGCATAACAAAGCTAGCGACTCACATACACTGCATACCTGTGATGAAGTAGGGCAAATCAGGGTCAAAGTCTTCCAATAGCTTCATAACACTCTCTGGGAACCACACTGTATCATCATCACCATACAGCAGCCACTTGTAGGTATTCCCAAACTCTTTGTGAGCTAGAAAAGGTGCTAGCGCTGCACGTGAGTCCCCGCGATAAAAGGATCGAGGCGGGATGTCATCAGGGTAATAAATCCATGTCTCATTATGCTGCAATGCTTCCGCTCTGATCTCCTCTGAGATGTCTGAGTTTGTGGCAATCAGTGTGCGGATACCCTGCAGCAGTCGGGGTACATGATCGGTCACAGNTGTTGAGAAAGTTAGGCAGCTCCATGCATTGTAGCTGAGCAGTCTGTACAAAGAGCTTCAACTTCTGGTTGATCAAAACCAGATCATACTTGGTTGACAGGGACAAACAGGTCTGATGCCGAGGTTGCTGTCTGTGTGTGAAGCTTGTGTCAGCATGTGCAGGTAGCAACACAGGCGTTGGACTTGGTGGCTGGACCACTGGCTCAGCTTGCTGAAACTCTTCTGCTGGTGCTGGAAAGGACTCATCGAGTTCCTGACCGTATTGGACAGCTCTCGACAAGTAGTTGAGGGTACTGTCATTATGCTGCAATGCTTGAGTGATATCNGACCCGGCGCAATCAGTCAGCGACTGCGCCTAATCAGTGCTTGGACACTGACAGCGCATTCTTGAGTTGCGCGTGTGCTGAACGTAAACACTCGAACATAAACATTCCATGGCTGGACCCATGGTTGTGAGAGGCATGCAGTCCGCAAAGGGAGCGGTGCACACAAGAAACTTAGCCACTGCACTTCAGCAATCAACGTTAACAAGTGAGGCACTGACGTAACTTGTGCGCCTGCTCATATTTCCGTTGCACATATTGTCACGCACACATGTACCTGCAGGCCGAGCAAGGTTCCANGAGCTTCAGATCCTTGGTGAGGGCTTGTGCGGCTGTGCAGGGCACAAATGCAGATGCTTGGTGTTGCACTTGACACACAAATCTTCTTGAAGTGCTACCAGGGGGTGCATACATGCTAGAGCACTCGTAGTGCCATGCCATGCAAGAATTGTATCAGTTCAGTGACCAGCAACAGCTGCTTGTAGGTCAACAANTTGTGCACTTCATGGAGTGCGTAGCAATAGCTGACATGTGAGACTGCGGGTGAGGGCAAGCAGAGTTTGTGAGTCATAAGTGGACCTTTCTTCACCACAAAGCATCAATGGTGCCAGGGTACATAATATCTGTAAGCATGCCCAAAACTGGGTTTCGACCAAACGTTGACAGCCACAGGCAAGCTGTCTTGCAGCCTGGGGCTCTGAAATTAGCACAGGGTGATGTTTGTGCAGAGCAACAACAGTGCACAATGCCAACGACAGTGCAATGCAAGTACATTAGGAGACATTGCTCAGCAACTTGACCACTGTTCCACATACTAAATCTTGCTCTACAGCCACACCTCTTTCAGCAGCTGCAACACCTACGCAATTACAGCCTTGTATTCGACGATGCATGGGCAGTGAAATGCTGACATGGAGATTTCCAGCATGCAATCACTGCTGTGTGTGGTTAAGCAAGATCAAGATTCCTTTGTGCTCCTTCTGTGTCCTGATGACATGTCCACAGCAAGGAACACTGGGGAAGGGCATACCACTGCAAGCGGCTCATGCCAGGCATGCTCTGCTCTGTTGGACACCCCATGACACTTTGGATCCTCTCCAGCTGATCCATCTCATTCTGGCCAGGAAAAATGGGCTTGCCAACCAGCAGCTCTGCAAAGATGCAGCCCACACTCCACANCGAGCCAGCTCTGATTCAAGTAAGACCTGTTCCAATGTTTGGTATGCTTTGCAATCCATGCTCAGAAGGTCCTTGTGGACCATTGCAATTGGTGCTTGGGATCCCTAAAAACGAATGATCATAAAGGCTTGGGCACTTGTGACTCCACATCATCATTTTGCGTACCTGTGCTAGTTGCAACGCTCATGTCATCCCATATTACAGCAACTCGACAAGCCTTTCTTGCATGCGTTTTGAAGGAAGGCTTTTGCAACAGCATATTGCTGGCTGCCAGCTACCCAGACTGTCAGGTATACCTCCGTCAGATGGCTGTTCCCGGGACGCCAACAGCTATTGCTAGCCCTTGTGCCCAAAACACCTGCAACGCTACACACTCAATCATGCATGGCACCCAAACTGTGCACCTAATGATGGCTTGGCAGCCACCATGTGTAGTCCTTTCATGGCTGCTTCTCCTGTGAAGGCGTACCTGGCAGCACACCTGGCAGAATGGTGCGACGGGCAACGCTGATGAGGCTGGTGTGTGAGGAGTGTGCACGTATGGATGCAGTCATGCAACAGCAGCTTTCCCATGTCTTCCAGCGCCTACCCCTCAACACTCACGGCAATCTGCCCCTGTCTGAGGTCTGTTCCCAAGTGTAGTACTTGACATCAATGTTTTGCGTTATGGCACTGAAAACTTGCTGCAGCAAGTCTTGAAAGAGTGTGCCGTGCTGTGCCGCCATGTTGAGTTCGCCAGAAATTGAGTCTGCTGTGAGTCCTGGATTGTTGCATGCTTGTACTTAGTGGCTATCTCGGCCAATTGTTGTAAGTGTTAATACAGCAACTACTCAGCGCAGGTGAAAGACTTCATTGAAGAAGCTCTGCCAGCCAACTCAGGCACAACTGACGACACTTTAGGCATACTGGCCTCTACCTTTGTGGCAGATGCAGCTGCTGCTGAGTTGAGCCNAGCCAACCCTGTGCGGATCTGCTACATTCGATCATGTACCAGTCAGAAGCGCAGTATACTGCACTATACTTACGTGATTGGTGCAGCATATCAGCCCAATAGACTCGACACATAGACACTCACAGCACTCTGGCAGCTCCTGTGCTGTAGACACCTCTCACAGCCACCGAATCATAGCTTGTTACAGTGTGCTGTATGAGAGATCACAATGACACGTTCACACATCCAAACTTCGTGTGAAAGGCTTGACAGTACAAATAACATACAGCACTAGGATACTCTGACGACCTTTTAGGTCACAGAAAATCGGATCCAAAGGACGCAATGGGTAGGATATCCACTGATGCCTTTTAACAGAACAATCTTTGCGGCCTCAGCACAGAGCATGTATACACACGCTTTTATGTTGGATCACGCCGTCTGGCAACAAAGCTATTCATTCACCCAAGCTAGCTCATGCTTTCAGTACCTCAGTAAACAACGTGACAGATCGTATTACATGATGTCAGAAATCTCTGTTGTCAATACATCGCTTGAAAATAGCAGCCAAGACCACCTCAGCAATTCTGAGCTAGAACATGCTGCTGTTCACAAGCACAGCGCTGTCTTGACACCGTGGAAATACAAACACACGCACACACACCTCAACATCACAAGTAGCGTCCTGAAGATCGGCCTGCAGACTTTTGACTCTGCAAGGCAGCCTTCACATCCATCAACCCCTTTTTATTCTGTCTCATGCTTTCTTGAGCAACAGCCATAGCCTCACGCTGCGCACGCTGCACTTGTGCCACAATGTCATTCCCGCCATCCTCAGCCAACAGTCCAGTCATGTTTGAACTGGGGTTCTGGGAGTTCAGCTGGGGGACCCCCACAGCAGCTGAGGAGTCAGTGGCTGCATTTGGGGACCCTGATGCTGGGATGAGGGGNCTTCAAGCTTCCAGACCGTGGAAGGCTTACGGTACACTCTTCAGTACCTTACATGCAAACTGCCCAGTGCAATTACATAACTTGCCACATTGGCTTGATCAAATCCTAGCGCACATCTCCTTTCCTATCAAGTTGCATGTTACTTCCAGCTATGCACACACACACACACACACACAAGAGAATTAAGGGGCTTGCTCACCGAGGCAGCCTGCACAAACAAGTTGCCATTGCCTCAAGGGCACACACAAGGAAAGGTCACTTGATGCAAGCATGGTGTGACTCAAATTGAGTGTGGCACAGTGCTAGAAACATACCTGCACACACTCACTCTGCAGTACAATCTTCTTGTACCACAAGGACGGCGCAACCTGGCCAACAGTGATTGGATCAAACACGCTATGGGATCATGCATGTTCCGTAGTGCCTGTCATCAGCAGCAGCAATGCACAGAGAAGGTCCTTTGCCCAGAGACTACAACTCGGCTAAAGAACAAGAAGAGAAAGAAGGAGAGTTTCACCTGTGGTCGAGCGATGTCGTGGGGTGCTGGCAAAGGCTTTCTGCGGTGTGCCAAAGCTAGAGGAGTGGCCGTGGGCAGTTCGGGGGGCCTTAGCAGAGAGGGGACTTGGGCCCAAGGTGGTATGCCGCCGCCCTGGGGATGTCACAGAGTGGGGCGACAGCTGCAGTTCCTGCATGAGCAATGCNGGACAAGCAACACCTATCATTTAGAAGTATGACGACTAATGCTATACTTATGATGCTAAACCGTGATAGCCCGGAACTCTAATATTGAAGAGGCTAGGTTTCAAGTGATAGCCTGCGTAAGCACGTGAGCAAGCGACTAACAGCTATGAGACGCGGTTTCTACATCAATATAATGCAACTAACTTCCAGACCCACCATTGCAGCCGTGACAAGCACACTGCAACGCCACAGCCTGTGATGTCGTTCAAATTATACTCACTATGTGTACATATGTCTGGCTCAGGCATGGTGACTTGGTGACCCTGTCAGGACTTCAATGGGGTTCTTAGTGGCATATTTACTGCTTGTCAAGCATGTTACTGCTTGATATAACGACATCCCCACTGCAAACCGCCGGCTCGGCCGGTCGTTATATCGGGCGTCGTTGCTGCTATACGGAACTTGTTTCTAGTGCAGCAAAACGATTTTCCGACATTTCATCGTTATATCGTGATTGTCGCTCTAACGAGCGTCGTTATAACGAACATTTACTGTACTATGACCAGCCAACCAGGCACCTACTTTGCATTGCCTCCCTAGTTTACTGTGTAGCAATAGACACTGAATTGCAACCCAGGAATGTNTGAGCACCAAGCAAAAGGAACTTCAAATAGCTTTGCAGAGCGCCAAGAAAGCTATGCTGGAATTGTCTGCTTGAATGGGCTTGTGTAGTGTGTGTCTTGATGCANCAAGTGATGGGTCAACGTCAGGGATGGGTCGTTCAGCTTCAATGTCAATGATGGATTTTTCCAGCTTCAATGTCAGTGATGGGTCTTGCAGCTCAGTGATGGGTCAATGTCTTCACTCCAAGCCACTGCCAATACACATAGCGCAGCTGTCACCTCAGTTTGGACACTGCTTATGCAGGAACTGCAGCTGTCTCTTCACCCTATGACAACCCCAAAACAAAGGCTCACCACCATCTCACTTTTGGCATTGCTCATGCAGGAACTGCAGCTGTCGCCCNTGCTTTGCTACGGCGCTTGACATGGCCACCAACTTTGCTGCTCAGGGCATATGCTGTCACAATGCTGCAACATTGAACATCTCACCTAGGGAGCTTTGCTGAGCATTGCGGCATACTGTTGCTGTGGCAGAAATTGCAGATAGGTGAAAGTCATGCTGAGCATGCAGTTGGTGCAACTTGTAGAAGATGCCCCACACAAAATGCGTTGCCCTCATGTCTTGTGCTTCGTTTCCAACATTCCCAGTGCAGCTGCATACACAGTGACATGCTATGCTGCACGTGCACCACGCCTCACCGATGCAGCTATGGCAATCGCTCTGTCAACGCAAACTCCCAGACTGCAACCTAGTGTCTGCAGTGTTGCTTCATGTTGTCGGTCAGAACTTTGACAGGACACTCCTAATAGGTACCTACCATAGGCTGGCATACCATGATACCTATCATATTATAGGTAATTGACANTTGTAAGTTACATGCATGTAACACGACACAGTGTGTCAGAGCTTGTTGTGCGTATGTCTGCTGCAGTGTGCCTTCACGCCGCACATGTGTTGCTGATGTTATTCGTTTGGAAGTTCGGCGTCAGGTTGCAGCTCGTGCACACTAGCATGTGAAACAATGCGTCTGCAGCTAGACATGACAGTGAGGCTATGTAGGAGGAGGAGAGGGCAGCAAGTAAGGCTAGGGCAGCAGCAGCAGCTGAGCAGCGTAAGNCCATGCCCTGTATTTACGCACTTGCTGTCAGGGGTGCAACTATCTGCGCATCTTGCTGCCATGTACAAGGTCCGGCTTGTCCCAGTTGCCGATGTGGTGGAGGCACGCAGAAGAGGCTGTTGGCTATGAGGCTATGAGCACGATGCAAGTCCAGATGAAAATGGCTCTTCCAGGTCAAGCCCATAGGCTTCACACTGAATATTCCAGGCTGGATCTGAAACAAAGCAGATGTGTCCANAAGTTTTTTGCTGCACTGCAAGCTGCATGCCATACTGTGCTTGGGTGTGCAAACTAACTGCATGTGAGAAAGATAGNGTCGTGAGAAGTTGGTTGATACTGTATGCTCACACACGCATCATGCCCAGTTTGCAACATCTGCCTCTGCCATGCTGATTGAGTATGTCAGATATTGACTGGGGCTGAGCAGTGGCGTGGCAGTGCAGGGGTGCAGCCTGAGCAGCATGACAGNTGGTTCCAACCAGTCGGCGCAAGGACTCACAGCACGTATGTGCGCATCGCATCACCTTGTGCAAATGCGAAGAGCCTGCAAGTTCGCCAAGATTGCCGATAACGGGCCATGCCCGAGGTCCCGGAATTTTGTGAACATCATAAGCGAGTCTTGAGCGAGTGTAGCTCCAGCAAACCCATGCCACTGTTGCTGCAAGCACGCTCGCGACCACCGGTACAAACATCGAAGGGTTACCAGCAAACGTACACTACCGGACGATCAATTCGGTGTGAAGTGATCGGCACCGGAACCTTTGAATGCGGTCGACACTTTACACTAGACGTGACCCTGCTTAGGTAACATTGGCTAATATTTGTCGCCAGTCTTGAGGGTGCAATGCTGCGGCTTTATAATGTCCAGCATCAGCATGCATCAGTACAGCCACTTGAGGCCTGAGAATAGTTGTCCGAGATTATAACCTGCCGAGCTGCATGCTGTATGTACGTGGCAGCCAAAAACGCCTGCTGCAGACAGTATGACATGTTGCCAGCAGTCATGCATAAAGAGTTNTTGAAACTTTGCACATTGCAATGGCACATTTGCATTGTCACTCAGCTGTCATACTGTTCTGTGCACAGTGCAATGGTGCATTTGAAGACTCACCCAGCCTTGAGACTCGCCCCAAAGTCTGAGATGAGCAGCTCTCTGAGCTTCGGAAGTAGCACGCTCTCATCTGCAGGAATCTTGTTCTCGAATTCAGTGGCAAGCGTGGGGTTCTCCCCGATGATGCCCCCCTTGAAGAGCCTGACCCCCTCCACAGCCTTGCCGTCCAGCTTTGCGGGGCCGCCCATCAGCCCAATGTCACCCACTTGCGCCTGCACAGTACCCGGAAGTTGAAGAGACTAAACAAAACCTGATTTCTTGGGTAGCTTTGGCACTGAACTGGCCACAGGACAACATTCAGTCCAGTGGTTCTTGAATGACATCTCATACACACTCAGACAAGCAGANGTACATCCACTATGCACAGTTACATTGTATGATGGCTTATGGGAGTGGCGCACTTAGGACCTCATGGCTAGCAAGCTGTTCGGCAGGTCATGGTCAGCCTATTTGTGGTGTTCCTTGTCAGTCATTACTTTGCATATTAATGTAGTGGGCCACCGTGTGGCAGCATTCCTTGATCGACAGCAGGTGTCACAAGTGGGACTAGGGTCTTGCATAGCCCTCTGTGTTGCAGTCAGCTCAGGACAATATGTGCGCAGTTTCAGGGCAATTTGCTATACTGTTGCAGGCTTTGCATTGCGTGGCACGACAACAAACATTGGCTGCTTGCATCATAGAGCAGCCCACTGGCATGCCTGTCTAGGCCTGTAAGNTCTCAAGCTACTGGGAGGCGTCCTGTTTGTCCAGCGCGCTGTGAAGCCCTACAAACCTTTACCTGCCAAGTGGTAAGCAACTTCAACTACATCATTTGGCCATGCATTGTGTTTGGTTTGGTGCACACTGCAAAGTAGCAGACTGTTGCAACACTTCGTAACAGTACGTATCATCTGAATAAAGGGCAAGTCATGGCAGCATATTGTCCTGCAGTGAGCCACCAGCAAGTTCGCGGCCAGCAGAGCAGGCCATTACTGCAACGTTATACTTGATGCACAGAGTCCGCTGTACGCACATGCCAGGTTGGAGCATAGCATGGAGCACTTTGTACGCACGCGCTGCAACCAGATGGAGGGNCAAAGACGTTGCCCTTGGTGGGTAGCTTCTGGCCGGCTGCCAAGGCTGCCTTGGCGTATGCTTTACTAAAGTCGCTGTCAATGCCCATCACCTCTCCTGTTGACCTCATCTCCGGGCCCAGTAGTGTGTCAGCCCCTGTACGTAATACAGCTGTCAGTGACACACAGTCGAGACTTGCTTGGGCAGTGTGGTCAGTTGCGGCTTGAAAAGCAAGCTGGCATGAAAAGTGGTGCTGCTNTGCGGCCAGTTGCCATGCTTCACGACCTGCTGAAGCTGGACATCAGAAAGTCTCTCAATCACAAATTTGATACTTGCAGGATTGAGCTGAGTTTCTGCTTTTCAGCACCAGCTGGTGTTCTGGCATGGCGGCTGGCCGTGACATAGCAATCTGCAGGCTCTTCATACATTTTTAGAGTCGACTGTTAAAGTTGCTTTTGCACATACTGCACATACTGCTTTGAGAAAGTTAGGGCAAGGGGGCAACAGTTGCAACATCTGATAACGTCCTGTCAGACCTCTAGCAGCATGACAGGCTCTGTTATGTGTGTCTCGTGGGTACTGCCAAACAGTGTCTGGTGGGTGTGTCAGTCTTGCTGCTGTTTATCANAAAGCTGTAATGCGGGAGAAGGCCATGGCACGCCGCAGGGCTATGCTGACAGCCCTCAACATGCCCCANTGCAGACAATTAAACACGTCATGTTTTACAATGCGTTTCATTGTCTGTGGCTGCACAAAAAAGTTTGGACTGCAAGAATCAGCAGCTGGAGTAACGGAATGGAGTCACCTANTGGCTCGGCCTGATGGTCAAGTCACACAGCCAGTTTCACACGACAACTAGCTATGTTGATCATGATCGGCATGCCAAGATGTCGTCATGAGATCGCATGCAGGGCATGATGTTGGGCATGCGATGAAATATTGCAGGGTGACAGGGCGTCATGAAGTGGTCAACTGAACCCAGAATCTGTCTGCACACTTGCCATGTAGAATAGCTGAGCCGGTGCAAGTGCAGCTCTGGAATGTACAGGCTGTTACCTGTGGCAACAGCAATGTCTGCCCTTCACAAAGTGCGTTGGTGTTAAGCTCGTCATCAAAGACTGAGCGGCATATGTCCTTGAACTCCTGCTTCAACTCTGCCAGATGGTCTGCAAGCTGATGTGGGACTGCTGCCGGCAGNCAAGCTTAGTCGCTACACCTGCGCGCTAACGGGCTTCACAACCAGCAACAGCATCAGCATGACGCATCACATATGTCTTGGCACAGCAGCACCAGCAGCATGAATGTGAGGCGGTTCACGGTGTGCAGGGCGTTCTCAAGAGCAGAGGCTCAAAGGCACCGGTTGATGGTGGAGGAGCGCAGGAGTCAATACGCTGCATCAGGATTCTGTTACCTGCTGGGCAACAACACCAGCAACCGGTATGAGGATGGCTACTTGATCAGGGAGTTCCCTATCAAGAGCTTGTATGTGGAGGAGGCCACNCTTGCCAGCTACTGTCAATACAGCAGCTTCTGTAGATGTATCATCTTTAGAAGCTGACGGCAACAGATTTGTCACAGCCAACACCTGCCTGTTGAGCATACTGTCCTTTGCCTTGAAAGTTTGGCTGTCCAGTATAGCTTTCCCTTGCTTGCATCCAACTTGCCGCCCAAAATCTAATGTCACAGACCACTGCTGCAGGCTGCTGCTACTAAGTTGCTGCTCACATATTGCATCCATAATGCCGCCCACGCGCAAGTCAGCTTTGCTGAATGCGTCCCATGTCAGGTTCCTTGCATTTTCCTTGAGCACTTCACAGTTGCCTGAGTGCGAAACGCAACTGCTGGTGTAAAATGCAACCATGACTGGCTGTGTTCCAACTTTGCATGCTGTGCAATGGGGCAAGCCATTAACTGACAGGACAGGCTCAGGCTTAGGTGTGTTGTTATCGGTGGATTGTTGAAGGTTTAGTGCATGCGTTTGACATGCAGATATATCCTTCACCTGTGACAGTCACAAGCTGCCCTGGCTCTACAGCGTGAGAGAAGGTCACAAAGACAGTGCTGGCTGTTCTCTCTGCCACATCTTCGCTGTCCACTTGCACTCCAGTCATTAAGCAATCTGACATGCGTGGCCCAATCTGTTTCCGAGGGAAGTTGGCAACCACCAGCAGGGACTTGTCCAGCATGTCCTCCTTAGTGTGCTGCTGCGTGAGCTGTGCTGAGCTGAAGTACAGGTTCTTGCCGTGTAGCTTTTGATGCTCCTGCAGGNAACAACTTCAAGCTGTTTACACATGTACAAGCCTCACCAGTAATGGCCGGGAAGGTTACAGCCCAAGACAGGTAGGAGTGAATGATCATCATGCTGTGGTTGGTGCGCCTGTTGCTTTCTGTGACATAGGTGTCCATGACATACAGCTGCCTTCGCATGTAGTTCCAGTATCTCTGCCAGGTGTAATTGCGCTCTAGCCTGAGGTAAGCACATGATACTCAAGGTCCAGCACACAATGCAAAGCTCCTTTCACAGCAATGGGGTTGGACGATATACAAAAGGCTAGCAAATGCTGGACAAGGTCTCAATCCTAACAACGTGTGGCTGACAGTCAGACTGGCTCAAATGCAGAAGCAGGACATTCAGATCAGAAGCTTGCATGCAGACAGGTGACAAAGCACATGGCATGGATTCTGTGCATTATGCTGAAAGTCCATGTGGCATCTCTTGCCTTTGACAGCCTACATATGCAGACGGTAGGGACATAGGGTGGAGGCATAGGGTGTCGCGAAAAGAAGCAGGAGAGAAGGGCCGCATAAGCTCAACTTTGTATTGCACAAGCTGCAGACTCAGCNAATATACAGGTGCCACAGAGACTGACTGTGCTGACTTTCCATGCCATGTGAGCTGTCAGTCCACATCCACAGCCAGGAGTGTTGCTACTCACGTCAATGTTTGTTGTAACAGCATGATTGAGTCAGCAGCCCAAATCAGTTGGCTTCTTGCAACAGGATCAGGACAACCATAGCAGTCCTGCAAGCACAACCCATGCTGCAAAGTTAAAGCAAACCCTCAAGACAACAAGAGCAAGGTCTCACTTGCAGAGTGCTACAAGGCGTAGGTGTGATTGATTCAGCACTATGCCTGCCAAGAGTTGTGTACATGCGGTTGTAACTAGGGAACAGTGGCACAAGGCACAGCTAGGGTCAGTGATTCAGCTTTGACTGAAGTGACAGTGCTTCTACTTCTAGGAAGCGTTGTTGTGCCGCTGAGCTTGTGATATGTGTGTGCAGGCTTGCGTACGAGGGATGCAATGCGAGCAGACAGATGCTAATGAGTAACATCTGTCCCAAACTTGTGTTGCACATGCAATGTGTTCATGCAATCATGCTTCAGGCGCTTGTATAAATCTATGGGCATGTACGATTGAGCATCTTTTGTTCAAGTTCCTGAACTGTGTGCAGTCACACGTAGGGCAATGGCTGTGCAAGATACCGGAGCAAGTCTGAGACCAGCTGCATGTGACGCATCGCCTTAGTGTTCCCATGTGCCGTCACAATTGTTTGCTAATCCTGTCTTGTTGCAGAGCTGGTCAAGTTTGTAANTGCCAAGAGGGAGCAAGTACAAGAGTGTGAAATGTGATGCAAGCAGTTCAGCTGAGAGGCTGAGGTATACCTGCAGGCTGCTGTCCAGTGTATCACGCCAGCGCTTGCAAACCAGCCTGCAGCGCTTGTTGCAGTGGGGGGGCAACAGCCCCAGCACATCCTTCAGCAGCCCCTCCGTCAAGCCCTGCCATGCTGAACCCGATGTTTCGCACCCTCCTACCTGTTCCATTTCGTCCTCCACTTGTTCCGCCTCAGCTGCTGTGCTATGTCTGCTGGCAACAGCNTATCTCACATTCTTATCCTTCCCACCACTAGCAACAAGGGGCTCTGAGCTGCACATGCCTAGAGCAAATTCTGCGTCGTCCTCATGTCCAACAAGTTCAAGATCTGGAGTGCTAGCAGTCTTGTCCTGCAGAGCAGATCTGGCAAGTCTTAATTCCTTGCCAGACAGGTAGCATAATGTGTGTCAACTGCTTGTGATTGGTTTCACACCTTGTGCATGCATACACTGCATTGCCGTAGCTACGATCACACCTTGTCGCCTTGTCGATTTGGCTGTCGCTCTGTGCTCCATGCAAACAATTTTGGGGCATCTGTGTGTGTCACAACAATAGAAGGATGCTGCGGGCACTCCCTGATCTTGTTCACCTGCATACGAGGTCAAATTCGTGCATGCATGACACTTATTGTCCTTGAATTGCATTTTCAGCATGTCTCATGGCATGGCATTGTCAGTCAAGCGTAACTGCAAGTCACACCTGCAGGCAACATGTCAAGCTTGCATTAAATTGCATCAACTCACCTCGCCAGGATGGTAGATGCTCTTGTACGGCTTGATGAGAGCGTTCTTGTTGTTTGGGTTGAACTTTTGTATAATGTCTGCAGATGCCACTCGTGGCTGCATGCACACAGCGTTTGTGCCACGCTATACATTAGCTGGTATGACATAACCATGTTTCAAAGAAAATTGTTCGTGCCTTGACTACATCTGCGTTCATGATAACAAGCTTGTTTGGCTCGCTTCCATCTGTCTGCACTCACCACACACGCTGCTTCCTTCACACAGCCAGTCGATAACAATGCATTTCAATTGCTGCACAAAACATGCCTGCTCTGACAGGTACAGCCTTTGTTTCTGTTTGAAGGTATGTTGTTCCACAACTGGCCCCCACCTACAGGTGATTTGCTGTTTGTGCCATCGCCGAACATTTACAAATTCTGTGCTTACGCACAAAGCTTTAGGCTTACCGACACGATAAAGACGGCCATGTGAGGTTGTGATTCGCAAACCAGTCGTACAGGTAAGGAATCAAGACTTTCCACTTGTTATATTGGTCGTCGTCTGTTTTTGACTCGCCCATGCCGACTGCCGCGGCGACTGTCTATACACAAGTTGTCGACTGCACCGCTGTTGCAGGTCCGCGACTGGGTGTACAGTACTCGCAATGCAGCATGTGCATGCACACAGACGCTCNCTGACATGAAGCTGTATCTGGATTTCATCAGTGCAATATGTCATAATCTAGCCATATGTCTCTGCATGGCTTAGCCCAAGTGCACTGCATGCAGCTATCACTGAAGGCCATCAGCAACAGAGGCGCATGCTGCAATTCTGGGCGCGCCGCGTACATCACAGCATGGTGTCAGTATTTGCTTTTCACATTTTATAATCATCTTCAATATATACAACTTCAGTGGGTGAGTCAAACTGTATCAGGGCACATGAGGAGATGCTGCATGCCCATGTGGCTGCCTAGGAAACTAACCCTTATTCTCTGCTCACCTTGCAGTCATGGCTGCTTGCACATTGCTTACTCTAGTTNACACACCGGCTGCAAAGCTCGTACCTGCTGGTCGTAAGGTCTGCGTGCTGATGCCTGCAAGTTGCTAGATTTGTACCGCCGCTGGTCACGAAGACACGCCACTCAGAAGCGTGATCGGAGTGAACAGGTGCGCTTGCACACGCGTGTCAATGTAGCACACTATGTGCACCCCTATGTTTACAACGCGTGTCAAGTGAACTTCTTCCTTGGTTACAGAGTCGAGTCTGAGCTCAGGCCAGAGCTCAAAACTTGGCGCAAAGGGTCAGCTCTGAGCCCTTGATCAGTAGGTCAGTCTTNCATGCCAGGAAAATGGGCGGACCTGTCTGTAAGTGTGTACATGCGGCGCATGCTGGGAGTCCATACAACTCCTGCCATGCTGTCCCTGCTGGAGTCAGTCTGGGCCTGATCAGTCAAAGCTTGCTGCAGGAGGTGCAGTGGCGCAGAACCTTCTTGCTGGTATAAAGCCATCACGTCCAGCTGCAGGACCAGCATTGACAGTGACAACAGAACCCTTGAGAGTCATGCTGGCAGACAAAACCATGATGCAGGTGTGCCATAGCGGGTCGAACAGTTGCCAATGCACATACAGCTCATTGCAACTGANATCCAAGCTGCAACATGAGTTGATTTACGGCTATCCAGATGTTGACAAGTGCTTGGAGTTGTGCTTGGCCATCTGCTCTGTACGTGGGCACTCACTCAGTTTGTGTTGCTGACATTGTGAACCAGTGAGGCACTTGTGCATTATGTTGGCAGCGCAATCTGTGTGACCAGATGGAAGGTCAGATAGCCCAGCACAGCTACATGCTGTTACAAGCTGTCCAAAGGGCCCACTGTCTTGTGCCGTTCAGGGCATGTGCCCGTGCTTACATACCTGCGTAGCTTTGCATGATGCAGCTTGATCATCTTATGGCAATGGTGCAAGGGTTGCTGGCTTTCACATGTTCACGAAGTCGCTCAACTGCATGCAAACGTCCTGACAAGCACGTTGACGACAAGCTCAAATGGCTGCATGTCTATCACTTTTGCGACAATATTGATCAACGACGCATACCTCGCAATGTTGTACGGCAGACCCAAAGCAGAGTCGCATGATCTCATCTCAACACTTCAGCTGATAGCATAAACACAAGTGGCCTGAGTAGCAGGCACTTCATGACATCTGTTCTTGCTGATATACCAAGTGCAGCTGCTGGCTAGGTATTCAATGTACGCACGCTGTGGGTCAAATTTGTCTCCTGTGCGGCAGCAGTGGGCAGTGGGTTGCCTGTTGGCCCTGAAGGGCCCATGATCCACATAGGGGCCATGATCGGAGCAGCCCTCAGCCAGGGCNAGGCATCCCACTTGGCTGCTTACGGCAACAATTCTCTCCATCCTCTTCTTTCTGTTGCTGGCACGTAATATGCAAAGAGCTGTTCATCTTCTGGGGTCATGGGTTTGAGCATCATTGCCTTTTGCTGTTGGCAATCCTGTTTTGTCTGAGCTTGGCCATATACATGGCAGCATTGCCACACAGCAACAAGACAATGCTTGTGCTTGTATGATGGCCAGAGAGCATGCACAGTCCTTTGCAAGGTTTAGCCATGTGCATATGGCTGGAGTCTGTCAGCTTGAAAGAGGGTTCATGCACAATGTATGCTTNCAAAGCCTGCCTCACACTGGAGTCCAGAACTTGAGGAGGGTCTCCAGGGGGGTCCCGAGGGGGCAGCAAGGTTGGACGCTTTGCCTGCTGACTATCTACTGTAGAGNACCTATATCAAGGTGATGGATGACATGGTTTCCTGATGTGAGCACACTTGCTAAAATCTGCAGAGCTTGATGCTCAACAGGGCTCATTGACCATAGCACAACCACCCAATGTTGCTGCAATGTTGTCCCTCCTGCGCTTTGCCTGAGTAACTGAGAGAATCAAATATGATGCCTTCATGTGGTACACATGTGCTAGCACTCGCCAGCAATGACAGGGCTGGCGTCATTTTGTTAGGCAAATGTCAAGCACCATGACATTTGGACCTGTGTGCCCAATGCGGCTCACCTGTGCCCTCGACTAGTTGTGCAAAACAGGTCCAGCTACAGACTTGACATCAGCATCCTGAACATATTTGGAGCCTTCACCAACCTGCAGGCAACTTTGTTCACAGGGAGATGTGCAGACGTGCCTGACATGTCAACTAGTCAGTACTTTCCTGATCATCTGGGTGGACACTAGAAAAGGGCTCAATTGATCACACTGCCAACACTAGGTGGAGCAAGCTGCCGCAAGTTGGCTGTCAACATTGGCTTACATTGCACACAACCATGCTTGCACAGTACTGCATGCTTCACATTATACCAGACAGCCCAGTGAGGATTGCTGTCTTGCAGAGGACTCAAGACAGGGGTTATGGCAGTTTGGCTGCAGATACATGCTTTACACACCTGAGTGCTGTCTTGCAACTCAGCACCAAGTTGAGAAAGGCCACTTTGGGGCTCCCCAGTAACTGTTGAGGGTTCCCCAGCAACTNCCACTTGTTGACTGCTGAGTCTTGTCAAACACTGAACACATGTCACATGGAATTATAAACGTGGCCAGCTCCTGGTGACTTCGTGCTCTGACAGAGGGGGTTATGCGAGCAGCTAAGTGGCCAAGCTCCATCTTTGGCACAATTGTAGCTGACAGATGCCAAGTGACCATCCAGCATTTCTTTGCAAGCATGTACATCAGGCTGGTCAGGTCAATGAGGGACAGAAGGGCAGAGGGGTTCCAGGAGGTGGTGGAAAATGGGGTTGTCAATGCGTTTCTCAGGCTGCAGTCACAACAGAAGCTGCCACAGGATGTAACAGCNCACATGCCAGTGCAAGCATTAGCGACCTCACTTGCAACTATGACAGTCGCCCATCAGCCAAGCAATGCTGCCATCCTGCTGCAGGCACAGAAGGAAGAAACGAGCAAGGCCAGCAGGCTGCAGGCTGACAAGGCGGCTGCAGAAGCTGTACTCGCTCAGGTCTGCATCCACACATCTTCTGACAACTCGCGTTCCTTCATCGTGTTGGAATGTGTTCAAGGGTCACAGCAAGCACACAAACCTGCCATGAGCAGACAACTACTCCACACTGCAACAAGGACCCCTCAACAACCTCAGTCCTGTAATAGCATATGACAGGGAAGTCAGGCACAGCAGCTACATGCTCAAACTTTCATGATGCAGCTGCAAGTCTGTGTAAAGCTGTGCCAGCCTGTCAGCACACTGCTGTGGGACCCGGCACAGACTTGTGACAGAATGTAGAGGGGTGTTACACATCAGAAGACGGCTGAGCAGCTGTTGTAGCTAAGCCAGGAGCTGCTTCTGCAGCTGCAGCATACAAAANCCCAGGCTAGCGCAAACATACTTCTCTTCGACATCAAATCGGTACCGGAACCGCTGCAAGACTCCGTGCCGAGTGCAATCTGAGCGTGATCGGCGTCAAGTGCCTTACACCCTGCATTCCTGGCCAACGTAGCAACGCTCAACATGCAAGGAGATGACCTTGAGGTTGGCATATTCCAACACTGCACATTTCAGCATGCATATGATAATGCGAGATGTTCTCACTCGGACGAGCTCTGCAGACCGAGATCAAAGTGCTAGTGGTGGGTAACGGGAATGTGGGCAAAAGCAGTATGATCAAACGTTTGTGCAAGTAGGTCTCAGGTGCTCTCTGCTTCATTTAGCATAATGATTCAGAGCTTACAAGCACCTGCTGTACAGAGGAGACTTTACAGAAGAATACAAGAAAACAATTGGGGTTGACTTTCTTGAGAAGCAGCAATATGTTGAATCACTTGGGGAAGAAGTGAAGCTAATGGTCTGGGATACAGCTGGGCAGGAAGAATTCGATGCCATCACTCGCACATACTACAGAGGTGACATTCATAGCTCAGATGCATGCCAGCAGACATTGGCTCACATCCCGAGAACACAGTACATGAGTAGCAGGCTTGGATTGTTGTGATTACCATTGCAGGAGCTGGGGCAGCAGTGCTAGTCTTCTCAACAACAGATCAAACATCATTTCAAGCAGTGACAAGGTGGAAAGATAAGGTGTGCAGTATATGCTTGGTTGCATTGCTGCTGCTGTGCATCAGTTGTGCATCGCCTGAGATCAAACAAGCCTGCACAATCATTCAGCAAGAAGCCTGCTGTGCAGATTGAAGCTGAATCAGGACCCATTCCCATGGCATTAGTGCAAAACAAAGTGGACTTGATGCACCAGGTAAAGCTTCTCCGTATTTGGAATAGAGCAGCAGTTCATCTTGGCAGATTTATGCTCCAGTGTCATGGTGTTCAAATACCTCAGCTTGTTTTATTGTGAAAGCAGTGGGACAGTAAGTCACTAAGCAGGGCAGAGTACCCCAATTTGCTTGCTGGACATGTGTGAAACTACATGATGGCATGACTGATCTGTGAGGACCAGTGCCTTTGTCAAGCAGGCAAGTAATCCACCTGGACACCGGTACAGCTGTCATACGTTCTTGCAGTTGTGCAGTAGCAGCAAGTACAAATGCATCGCAGCCACTTGGGAGGTAACAGAGGCACGTCAGCTGACTTGTGGACATGCAGGCTGAAGTAAGTAGTGAGCAAGCTGAAGCCCTTAGCAGAGACCTAAATCTGAGGTTTTACAGAGCATGTGTAAAGGACAACCTCAATGTAGCTGAAGGTATGCCGTGGCGCAATCCATTGCTTTTCTCAGCGCGTCTCGCTGTTTTAGGTTTTTGTGTTGTTGCACATGAACACAGTGATAGGATGTGCCGCAGGTGCATGCGTGTACAGGCTGTTCTGTTGGTAAGCTTTCCATGTTGTGCTCTAAGCAAAGCAATGCCTACTTAGTTAGCAATTGCCAAGTGAAAAGTTGGCTGTTGCATACTGGTCCTGACATCACTTGCACTGCTGCAGTCTTCNTTGTCATAAATACTCAGCTGCAACAGATTACTTTTGACAGCTAGCAGTGCCTCATACAGTCCCGCAGTACACGCTCAAGCTCACCGTTCCTCACAAACCTTGAACCTCATTACTAAAACTCAACATGCTGTGTGTGGTGTAGGAAGTACAAGCAGCCGAAGAAGCAGCTGAAGGCGACAGAGCACAAGCAATGGAGGAGGCACAGGCCGAGGCTAATGCTGCTATTGCCAAGGCAGAAAAGGAGGCAGCAGCAACATTGGAGGAAGCAAGAGCCAAAGCAGCTGAGATCATCAAGGAGCAGGAGCAGCTCAGGGATGCTGCTGAGACTGCCAGGCAGCAGGTCAGTCTTCTTCAGTCTGCATGGATGCTCACTGTGGTGGTACCATGGCTTAACTCTTTTTGCCAGCTCATAGAACCAGGACCTTAGTTGAATGCAGCATCAGCTTCATATCGCTGTGGTCNAGCACAGAAGGCATTACAGGCACAGTTGGCAGACGCTGTGAGTCAGGCCGAGTTAGCTCAGCAGGCTGAGGCTGCTCGGGTTGCTGAGGCAGCACAGCAGGCACAGCAGNGTAATGAGCAGGTGTCAGCAATGTCCTCCGTACTTACATGGAAACGCAACCTAGAAATGCAATACAAACAATTTAACACTAAAACATGATTGACTGACCTTCTCTGAAACCGTTCTTTGCTCTGCGAGGCATGTCCCTGAGATGCCTCATGCGACCAGTTCCAGTTGTCTTTCTCCTGATAGCCTTAGCAGACCAGTTGTCTGCATGCAGCATGAGTACGCTTATGCAACATTGCGAGTCGTATACTCCGTTATTCCTGAATGTGTGACAAGTATGTAGCCAGATATGAGCACAGCAGGACGCTAGGTGCAACGCTGAAAAGGCATGCACTCAATTGCTTGCTCCCAAAAAACGCGTGTGTATCTGCTTTTGGCCTTATGCTTACATTTCCTGATACGTGCTGCTGGGTACCCGCATGACGAGCAGGTGCTCTTCTGAATGTGGAAAGACCGCCTTCCACAGCGTCTGCAAAGTGTGTGGGTCTTGTTGCGCCTCTTACCTACGCAACGCTTTCAAGGTGAGCTTAGGTGTGATACGCATGGCCTAGCTTGTATGTATTGTCAACCGCATCTCACTCACCAAAGGAACCGGTACCCTTGCCGGCCTTTCCCATGACGACGGCTGCACAGTGCGCGCGACTGGTATTACCCTGGCTCCAAAGGGAGAGGCCTTCCGCAATAAGCCGCCGAAGGGCATTGCAGGGAAGCGTAACGCCACCTCATTTCAGGGCGAAAGGAGCGAATCGCAAACACCCTTTGATTGGCAGCAAGTATCCAGGCAAAGTACCCTGCACCTTACGCACAAGAGATTCTCACTGTCACGTTAATTGCAGGGATGTTCTTAGCTGATGTTGTACACCGCATCATTGCAACTGGTCGGTGAACAGCNAAGAAGAGGCTACTGACAGCTGGACAGCTGCAATCGCTTCATGACACACTTTTCCAATGGCACCGTGAACAGAGCCGGCTGCGGGATGGGTCATGCTGCTTAAGTCCTTAAAGTTTTTGCCTAGATGATGTGCATGTGCATCAGCACAATTGCAGTAACAACCCTGTGTCAAACATGCCTTGACTTGCTGACGCTTGGTTTGGTCCAATCTGGTACAACAAACTGCTACTACAACCAGCAGGAAGCCAAAAATCAATGCTGATGTTGACAGGAAGTGTGCAGGATCGAACCCAGCNCGGCATGCTGATGGGTGTGTTGTACGGCTGCACATGCCAAGACACCCTGTGGGACCTTGCTGAGCACTTCCAGGACAGTGCAATAGGCAGACGTAGCAGGCATCCCAGCTTTCATTGCTTGTGGGAATGCTTANACTCATGATCCACTCCCATAAGTCAGGCACACAAGTTCATATGGCTGTGCAAAACCCTGCATGTGTCCCACACATTGCGTTGGACCGTACAAATGCCATCATGTGTACTGTGCGCTTGAAGTTGGCATGTTGCGCAATGCAGGGAAGCAAAAGAGGACATGGTTGNGCTGGGAGTCTCGCTTCTACTGGAGGGCTACTCATTGCTGGTGGCGGTCCGCACAGTCACAGCTGGAGCCGCAGCTGCCGGGTTGCCCTTTGCTGAGTTTGTGCGGCGAGGGATGGACCCCACCAGCATCGCTGTCATGATGGAGGATGGAGCCGCCTGTGCCGGCCTGGTAATTGCAGGTACTTGCGCTGCTGCACCTTAGCTCATGCCCTGGGTCTATAGATCAAAACACACGGCATGCTGCAGATACTGCAGGCAAAGTAGCTGGTCTCACACTTGCCTCTTTCATGCCTTTCGATAAGCAGACATCAACGCATGTTGCAGCTGCTGGCCATGGCTCTCCTTGCATGCTGCAGCACGCTGCAGGCTCTTCTTGATCTACAGCGAGGAAGGACAAGATACCCGATCTCATGACCAGAGCTTTGGCAAGCATGCGCAAGTACANTGTAGTAGTATCTACAGTCAGATGGATACCGTTGACAAACTGTTGCAAAAATTGATCACAGCAATGCTCATGAAGATTCTGTAAGGTGGCACAGCCATGACACCCAGCCTTGTGCTACATTGGTGCAAGCAATGCTGCATGCAAATTGTCAGGGCAAGGCAATGAGGGCAATACGTCACACACAGTCTTGCATACAATTTGAGGTCTTGCAGAACATTACAACTTCCAGCTTGCACCCTGCAGGTACTGGACATGAGTGTCGGTTTTACCCATGCCGGTTTTGATGACACCATGTGCATGTTACATGCCTGTGTGGTACNACTGGTTGACATGCCTTGCTATCTTGTGACTGCGAGTATAAATGTCATCGATTCAGTCTGTGAGAGTGTGCGTAGGCACAGGCAAGGGTGGAGGAGCAGGCAGTGCAGCTGCATGACAAGCTGGAAGCCAAGAGGGCTGCCGCTCATGCTGAAAAGGTATGCCTGCCGGATGGGGCACCTGCAGGTTGCATTCCACATCTGATTGAGATCACTTTCACATTTGTCCATAATCAAGAGGCCTGGAATACCGTGCAGTTTGTGAGTAAATAGTCTGTGATGTAGCTGCACTGTAGATATGCTCTGCACAGCCCGCTGTGATCTGCACTTTATCTGTGTTGCGTTGCCTTGTGTGGTACAATGCTAGCATCAGCTGGCTGCAAAGTCTGCTTGCTGCGAAGGTTTTGCAACTGTGCATAAGTTGTCCTCAAGTTTGGTAGTTACTCAGTAGAGCAGGAAGAGCAGCTTCCAAACTTGTCAGCTGTGTTACTGAGGTGTTGATGTGTGCTGCTAAGCTGCCTCACATGTGCCTGGCAGCTATGCCCACACTTGCTTTGTGTAGCTTACATTGACTGCTTGCAACGCATTGCCACTACATATGTGTGCTGACTGCACAGGCAAGACTGGCAGCAGAGGAGAAGAGGATCAGGTTTGAGCAGCAGCAACAAGGCGCAGCTGCCTCACAAGTGGAGGAAACCAGCTTTGCATCTCTAGTTGCTGGACAAGCCCGAGAACTCATTCAGAGGCAGCACAGTGCTAAGCAGGAAGCCTTGCAGTATGAGGCCACAAAGAACAAAGCTCAAGCAGTCCGGATGAAGGCAGTCAGGAAAGATCAGAAGGCTAAGACAGACTTCATCAAGGCGTATGATGACAGCATGAAGCAATTGCGGGTGAATGATCAACAGAACCAACAGCAGGACCTGTTGAGACGGAAGAGTATGGTGAATAGCCAGAAGGATTTTGAGCATCGGTTACAGCAAACACACAGAGAGCAGTCATACAAGCCAGGAAGCTCATCAGAAGGGCCTGCCGCTGCCCTTTTGAAGCAGCTTAGCTTGGGCATGCTTGCGAGTGAAGTCAGCAATGCCAGTCAGGCTCACTAGTCTNTGTGGATTACAGCTTGCTGGCAAGACAGATGTGAAGTCGGCAGCAGCAGCTTGTTAGAAATAAGTTGTGCTTACTTGCATCGACTCAAAGTCCCCGGAGACCACCGTCACTGCTGTAGAGGCATGGGGGCTCATCACAGCCAACCGGTAAGGCGGTTGCTGAAGTGCAAAGTGGGCATCTCGACTGGAAAAGTGACGCAGCAGCCACGCGTTGGTGGAAACAAAGTCCTGCACAGGTAGCTTAGTAGCATCAAGCTTGCGAATAAACGCTCTACAGACACCCTGCGCAATCATGATGGGCTGCAACATGCAACTGGCACGCACTGCACGTCCTCTGAGTGATTGCGTTTAGTGTCAGCTGTCGAGAGTTCAAAATTAGAGGCATCTGCCAAAAACAGCATGAGCACTTGACGCGGACGCCTGGTGAGAACAAGTGTTACATACATGAAATGGATAAATTCTGGATATATTATTAGCTGACCATCGAAGCCAAAAGACTGCAACAGCGAAGCACTCTGAGTGTACACAGTACTCGATAACACTTGTTGACCCTGCACAAAGCTTCATATGGCAGCACCAAGCCTTGAAGGTCCAATGCTANCGAGACCCCTGAGGTTACCAAGGCTGCTAGGTCTGTCAGCATCCTGACAGCGGTGTACACACAAGCCAATGCCACACTGGGTGCCATCAGACAAACGGCAGCTGCTCTGGATGCTGTCGAGAAAGCTGCTGAAGCTGTGGAGCGTGCTNTGATCGGCCAAAGCCCTTGCTACCGGCAGCTCGCGCAGTGATCACAGTACCCTTGCTGGTGTGCTGCTGACCATACCACACCTTCCAGTGTGCATTGGCCAGTAAAACAGCTAGCTGTAGGCTTGCATGCAACCTTCAGTCAGGCTGGCAGTGCATATGCCACAAGATTGTTGCTGTATACACGTAGCGCTGCTGCATGTTGTAGACATAACAGGTGCAGTAATGCCAGTGCCACAAGTCTTCAGCTTGCAAAGCTGTGCAGAGTGGAGACTAGACANCTTCAGCCAATCTTCTCAACAGTTGCTGATGCCAAAGTCCAGATGCACACCATCACAGCTCAGCCAGAGTCACAACAGCCAGCTGTGACAGCAGCAGGTATATGGCGACTCACATGCGCTCCAGCAGTGCTTCTGTGATACATGTCACCCACCACAGAACGTGTAGACTGCATCTGACACATAGCAACAACAACAGAGCCCACAACAGGTGAGCGCAGAACAGTGTGTGACCTGAGGAAATGGTGGGACCAGGAACAGCAGGCCTGGGAGCAACCAAGCTGGCCAAGCTGCTGCCTNTCTGTGGTGTGGCAAACAATTGCCAGTCCTTGCACGCTGAAGTTGTATGTCAGTGCACCTGAGTCAAATGNCAGAAGGTTTCAAGTGCAGGTGAAAGATTGTTTCAACCCGCAAGCTGCTATGCAACCTTAAGGAACTCCATAAGTNGTGCGCCATTGCTGCACAGAGCATGATCGATGACGTTACTGCACCATAAACAAAGCTTTGCTCTAGTCAAGACCTGCCCATTTGCCTGCCTCTTCCATGGCAAGAGCAAGAGCAGGATCACTGCCATCTGAAATGTCACAATTGTCCTGCACACAGCATACCCTTGCATTTTGTACAGCTGCAAGGTGTCACAGTTTATGCAACTGTTTGTTTTGCATTGGAATCTTGTGAAGGTGTGCTGTGATACAGCAAAGTCTCGGAGCAATTGCTAGTAATGTGCAAACACACATGTTGCTGAGTTGTCAGGTTCAGGGGCAATGCCAGGCAGCTCACCATGCCTGATCCCTTGCACATTTCCGTGTTTTCTGCGTACATCAACTGCCTCAACTCCTCCGCAACATGCACTCTCCTTGCTGTGCCTGCTGACAGCCTCCTGTTGCTGTGAATCTCCACTCCCTCATCTGCAGTAGCACTGCTGCCAAACCCGCTAGCTTCAAAGGTTTGCCCTTTGTTGCAATCTGGGCTGGTGGCATTTTTGCAGCTTGTAGTTGGCTGNTGCAGTTCACGTGTTGCAGGGCAGCCCTGCAGGCTTATTCATGGCATGTTACACATGCACACACCATGCACTGCCCTGTGCANGCCGCTACAACATGCGTGTGGTTGAGTGTAAGCTGGCCACAGCTGTCTTGGCAGTCATCCTTGGCAAATCCAAGGTGCGAGTCATGTGCTGTTGCTCCAGGATGCTACCTTGGAGAGATTCAGTCACATCTGCTGCCACCTGCAGACTTTCCTGTTACTTGCATATCATCAGCATTGACACCTGAGCATGATGTATTTACAGAGGGTGTGACTGCAATCATGCATATTGGTGCATCAGCATCACAGCTGTCTGATGCTCACAGCACCAGCTATCTGTGCTTTCATCAAGCAGGTTCTTGCTGCCTGCACTGTACTCAATACAGACATGACATGCTTGCAGAATTTGGGCAGTATGCTACATGGCGGTTGTTAGTATCAGTATTGTACAACATGCTGCAGTAAGCAGACTGTGCACTGTGCAAGGCTTTGCTGTGNTTGGTGTTACGCATGTAGTCAAAGCATAACTGCCCAGTGCATTTGGTTTCTCTGACAAACTTCTCAACCCACTGCCAAATCTCCTGGGACTCTATGTGCTCATAGCTGAGGCATGAAATGCTTGCTTCATTGTCTGCATATGCAACGACCCTGCCATCCACTGCAATGGCATATGTGGAAGTCTCATCGCCGTCCATGTACTGCTGCACAATCCATGGACGCTGCTTTGTNCAGCCAAAGGCTAGATGAGGCCTGCTGGTGAACTGGTGTCACTCAGGAGCAGGACTGATGAGCCGTGTGTCTTACAGGTGTTACAGTGAAGTCTGTCACAAGTTCAGGCAGTCAATCACCTGCTGAGGTGACACTGGGTGATGGCACAAAGCTGACATCAAGCAGAGGCATAATTGTTGCAGCAAACCAGGAGCAGGCTGAGAGGCTGTTGGGAAAGGCCCTGGACATCAGTGCATCCAAGAAGGGCAAAGCCAGGGGCACCTGCAATCTCTACTTTAAGTGAGTGCACCCAAGCAAAACAGGACATCTACGCTATGTCGTAAGCGGTCATTGCTCTAGCCCCATAATTTGTGAGAATACAGCTCTTACTGGGCAAATGTATATGTTGCATCTAAAGCAAAGCTGTGCTCACTCTTGATTGCNATTGCTGTGAGCAAAGTCAGTCCTTTCAAGCGCGCAAAGGCTGCAGCCTCCACACCAAGCTATGAGCAGGCTGCCTTTGATGCTGCACAGCACAGAAATTCCCTGTTGCAGCGAGCCTACAGCGTCATCAGCAATCAGTAGATCTTGACCAGCATGACAAGCATCTCAAATCCACAGCAGATATACTTTCCTGCAGCAGCGTCAACTAGTGCTGCAGCCAGGTATATTGTTGCATGCTCATCCACCTGAGTGCACTTTGGCAATCTTCTTCTGACCAGTGAACCTGTGCACATGCTCAATCCAAGTTTTGAAGGCATGCTATTGCTGACGAACCTTTCTCATCTGATTGTGCAGTGGCACAAGACGCAATTATATCACATGCCAATGGAGCAGGGCGCCTTACCTGTGCAAGGGAGGAGCAGGGGTGTACACTCCAAACAAGCAAGCCAGACTCAGTAGAGCCATGAACAGCCATGACTTGAAGCCAGCTGAGNCGCAACTCAATGTTGCACGTTATAGTAGAAGCCCTGAATGAAGCTACCAGCAACCAATACATGTTGTGTGCCTTGGGTTGTGCTCCTCTTGTGACTGTTGCCATGTTGGTCCCATGTTTGCAGAGTGAGGCAGATCTGCCTCTGGTATCTCTTAACAGCCCTAAGGCAGAACAGGCGAGCCCTGTGGCAGTGCGCAGAAGCCCTAGGGCAGTGAAGAAGACTGCCAGAGCAGAAGCAAGTGAAGCCATGCTGAATGAAGACCTGGAGCCTGTGCTTGCTNCTGTGCTGGCAAAAACAGAGGTGTGGTCACTTCCTGGCCAAACATCATCCAATGCATCCAGTAAAACCTGTCGGGCCTCATCAACCTGCAACCGCGCATTTGTTGTCAGTCTGTGCACATATACATTGGTCTTTACAGCACAATTTGGGTTGCTGCAAAGTCAGCCACAGCATTCCTTTGGCACTGCTGTGCAGCGTTGCACAATCAAGCAACATTTGTGTGGCATACCGGGGGGGTGTCAGGATGGTGCGGAGCATCATGACTCCTGCGGCTGATGTAATCATCAGACGTTGCCGGGATCAAGCCTGAATCTGCAGAATCCACACGAGCATAGAAGCAAATGATACCTCTGAAACAACTTCCATGCGTAAGTTCTTGTTCAATTGATTACCGTCAGTGATTTTGGGCTGTCTTCCCTTGACATCAGTGAAGTCATTTGTGCTTGGATGCTGTTTTGCAACCGGTCTGCGCTGGGGTGCAATGCCTGGTGGAATGCCAGGTGGTGGAGATGGCTGACTCAGCTGTGGCATCTTTGCTAAGATGACAGCNACGACTGCAGGATCAGCATTGTCGCTGCAGGAGGCATAGATGAAAGTCTGCAGCATGATAGCAAGACATGTACTGGTCACATGCTGCTACAGTGGCCATATTAATGCATGCCAGTGTCAGTAGCCATGCCTGCATCAACAGGAGCTGTGAGCCATCGGAGAGCCATTACAATATGTTGGGATCAACAATCTTATACTTGATACATACAAGCTGTGACAGCGTGCACCAACCTTGAGAGCCAGTTGGCGGCCATTCATGACAGCAGCAACAAAGGGGTCTGTGGCTGTGGCCAAGTCCTTTTTGGCCCTCTTCCTGGCAGCCAGCAGCTCCTCCAGGATCTCAGGCAGCATGCCCTTGGTGCGGTGGGCCCGCACAAAGCTGTCCCCGGTGGGTGTACGAATGACATCCTCTGGCGGAACTTCACGCACCCTGTTGACACAGGCATGTTGCAATTGCAGCAGATGTGGTAAAGTCACGCGACTCAATATTGTTGGCTGGTGAGCAATGCTGTTTGTGTGGCATGCTGCATAGTGCCTCAAAGTTTGTTTTNTCAGCATACATGTATGAAATAGGGCTGCAGCCTTACCTGCTCAGATGTTAGGCGGCCAAAGTCAACATGCATGGCCATCTGCTGAAAAGCTTGCGGCTGGTTTCGTAAGCACCATGTCTTGACCAAGTGCAGCAAGTGGTCCTCGCTGATGCACAGGTCATGTGACTGCAGCAAGCTCCACACATCTGCTTCTTGCAGTGTCTCAGCTAGGTCTGTAGTGCTGCTGAATTGCAGCATGGAGTCTGCAACACAGACTCACATCTACTTGTTGCAGCAGGAGCTTGCTGTGCTGCAATCCAGTGATCATTGTCACGTATCTTCAAGTATGGGCATGTCCAAACCTGCCAGCACTCAAGTCTTTGCAACATGCATGTGCAATGTAACACGTGTACCCTTGAAAGCAGTTCGTTTTGCACCATGTGCAGTTGAAGAGGGCATAGGTGTACATAGTGAAGCCCGGAAGGGTCAGACTCCACCTGACTTTTGCTACTAGCACCCTACCATCATAAGTTTGGCTGAACACTGCTGCCATGTCCTGCAGCCTGTTCCAAATTGTTGCTTTGCCCGCAGCTTTGGCTTTTGCAAGCATCTCATCACTCATTTGCAGACTTGCTGGTATGCGNTGTTTTGATCGCCACTATGCTCTACATGAACCATATCATTGCATCTGAACACAAGTCAGCATGCCCGTGCAAAAGAGCACAGCTCTGATGCTGAGCTGTACTGGTGGTGCCAACAAATGTGTGCTCATGCNGCCGGCATCGTATCTGCGGCCAGTCTGGTCTTGATACTGGAAGGTCAGAATGACATATGTTTTGCTAGGAATGTCGCACCTGCTGTGCGTGTTTCGAACCAGTACGGAAGCCTGCGAAGACGTTGCATGCCAGCTGTTACGACAACTACTTGAGGCCGAACTGTGTTCAATGTGAGACGTGAACGTCGATGACAGGTTGACAAACAGCTGCGCAACAGGAGAANGTTGTGACATGCACGTGTGAAGGGTGGTTCAAGACATTCAGCCAGCACGTGGTGTCATCCATTGCCTCTTTTGGGCAAGCGCATGCAGTGTCCGTTACATGCATGCACTTCTGATTAAGTTGTCGTGACTTCCCTGTTGCTGCCGAGCGCTTGACTGATGTGCCTAGCTAGGCATAACGGGTTTTGCATGCGCTGCAAATAGCTCAGGAAGTAGTATTGGGACATTGGCCAGTGGGCTTTGAATGCCCAGCTTTGGCAAAATTTGCNTGACACAGCTTTTCACAGCAACACACACCTGCTGTCAATTTCACTGACCAAGCTGGTCATGCCATATGTTTTGGCACAGTTGTCACGGTGCAATGTTGAATTTGAGGTTGCACTATGCATGAATGCAATACTGCATTGCATGCCTAACAGCAGGATCTGTGTGTATGCATACATATGTAGTTTTGCGTGGAGGAGGTGGGACAATGGGTGCTGCAGATTCAACGGCAAGCAGCAAGGTGAGGCATGACTAGTGTCAGCATGTGGAGTCATGTACATGATTGGGGGCCTCACTGCTGCTGACTTCTTGGCCACTGNTGGGGGTTGCCTTTGTGCCCTGGGTCACGACAGCACCCTGCTCATCCCGTGTTGTCACTTCCTCGACGACTAGTCCATAATTTGCTTTGCTGCTGCGGCTGCGGCTTTCGTAGAAGNTTGGCTTCATCACGATAATAAGCATACGACACATTGAGTTGCAAGCTACTTTGAAGGGTCAGTCTGTGCCGGTGTACATCAGTGGTGCTGAGTTGCACCTGCTGAGTTGCACCTNTCAGACTCATTTGCATGACGTCAACCTGGACACGCAAGTGGCAGGTCATCAAGAACGTGGCATCATCATTGTGAAGCAGGCACTGTTGGAAGTGGAATCAAATGCCATGTACCTGAATTCTGATCGCTTGATCAGGGCTCATCTGCAGCTGCTGAGCAACAGCATTCAAGTCTNGAAACTTCTGGAACTCCTTGGTAAACTAACTCATTGTTCAGTGCCTCACCGTCAGTAGGAAGGTTCTCAGCGTTTCTTTAGACCATCGTGTGTGCACACAGCTTTGTGTCAATACCATGGTGTCAAGCAATTTCCCCTATGCACAGCTTGGCAGTCTTGTTTAAGCATCTGTTGGGAGCCAGCGTAGCCTAGCTNTGCAGAGTCGATTGGGAGCAGTCCAAACACAGTGATGCAAACTGTTGATCTGTCTAGGACGGAAAACGTTGATCACAATGCATCCAATGGGCGTTGAGAGCATTTATATATAGAAGGACGCTATACCCCTATCAGCTCCTTGCAGATCACTTTCACCTCCCCAGGCACCTGGGTGTGGCGTGCAATGATCATGCAGGGGTCCCTGTTGCGCTCTGGTGGCTGAGACAATGAGTGAGATTTGAGTGTATGATGCATGCAATCAGGATGAAGCAGATNTGGCATCCTGCAAATTGTTTGTGAAGGAAGATGGAGCTGCACGTTCCTTGTGCAGGAGCATTGACAGATCAGCATGCATCCTGACACACCGGGAACAGACACTTTTTCAGTGGAGCAGCCAGAGCTGAAGCTGAACACAAGGCCTTGCAGGTGGCACGCCCATAACGCAAACCCGTAATGCATGCCCGTAACGCATGCAACACTCATCTGGTTGTTGCTGTGGTGGCAACTGCATTGTCAGCAATGAGGTGTGGTCTGACCTGGCGCATGCAAGCCAAGGCTTTCACAGTAGCACTGCTGGGGTAGACCACGACTGATATAAGCAGTGACAGGCCCACTCCTATACAAATGCCGCTGATGCGGCTGATCATCACTTGCAGAGCACCTGTATGGCGCAAATGTCATGTGCACATGCACATTGACCACCAACATTGCTTGTGTGATGGTCTACTGCGATGCAGCTTGTGTGCTCAGACTGTGCCAACCTGAGTAGCCTCTTAAATGCCATGCAGGCAGGCGGGAAGTCCAATGCTGAATGCATCAACGCAGGGACATACATTATCAATGTATGGATGTATGACATCTCATGCACNTGCATGACTGATTGACAGTGCAGGTGGATGCATGTATGCCTGATGAGCTACGTCCACATTTGAACTTAGACATGACAGACTCCTTCATGGCAGCATGACACCTCTTTGTCAACACTGTTATGATTGTACAGCTTCTGTGAGCTGAGAGACAATGCCAAAGCTGAGTAACCACAAACAGCAAAAGCCAGGCGTGTGAGAGCGGTGTGTACCTGGCCTCTGTACCAGGGGATTTTGGCCTCATCCTCAGGGCCATGGTGGTGCAGGTATGTCACAAGGTCCAGCCACATGACGTTGATCCAGTAAGGCATGAAGTAGAGGTTGAACATAGCTAGGGGCCCAAGACCAATTGTGCATGCCGCCAAGATGGCTGCCATGCC
Organism: Trebouxia gelatinosa; assembly: GCA_000818905.1. NCBI lineage: Eukaryota > Viridiplantae > Chlorophyta > Trebouxiophyceae > Trebouxiales > Trebouxiaceae > Trebouxia > Trebouxia gelatinosa. Next base: position 842,467 of record KN805357.1, read on the forward strand.
TAGCAGGAAGGCATTCGATGTGGTAATCTGCACCACAACACATACCGCTTCAGCTTATCAGCTTATCAGCGAAGGATTGTCAGCTATTCTGCAACAATGACTATCAGAGAACACAAGTCAGCTGAGGTATGACATCGGACACAAGATGAGCCTGAAGGGAGGTACTGGACACGCATTTTTTATGCTGCTGCATATATAGTGCCCAGCCAGACCAGTTTTGTGCAGCAGATTGGGTTTACATCTGAGGATTTGATAGTTTACGAGGAACACAGCATGAGGGCAGCTAGGCATGTGGACAACCGTTGATGCCACAAACACAGCTGGCCAGGTGAGACCNGTGCACTGTCAGGCCAAGCGCCAGGATCACCTGCTGTACAGCAACAGGTAATCTTGCTGTATGCTGCTTTAGGTCAAGCTGGCTTCCTATAGCCGATGTCTGTACTTGTTCAGGCTACACCATCTGTATAGTCTAACACATCAGCAGGCGCGCACGCTGTGCCTTGTTTATCTGTAACGCACAGACACGCATGCACTTCCAATGATCGTATCATTAGTCCATTGACAGATGTGATGTTCACATTGCTGCAATGTTTGCCTTGCAGTAGCTCAGTGGCACTGCACTTTCCAATGTACAACAATCCTGCTGGCATGTTTTAACAGAGATATATGGCTTAGCAAACACTACTGCCCATTTGCAAGTGCCAACCTGGTACTCGAATGAGCATGCTGTTCAAGTATGCTGGATCAAGTTGGCAAGCTGCGCCTCCTGAGCATTGATGCGTGCTCATCTTGTCACACATACCACTGCAGACCAGGCATGCGCTCTGTTCGGTGTCTTTGCCTTGACAGTACAATGTTTACTCATGCAGCCATGTGGAGATACCTCGTCAATGACAGCGGCAAAATCACCGACATCTACTTCCTGACACAGCTGACGCCTGAAGAGAAGCTGAGTATGGTAAGCCTCCCTTCTGGTACATCATGTCATCGCAGCTCAAGCTGACGGTTGAGTGTTCCATATGTATGTGAGAAAGCAGGTCTACACATGTGTCTGTACGCTGCATCATCGCGGGATGTGTGTACACAAACAGCAGCAACAAGNGTTTGCTTTTGCCACCCCAAATCAAGCCCCTTCAGCACAGTTCATCACCAGCCCTGACCACACTGCCTCCCAACGCGTACCCGCTGCAGAAGCTCAGAGTCAACAGCCTCAGCACACCTCTCAACAGCAGTCTGTGGCAGGCATACAACCTGATGCCAAGGAACAGCAGCAGCATCAGCCAGCCTGTCTCAGGGATGCATCAATCCCCAAGGGCAGACACAGCTGCAAACCCTGTTCTAGCAAGCACCCACGTGCAGGTCGAGTCATGCGATGAAAACAGAGTAGAACCTGGACACAGCATTCCGGCTTGGCAGGAGCAGCAAGCGGTGGTAGACCCTGTGAGACTGCTGCAGCCCTCTGAGCCTTGGGACATGCTTGTTGCGGTAAGCTTTGCTCAGGGCCAAGGCATGTGAGAGGGCGCGCATGTGTGCTGTGCTTCAAGGCTGCAAGTGTTTCAGTGGTAGTTGTGTATCAATGCACTGCCATGNCTGGGCCTCAAATATGGTAAGCAGGAGCCTCTGCATTTGTGCAGATAAGTGCTTGTTGCTGTCACTGTGCATGAAGATGATCACTGCTGTGTGCAGCCCCATTCCGTGTCCTGAAGAGGCGCTCATGGCATGCAATACTTTTGCATGTCATCTCTCACATGTCTGCCTCACTGCTGACATGATANAGCCAGCTTTGCCATGCCTGGAGACAGGCCTCTTTGGGTTGCCAAGGCTCAGCATGCATGGACAGCTGCCATGGCTTATCTCCATGCTGCTCAACAGCCAATTAGCTTTTTCAATGATCAGCTGTCAGCCAATTCTGGACCTCACGGTGTGTCAGACACATGCCCAGACCTTGCAGAGCAGCTGCAAGAATCTGGTGAACCCCTATATGGCTTTGCTTACAGCCCTTGGCCACAGCCATCAGTCATGAGGGACATACAGCAGCACGCTTCAAGCTGTGTCAAGCAGCACATGGCTGCAGCTGCAGCACTGCTGTCAGCTGATCAGTTGACAACACAAGTCAAGCTGGGTAACGCAGCATACACTCACGGTAAGTTTCGGGCGCAATCAGTCGATTGATAAAGCCAGAAGTCGCTGCTAGGTAGCTTGTTGTAGCGTGAATGTCCTTAGAGCTGAGGTTATTGACATATGTATGGCATGTCGCGGCTGAGACAGGCACAACTCCACGGGACCCCAACGCAGCAGTCAGCAGCAATGTAAGCAGCATTTCGGGACNATTGTGCTGTGGTCAAGGCATTGCCCATTTCAAGCACAGCATTGTGCATCTTAATGTCTATGCAACATGTGTGGCACATTTGCACACCAAAGCAGAGGATTCAAGTTGTGCAGTTGTAGTTGGCTCACAACTCAGCACACCTCCATTGACATTCACCGCTGAGTTGCCACGGAACGTCGAGTTGAGAATGTCAACTCCCTCATTCTTTGCCCACTTGCCTGAAGCCAAGGCAACGCTGCTCAACATCAGTGCACCACCAGTGGAGGAACAGGTGTTGTTCTCAAAGCGGCACTGTTCAAATCTGGCATGAGGAGCTACAAGATAGCCTGCCCCTCCAAACCTACAGTGTCATCACACAATCTGCAGGATGACAGGAAACCCTAAACCTGGTCGCGCAACCATACATAGTTGCTGACTGAAAAACAATCCATAGCCTGTGGCAGAACAAGATCTACAACCAGACAGGCCATTTTGTAGCAGAGCTAGTGCTGTGTCTGAGCTGATCAACAAGCACAAAGACATTGCAAGACATCGCATATATTGCACCGCCGCTGACTGCCACACTGTTGCTGATGTTGCTTTGCCCCAGCAAGACGCCTCTGCCGTGGCTGTTGACAGAGGCAATGGCCCCGCCTTCATGTGTTGCTGTGTTGTTGTCCATTGCAACCCTCCACATCACGCTTGCTGTGCAGGAGTCTAAATGTNCCAAAACATGGCTGGACTTGTATGTAGTATACTCCACATATGATGAGGCCTGCTTCATGCAGGTCACTGGCAGGACAAGCCCTATCCATTCTCAACGCATCAGCAACAAACCCTAGGCAATGGCATATTGCTGGACCTAGACATGTCAACAGANGCAGAGCCTTGTTTCTCATGCCAAGGGTAAACTCTTTGTGCAGACTGAAAACCCTATGCGACTGATTAAAGATGTCAGTAAAACAAACCTTGACACAGCTGCTGCTGTCGGCACCTGCTGCCAGTCACTGCAGCCGTTCTGACAATGGCTTTCAGGCTCTTCAAAACATCATGGAACCACTCCTGAGGAAGTGCCTGCTGAACAGCCTGACTGACTTCAGCTGNCAATCACGAACGTAGGACATTGAAACAGTGTTTCTTTAGACATGTTGGTGTCCATGAGTGGCTGACAACCCGCAGAGTTTTCCGCTATAGCTGACATGTTTGTTTCGCGGAAACCAGCTCCAGTCGCTTGTTCAGGTTTCNAAGGTGCGTGACGGACTTTGTCCATGACAAAACCCTCAGTGGCACGTCTGACAGGTGTGTACTGAGTTGCTGCTTGTGAGTATGTCACAGCTATGCAACCCCTGCAGGACCATTCAATCGATTGCAACCCCTGCAGTCGATTCAATCGACACATACACGCCTTGTCCTGTTCACACATCAGACACACATAAAGTTGCTGACATTTGTCATTGTTGTGGGTGTCTCTAACGCCTGCAGCCAACATGTTCATGTGCAACACCTATACCTGACTGTCAGGATGCTCAGAAACTCTGCTCAAGCCATGAAAAGGTATGGTCATGATTACACCCGTCATGCCAGTTGCAAGCTGTTATCCACAGCACTGCTAGCTTGGTGATGTGACTGCAGTGAGTGTACTGTATTTAAGTGTCACAGATCCGTGTTGCCGTAGTCAGCTCGCTGGACCCAAGGCTGTGATGCAGATTTGGTGCACTGTTTCATGACTGGCCTGACAGCTACTTCAAGGCTCAGGCTTCCCGTGGGGACAACCTGGTGGGCATCTTCAAGCAGGCCATAGAAGCATCCAAGGCTAAGAAGATCACCAAGCAAAAAAGCATCCTGGCGAGGATGTTCCCTGGTGCACGCCTTGCTTCCATGCTTGGCAATCAGGTCAGGCATAGCTATCTATGCTTCTGCTTCTCAAAGCTCAGCACAGGCTGCTTATAACAGTGCTTTAGTGAGTTCTGCATCTGTGCATGTGCATTTGGTGGTGTGCCCAACTGTCATGGCAGTCACACTGAAATGGATGATGTACATGCTGAGCAGAATGTAGATCTGCTCAGACCAGAGCATTTTGGCATGATTCCATAGTGTCAGCTGTCAAGCGTGGTGCAGGATGAGGCAGGAGCNGGGTTGCGTGCCACGGGTGCAGCGCTTCACCGCTGAGTCAGTGCATGGTATGTCGCACACAAAGATATACGCAATAAGAACAGCATGGAAGTAACATGCTGCCTTCTCAAGAACATGCACGTCAAGCCTGCACAAATTGTGTGTACTCACACCTCCGAGTCATGTGCTCACAGCCGCCAGCATGGCTGCATGTACTGACAAGCACTAGTCCTTGGCATGTGCTATGTACCCTGGCTATTGTGGCTCCATCAATTGCCATACCAAATAAGTTGTGGTTGTCAGTTATCGCCATACAGCAGCTACAGCATGTAGTAGCTATGACACACAGCAGGGTCTTAAGCGTGGACAGTTTGAAAGCTGACATGACGTAAACAAAGTGCTTGTCTTTGCTTGACCGTGTTTTGTGCCTTGAAACTTGACTTTTGTGCTATGACATGCCTCATACATGTCAGCTCGCATGCCGACTGCGCATGACGAATGTGGCAGTGTGTTCACCCAGGGCAAGCAGGCGCATGCTGGGACTGCATCCTCAGGTGTCTTGGCAAACCACAGCAGCATAATGAGTTGCATGCAAGTATCCCCACAGCCATAGCAATGAAGCTGAGCACTGTAGCCTGGTGCATGTCGCACTGTTTGACTTGCTATGGCTTCACTCTGGAGGATGCTGCGGCAGGGATGGCAGGAAGCAACCAGGCGACTGCATATCAGAGTCGCGGGCGGGAGCTGTCCAGTGCTGGTACTGGCGCAGCATCGGTCCTGGACCTGGGCCAGCAAAGTAGGCAGCCGCAACGAGCAGAGGTGAGCATGTATCTGGCTGACTGTCAGATTCCTGCCCAAGTGTCCTCAGGTATTGGAATATTCTTTGCGCTGCTGCCGCCCTGCCTCAAACACCTCTGGTTCTGGAGTGTCAGAGGTTGCCTGGCTTTGCAAAGATATCTTCTTGCAAGCACTGTGACATAACACATGTGTCAGCCTCTGTGCACCAATGACTGCACAGCTGATGCAGTTGGTCTTGTTGTTGTAGCAGGACGCATGTGTAAGCGTAAACAAAGACAGCCAGATGCAGCCAACATGAGGTGAGCCGCCTGTGAGTCTCTGCGTGAACCCCATATTCAGACCTGAGCTGTGCTATGCCAGGAGCATCATGTGTGCTCCATATATCAGTATGTAAAAGCATGTTGCAGCTGGATGTGGTGCTCAAACTCACAGTCTAACGGCACAAGCTCCAGTGTTGCAGGCCATGCTCGCAGGCATGTGCCGCAAGTCATGATTTGCACATGCTTGACTTGTCTGCAGGTGCATTTCAGGCCTATAGAACATAGCCATGCTTGCAGGCATGTGCCATACTTCATGATTTGCACGTGCTTGACCTGTCTGCAGGTGCATTTCAGGAGCGACAAGATACACATGCGGCCAGAGGAGATTGCTGCCAAGCAGCAGAAGGCCGCAGAGCTGCAAGATGAGCTCAAACAGCAAATCCAAGCCAAGAAGAGGGCCAAGGTCAGTTGCAAACAGCCCTTCCATATCCGTTTATGAACACCCAGTCAGTGGCAAACAACTTGCTTCAATGTGTTGTGTTACTCTGACAGATGCCAATGAGATGACACAGAACAGCATATCACCATGTTGCAGCAGCACACATCAGGCAAAGCAGGGTTCAATTTACTCACCTGCCAACACATACGATACACAGGATGCCTGAGGGGGTCACAAGATAGCTGCGCTGGTGGCTGGTGGTGATTTTGGGCTCATCAGCACTTCTACAATGAAGGATTTGTGCAGCTTTGCAATGAGCTGACAAGACGTTGTGAACATCAAGTGCAAGTACAGTGTGTTTGCCTCCTATCCCGTGACAAAATGGATTGGTCTGTCCACAAGGCGGTCAAGAGAGACTGTACTGTCTCTAAAGGAAGAAGAGCAGAAACGGGAGCGGGAAGAGGAACGGAGGGAGCATGAGCGGCTGCAGATTGAACAGGACAGGCTGAAGCAGCAGTTCCTAGAGGAGAAGGAAGCTGAAAAGGCCAAAAGGGCTGCAGAGGCAGGAGTAAGCCTCTGATCCCCCTGGTGATGTATGCCTTATAGCAGTGCTCCAGACTTGGCAGTGACAGTCCATCTAAGAGGTTCACAGTTTTTGTTGTGATAGCTTTCTAAAAAGCTATCTAGAAAATGTAAAAAAAAATCATTGCAAAATGTACTTTCTTCTATGATGCAACTCACCATGCAAGATCATTAATGAAGCCTACAGCCAAAGCTTGTTGTCACTTTGGACAGGCGGGTGCGTGTTTTGTGTCAAAGTGTGGTGTGCAGTGCAGGCCAACCAGCAGGTGCAAGACGCTTGGGCCCAAGTGAAGGGGAAGGAACCCCTCAATCGACGCAACACCCAGCTCAGATCCTCCAGCAGCAATGCTGCAGGGCAAGCCCAACAGCCCCAATCACAACTGCCCCAGCAACAACAGCCTCAGCCCGATCCCCAGCCCAACAATAAATTCAACCGCCAAAACTCTGTCAGCCGGGAAGGCAACCGGAGTAATCACACAGCAAGGCCCAGCAGCGGAAGAAACAGCCAAGTGGGCAGACCAGACAATGCTCAAGGAGGGGCACCAGGCATGCGTGACGCTATGGCTGGGATGCAAAACACTATTGGGATGCCAAGCTCCTTCCAAAGCATGCCAGGTGTTGCCTTGACACATCAGAGCAAACAGTGCATCAAAATCAGTGTTACTTGACTGACCCACTACATGGACAGAATGTATAAACAAGAAGCTCCAGTGGCACAGGTGCAACTATGTTGTGCATAGCCCATGTCAAACAAGTAGTTTGCCTGTGCTTCTCCCAACAGTTGGCATGCAGCTTGCCAAGCTCATGTGTCTGCACAAGCTTGAACAAGTCAATCCCCGGAGCTGGGTACATGCACCACATAGACCAGAGGCAGCCTTGGCAGCATGACGTTGAACATGTCATATTGACTGCCAAGGGTTTGGGGTTGGTAGGGTCTGCCTAAATCTCAACCCACATCTCCCAATTACCCAGCTGGGGGTGGGGGGCCATACAACAAAATGCAGCTTATCACACCGTCTGCAAAACCCATCCTGGCGACATCATTTAGAGCTTCTCAGGACTCACATAAGCCTGATACCGCTGCATAGAAGCATGTGCTCATCATGCTCAGGTGCAGCTGGTGGATTTGGTGACATGAGTGGCGGGAATGCAATGCTAGCTGCACGGCAGGCTGCCACTGCTCAGCTGGAGCTTTTCAGAGCAGAAATGGCGGCTGAGACTGCCAAGATGCGAGCGGTGGTTGAGAGACAGGTACCTGCTCTACACCATACTTGCTGCCACAATATGGAGGGTACCAGGCCGCCACTCCAAACACAAAGCACAACAGGAACGTGCTAAGTGCATTGGCGCTTGTGGTACGTATGATTTGTGGCAGCTGTGCTGCAGTGAATCTAACCTGCAGTGAATCTAACAAGCAGAACATGGCATGAGCACAGCATGCATAGCAGCACAGCTCATGTTTTGCTGTAACATGCTGTGTGCAAGCAAGCAGGAGATGGCAGACATGAACAAGCATCCACAGCAGACACAGCAGCAGAGCTCATGTCAGTCATCTGGTCTCACCATGCTGTATCATGCACAGCAAACAGAAGTGGCAGAGCCGAGCAGGCGAGCACAGTATGCACAACAGCACAAGTCACCTGTTTGACCTGTGACTCACAATGGTGTGATGCCTGCAGCAAGCAGAGGTGGCTGAGCTGAGCAGGCGAGCTCAGCATGCAGAGCAGGAGAGTGCAGCAACCAGGGCTGAGATGACGGCTGTCAGGCAGGCTGCAGCACAGCAGAATGCTGAGCGAGCCATTGCTCAGTACGCGCATGTGGGCAGGCTCACTGGGGTGCCCTATTCAGAGGCTCAGAGTGCGAGGGAGTATGAACCCCTGCCGCCTATGAGCCTGGCCAGGTGAGGTATTTGTTACAAAGCATTGTGTGGGCCGCATTGCTCACACAGCAGAGTGATGCATTGTAGTTGGCACTCTTGCAGCCAACATGTGCCCGGTATTTTGTGTTTGTTTTTTTGGGTTGTGGGTAAAACGCCACAGCGACAGGACAACACATGTCTGTTCCACATCATGCAGAATTCCACGCTACTTGGAAGTTTTGTGGGCGATGTTGGGCGCCAAATACAGCTTGCGTGCTGCACAATGCTCGCACCTACAACACCCCTTTGACAAACAGTCTTAGCACTCTTATGACACATGGTTACCAGCGACCATTTGGATACAAGGTGGTTGTAACTACACGTTCAGGCTTGCCTAGCATGCATCCTTGTTGGTGGCTGCAGGCCTACCTCCAAGCCATCACCATACCTTAGTCAGACATCATTCTCTGATCCAGCTGCCTGGAGTGCTACCAATATCGGGGACTATGGAGCCTCCCTGCGGGACTCTGTAGGCTTCAGGCAAGCCCCAAGCTCAGCCAGAAGCAGGTGTGCCCGATTTTCTCCTCATGTTATTTATTGGCCATGGCGCTATGGGTGAAAGCTGTGTCAGAGCTCCGTGGGCCATTTCAGGGGGGGTACATGAGGGTACTGGGGTTTTACAAGGGGGAGAATTTTGACCAATCGAGTGCTGTAGTGTTCAAAAGAAGTGTTTCTGATGTATCCGTTCGGCTATATATGTGTGTGTGTAAATATTCTGGAATATTATGTAGAGTATTCTATGTACAGAAAATTATAGACTGATATGTGTCTGCATGACAGTCAGGTCCGGTGAAGTCAGCGATATCCTGCTACCCAGCGTGCCAGGCAATAACTGGTGAACCTGCTCTGCTGGCAAACTGTGGTTGCATAGACTTAGCATGTATGCTTGAGACAGTCACAGGCTGCCTTGGCTTTGGCAGGCGTCCAGTGTCATGTAGTTGCAGAGCAAATGAGCCCTAGGGTCAACAGCACAGCACAGCATGTGGACCATCTGTATGGTCCTACCAGCCAGATCATTGATGTATCAGCTTATGCCAGCATTGCATCTCAAACTTGGAACCCTGTACAGCTGAGCAGGCGTGATTTTTGCGTGCGGCCTGGCAGCCATTGTTCAAGGCATTTCATCCACTGTCAGTATCTGAGAGCTGTAGGGAAGCTTGGGACTGCCCTGAGCAGCATCCTTGTTGAAATCAGTTTGTGGCGCAGACTGTTCTGTTCTGTCATTGTTTTCCCTAATCTAGGTCTGTCGTGCTCACCCCTTGCCTGAGCCTGAGTTTGCATATTTCAGGCGGCAGCCAGGGCTGATCAACGATGACTGGGATCCTGCTCTGGATCAATCCTTGATGGCTGACAGTACCCTCATCTACCCCAAAGCCCAACAGCGGCCAGCTCAGGAACCCCTTCGGCAGTCTGCAGCCTCGTATCGCCCTGCAGGTCAGCCCAACATGGAGACCTGAGCTCGCCAAAACTGCAAAATTCAAGTCCCCACCCACATGCTGGTGGTGCTTACATGGCAAACATCTGCCTATCATAGTTTGTGTTTATGGAACGTTTTCAACAATAACCATGTGTCATGCTGAAACTCTTCATAAGCACCAACTCACAACAGTGTGCAGCCGTGTCCTAAACCAGTAACTCCTGCACCAGCTTGGCAGTACCCCGCTTCATTGCGTATTGATATTGCAAGCAAGCATTTCAAGCCATTTGTATGCTTCCCAAGGCCTTGCATGAGGATCTATGGCATACATAGCTGTTTGTCAGCTGTGATACTGTGTTACTGATGACAACCCTATGGTGTTGTCATCATACCTTTGAGGCTCATAACAGGCAGTTGCTCAACGCTCAGCATTGTAAATGGGATCCTTGTGAGGTGTCAGAGTCAGGACAGCATTCATGTTTGCTTCAGCAATGCAGTTGCACATTGGTCAGGGGCAGTGCAGTGGTGAGTGCGCAGCTCTGGTGTGCAGGTGCACCAGCCGCCATGCAAAGTGCCCCCACAGAAATAGCGGATAGCGAGGAGCTGCAGTCAGATGCTATGGCTGTGCCATTAAGAGGACAGGGCGGGGCTGCCACTCCTTTGACTGATGTGGACTTTCTATTCAGCCAGAATCAAAGCAAACTGCAAGCTTTGCAGGCAAGCAGGCTGTATGCATATCGTATCCCTTTGTGATGTTGGCAGGCTGTATGCATATCATGTCCCTTTGTGGCGTCGGCAGGGTGTATACATATTGTGTCTCTTTGTGACATTGGCAGGCTGTATTCAGCATACAAACACATCACAGATGTACACATGACTGCTTAGGAGTAAGATATGGTGCTGACAGCAGCCAAGAAGCAAATGCATGCTGCATCCATGTCTGTACGGCGGTAGCCTGTACATTGATGGCAGCTGTAACTTGCAACATGAGAGTAAGTTTCATTGTGTGTAGTGTATACTGCACTTCAACACTGTCAGTGTGACTGCAGGCGCTTGAAGAACAAGCTTCTCAGGGCAACATTGAGGCCCTAGACGAGTTTCTGCAGAAGTTTGCGGGATCTGCAGCGCTGCAAGATGCTCATAACCTTCAGGATAGCATCCCTGCTGCTTACCCACCTAGTGATGCCAGGGACATGGCTGAGCGCAGCATCACATCAAGTGTGCGCTGGATGAACGCTTTCTGATGCCACGTCTGACAGCACACTGCATGGAGTCGCGTGGTCTGAAGTTTAATGTTGCATTGAATGACTACACACGATTCCTTTGTGACTGACAGCAAAGACCAACTTCAGGCCGCATGTTCTTAGCACTGTGCTAGCAAAGCTAGCTAATAACAGTCAGTCGTTACAACACTCCGCTGCAGCACCATTCATTATTGAAGTGCTCATGCCCGCAGGGACAACATGGACACGAGGGGATAGCATTCGTCAAACATGGCAATTCTAACATTTGAGATGCTTGGACATATTTAGCTGTGTTCACTCTCATAGTCTCTCATACGTCAAGAGCACTGGTGCATAGACAAATTATTGAGGCACAACCTCAATTGCTTCCACCCATATGTCATTGAGGTGGACGGTCACACCCTTCACGGCTCAAACCTCGTGCTACACAGGGGCCTAGCGTGGGCAACCACACGATTTTGCGAGCATGCAGGCTTCGGGTGTCGATGCCCGTCCGCAGTTCTCTTGGATGCCCGGTCCGTCTGATGATCACATTAGGTGGAGCGTATTGTGATTGCGTGGCCAACAGGCACGCGCCAAATTGTTTGACTCACGTGTCGATCTGTCAGTCTGTCACGTAACCTTGGCTAGATGCCCTGGATCCAAACTCACAAGCCGCCTCAATCTTGTCGACCTCGCTTCATCTGTCGCTGATATCAATCCCATACCTATCAGCAAGTAAAGACATCGCCGTTATCGCTTCTTTGTGTCAAACAGGTGTTTACTTGACTTCGAGTCGCGTGGTCTGCGTACAGCTGACGGAAGTTGAACGTTTGTAAACGCACAGACTTTCAAGATGGCCAGCGCTAGCATCACCACCAGCACCATCGGGTTCCCCAGGATCGGGCCAAACAGGGAAATGAAGAAGGCTCTTGAGAGGTGAACAGCAACAATGGCACTGCCACGCATGGTGTTTGGGACGCACAGCGTGGCTCTCTCTTACCGCAAATCAAGCGGGCGCATCGATCCTGCATTTGTAGCTGACACCAATATATCACGCTGCAGCTACTGGAAGAAGCAGCTCAGTTTGGAAGACCTACTCAAGGTCAACGATCAGACTGAGAAGGATGCGTGGCAACTGCAGTCCAAGACTGGTACGTGCTTGCGTTTGCTCAATTGCCTTGCACCGTACTTGTTTCCTAAATGTTGCATTGGCGCTGATTGATTGGCCTGCTACAGGCATTGCAAAGGTCGGCCTCGACGGCACCTTGTACGACCAGGTTCTGGACTGGATCTTTGCCTTGGGTCTTGCACCAGCTCGTTTCCAAAAGCTGTCTGGCTACGACCTCTACTTCGCCATGGCTCGGGGTACTGAGGGTGCAGTTGCCTTGGACATGTCCAAGTTTTTCGACACCAATTACCATTACATGGTCTGATTTCCCAGCTTTGCATTTCTTCTTTTNTGATCTCACCTTTGCCCCCACCCTCCTTCACTGGCTCCAGTGAACGTCCTCCTCCTGCAGCCTCATCTCCACCGCCCCCTGNCAGCCGTGACATGCAAGCACTGATGGCAATGACGATGGCGCTAAGTCAAGAGCTACTCTAGAAAAGTAGTGATATCAGACTGAAAGTGGCATCGCAGTAGCGCCTTGTATTGCAGGAAGTTGGGCAGGCGCAGCATTGTAGGGTGTCAGGACTGCACTGCCAAGGCAGAGCAGCAATGCACCTGTATGACCTCCATGCCACAGATAAAGGCGGCAAGGCGGGCTAGACTCTGGCGGCCCGAGCCTCCCAGGCCAACCAGAAGCATGTTGCCTCCAGGCTGACTCAGCACTCTGCAGATGCGGNTGGCTGCAGGACACAGTTTGTTGCCTCACTGTGGCAAATGAAGTTCGACATGCAATGCGGGCGGACTCCTGTAATGCAGACTGAATGAGCTGACTCTGCTGATGCAAAACAGGGCAAATTGACAAAGCAATGTAGATAGGTGTACCAGGATGTGAAGCTACAGCTGTCTCTGTCATAGAGGCAACAGAGGAACAGCTGCCAGCAGCCCACCTGTGCACCNTGGCCAAGCATTGACCTGCTCGACCCTGATAGCGCCAACAAGTGGCTAATTGTGTCAGCATCGTGCATGCACAGCCAGCTAGTACTGTAGAGTGGGTGGATCTTGGTTCAACTTGATGCTACTGATACTGCAGATAAGTCAGGGGGTTGAGCTGACCTGGCTGAGGGCTACCAGATTGAAGTGGCGCAGGTATCGGTCAGTGATGAAGGTACGGCCTCCTCCTGGGGCACCCATAGCTGCTACAAACTGCACCTCTGTCATGGTGCGGAAGGCATTGTCCCGCCCGTACCATCCTCCCATGTCCATAAACTGCCTCAGCAGCTCAATGGGTGGCTGCAGGANTGCAGACCACAAAGCATGCGGAAAAGTCAGCTTTTGTTCCTGTGTGTGGATGATCATGGAACCTGGTAACACACAATGTCCTGCTTTGGACATTTGAGCATTCCTTCACACCAGATGGCAGCTGATGATTGGTTGTGTGATCATCTTCTTGCAAGTGACATGGCACTACATACATGCTACATGCACCTATAGAACTTTGTGGGGCACTTTGTGCATGCTTGGTCCATGTGGATCTGGTGCATACAGCGCAAGCACAACCAGATGTCTTGCAGCTTACATGCTTGTACCCGACGGCGTTGTCCTGGGATGGTGCTGCAGCGCCTTGCTTGGTTGATGCTGGTATGACAGGGGCTGGCACCTGCAATGGAGCTGCTTTGCTGGAGTGAGTGGCTGCCTTGACTGCTGCTGCTGTGACAGGGACCGCTGCTCGGCTGCTGGGGCGGGCTATTGCCTCAGATGGAGGCACCGCTGCCTTGGCAGAGCCTGCTGTTTTGGTAGGGACTGCTGCCTTGATAGGGGCTGCTGCCTTGCCAATAGGATTTGGGATGGAGACATGGCTGTCAGAGCCAGCAGCTTTGGCAGTAAGAGCAGCTAGAGCCTCCTGGTTCACCTTTAAAGCATGAACAGCTGCACTTACAACGCTGATGCCGGCCACTGGGGAGGCTGCCTGACTGATCTGCAATGTATGACATTACATTCAGAATTGNCCATGCATGATTCTGAAAACTGGCCACAACTGTTGCTGTGGCATGCTATGTCACTATTGCCCGTTGATCATGCATTTGCCCACACATGGACTCGCCACACGTGGAAAACAGGCGTGTAGGCCAGCTTTAGCAGCGATTGATTTGCAGACTGGTGTGACTTGTGTCAATGCGGCACCTTCAGTCAAGCCTGCATGATATGTGCAACAACATGGCTGCAGGCGTGAGCCAACACCACCAGAGGTCAGAGCAGCAAGGGAAAGAGAGAAAGAGTTGGCTGAGCTTGACAGGGATATCCGTACTGTGTTTGCTTACAACTTGAACCTCAAGGCAGAGGAGAAGGACTTGTTTCAGTTCTTTTCCACAGCTGGCAAAGTGCTCGATGTTCGTATCATCTCTGACAGGAACACCAGGAGATCCAAGGGGTTTGCATACATTGAATATGCCAGAAGNGCAGTGACAGCCTACTGGCCCTGCCCCAGGAGGGCACTTCTGTGGGTGCCCCTGGCAGCGAGTCAGGCAATGGCACCACCTATGTCGGACACCAGGCACAGTGCCGCACCTACTGCAAGCAGGTACACTATGCAACCACTTGCCGGTTGCCCTTGCATCAAGATCTTTGCATAAAAGCGCCTGCAGGGTTTGTATATGTCAATCCCAGCTTACACAGTGCTGTGTTGGACGATCCAGGTGCTACAAATGCAAATTGGATGATGACAATATGAGCACATGACAAGTCACCCCCTTGAACACCTTGATTTGGAGCTTTATCAGATCATGTTCTGGCCTTTGTGCTAATCGAGTGCATGTCAACAGCGCTTTGATGCAACCAAACTTGGAGTTCTCAGCCAGTCTCCAAGTCAGCAGTAGGGGACGTAAGAACAGAGGCATGGCATGTGACACTATCTCATGCTCTGTTTGTGAAGCTGTACCTGGCAGACATGGGCCACTTCGCAGCAGCCAATGCCGCCTACTGCCGCCACTTCCCAGCTGTCAGCCCCTCCAGCCGTGCCTGTGTCCAGCTACCCCTTCCAAGGGGGACCCCCCTTATGCTGGAAGTGCTACTGCCTGCCACTTTACACAGTATGGGTTTGTGTCACACCTGTGCTGCTGTCACATAGCTGTGTGCACTGCTGGCGACAAGCATCTCTACTCACATCATTTCGTTGCAACTGCTTTGGTTGGCTGCTTCCAGATGAGTACGTCAGAACTGTCTCATGATGTCAAATCGTTATCAAAGAAAGCAACATCCCTGGCCTTGTCTGCTCCTTCTCTCACCTTTTCGAACCAGCTTGCTGTATCTCCTAATCCCCAAGCACCCCCACAACCTGATCTCTGCCTCCGTCTCTGCTTAAGTTCTCAGTGCACTCGCCAATGACATCCAAGGGCTTGGACCATGCGGTACAAAGCGCAAGCTAACCAGAAACTGCATCATTTGTGCACAGGTCTGAGCACCAGAGGAGTGCTGCATGTCCAGAGCATTANAAGCCTGAGTGGACATAATGTCAACGACACAGAGCCCCATCAATACCACCTTGGACACCCATCTGCAGCATACTCAGCAGACCCCGCAAACACCACGATCTGTGCTGCTGAGCTTAGGGTGTGAAGCACAGATTGTTCTCAAATGTTGTAGTTGTCATTTCCTGTGCGCCTTTCCCCACTGGCTGCCCACTGGCTGCACTTGGCCACACTGCACGGCATACTGCATGTCGCAGCTCAGCTTTGACATAGGAGCTTGGTGAAGAGCCAATGAGCAATGATTGACACTGTCTAGGCTAAGTCCCATTGCAAGCTGTTTTGTGCATGTGGCATACTCTACAGTACGCAATGCCAGCCAGGACCGGCAGTGCTCACACGGACATTGCAGACGGATCGCTTTTACTGCTACTACAGTAGGCACCAGTGCGCATCAGTAGCACAGCATGGTGCCAGGATCTGTTATCAGCAAGATGCAATCACCACCCTTGTGCAAGACAAAAGCTTTCACATAGACAAACACATACTTGAAAGGCAAGCTGGCAGCTGCTTCTCTTGAACAACATTGTCAGTTGCGCTGTGAGAGTGTGCATACAAGCTTTCCACCTTCCAATGTGCTTTGTGCAGCAGCCTATCAGTTGTCATGTCACAGCATGCAATTGGCAAGCCAAGTTAGCGTGCTCAGTATCTGTCATAATGCCACTTCAATGACCAACCAAAGCTTTCTCTGCCTGTCACTTTTGTGACATGAAGCCAGTGCCTTACAAGTCCATCCTGGCAACACATGACAGCAGAATATTGTGCACAAGAAAAGCATTGCCATAAATAACAGCTGTGCATCACAGTACTCTCAGCTCCACTGTGATGCTGCATTGCGGATATCCAGANGCACAACAAGTCACTGTGCTTACAAGACAGTGGTGACTCAATCCAACATGATTGCAAGAAGATTCGTATGTACGTGGGCTGCATCATGCGTAGGTTGGCAGGCGCTTTACCTCCAGTTGATGCATGCTGAAAGCTAGGCGCCAAGCGTATGTGCTGTCAGCCTTCTTGTCAAACGAGTCCAGCTGGAGGCAAACACCTTCCAAATCCACTTCAAGCCGTCCATTGTTTGGCTCTGCTTGCACCGCAGCATTAGCCTGTGACTCAGCCTCCTGGTTCAGAGTGATCAGGATCTTGAGGTTTCGGAGCACCAAGCGGGACAAGGGGTGGGGGTACCCCTCAGGAAGGCCCCCCAGGGCGCCTGTCTGTGCGTCATGCGTTTGAAGCCTTGTTGGGCTGGGCTGCTGCACGTAGTTTTCCTGCATGTCGGGACCCGCCACTTCTGGGTTGTCTTGGTCCCCATACCTGTGAAGCACGCTGCTGTCATCAAGAGTGACTGGGTTGACAAAAGCTGAATATCCAAAAGTTTGAATGCTGAATGCCGTACCCTGGGCAATGATCTGTGTCACCTTTGGTTGCAGTTCTGCTCAACAAGGCTGCTATGTTTATGCGGCGCTGTTGCTTCTGCCACCCTTGGTGACCAACGGTCACACCACATGAACAGCTTCGCAAAACTCCAGCAAGCTTGAGGCAGAGTCGCATAGCAACCTCACAGTAGAGCAAACCGGATTGTCACACTATCCAGTCTGGGCAACATTCCTTTTCTCAGAAAAAACACGGGTGCATTGACCACTCAGATCAACACAATTCCATTTACAAAAATGTTGCCTGAACCTTTGATTGGCATGTGTACTGCAAAGCCAGCTTACCAAACAGCTCTTTCTGTGTTGCTTGACTCATCCTGCCAATCATCAAATTCCTTGACAGATGGCGTGCCGGGCAGAATGTAGTTCTCTGTCACTTGTGGTAACCTGCTGGATATGGGCTCTGCTGGATCCTGCACATGGGTTCTACAAATGTGACTCATGCTCCGACTGTGTCATGACGCTATACTGTGTCATGTCATACAGNTAGCTTTAGTACATACGTTGTATGCTGACATAGGCTGACTTCAAGGTAAAAAGCATGTTCAGGCAAACATGGCTTTAGAAGCTATGCAAGAGAACTTGCTCATTCCCCAATCACGCTGGGACGTTGTAATTCATTGCATATGCAACATAGCAATGCTGGGCTTGGAGTTCAGCGTAGCATGAGACATGTGACTGAAATGTCAATTGAAAAATACAAATGCACAAATCATTCACATGAGGAAAGCTTTGACCTGCAACATTAGCCAAGTTTGCACACAATAAGGGACCATCATCATTGGCATCATGTCTTTCCGACTTGCATCAAGCATGTGGTCCATGCAAGGCACCTGTTCTGGCGTACATCCTTCATACACAAGCAGTTGGCTGCCCCTTAGCCGCAACAAATGGTGACGCTTGCCATCTGTCAGATCTAGGTCTAATGGAAGCTGGCACATCTTGTGAGCAGCCAGCAAACAGCAGATCGCCTGGCCTCGACCCTCCTGAAACGTGTACTCCTTGGGTGCAGTCACTGCAGCCTACACGTTTACATCCAAGTGGGGATGTGTGTAAGTGAGAGCAGGTGTGCAACTCAACAATCAATGCAATGGACTGAGCTGTGCTCACACCTGCTTGCATTGTGGGTTGTTTTCTTGGAAAGCAGCTTTGGCTTTGGTTGACTGCTTATGCTCAAATCCAACCCTTAACATCATTGCCGCAGACTCAGCATTTACAGCGTATGGTACCACGCCTCCATCCACACCTCCAGAATATGTTGTGTCTCCTACCTGTACATGATATAATGACCTTGCATGTAGGTCATGAATATCATAACCGTTGAGACCAAAGGGCACGCCATATGCTTCCAATTGTTGTTTGTGATACTCGACAAAATCAGGTGTCCCTGTATTCTCATCCACGTACTTGGAGAAGTCAAAGGGCTTGATGTCACCTACAACGCTAAGGCAACGTGAGCAAGGCAGCATGTACACATGACATCTGTGCATATTCTGAGTGCCATGAACTTGTACCTGTTGCTTGTGCAAGGGGTGCTACTTTAAAACCGTCTACTTCTGCAAGGTGCACGTCTTGCAGTAGCTTGTTCGCCTGAGCACCTGATATGGCTGAGAAAGCAATGCTCTGAACAGAAGCATCTGCAGTCATCAGCAAAGTCGTTTTCAGCAAGACGTGGCTTCCAAATGGCTGTTGCCATTGTGAGCATCTGACAACTATCCCATGGCGCAAGCTTCATCAACCTGATATGGAACGTGGTGATTGCTTGAGGACGGCTTGCATAAACATTTGCACTGACTCGCCCGCTCCTGTAACAACAGTAGCGTCTCAACACTGCTGCTTTTGATGAACCGTTGACAGGCACCGCTTACCCTCAGCGTGCCCCNGATCCCTCAAAATGAGCAGTCCATGCCAATTCCTGATTCACAGCCACCGACCAGCCTTAGCATACTGCACTTCATTGACAGTGTTGGACATGGTGGACTCTGCCATATTTCACCATGATACAGGCTTCTTGGCTGACTATTCATGCCTGTGTTGTTTTGGATGGCATGTACAGCGTCAGGCAGTGAGCAAAACCTAGATTTGTATGTCTGTGCTGATGCTCACTCACAAGCCAGTACGTTTGTGTGCATTGGCAAAGTGCAGCCTTGTTCAGCAATGCCCNATGGCCCACCTGACTGTCAACAAGCTGCTGCTCCAGCTGAGCATGGACCCTGTGAGCATCTCGAAGCTGGGTTTTCAAAGATTCTTCTTCAATAGCAAAGGCATTCTGACTCTGTCCATACTGGATCCGCAGGTCCTTTGCAGTGGCTGTTAGAGACTGCACTTGGGCGCTCAAGCCAGACCTCTGTTCCTGCACTCCTTGCAGCACCTCCTGCAGAGNCTTGTTTACATGAGCTATAGCCTTTTACCATTCAGTGTGATGGTTGTGTTGCTGGCTGTCTGTACTCTCAGCAGGTGTTTCAGCTCTCAGCATCCAGCTGTGACTGACATTTGTGTCCTGTACAGGATCATTGATGCTTGGCGTGACGAGTATAGACGTGACATGGCAAATCTGAAGGCACTGATTAATCGGCCTTCTGTCATCTCCACAACAACACTTCAAGAGCTGGGAGGCCAAGCTAACAAGAAGCCAAAGGTGGAAATTCCGCTGCCACAACCACATACTTTGGCTTGGGACAGCCCTGTTTGGGCACAGGTTACCAGCTTCAGCAATCGGCTGCTGAAAGCTGATGAGGGTCAGCAGAAAGGGCTACAGTCTCTGTTTTGCGATCTTCTAGACACAGCTCCAATCAGCACACCATTTGTATTTCATGACGTGCACACCAGGCCCTCAGTCTGTGGAAGCCCAATGTTGTTATGGGGCTTCGTGACAAGCCTTGCATTCCCCTAACCACAGCTGCCATCATTGACTTGAAGCAACAGGGTGGAGGCTATGACAATGATGCAAATGTTGGCAAGGCTATCACATATGGCAGAGTGTTTTTGCAACAGTTGCCACAAACATTGCGGAAGATGGTTTTGGTAGGCCTCACAGATCTGCTCAGTATCACACCTGTCTCTTATACACNTCATTCCCTGGCAACATCAATGCGACAACCAGCCATCTGGGTTGCATCCTTGATGAGGCTGTAACGTGCATGTCTGCAAGCAAGGCTACAACATGTCAGCATGGTATGATGTAAGGGATGACATGCTCGGCAAAATCTGTATGTGCATGATCACATGTTCTTCCAACGGCAAATGCTGCACACACTCCATACAACAGGACATTGTAAGACATTGCCGCTGATGCACAAACAACTGCATAGCGCATGCACAACATCCTTGGTGATCAGAGGTCAGAGTCAAGCACGCTGCTGGAGGTTACCATTGAAGCTGACATCATGTTGGCCAGTGTAATGACTGTCAGCAATGCCATCTTTGAACTTGTGTTGTGCACAGTTAAGCGTGAGCTCCTTGTGCCTGCCAAACACCCCCTCAGTATTGACATGGGTGTACGGGTTCCAATCCTGGATCTGCTGCAGTTGCTCAATTGACAGAAGACAGACCACAAGCTTGGCCTGGAGCTGAAGGGGCCGCATTGACACCAGCTCAATCCGAACCTGCGACATATGATGATGACGGTGCTGACGATGGCACATAGCTTGTGGCATAAGTAGTCTGCTATGCCTACTGTACAGGGATGTGTAACACGACATTGCGTGGACCCACTTGCACACAATGTGTGCGGCAATGAAAAGAAGGTAACACACCTCTTGGCCAGCCAACAACACTGCTGACTTGANCATTGCTCCCCAATCCCTGTGCTTTCACTTCTTGGCTGTCTGTTGCAGCTCTGTCTAGACAAAAATTCATGGACAAGAAGTCAACTAAGTTTCATGTGCTGGGCTGCGTTGTGCGTTTACAGGGCTCAAAGTGGCTAGCCCCATCAGGATGCATTGCATTGCACACCCAGATCACATGCTACAGTAGACTGCTAGTCATGTATATCACAACCAGCGTCTAGCTCCACCATGCACGGAAAGTCACACACCATGTGGCATGCTTCCTCCACAAAGTTCCCCTCAAGCTGTCTAACTGGGGCCTGAACAGGTGGCACAGCAGGCCATCAGGGGTGCTTGGGTAAAATTTCATGCTACTGACATCACCGTGGCAGAAGAAGAAGAAGATGATGATTACAGTACTTGGCCAGTCACCAAGACTGATCACCAGATGACTATTGTGCATGCAGGCAGGCTGCAGACCTGGGGGATGCAGATGCACTTGCTCATCTAGGACACATGTATGCCAATGGAATGGGAGTGGAGCAGGACAATCAGACAGCTCTGCGCTTCTTTCAGCACGCGGCTGAAGGCGGCAGCTCCAGTGGCTTGTTTGGGTTAGGCTACCTGCATCTCACTGGCCGAACTGTACCACAGGATCACCGCAAGGCTTTCAAGCTGCTGCAAGCTGCATCTGAGGCGGTATGACACTTGCAGCCTACCTTGCCAGCACCCATCCGTACCATTCTTCTATGCTTGGCATTGCAGAGTTGCGGCTAGTTCATGGCCGCTTTCCTTTGTACAGACAATCTTGCTACCGGTGTCCCTTCAGTGATCAAACCCATGACATGTTGCCTTCAGCAGCTTGTTCACACCATGCACACTCAGCTTAAGCATACCACTGCATAGCCATCCAGCGCTGCTCATGCATGTCATCAGGAAGCTGAGGTCATGGCTACACAGTTCGCACAAAAGAAGCACTTACCCCAATTTCACTCTGCCATCTGACTAGTTGTCCCAGTGGAGACAAATCCCTTGCCCCCTGCAGTTTGTCACCCGCATTCGCAAAGGGTGGCACATGGGTCTTGCAGGGCAATGCTGAAGCCTGGTTTCATCTGGGGACCATGTACCTGAATGGCTGGGGAGTGAAGCCCAGTCAGCGACAGGCTGTGGACTACTTTGCTCTTGCTGCTCAGATGGGGCATGTGCTGGGCATGTACAACCTGGCCATGATGCACTTGCATGGCAGGGCAGGNAATGCTAAGTGAGCCTCACCACTGGCATGAGTAACTGCATAAGTGAGCTAATGGGATAGTATCTTTTGCTTGCTGCAGGGGTCCTATGCATTGGTCTGGGACATGGGCTTCTTCTTAGTATAGGCTTTATTGCATTGCTATTTGTCACAAACAGCACTCGATTTGAAAGCAGCGCTGAAGAGAAATGGTTTGTGTATGTGGTGTTGTTTTCTCTAGTTGGAGCTGTTGCTCGCAGCTTGTGGATTTGTCTTGAGAAGTTACTGCACTTGCCAGCTGAAATGCTGAGTGTGCTGGACTCTAAAGGCTTGTCAGTCATACGTGCAGTGGCTGCTGCGCTGCTGATTGCTGCATTGCTTCTTTGGGGCTGGTTCAAAATTCAAGAGAAAATGGCGTGGCGTCGCAGCTTACTGACTTCACATCACACAGCTGAAACGGCAGCGGATGTGGATGACTTTGTAGACTTTGACAAGAAGCTCACTGGGAGACAATAACTAAATGGCTGTCAGAGGAACTGTGTAGCAATGAGCCACTATCCTCACTTGTGGTGAGCATGGTGCTTCCAGCAGCTTTGCACATGTCTTGTTAAAGTGAAGGTATCATGAGCAGCTTGTGCGACATTATGGGGCACATGCAAACTCACTTTTGTCTTTGATGATGCTTAGTACTATGTTAACACGTTGTAAGTCATACTTACAACAAAACAGCGGTCACGTAGCAAAAAGTCACGCTACTGGTGACAGGGACCAGCCATTTCATGCACGGCACCAGACTTGCCGCAACACATGCTGCTAGATGGCTTATAGAGCACCATTGTCCTGGAACAGTCTGCTCACTAAAGTGCTCTGCAACACGCATGCCAATCAGCGAACAACAGCTGTAGCATGCGAGTGTTCCCGAGGTTTGTAGTATCTATTCTTAGCTGGCAGGAGCTTGTAGGGATTCAGAATCTNGAGTTCATTCTGGATCTTGCAGCTGCTGAATCTGAGCTCAAACCATGAGGACGAGCCTTTCAATTTTCTGCCAGCTCAATTGGACTCTTGTTGCACATCACAGTGCTGATGCTGTACTGGAGTTTTGAGAGGTGTGTAGTTGAGAGTCAGTGCTTGCAGATTCTTGCTCAGTCATGCGTGACTACGTCACCAAATCATGCTAATGATTTTGCTGTAGGTGACACGAGATGCACTTCTCAAGGACCACATCGCTAAGGAGGCTGATATCAAATTAGACACAACCTACGGCTCAGGTTATCCTGGAGGTGAGGATGAAATTCCTTCTAAAGAAATCCCTTCTAACAGCAGTTAGTCATCATATGTCAGCTTATGCTGCGTCCAGTGCAAGCAGTTCAGCTTATGAACACACAGCCCAGCACAATACAGCAAAGCGCATGTTCAAGTACCAGCATGCAACAGCAACACACAGCTGCATGCAGACACACGCCTTCAAACGCAGAGACAGTGCCTTGGACACCAGTCCTGTCAGCCAGTGCAAAGCATAATGCTGACATGCAATCACTCTTGTCAGCTGCGTGCTGTATCTACACAGGGTGCGGTAACACCATGTCAAGCTGCCGCAACCTACATGCAGCATGATGTGTGCAGNTGGAATTGCTGCTCCACCAGTGATGAGCAGTCCCAGACATCCTTGACCACGACCAAGTCAGCCTTGATAGTAGCAACTCCTTCAGTGGCAGCTGTGACTGTCTCAGGGCAGTCAAACATGTTGGCCAGCTGAGTGTGCTTGTTCAGCTCAGCTTCCATGTCTCCAAAATCCTTCGCAACCTATGTGCAAACCAAAGAGCCTGCAGTGCCTGCTAATGCCAGCTTGAGCTGCTGTTATTTGCTGCACTACTGCATTGTCATTTGTGTCATGCATGAGTAGTGCTTGAGAGACAGACTTGCAGGGTGGATTTGTGCTCAGATTTTACTGACAGAATATTGATGTTGCAGGCAGTGAGCCACGCACCTGGTCGATCTCAGGATATGCCCTAGCTGCACCAGTGGCGTATTTGTAGAATGAGCGTGTGCGGAACGTTTTGCCATAATCAGCAACCTTGGTGGTGAAGACAGCAACCTCAGAGCGAATGCGGGCTGCCTCTGCTTCCTGAATGGGCTGGACTTCATTCTTCACCTGCACCCAAACATGGCAGCAGATGATGCAACATCAACAAACGCCCTTGTGTGCAAGACAACAGCCGCAGCAACAGCATCAGCTTGTAGCCAAGTGGTGCTGGTAAGTGTAGCCAAGTGACTGGTAAATGCTTTAGCACCTTTCTGCAGTGTACCATATAGCAACTCAAGGCTTGCAGGTGTGCATGATCACAGACTGGTGTAATCTGCCTGTGCAACTCAGACATTAGGTTGACATACCTGAGAGGTGCCCTTCTTGATTTCCTCCCAGCGGTTGGCCACCTCTGCAAGCTCCTTGTCTGCTTTGTGCATGTTGACCTGCATGGCACGTGATGCAACGAGTAATGAGGATGATTGATGCCACACGAATGCTGTCTGTGCAGGTAAGAACATGTGCTGTCATGGGCAGATTCAGTCAATCAAGCTGATCAATCTACGCTTGGTCAAGTTTACCTTGTTCTGGACAGTCAAGTAGTGCAAGGTCTCTTTGAGCTGGTCAATCAGCAGGTCAGTCTCGGATTTCCTCACTCTGGCCTGGTATAAAGCATCCATGACCTGCACACACCACAGTTGCTCAGTGCTGGGATTGTTGAACAGCAGTGTGTATGCTTCACAGTGATGTGGTACTTNTTCAGACCAGGCTTTGTATCTGCGCTGGGAAAGCTTGTTATCCTGATAGATGAGTAAGCCGCCCAGCGCCATGCCCAAGCTCACTACCATCCCGATTCCAATCAGGGTGACAACCTCAGCTGCCACATCATGGTGCTCATGGGGCGGCAAGGGGGGTGGGGCGGGGGNTAGCTGCTGCTACCAGAGAGGAAGCAAGGCGCACACTGCCTAGTAACGCTGTCTCCAACAGGGCCAAACTGTCCACTGCTGGCACATCAGCCACACCAAACTTTGTTTGCTGTGTAGGTGTCATACAGTGGTTTTGGCATGCCTCACACAAATGACACTTGGACCATGTTTGGTCTATCATTCGATGGGTCTTGCCAAGACCCCTATTTGAGCAGCTATGGAAGAGATGGCCTGCTGGGTACTGGCAACCCCCTGTCAGCTGCTTCCAGCCCACCCGTCAGTACCTCTCGCTGACAGCTCCTCAAAGAGTCACCAAGGTTACAGGTTCCAAACAAGGGCTGCAAGTCACAAAGCACAAATTTGTGATGCTGTTTAGCCTTTCCTGTTGTAGCTATACCTCTGTTGATATGTACAGCTATCGCTTACGTTTGACATGTACAGCAAGTGCATAGAGCAGAAAAGGCGGGAGTATGCTTCGGATTGCATGATGTTGTCGTACAGGTAGGCTGTGGAGAACACTGCTACTTGAGGACTGTATTCCTACATGGAGCTGCTATGATACTATAGTGGTGCATGCATGAGCAGCAGAGATAGACTATGTTGGTGTCAATGTCATCGTAATCTTAGTACAGATGTATGCTTTGTTGGTGCCATTGTGGTCAGTCAGTCATTGGGCATGCTTGGTAATCTTCTGTAGAGAGAGTGGCACTACAGATGGTGTAAGCTGTTGTAAATCATACCACAATGCACTTGTACAGGTACAACATGCACAGGAGCTGTGCCAGACTGTTTGTGGGATATTGTGTTGCTGTTAGTTGCACGCCTGCGAGGGCGAGGTAGAGATGTACTCTATGCTCACATTGTAATATATTACAGCCATGAGAACATGCTTGCAAAAAGGAAACTGGTGCTCAATGTTGATAGTGGAGGTGTTGCTGGTACTGTTTGACTATGCCTCAAACAGACCCTCCAGGATCTGCAACCTTGTTCAGTGGTGTGCCTGTCTGTTTCTTACAGTTTGCATTGACAGGTTGCATGAGCCTGGAAACTAGTGAGCAACACTGCCATAGTTGCATAGCACTCAGCTGCTGGCTTATGTACTAATGGAGATGATTACAAAATGACTGAGTGTACAAAGTGCGCTTTACACAATTGTGTGCGATGAGTAACATGCTGCATGAGAGCTATGCTGCTTACAGCATGCCAGAGGATTGGCAATCACTGCAAATCTGGCGCAGCTGTGCAGC
This sequence comes from Trebouxia gelatinosa, assembly GCA_000818905.1. Lineage (NCBI taxonomy): Eukaryota > Viridiplantae > Chlorophyta > Trebouxiophyceae > Trebouxiales > Trebouxiaceae > Trebouxia > Trebouxia gelatinosa. The sequence continues at coordinate 868,777 of KN805357.1, forward strand.
CAACTCAAACTGCCCTGCCTTGCTGTGAGCCAGTGCACTTCCTAGCATTTGCACACAGCTGACCTCACAGACTCACAAGACTGCCACAAAGACATGTGCACAACCTCATCAAACTTGGTATGCGGGCGACAGTATATGGAGCAGGTGCGCCCGCGTAGAAAGCGGAGTGATGCAATGACTGCGATTATTTACAAAACAAATAGCATCGCACGCCTGGTCGTGAGGAGATCAGTGCTGCTGAGCCGTGTCGTACTTGTTCCATACCCGTTTTGCATGCAGCAGCATGCTTTNCAATCAAGCAACCTTGGTCATGGCTTCACATGTGACCCATGCCAAAAGACATTTGCAACTGCTACCATAGACGCACAGTACTGTGGGCTGTGGGTCCCTCATCTGTCCAGAATGGCTTATAAGTAAGCCAGTGTCACTTGATGAGTTGGTTGTACTGTGTTTTACAAACCCAGGTCACTGTTCCCAAATTCACAGACCACACAAAGCTGACACTCTGATCTGGCTTGATGTGTAAACTCTACATGAGCTGTGAGTTTGGGAACAATGACATACTTCTGTACATGCACAGCGTAACCAATCCAGCAAGTAACGTTGGCTGTTACTTACAAGCTGTTACTGGACAGACAATTGGCCCTCTGCTGGTACTCTGGGTGAGGAGCCTGATTCTTTGGGTTAGAAGCCCGGTACTTTGGGTTAGGAGGCTAGTACTGCGGGTCAGGAGCCTGATACTTTGAGTGAGGAACCTGTCACCTTTAATTAGAATCCTGACACTACTAGCAGCCTGATACTTTGGCTTAAGAGCATGGTGGTCTGGGTCAAGAGCCTGTCGCTGTAGGTTAGGAGCCTGGCAGTATCTGCTTCCTGAGCAAAGGGATTGTGCGAGAACTCTGGACCCAAGGGAAAAACTGCATGCTCCTGCCACTTCAGCTCAACTCATTTCGCAAAGACCTCCGCAACAGTTGGTCTCCTTCCGACAGCTGTGAGGCCAGGAAGATAAGACTACAGTGCACTGCTCCTGCTGTGAGAGAGCAAGGCAAAGCACTGGCCTATTATGTGGAAGTCGATGTGCTTGGCAGGGAACATGAGCAGTGTTTCTCAGCCTGACAAGCCTTGCATACGGCACAAGGAGAAGAGATACAAAGGTTTAGGGTTTTGGGTGTGTCCCTATACACCTTACGAGTGTGTAACTCCCCAAGTTTATCAAGTTTGTTCAGTCCCTCTGTTCAGTCCCTCTGGTACACATATGATCATTGGGTCTTGTTGATGAAGTGGCGCATGCAGATGCACAGGCTGACCTGAAGTCCAGAGAACGTGCACACACAGGCTGACCTGCAAACCTGTGAGAATGTGCATGCCGACGCTGCTGCCAGTGTTAGCAGAATTATTTCGACTTGGTGGTGACCTGCTGCACGCAGAAGGCTGACCTGTAAGTCTGTGAGGATGTGCATGCCATTGCTGCTGCCAGTATTGCTGTGGGAAGCTGCGCTGGCTTGCTGAGCATTGCCCCTTCTGCAAAAATAACCCACAATCAGAAACATTGTTTGTACAAACATGGAATAGAACGTTGTTGCTGCAAGGCAGATCAGCTCGCTGTACAGTGTGTGGCTCGGGGCAAAAATGGAGCAGTCAAGATCTGTATTAATTTTGGCCAGCAGCCGTGTCCAGCTCTGTGCAGGTCTAACACAGTCAATTTCTGCACCAATTTGAGCCAAATGCACACTCTGCAGCCAAGCGAGCAANTAATATAGCATGCTGTTGCAATTGTAGCTGTCTTGGTAACACTTCCCTTGCATGCACAGCGAGAGTGGATGCATGAGAGTCCTGTAGCATGCTGTTGCATGTACACTTTGGCCCATCTTGTCATCACATAGCCAGCGACCTACTACACACCTGCATGGACATGACACCCGGTGCAGGGAGATACAGTTTCACAGGAGAGCCTATCTCAGGGAAGGGTCAAGTGGACGCATCAGCATGGCATCAATGTCCAGGCCTGCCGCTGAGCATGTACTTGTGTTACATCTGTGCATGGACATATCACTTGAATGGTGCTGGTGCAGGGAGGCAGAAGGGCAGGATCTCACTCCAGGAAAATGCCTGAGGCAATGTGCCCACAATGTGTCTTCTTGGGCATGCTACTGCATGTATGCTTTGCTACACACCGACACGGAATAGTTTCCATGGGTACACTGGGGATGCAGGGATTCGGAGGGGCAGGAGCCCATCCTGGGAAGTGGTTGAGGCGACGCTGAAACGATGTGTCTTCTTGAGCATGCTACTGCATGTGTGCTTTGTTACAAACCCACATGGAATAAATCACATGTGCACAACGGGGATGCAGGGAGGCAGAGGGTCAGGAGCCCATCCCAGGGGATGCTTGGGGGAGCGTAGAATTCCATGTCAAGTGGAAGCGCTATGCTTATGTGCATTGCTCCTGGGACACTCGTGCCACCCTGAGTCAGCTCGGGGGTTACAAGCGCGTCATCAACTACATGAAAAAGTATGACGATTTGCAGGTATAGCTTACATGCATATCTGTCTGGCACACGGTTGACGTGCTAGCCAACACCCATGTGTCGCAAACCATGTGTTGCAAACCCCTTGGCTCTGTTGCTGTCTTTGACATGATATATATAGCTTTCATGAGTGTTGTGCAATATGGGACAGTACAGTAACAGCGCAAAACAGGGGCTGTGCCACGTCACCACCCTCAGATCACACTGTATGGGTTGAGATGTATAGTCACGACATTGCAAGGGCAGTCAGCCTTGACGCAGGGCTCGCACACAGGTTGCTTGTTCAGACATTGTACATGCTTGCAGGTCATGCTATTCTGCGTGCAATTCATTTACCTCTGCGCCACGACCTGTACTGTGCCCTGGTGGGAGCTTATGCAATATGGGGCATGGCATTTGTGGCTGTCCAGCTGCATTCCCTATCACAGAGGGTCAGCAGCACAAGCCTGTTCAGAGAGGCTGCCAATTGGGCGCTGACCCTAGGCAGGGTTGCTATATTGGGCTTCCTGGGGCTTGTGGTGATACCCTTCATGGCAGGGCTCTACCTTGACATGGTCATGCTGCCACTCAGGTCAGTGACTGTCATGTGCCTCATCCACCACCTATGCTTGATTTGCAAAGCCACAAGCAACAGCATCGCATGTTTGCTCAAATGCCAGCTGACGGTCACGTTTCCTCCTGCACTATGCTGAATGGCTGCAATGTACCAAGCTCACTGCGGTTCTGTTTAGCAGCATGGCGCACTGGGTGCCTGCCAGTGAGTGATATTTCTTTGCGCCTGGCTGTGAATCTTCACTGTGCCACAGGCAACTCCAACCGTTTTTGTACACCTGTGCAACACTCGCTGAATCAATCTTCAGTATCACCATTCCAGCAATTTGCTGTTTGCTCAGTGACACTGCTTGCACTCAGCTGCACAGCACAAACTGGGTGACAGACTGCAGATTGGTCCACGGTCATTACAGGTGACACAATGTCTATCTGGTCCAAGCTTACCATAATCAAAGACTTTTGTGAGCAGGACCCAAATACATTGCAACTTGAATGTTGAGGTCTTCACTCCCTGGTGGCAACTATGCCATCAGCAACACGTGTACTGGCTGACCCTTTCACCATATGCCACATTTGTTGCTGTGCTCCACAGGTGGTGAAGGAGCATGACTACAGCAAGGCGGCTGATGTGTACTCTTTTGGCATCATCATGTGGGAGATGATGACATGGCGGCTGCCATGGGAGGAGCTGAACCCCTTCCAGGTCAGGCGATAGAATCGTACACATGTATGTAGACTTATACACATGTCTTGCATCATACTGCTCAGCTGTGAGTAAGCATTGCAGACCTACCTTGATGTTTGCAGAATGTGTTGCATTTGAGTCAGGACATATGTTCCCGGCACACATATCATGCCACCTCTAAGCTCTGCATCCAACTGTTGCGCCATTAGTGACCAAGAATGAACCCATTCCCCTGATGTCTGCAAATGTCAAGGCAACGGCTTCATGCTTGATCACTGTTGGCGCAACACATTGTCGCTGCGGCAGCAGGGCAGCCTAGATGTGCCCCCCTCGCTCCGGTGGCAGCACGCGAGTACGGTCATACCCATCCCCTACACCTTGGTCCGTCCATGGAAGTTTGCGGGCACAGTTCTGCCAGATTTTGCTTCGCTTCCTCACCCAAGACGTTTCAGTGACAGAGTGTTGATGGGCTGCCTTGGTGTGTGCAGATTATGTTACGGCTGAATCAGCAGGACAGGCCGGAAGTGCCCCCTTTGGACACTCTGCCTGGTCAGCCCTTGCCCGGGATCACAGGCTACATTCAGCTCATGCAGGTATGTTGTTCCCCCCTCTGTAATCCTTTACATCAACAAAAACTTTGTGAGTCAGAGATGTCATTTGTAAGCCCAATCTTTTATTTGTTTTCGGTTCGTTGATGGGGACAGTATTCACACATCTTGCCCCCTTGTGCAAGGCCACCGGATCAGTGGCATAATGCTTGTCCTTACCTCTCTGTGTTGCATTTACATTTTAATCATGTCCAGCCCACATAGCCAAGTTGACTCTCTGCTGCGGCCAATGGGGCGCAAGTTTTGCACATGTGATAGGCATTTGGTTTGCTGTTGCAGCGCCTGGTCAAATCCTGGCTACATATCAGTTCCTAAGCTTTTGGGTTGTTTTGCTGGTCCAATTGATGTGCATGACATTGCCAATTGCAAACNCTCCTGCGCATGACAGCAAGTTCTGTAGCCTGGTCACATGTGCAATGTATCTGTATGAATACGGCTAGCGCTGAAGCAACAAGCATGCTTGAGCAGAAGATGTTTGCTCAACAAGGCAGCAAACCAACCTTGATTTGACCCCTACGACCATACTTGGTCCACAGCTCCAAAGGCTTGAACCACCGTACATCATCTGGGTTGTGAAACATCCACCGCACTGTTGCCTTCTTTTTGTGAACTCTGACAGGATACCCGGACAGTACAATCTTCTTCAGCACCACACGGTCTGGATCACAGCTGCGTAGTGTACCTGCAAAGGCAAATGTCATGACTGCCATGTGTTTCAAACCACATGAGCAACACCTAGAGTGTTTACACAATAGTGCCTCTAGTAAAGAGGATACATACCCGAATGGATAAATGATCATGCTCAACATGCATCACAAACATAGTGTGTACAAAAGACCACTGTTGACCACAGAAGCCACAATTCAGCAGATGACCCACGTCAAATGTGTCTTCTGCTTGTTCCACACAGCATCAAAATGGTCCTCACAGGTGCAGTACTGATAGTTAAAGTACTGGGGGTCCATGCCTATCTCTGTCAAGCTTGAGCTGCTGCCAGTGGCAGGCTTCAATGCATAGCACAGCATGTTGGGGTCTAAGGCTGCCTGCCCTGCTGTGTTGTTCCTGCAGTTGACAACACGCCAACACTGAAGCCTGGCAGGGTACAAGCATGGGCTCGTGTGCCTGCTNCAGGGCAGGTGGTTGTGATAGCAGCCAGCAACAGGCCCAATGAGCTGGACCCTGCCCTGCGGCGGCCTGGGCGGTTTGACAGAGAGCTGGAAGTGGGTGTGCCCTCCCCACAAGCTCGAGGACATATACTTAGGTACACCCAGCACCACTGCCTTCTCCTTGTCAGTCTTTGAATCGCTGCAATACATTGCAAAGTCAAGTGCACACACGGTTGTTTGACAGTGCCAGAGTCCTGTTGAAACCTGTACAGGGGTTGTGATGTGCTTGGTGACATTGCTGCTCACTGTGCAGCTGTGGGACCGCCAAGTCTGTGTGCATGACACTCCCACTTCTGCATGGTATTTGTGCTTCAGACATGTACACACCAAGGCTGCAACAGCTGNAATGAGGAAGACACTTTTTGGACAATAGTGGCCCTGTTGAAGGGAGCAGTGCACCCTCCCATGGAGCGGCTCTACCAGGCAGGCCTTCCACTGTTGCAACAGTATCTATACCAGTTCGAACACCTGGTCAAGGAAGAGGTGAGCTTGGCCAAGTGGACCGATCGCTTGGTTTCGACCTTTTTGACGTGTTGCTCGTCCTGCTACAATGCTGTTTCCCATGCTGCACGCCACTTACTGGCAAACAGCTTATACTCCACAAACAGTTCAGGAGAGCTTTGAACTGAAATTTTCACTGTTGTGTATGCTGATGTGTTTTGCAGATGCCTAAGTTGGCAGCTGCTCTGCTGCGCCAATGTCCTTTGCAACAGGCAAAATATGTGCTTGTCAAGGTATGCATACTGTTGTTGTGACCTTGGCTATGCTCTGCTGGTGCAAACAAGGCTTGAGTTGCTTGAGTGAGTTGCTGCTGCAACTGTCTGGCTGCACAGCTGCAGGCGAATGCCAGTGATGCCTCCCGCCAATGCCATGCTCAGCTTGTTTGACATCATGGCAATCTGCAATGTGCATTGTTGNGGCAAGGCGCAAAGGGTAGACATACGGGCATGCAGTGCAACCCTGAATGCCAGCAGGACACAAAAGCCAGTCAGGCAGCTAAGCTCGGCCACAATATGTACAGTACCTGGCAGGATGGCAGCAGGAGGGCCTAATGACCCTATAGCACTCAGTGACAGCGACACTGGTATGAAGTCATCTTGCACCTGAGCCTTGCTGTCATGTTGCATCAAAGACCTTACCTTTTGCATCATACCCTTGCAAGTACCCTTTTTTCATGTCAAGTGCAAATGCAGACATTAGCGCTTTCCCGAGCTTATTCAAATGTCGTATGAAGCTGTAGTTAGAAGCTGCAGTTGTATACAGTAGTATTGTCTAGATGCAAGTTTGACCATTCACTGCTTACTTGCTGTAAGCTGTTGCACATGCTTCCTGTAATAGATGATGCAGTGAGCATATGTTGCTGCTTGCATGGCTCTACCGGGTAGCCTATGCTATGGCAGTGCTGCACAGTACTGTCTGCATTGAGTTTTGCAGGTACATGAACGCGTGCATGCTGCTTTTGCGTTGCCCTTGTAATTGGCAAGCAGCACCACTTTCATGAATAGTGAGTAGTGAATACTAAATGCAACATGCTCAGAGCAATGACATAGGAGTTGCTAAATGGGCAAACTTGGGAACATGAACCTCAGTATTGACAGCTAGTGCACAACTTGAGCCTAGCAATCTGCATTGCACTTGCGCTGCGTCTCTTCAGCATCATGCATCATCAGCATTACTCATGTTTCTGGCTACACGCTGTAAGATCATCCTCTCTGATGGTCTTTTATCTGCAGAGGCTGATTGAGAGCATGGACAACATGACCATTGATGCCTTTGTGTACCCTGGCTGGGGCAACCCACCCCGTCTGATTGGGGACCTGCAGCAATCTGGCAACACCCCCCTAGGTACCCACGCTGCCCCTGCTTCACTGCCTTGCAGATCAGCNATTGCTGTTTAGGGCATTTCAATGCATGTAAAGCTTGTGTCTAGGCTTTAAGCAAGAATGCTAAGGTGTGAAAACTGCAGTGCTGCTCTTGGTTCAAGCTACTGCCTCATCAGTACTGTGCATATGGACCATGCAGTAAGTGCTGCAGTCATGTGACATACATTGTGCAGATGGCCTGCGTTCAAGTTCTGTACAGCGCTGCTGCTTTTCCTTGTACAGTAACAAAGAATCATCCTGAAATATGCAACATTGGTGCAGTCTGTGCATTTTCAACGGCATATTCAAGTACTTTGGTGAGTCTGCTGCAGTGCAGGGCACATTTGTAAGCATGGACAATGGACAGGGTCAGATAGGCACAGTCAGGGTGCCATTGGCAGCATGCATATGTTAGCAAGCTGTAGTTGCTGAGTTGTTGGCCCCTATGCTGGCAGTAGGCGAAGCAGGCAGTAATAGCAAGACATGATGGCAACTGTATTGTGCAATACTAATAATGGAGCTGCTCTGGGATTGTGCTTGACCACAAGATACGCTTCTAAAGAGGCTTGAGCGCTTTTGCAGTTGTTGGCCAGGTGATTTCTTCTCATACCAGGCTGAATTACAATGATAAGATTCCCTGAACAAAGACATGCTAAAGGTACGTGAGGCTGCTAGCAATTGTGATTCCTATCTCTACAGCACCTTCTCAGATGGATCCCACTCCTACTCAATGCTTTACTATCCTTGATAAACATTACAGCACTTTCCCAGAGGCATACCACTCCTGCTTGTGTGCTTTATGAGCCTTCGGTAGCAACAACAAAGTGTGCATTGGCCATGTGTGTATGTGAGCTATGTGCTGAAACCTTTGAGGCATGTAAACCATCGTACCATAGTGCTTGCAGAGCATGCATGCCACTCACAACCCCATATTGTGATGCAACTTGTTTTGACTCCAATTTCAATCAGATGTTCATGTTGATCGATACTAAAAGCTCTCTGAACTTGACCCTTCCTTGAACAATTGACTAATGGTGTCTTGTATGGTGCAGGAGAGACTTGTCCTACAATTATGACCCGTTGAGAGGATACAAAGCTCATGGTGGCGTTTGTTTGGAAGGCACAGCCAGCCTAAGCTGCATGTGATGCAACTTGCCTGCAAGTTATGTACATGCTGCACTGTTGATGTGCGGACTTCNACCTCACTCATTGGCATACCTGCAGAGTTTGACCACACGTAACCTCACAATCCCTCCAGAAGCCTGGGCAGACTGGACCACCAGCTGCGAGGTCAAAGACATGCTTGAGCCCGAAATAGAGGAAGGCCAGGTTGAACACGACCTGGAGTCACACCAGCAGCAGTCAGGTGCGTTGATGACTCATGCAGAGTGACCTGCGCGTCGAGGGCCACTGCAGAGCTCAGTGAAATGCCTTGGCCTTCAACCTTGGTGTCTGCTGAAACTCAACATGCCTTTGCTGCTGATGACAAGCATACAGCCACTGATACATTATGTCACTTATCGGCTCTCAGCATGCTGCCTAAGCGCTGTGAAAGTGGTGGAGTGATATGAAGCTGCACCATGCAAGCTTGGGCCTGTCTGATCAGGATATGGGCAGGCAATGCTCTACAAAGAGCAATTTGCACATCATGCTTGCCATGCCACAACATGTAGCATCTGTCCCCAGCATGACAAACAGTTGCTGCATTGTGGGGTCAAGCAATGACTGTTGAGCATGTGCTTGTTCTCATCATCAGGCGGCACAGCATGCAAGTCCAAAAGCTGCAGGTGGCTAGCCCAAGCAACTCCTGACCTACTCCCGCATGCTTTGTTGCCCAATGACTGACCCAATGCAAGCCCAAGACAGCACACACAGCAGCCATCAATGTCAAGGTGAGCAGAGCAGCTTTGTACTTTATGCCAATTGAGCCGCAGTTTTGCCCTGTTATTCTTGTTCTTGACTATGTCTACACTGTTCCTCTCAAGGTCACACTGCAATGCTGACTGCTGTTGTTGCACATCGCGATGCTGTAATTTTGCCATACCTGGTGTGTTGAATAACGCTGTAAGTTGTGTGTCAGATGTTGCCATACCTTGTGTGATGTCAGACACAAAAACAGTATGTTTTGACAACTCACCATCAAGAAGCATCAGAAACATCATGCTATTGGCGGCTGACAAGATGTTGTTGGTGATGTCTCATGCAGGCGCACACCAGCTTACTGTTGTGATCTCTGCAGATTTGGTTTCTCTGACATGCTGACAAAAATGTGCACGTAGGGAGAGATGTCTTCCATGTGGGATTACAGCAATGACAGAAGGGTGCAACCCAGCCCCGTGGCATACTCTCAGGGGTACCCCTTGCACGGCCCCACCAAGATTGACCTGAAGTATAAGGTGCAGTGCTAAGACTCATGTGTTGTGCTGAGCAACACGCTTGCCTGCTGGTGCATCATACACACACTGAACTGTGCAACTCGTGTCATACAGGATGACGCCATATATTGCAGTGCCATGCTGTGTCGTGTGATGCCATGCTAGTTGCTGTGCGGCATGCGACGCTCTGGCATGTAATGGTGGGAATGCACCAAATGCAATGGCAGAAGGGCAGCAGAGGGTCCCTGAGGGTGTGTCAAACATACAAGTGACACGCCCTCAGTTGCAAGTACATCTGAGCCTTAGGGTGTAGGGTTAAGGGTAAGTATAGGGCATACAGAGTGAGGTGTTTTGGGCCGTTTTAGTGCTGAGATGGTAAACTGTGCCCCAGGCCATGTGACAGCAAATGCACATGGACATANGCTTGCCAAACAGTTGCATCATTAAACAATGTTGTTCCAAGTCCTGCTACATTGACAAATGAGCTCTTGGAAGCAGCGTTTCTTCCAGACCCTGCATACACAGTTCCACGTCCTGAGCAATTACTTTCGTACAGTACAGCCGCTGAAAGCTTCTTGCTTGTGGTCGGAAACCAGCAATAGTGCCCACATGGATCCTATCAAATGTTTCTGAGGATATTGCTCACAGTGTGCTCGCCGTGTGTCTCAGAGTGTGCTGTGTACACAGCTAAACCTGGGGTGTAAGGCTGGTGACAGAAGTGTGTGTGATGTGCAGGAGGGCCCACGGACCGAGGACGAGATCAAGGCATGCGCTCAGCAGATTGTAGAGGCTGCCCAGCAAAACAGCTTTGACACCAAGTTCAGATCCCCCTGGGTGGTTGAGGCTGCCAAGGCGGGCGCCTTACCCTTCTGGCAACGCTTCAAGCCAGAGGGGGGCAAAGTTGATGACTGCACTGTAGTTGTGGTTAGCCTGGAGCCTGCTGCTGCCCAACCTCATGGTCAGCAGACAAGTGACAAACCCAAAAGCACTGCTGCCATGACATGACAACCACAAGCAAACGCCTCGTTGGCACTGAGTGCTGCTTTAGGGGTGGTAACATGTTGTACAACGTGGTCTGCTTGCATTAGCTGCTAGTAGTACAATACATTGTCAACATTGACTTCTTAGGGCTGCCAGTTTGAAGGAAAACACAATGTCATATACAGCTCACACAGGCGCTTCAACCAATGCTGTCGGACATAGTCATCTTAGAGCAATCCTCCGATGAATAGCCCACGTAGTGCTGTGTGTTGTCCTGTTACACACTCAGTGATTGGTGTCGTCCAAGCAATAATGCTGAACAGCTTTCAATTTGTCATTTAGCTCATACACCATAGGGATGCCATTTGGGATATGCACATCAGGTATGACCTCATCTGATATGTCCTCAAGATGCTTCACCAAAGCCTGCAAACAGCAGAGACTGTATCAACATTGGAATCATCATTCAGTGTAGCTTTATGCAGAGTTGGCATGCATGATTAAGCTGCTGCCTAGGCGCCATCACCAATGCACACTATACCCAGTACACCAGAGTTACTACAAGCAGAACAGGCAGTATAAGCTTGATTTACACTGAAGGTGCCTCTGCAGGCCTATGACTTCTGCTAGCTTGGCATTAAATTCAGGCTGCTGCGCATATTGCAGGATCAGAACATCGCACCAATTCAGTGTGTATGCACATTGCAGTATGCAATGCTGCATGTTCACAGGGTTGTTGCCTGTTGCTCAATTTCAGAGTTGCTGTGTAATTACACAGCTGGGTTTGCAAACCCAGCACTCATGTCNAGACACGAAAGCTGAAATGAATGAGCGCAACGATGAGCTGCTGAGCAGCTTCAACGTAGCTACCTTCAAGAGTGACGAAGATGATCAGGCTTTCTGGAACAGGCTCATACCAGTGGACCAGCGCATCAAGGAGGCTGTGCCAGAAGAGAACCTGGGCATCCGACAAGCTCGCCTCAAGCCATATGAAGATGTAAGGTCACCAACTGGTGCCGTCTTGTCATCTGCGCTGCACTGCTGTTTTCACCAGCAGCTGCTGTGCAAGCTCTGACAGGCCAATCCTGCCGTGGTCAGACCTGTCCACGTCAGGCTTGTCTGGTGTTTTGCTGAACCTCAATTGCTAAAGCTGTACAGGAGTGTGGCTATGCCTTGACCCTTTGTGCACCAACTCTTGATTGTCCTGCTATGGCACTTGATGTGAGACTTCTCCAGCGCACCCTGAACCGTATCTGCATATGTGTACAAGATTGGCAATGTGGTCAGTACGAGAGCATTGCTGAGGCTAAAAGCTGGTGCTGCCACTACAACAGCTGCTTGCAGGCAGTGCGCGTAAAGATATCACCTTGTAGCGACTGAAATGCCTTGGAAGCAACTGATTGTTGGATGATGGTGAAGTATCGGGTACACCCACAAGAGGTATAATGGTGTACCCGTCATGAAGGGATCCTCACTTAGCAGTCATTGATGTAAGTTGCAGGCAACCGTGGTGAATATTGGTGAAGTCTTAGGCACACCCATAAGAGGCATGGTGGTGTACCCGCTACACGTGGAGCTTAAACTAGCATTCACCGATCTGAATCGCAGGCAACTGTGGTGGATGAGGGTGAAGACTCAGGAACACCCACCAGGGGCAAGAAGGGGTCAAGGGCGGGGCGGCGGGACAACAGGAAGGGGCGGCAGGGGGGTGAGGAGCCTGGAGCTGCAATTCCCGGCGCCATCTTACGCATGAGTGAATGGCCACTGAATGATGAAGAGGTATGCCCAATGTTGAGCCATGCCTGGTTGTATTACAGCCAATGCTGTGGCGTCTGCAAGCATGTTGATGACTCTGAGATCCAGGGTGAGAGCTAGCGTGTATGCATGCATGTACATATGACGATTGCTTTGTATTAACAACGGACAGCAGTGTGTACCTGCTCAAAGATAGTGAACCTCTGCTACTGTGTCAACAGGGACTGTCTCTCCAATTGTTGCCCACTTGTGCATTGTGATGAGTTCTTGCAAATAAGAACACGAAGCTGTGACAGGCAGCGTTTATGGTCTGAGCAAACAGACAGTGAATGCTGCATTGCTACCACAGCTTATGCACAAGCTGCACGAAACAGATGAGAAGTTGTCCTACACTGCAGCCGTGACAGTGCTGTGGCAAGGGTCATATTACACATCACACAGATTATCTGGCTGAACTTGCATCAGCTGGCTTGATCTATGTGACCATCCCCAACCTTGGGGATGACATGTTCCCCAAGTCATTTCACTTGGCTGTCAGCGNGAGCTGCCAAAGTGCACGTCTACTTATCTGTTGCCTGCCATTGAGACCAAATCCGATGTGCCCAAAATGAAATCTGCCGACACTCAACATTTGGTTGATTACTTGCAGCGGGCTATTTGCTGACAGATTTATAAACTCAAACTATCCGTACACAGTGTGCCCGGGTATGTGCCGGCCTATTCTCTGACAGATTTATATGTTCAGACAGCGAATGCTGTGCTTGGACAACAAGATTGCATGCCATCTGTCGGGTCATATTTCAAAGGTACCAATGCATTCACCTACGTTCTAGTTCTTGAGTGGTCAGTATGACATTCAGTTTAATTTGTGTATTATTGCATGCAGACTGATGCCGACATGGCAAAACATTGTTGGCCTTGACCACTTGGTGGATGGGTGCACAAGCTAGCCCGGATGCACAAACTCTCCACACAACAACGGGCTAGCTTTCGAAGATGCCGGCAGCATGCCTTGTTGAGGCTGGTTATGCTGTTCTGATTCCCCGCTAGCTTGTGAAGATTCTGTTGGTGTTTCTTGTTTAGTCCTTTCAACATTACCTGCTTCCGGGCTAGCTTCTAAAGATTCTGCAGAAGCCATACCAGTCCCACGGTAGGTTTTCACAGCCATTTCTCTGCTTCCGGGCTAGCTTTTGTAGATGCGGTAGGGTTGTGACAACTGAAGAAGATGCTTGGCTGATAATTGCCAAGTCCAGCTTGCTTGTTTCCTCTCTGCTGGCCAGCTTGGTTTGTGCTTCCTCTTCCTAAGCTTCCACCTCCTCACGGGTTCTTTGAGGACCTTGGCAAGTCTTCTCATGTCTGCATCGAGTGTCTGCACTCTTCAAAGGTTTGCCACAACCTAACCTGCATTCGAATGTGCCGGCATCGCATGGAGTGCTCCGGTTCAAATGTTGTTGCCATGCCCAATGTCTTTTTGCAATGTACTTGCATTTGTGGCACNACTTCTTTAGATCAGCAGAAAGCAGCAACAACAGGATGACCATGTTGAAGCTACAATGCACAGCAGTATCGAACTGACAAGTGTTGAGCTGACAAGCTTCACGCTGNCAGGTCAATAGCAAGCTGGAGATCTGGGTTCCCAATGATGACTCACCTGGGTCTGTTGGCAGGATGCCTCCATGCCGGAACACAGCTGCCATGAACTGTGAGTCTGCAGCCACATTGCCATTGCTCAGTACTCCTGTCACACCTTGAACAGCAGCCACTGCCGTTTGTGATGGACGCCAGCACAAGCAGGACAGACCTGACTTGGGCACAGCCATGTAACCCCACATACATGTTTGCAGCTTGGGGGGAGTCGTCCAAACAGGTGGGCATGAAGCTGGAGCTGCTAGTGTCCAGGCTGACACAAGGCACTCTGAGTCTGAGTCTGCACATTGAGTGCAGACATTGCAGAACAGGCAGCTTGCAAGTTGGGGTATGGGGACAAACATGGGGCATGGGGACAAACATGGGGCATGGGGACAAGCATGGGGCATATCTGAGGTGCAAATGCATCTCACAGGGCACTAGATGCAGTCATGTGGTCTCAGAGCTCAGGGTGGGAAAGCAGCATATTGCTGGGCTTGTGTGCGGGCCATTCTGACCTCCAGAATTGCCAGCTTCTGTCTCAAAATCCAGGCGGACAGTAGCCCAGGGGATGCTCCTCAGCAGCCCAACACTCAGTATTGCACCTGCCCCTGCCACAGCAATTGTCATGCATTGCAAATGATTTTGAAAACACTGGATTGTAGCCCTCTTCGCATAACGTCATCACTTTTGATGTCAGGTCGTCTTTGTGTGTGTGCACAAAAAACGCAGTTGCTACAAACGTGACACTGGTTTCTCTGTCTGGACAGATTGAAAACTTTGCCATGCAGAATCTGCGCTCTGTCGCATCAGTAAACGATGACTTAGGACAGAGCACACGCCCAAACACCTTTGCAACACAAGGGTACATCAGTGAAGCTATGAGGAGCTGCATGTGCCAACTATGCTGCAGTCTTGGTCTGTCTTGATGTGTCTCGTTGAGACACTGATGCATGCCAAGATAGCTGGCCATCTCTAACAGTACATTGCAGAAGCCACATTATTCCATGCCGCATATACATACAGTCTATTTAAGATTCAACCATGTATGCTTCCAAAGCCTGGATGCATCAGAAACTGCATAGTGAAGTGATGAAGTCATGCCGTCAACTGGCAAAAGCATGCTACAGGGTCATGCACCTTAGCAATAGTGCAGCTCTGACAACATGTCTCCTTGCAGTATTAGCAGAATGCAAGGCAGCCAGAGTGTGCATAGCACTTTTGGGGAAGGTATGCTACTATATGCAAGACAGATGGTGTTTGGCCAATCTGTACAGTACAGTTGTAGTGTACAGTACACCTATACTGTACTGTACTGTACTGTACTGTACTGTACTGTACTGTACTGTACTGTACTGTGCAGATAGGACATACCTCCATGCTCGAAGTACCACCAACCGGGGTGTGCACCATGCTGCCACTCGCAATTGGGACCCCAGTACCCGGGATTTACTGCACCTCTGCAGACCGTTTCCAGACTGCATGGACAGCCCTGCACAGCGATGCTGGAAATCTAAGTAATGCATCAACTGAAGAACCCATAACATTTACTTATTGGTCATGCACCACAGTTTGGCATTATTTGCAGCATACTATCAACAGGCCAATGAGTGATGTTGAATGCGCCTTGCCATGTGTGAACATTAGCTTCAAACAGTTTGATTTGCACATTCCACCATGTTCTATGCTAGCATGTGTAGCTTGTGAATTCACAATGACATGCAAATCCCTGGTTTCTCGCTCGCACAACGTGCTACATGACTGCACACAGTGTCTACCAGCAGGCTTGTCTGAATTGCATATCTGCCTGTTGCTGTTGCTGCTACCCAATGTTGCTCCTTAGTTGTTGCAGTGACGACCCCAGGCATGCATACCACAAGCTCTGCTTGTAAGCATAAATCCAGCCTACTATCCTAAGCAGCTTGGGTCACATTTGTGTCAGATACTTATGATTGGCCATTATTTACAGCAGCCATACCAGTGTGACCCCCAAACAAGTGAGCCAATATGCAGTGCATGTGCGCTGACTACTGTGCGCTGACTACTGTGCTCCGCTTCCCTCCGTCCCCGTGCACCCTTTCCCCACACTCTTCAGCTGCCATCAGCCACCTCCCCCTTCCGTGCCCATGCCTCTCTCCCAAAAATTTGCAGGTACAGTTTAAGAGCAGCAGCAGCAAGTGCTGTCGCAGACGATGTAGCTGTAGGGGTGCCTTGTCACCCAGCATTGGTTTTTTTGGGAGCATGCTGGGGACAGTGGGTGCTGCATAGGAGCGAAAGCCCCTTCAGGGGTGATAGGTGCAGGCATGCATGCTTCAAAATATGACATTCTGCAGCATGTAACTGCACTGGTGCAAAGTACAGGCGTGCTTTTATTGTCACCTCAGGTGCTTTGAAGGAATGTTGGGGGATGTGGGGACTGGTGCCGTTGAGCAGGTGCAGGGGGTCCTGGTACCCACAGGGCAGACACCGGGGGGCAGCCCTGTTGGGGTGCATCTTGCCCGGCTCCCCCTCCCCTGCCTTGTCTGCACACCAGAGAGCATGACCCATGTCCTGCTTACCATACCCCATGTGACAGATCAGATATGCTCACCGTGATTCCAGATGGAGGGGCAGCCCTGTGATGACGCCCCTTTCATGACTCAGACTGTCTCCAGATCAGCAGAGCTGACATGTGATACAAGTATCTGGTTACTCGCGGCACAAAATTGCATGGGTGGAGCTGCCCTCGTAACCTTATCAAAGTGGCTTGTCTGCATACCCGATATGTATCTAAGGGCTGGGCTTCATGACTTCTGATTGAATAGATGCTGACAATCATTCTGTGTGATGGTTCTGATCGCTTTGAGTATTTGTTTCGTTACAAATCCCAGAGAAGCTCCCTAAGTGTGCTGAGGATGCATTGCCAGGTGATCTGCTGCAGCATTGCGTGCTATACCCTGAAAGAAGGCTGCAGCACACACTGCTGCAACATTGTCAAGGCAAGTTGGTGGTCGCATGACTTTCAAGCAGGCACTCTGTTAGCGCAATGAGAGACCAGGAATGGCATGCTGGTGCTGACACCCCCTGTGCCTGGTGTCATGCATGTTGACATATTTGTGTATATGGGTAAGGTAGATGGTCTGCGCGCACTGTACGTTTAGTCATGTACCGCTGGTAAATTTGATCAGTCTTGTTGGCTGGCTGAAACATGTAATCTTCCTCTTCTTCTGGTGAGTCATACATCATGTGTCAGGCAGAAGGGCATACTTGCTACGCGCCCGGTCAAGCGCATTCAAGTGGTGAGCACAGACATGCCTTGGAGGTTGGGGAACCACAGGTGGTCTGTCAGGAAGTAGGGCATGTTGTGGTCCATTCCCTCCAGCATGCTCAGAGCATTCTCTATGAAGAAGACGGTGTCGTCATCGCCATACAGCAGCCACTTGAACTGGTAATTGCTCATGTTGGCTGCCAGAAATGGTGTTACACCAGCCCTGTAAGGTATACGTGATGGTTTGTTTGACTCCTCATACATGATCGCTTCTCTACTTTCTTTGCCCTGTAATGGTCAAGCCTGTGAATGTCACCGCATGCCACACGCAGAGGGAATGCTGGTGACGAGTGTTGCATTTTTATGCATTTGAATATCAGCCACCTCAGTGTGCATGCACACGAATGGCGAGCATGTAACTTGCTCTGTAGCAAGCGCTGACATCAGCTAAATGTGTTGCATATGTATTGTTTCAGTCTCAGTGTGCACCAGGATCATGCGACACGCATGTGGGGGACACCTTGCAGTTGCAGTTCCAAGCATATGTGTCACTCAAAACAAGGCTGATGGCACCAGCCATGTATTGAGCACTAACACAGCATGCTGATTACCAACCCGACATGTTGCAGTTCAATGCTACAGGGGGGCACTGAAGGTTAGCTGAATACAAGTAGAGAGGTATCATCTCCTAGTGCTGGTCTTGGGCACCAACAAGATGTCCTGGAAAGCTAGGACAACTCAAAACAACCCAAAGTACTTGTCAGCCAACTGATTTTGTTTAGCCAGGGGTCGCTTAGTCACACACAAGGGCTGCATATGCGGCACAGCCTTACATGCATGTGACTAAAAGGCGTTCAGCAGGCAAGCTCTTTGTCTTACATCACTGCCAGCGGCATGCGCAATGCCTGCTTGTACTCAAGAGCAACAGCGCACACAAGCAGTTGCCGACCTGACGTCTCCCGGCTTCAAGCACTGCTTAGCATCATGCCACTCCCCATACTGCTCCAGCTGTGCCCCTTCACTGCGTGCCTGCACCACAAGCAACCCAGCTGTCAGCAAGCCACAAGCCACACAGCGCCGTTGCAGGCAATGAAAGGAGTCAAGAGGCATTACATATGAATCTGACGATCTAGATCCAATAACACGCTGTGCTCTGGCACCAGAAGGTTCCCCAAAACAAAAAAACGATATGAGGCACTGCAGGGACTTCTGTGCAGTTCTCACCTGATGCAGACTGACACAGGGTGGACATCAGCACCTCCACCCTGAATGTTGCAGGATAGGGTAACACACTTACTCATTGTTGTATAATTGAGGCTTTACTGCCTTGACAAGAT
The DNA here is from genome assembly GCA_000818905.1 of Trebouxia gelatinosa. Classification (NCBI taxonomy): domain Eukaryota; kingdom Viridiplantae; phylum Chlorophyta; class Trebouxiophyceae; order Trebouxiales; family Trebouxiaceae; genus Trebouxia; species Trebouxia gelatinosa. Next base: position 887,499 of record KN805357.1, read on the forward strand.
CTTCCTGCAGGCTGCAGGCATTGACTATACCCACCACCCAACACCTGATGAACAGACATTGCCGTCCCCCGTCCCATCCTCCTGCCTGGGTACCCCACCTCTGCCCGCCACCCCCTCCTTTGACTGCAGCCATGCAGGGGGTGGGGCTCACCTTCTGTGTGAGCCTGGTTGCATTGGATCCAGTTTCTGTGATGATATATGTCGGAACTCCCTCACGCCATGCTCGGCTCCCTTCCACAAGCGCCAACCTGCATCAGCTTGCTTGTTGTATGTGGACACCCTCACTGATGCAGCCAAGCACTATCCTTCACATAGCATGCATTGAGTGAAGCTCCCTGCTTCAATACATATCATTCTTGCAAGCTGCTGCAAGTCTGATCAGCAATGGCAGACGTCAACCGCAGATGAGACATCATGTGCATTCCTGTACTGTGAGCTTGCCCCTCTGTCTGTCCTGCCCTGCCCTTATGCATGGCCCACACCTGAACTGCCCTTGTTGCCTGAGGCTACCATTGCCCTTGACCCTGCCCAAGGGTAGCTCTGCCAGGCCTTGCCCTGTGTCCCTTGGCCCCAGCCTGCCCTACCCTTACCCATGCCCTGCACTGCCTAGTGCCTGCCCTGTGCCCTAGTGCCCTGTGCCCTGCCCCATGCCCTGCCCTTACATCTGCCCCGCTTTCGGCCGCTGCCCCTGACAACCCTCCTAGGTGCTCCCATTCATAGTGGCCCCCAACCCCAACTGCTTCTGTAATAAGATTGATGTTTTGATTAACATGTTTGAGGCCTAAGCCCTGGTGTGAGATATAGCATTGCCCCTCAGTGGACAGCCCAAAACATCTTGCTCCCATACAGTCATAGCACTTATAAAGAAGACCACAGACTATGCTGCTGCAACAGCCACAGTGCTCCACAGTGCATGCTGTGCCCAGATCTCTACAGTTATGTTTTCTGACACAAGCCTGCACATGTGCCTAGTTGCAAGCCGCATGACTCTGATGGTGGCGGGCAGCACCTGTCAGAGCTGGAGGGGATTGCAACCAGCAAGTCAGCTCGTGTGAGGGAGGTTCTGATGTTGGCCGAGCTGTACCAGGCTCCACTGCTTGTGCTGGGCAGCCTGCACAGTAAACAGCATCAGCTGAAACTTGGTGTGGAATGATGTTGCTGATAACCATGTCTTGAGCTCTGATGATGCCCTGTACGCCCCTGATTGCTGCCTAGCTTGTGTTACTTGTACAGCCAAATTGCTGGGTCCTGCAAGTTTGTGCAATACTGTGTGTGCTGGCATGGAGCGGGGACCCTTTCAAAGCTGATGTTTGCAAGATGAGATTTGCTTTGGAAATCTTGTTCTGTGCCTGATGTGCATCGCAGGTCACTGGTTAAGCGCTGACCCAGCTCTTTGTACTTAAGCCACACATACACATGTTTTGACAAGGCATTTGTGCCGCCAGGCATGGCTGCAACAGAGACATGCCACTCAAGTTGGAAGCTTTGGCTATGGGCATGCTGGGTGTACATGCACTTGAGAAAGCATCAAGTCCTGCTGCAAGGCACCTACGCTTTGTTGTGAGAGTAGCCTGTACGGTCTTGATGCTCACTGAACCACTGCTCAACATCTTGTAGCTGTCGCCGGCTGCAGTGCATGCAGGGAGGTCCATGACTGAGTCAACTCACTTGGCACTTGGTGCCATGCAAGGTGGTTGCTATTGTGCATGCATGTAGCAACCACTATGTAGAGGTATACAATAACATAAACTGTCAAGCAAGCGATGTGTAACAGTGCAGCATATAAGCCTGTCTGTTGGGAACTGGTATGCTCACCGTGGAGGATGCTGACAGTCAGTATTACCACTGCATGGGTTTGCGGACCAACAGCACAGGGCGAAAGACAGGCACACAATTAACCGGAAGATCGCCGCAAGGAGGGAACGAGGTACAGCCGCGTCAGATGTTGGTCGATTCCGAAGGCTCAGCTGGCCGGTATACTGACGTTGTAACATGCGCAAAGCTGCTTTCGATTTGGTCAGCTACCCGTGCAGCGGTCAAGGTGCCAACAAGTATACTTGTGCTCGGCTACTCCAAGAGGAAGCAAGAAGCAGCTCGTTTGCGGAGCCACTGACCTTGCTCCTGCAACCAAACGGCTGCGGACATGTGCAGCACTCTGCAACTACTATAGTTGCCTGCCTTTCGCTGCAACAGGCAGATTCAGCAAGCCCTAGATCGCTGCTTCAGATTGCGTACAACAATCTAAGCTCGCACTGCATTACGTGCAATCCCATTCGGCAGCGCATAGCGGATGTCTCCTGTTTCTGCTATGAGTAGATGTCACGCCACGCTGTGCATGCAATGCGCTTGTGTGAGTCGGGTGCAGTTTGTATCTTGTACGTGATGACTGATCTTATGACACAAACGCATGCGTGTAACGCTTGCTGATCTTCTCAACGACAGACTTGCGCTGAACGGGTATGTACCTACGTGCACCAGGCAGCACTCGTACTTAGTCGTATTTAGAGCCCTGACCCCTTGTTCAGATTGTGAAGGCAGCTCGCTAAAGATGTGTGACGTCAAGGGTGTAGTTTTTGATCTGGATGGCACCCTCTTAGACACCGGTGAGCTGCCGGCCAATACAGATATGTATTATTATATGTCTTGGTCACTTGGTCATTGGCGCATAAAATGGTGCAGAAAGCTTCGTCACAGAAGCTGTTAAAGCAGTCGTCGAAGCTCACGGGAAAACCCTTACACAAGAAGCCTTGCAAGCCTCTTCCGGACGGCGACCTCTGGAAGCATGGCAAGCAGTCAAAGACGAGCTCGGGATCAATTGCTCAGCACAACAGCTTTTTGATGAGAGCGAGCCCGTGCTGTCTGAAAGGTCAGGAGCAATCCCAGCACAGCCTGAGTACCATTGGCACATGCTATTGCATTAAACACACCATGACATTCCTTCAAACTTTCCAACCTGAAGTGCACTTAGCACACAGTCGGCACAGTGTAGACAGAGCAACAGAAGCACAACAGTGCACATGTTAGAGGCTGTGACCTTTTGCATGGGAACACTCAGCTGTGTCGACTGCTTGCTTCAATCTCAAGCAACTGCTGGCTCATTGCACAGCAGTTGCGCACTCTTGAGGCAAGCAGTAGACATAGGTGAATGTCTCCCACGCATAAGGTCACAGCCTTTAAATTGGGCATTGCTGTGCACTGAGACAGCCAACAGGTCTGTTCAAGCTGTGCACTGAGGTACCCAACAGGTTTGCTGCAGGTGGCACACCGCAAAATTGATGCCTGGGGCACACAGGCTGCTGTGGCACTTACATCGGCACAATGTCCCAGTGGCCCTGGCTACAAGCACCTCGCGCACCACCTTTGCTGCCAAGATGGCAGGTCAAGGGGAGCTGCAGTCTGTCTTCTCTTGTGTCAGCTGTGGTGATGAAGTTGAGAATGGCAAACCAGCGCCTGACTGCTTCAGGGCAGCTGCCAAGGTATTGGCTTGGCTTCACAGCACACTGCTGCATTGCTGTGAGCAATGACAACATGCCATTGCGTGTGGCAGCCTATCACATGTGACGTGCATACCGTCAGACCTTGTGGTATGTATCATAACATTGTAACAGTAATATAGCATTATGCATACCATACAAGGTGTATGCATGTCAGCCTATATATGGCAGCGTTTTTGGCTGTCTTGCATCGCACTTCAGGTACATGTGCCTGCCAAGTAAGCCGTCTTTGCGTAGGTAATCAGCATAAAGTCCTAGCACTACACAGCATGCATGACTTTGTACGGCCCTCACTCAGCAGTTGTGCCTTTGCAGAACCACCTGCAGGCAGTTTGTTCGTAGCCTGCACTGTGCCTGTTGTTGCAGAAGCTTGGACTGGAGCCTGAACAGTGCTTGGCAATTGAGGATGCCCCTATCGGGGTGGAAGCTGCTGTGGCAGCTGAGAAGGTTGCGCTGGAGGCCAATCAGTTGGCTGCAGACATTGCTAGCAAGTCACAAGATGAGGAGGCCGTCACAGAGGCGCATCAGCAAAGGTATGGTCCCACCCCCAATCACATGTACAGACGTTCCGCAANTGCCACAGCAACCTGCTACAAACAGCGCTCAAGCAAACTCAGCCCGCAATACACGCAACACTACATAGGCCAATTTGTTGCATGCATGGTTTGTCGGATCTGCAATGTGCCAGTTGGAAATGATTGCAACATCTGACATACATTCAATCATGCAGCAACTGCTCAGGCTCATGACTCAGAGAGAGCAGCCACAGCTGCCTTCAACAGATGTCNCAGACGCTCAGCGCAGTCAAGCCCCGCTACCTTTGGCTTTGGTTGCCCTGCACCATTTGGTCCTGAGCCAAGCAGCAGGCCAGCTCCTGACGCCAGCACAGCAGCCAATCTTGGTTGTCCTGAANGGTGCAGGTTGCTGAGGTGCAGGCAGACATGCAGTACCTGAATGGCAGCAGCAAGCAGACCCCCGAGGCAATGGCAGCCAGGGCCAGAGCCCTAGAGAGGGCAGGGCAGTGGTCGCCTGCCATTGATGCCTATCTTGCCATCACCACACAGGACACAGCTGACCTGGACTTCCTNTCCCCGTGACAGCACTGCTCAACACTGGGAATGTAAGTTTGCACATTATCCCTTGTTTCTTGAATCACTTGGACTCGCACCTCCATCTGCTTGACTAGGCCAAAAAGCATGGGGTTTTTGGCGAACTATGCTGTCAATACACGATAATGTACTGTTGCTGTAGCCTTCTAGGGCTACCCAGGCTGGGTGAAACCGATGATGAGCCCTCTCATGGACGAACCAGTAGTTTGGTTGCTGAACAGTCAATTTGGTAGTGATATCTTGAGTTCTCTAGAGGTGCCAAACTTGAATATCGTGAGCCCACAGCATCAACATGCAGGACATGGGTCCCTGTGTCATGCAGCACTCAGCACAGGCTATCAGCACAGGCTATCAGCACAGCAAAAGCTATGTCAACATTCCCAGCAGGGTTCCTTAATCTGTAGTGAAATTTTACAATGCTTCTGGTAGACTCAATTATGAGANGTGCCCTGCAATGCGCAACTGCAGCTCACGGCATTTCAGCTACCTCCACCGAATCCAGCCTGCTCAGGTAGTTCCTTTCTTTGTCTGCCAGACTCTGCGCAGCTCCATGTGACACTTGTGAAAACTGTACTTGCAGTTGAGACATGAGAAGCAAGACTGGGTCAAGGCTGCCGACAACTACCTTGCAAAGTCTGAGCAGATGAGGAGCTTGTATCAGAACTACAAGAGCCTGGTGGATGTGGCCACCAGCTTCAACACGCAAGCAGGCAGCTCCTGGCGCCGCGCCATGGACAACCTGCAGGGCCAGGCAAGCTGCCCCGCTCATGCAACCAGCACGGCTGAAGCTGTGCACAGATAGATGTAACTTCAATCATGCATGAGCGTTGCATTATCATGACGTGTGCTGACAGGAGCAGCCAGTGTTGGCTCGGTGAGCATCAAGGTGACCAATATATAGGATGTAAGGTGTTTAAGCTGAAGCTGACATTATGTCTTGTCATTGCCACAAGGCTGCTGTTGCTGAGTCAGTCTGNCCACTCAGCCAGGGTGCACTGTGCCTTGTGGGCTCCCAACAAAGGAAACCTGCCTGTCTTGCTGTCGTAGGTCACACTAGCGTTAGCGTCACAGTCAAGTCAATGTATGCAAAAGCAACTCACCACANTTTGTCTGGGATACAAGCTGCTGCTTCTCAGCGTGCAGTCACTGCAGCTGCTGTTACATTGTGGGGTGTCAAGGGCTTCACCTGAGGGTCTTGNTGTTCCAGCCGACTTGCCTTGCCCAAGCAGCTTGCAGCAGAAGAGCACCTTCTGGCCTGCCTGCATGTGCTTGCAAACAAGCCAACTGACAAGTGACACTCACCGTGTTGCCCTCCAACATCAGGTCTGTCAGCTGCAACAAAAATACAGTCAGATCAGTTGGCCCAGTCCTCGCGCAACAGGTCNGATCTAATGCATCCTCAGAGAATAATGCTATTGCAAACTATCCCATCCACAAAGCATGAGCATCAGAATTTAGCTGACAAGCATGTGCAGCACCTCAAGAATTCAAGAATTCAAAGCTGCCAGACTGAGCTTAGGTCCACCAAGTGCTATGGCTTGTGCCATGCAGCCCTTATGCAAAGACAGACTCAAAGGTTGACGTGACAGCGCCCTACCTTGAGAGACTTGCGAGCATCTAAATCTTCACACTTGCTGGCGCCATTCAGGAAGTTGGAGAACATGACAGCCTCAATGTGGGCTCGGGCCAGCTCCAGCAGGTGGTTCAAGCACTTGTTCCAGGCCTGGAAGGAGCCCAACTTGCGTGTGTGCTTCTGAAGCCGCATGGCTACTGTGTGCAGTAGGCGGGCTACCCGATATCTGCGTGTAAAGGGAGAGCGCATCAGCACTGTGCTGTGCATATGCACATGNTCCAAGCCTGTGTCACGTATGACAGTGGCTTGAATCTGTGACGAGAACGTCGATTTCTTGTGGACCGGCAGGCTGCGCATGCTCTGCATAAGCTGAGTGCGCTGCTGCCGCTCAACCTCTTGCAGCATAAAAATCTGTTCATCACTTGGTAGTGCGAAAGGGTTATCTTCAATCTGCCTGAATGCCAACAGAACACATTATGGCTTAGCACATAAAGCAGCAGGTCTACAGCTGCGGTTCAACCCCCTTCGTGGGACACGTACTTATCTGACTGCGCATATGGCAACGGTGCCGTGGCGCCCAGGCCCATACTTGCTTGNAAGACTGGTGTGCTTATCTGACAGAGCATCTCACTGCCCAAAACGGGCGTGTAGCACTGGTTCTTGCTCAAAGTACATGACTTCAGGCTACATGGCCTATGCATTGTATNCAAGCTCTTTTGCTGGTCACAGTACTTGCTGCTGCACGTGCCAGGATTGCTTGTGCAACATGTTATGCCTTTGCTAGCAGTACTCAGGCTACCTGTGTTNCCAGTGGGGACCAGCACTTCATAAGTCATGTGAGGCCCAGCATGTGTCTTTGATTGCCGTACCTGGCTGTGTGCGCAAAAAGGCTGCTACAAGGGCAGGAGAAGCTTTCAAACCAATCAGGCTGTTGACTATGGCTGATGTCTTGGACTCACGTGGGCTCTGAGAGTCAGCAGGGCTCCCTGTCACTGCCACCTGCATGTGCAGGCAGTGCGCTGATCNCTATTTTGCTGTGCATTATGCTTTCATTTGTTCATGGCAGGTACCTGTACCAGGTGGACCCCCAAGGCTACTTTGGCCTGAACAAGACCATTCCGATCAGTGGCCCACCTGATGCCTTGGAGTTTGATGTTGGCTCTGTCACCTCTTCAGGTGAATACAGCTATATGTAAAGTTTTGTGCTGTTGTTGTTTCAGGCGTGTCTCCTGAGACCAAAGCACAGCATGTGCCTTGTATGCATATGTGAACCCTCCAGACGGTGTATAGCCAGGGTCTGGCCAGACGTCNAACTCAGTCTACCAGACTCGCTTACCAAGGTTTCGTCCAAGCCCAGCACACAAACGTCAGGTCTCCTGTGGAGGTTCACTTGCCCATATACACGTTTCACGGAACCCTCGTCGATGACGCTGGAGCTCTGCAACCTACAATAGTCCACGTGCTGTTGAAGGCAAAACAACAGCGCGATGGAGACTTCTTGGTGCGCACCTTGTCGTTCCTGGAGAGAGCAGACATGCAAAGTACGGTGCTGGCTCACCACGTCGTGCTAGCCCGCCCGGTGTCATGTCATGACCCTGTTGCAGCAGTGCTCCCAGATGTGTTACAACAACAGCTGCAGCGCTGCAGGAACCACCCTGTGCAGTTTCTCCAGCTGTTCAGACGCCCTGATCCTGCTGTACCCAACAATATTTGCCATTCGAAAGTGTGCAGTGTTTGATGCAGGAGGCCACAGCTTCGCACCTGTGATTATGGATGTCAGGCTGAATGTATATATTGAGCACAAGCCTGCAGCAGCTTCCACGTGGCAGGAGTTGCACTTCACCCAATTTGCCATGTTGGTAGCACAGGGGCCATTCATTCACGAGACAACAATCTCAGCAGACATTGCAGCAGAAGGCATGCGCCTTAGGGTGTCGGACTGGCCTATGTACTACACTCTCAACCTGAACAGTTCAGCAGGCAGCCAAAGTCAAAATCTCTTGCAGCCACAGTTCAGTAGAAGCGCATTCAGAAATGCCATCGTCATTGGAGACATTCACTGTGACCTGGGTATCGCAGCTGAGCTGATTGCTACCCACATGGCCTACCATCTGGCCTTGGGGTTTGATTTCTACTTGGTATATGGTCGGGGGCAGCTGTTGCAGGCACTCTTTGAGAACACTGTGACANAGTGCCACCTGCACAGGATGCTCGGGTGCAGAACAACAGCACAGAATCAGAGGAAAAAATGGGGAAAAAAGGGGAGTGGAAATAAAGATCATGAGCAAGATTCCAGACTCTGAGTAAAAGACAGGAACAGTGGGGCTGAGACAAACCCAAACGACTTTCAAGCAGATAACTGCAGCTAGATACACAAGTGGCTGTCGGCATCACAGGTGGCTAGCAAGTGGCACGGGAAAAAGAGGGGAAATAGATCAGACAGCCAACACTGACTTGTGAAGATCAAGCATGTGTTGGGCAGCAACAGTGCTAAATAAACAGCCAGTGCTTGCCTCTGTCAGAGTAGCACGTAACAGCATTTCACTGCAACGGTATGTACAGTAGTACTGCTTGGGCTATATTACAGAGCTCGGATGCAGTGTTTTGAGGCGTTGGCATGTGCAACACAAACAGCCTGTCATCTTTTGTACCTGAGTACGCCCGGCTGCCTATGCTGCCGCTATGCCAAGGCCAAATGTCAGCGGGTTACTACAATACAGCACATCAAACATAGATTGCTTGAAGCGATGTCTCTGAAGCTGGCTGCATGGGCACAGTGTAGCAATGTGCATGCGTCGCAGTGGTGAGCTAGGTGCTATAGGTCTGCATGTCATCTTGGTTCCTCACACAATCTGTGTCATATCACACCTCAAACAGCCACCTTTGACTGTGTTCACGCATGTTGCAGTCTCACAATTGAAAGGGTGCAGTGGTGGCAATGTAGTGGCATCTACTATGTTGGGTCATGACATGATACTAACATGCAGTATACAACAACACTATGTCCAGCCAAGTCAGTGTACACAAGCCGCACTGACAGTCACTCAAGTTGCCCTTGTCAAGTAACAGATGACACTGCTTGAGTCCTCAAACTAAGCCGTTCAGAAATTGCAGCATGGGCAAGCAGGATGCTCACCTTTGCAGCCAGTCCCTTGAAGAGGGTGTGCCCTTGAGAAGATCTGACCTCTGCAGTCATCGAGTGCTGCTCCAGCTCAGGTGGCCATGCAACCCTGCAAGACCAAGCCAAGCAGTGAGAACATTGACACCTTCTCTGTACACCACAGAGTATTGTCTCATGCAATGCAGAGTGTTGGCCCATACATTAGCTGGTAAGTCCACCGTCTGAGCCTGTCCGTACCTCACACNATCATTGCTTGAAGTTGTGGATGCCCCTGAGTTACTGTCTTCTGCACTTGGCCCAGGGCTGCTGCCAGGACTGCTAGCACCACTGCTGCCGGCACTGCTAGCCCCACTTGCACCAGAGCCTGAAGGTGGTGGAGGAGGTGGGCTTGAGGCTGTATTGCTGCCACCACCTGATGATCCAGCTGCACCACTGCTGCTAGCCTGTCCTTGCCTTGGCGCATCAGCTTCACTGCATGGAGTGGCAGCTGCATGAGACCTGGGCAGCATGTCAGCTGGGCTGCACCTNACAGACAATGGTCAGTCTCCTCTTCGCTAAGATGTTGCATTTGTATAAACAGCATCTGCATTTTACAGCAGTGGATAGAGGTTGGCAAACATGTATGACACCATTCACCTGAGGCAGCAGCGAATGGCGGACTGGCTGTTGCTGCAGAAGCGTCTAGGCATGTGTGTGTGTGCAGGCCATGCTGTAGAGAGTCAGGCAGGGCCTGGCTGCCTGCAAGCACATGCACACCATCAGTGCCACAGTGACTCACATTCACTTGGAACGTCAGCAATGCAAGCTGGTGTTGCAATGCTCAATCATGCTTAACAGCTGTGAGAGCTGCCATGCATGGGCCCAGCCTGGCAGATGAGGTTTATGGGTATTCAGCAATCAAAGCTGCACATACTGTAGCAGCTCGTCTTGCAATGCACCCCAATTGCTTTCTGTGGATGCAATGCTGTAATCAACAGGATGTAATCTGTACTCAAGTGTACTCAGCAGCATGCAGTCTCTGGGCAGTACGGTACATATGCAGCCATAAGACAGCATACAGATGTGTTGAATGTATTCAGGTCGGCATCACAGGCAACAGACTTGTAGCACCTGAAACATTGGAATGAGTGTTGGACGTGCACGTGCGACTATCTCAATCAAGAGAGTTGCTTTGCAAATGCACCATGACTATATTCCACATAATGTCAGCTGTTTGATGTGTTGTTAGTACATCACTACTACGTCCAAAGCATCTAACACCGTCATGGACAACGTCCTTGGCCCTGCACAGAAAGCCTGCATTTGACATGCGCTTTTGGACAGGCATTTGCATGCCTTTGTGATGATGTTCAGGATACACCACTGCAGATTGCTTATGACTGGCCCTTACATCGTAGTGGATTTGCTAGTTTGCTTTGGCTANGTAGAAAAGCAACAGCCTTTGAGACAATCGCAGTCTCAAATAAACGTCTCATCAACGTACACGCTTAAAGCGGTGTTGCGTCGGCCAACACACCAAANTTGACAACTTCATGCCCAGCAGCACACCATTTCCCTGTTGTGGCTGTATGCCCTTCTTGGTCAGCATTGGAAAACGCAACCTCTGTCAAACAAATGACATGACATCTGTGGTTGCCTCGCAGCCCATGAGGGTTACCTGAGACATGGTATGCAGCAACCGGCAGGGGGGTGTTGTCCCTGAGCAGGCGGATGATGTCCAGGTAGGGCATGCCGGGCTTGACCATCATGATGTCGGCACCCTCAGCCTCATCAAGCCGAGCCTCCCTCAGAGCTTCCCGGTAGTTGGCTGGGTCCTGCTGGTAGCTCTTCTTGTTGGGAGGTATGATACGCCCTTCTTGACCTGCCAGGTTGCAAAACCAGACTTGAGGAAGGCTGAAGCAAGCGACCAGCATTGCTTTTGCAGCACAGCACCNAGACTCTACCTCCTGCGGTGCCCAGGTCAATGAACATGAGCACTAGTGTGCTGGGGGTACCATGTTTTGTTGAGTCGTTTGCTCACATGTGTATCTAAAGCGGTGTGAGGTGTGTTGCCTGCCTGTTGTGAGNATCATGGATAACGTGAGCCTAGACCTCTTCCCGTCACGCCGTTGTTTGAGCTCAAGCTAAGCACTAACAGCGTTATGGTTCGCACAGGTCAAAAACAATGCAAGAGGCGCCATGGGCGGCAGCAGCCAAGCACAAGATTTTGAGAATAGCGGTCAAGGCAATCTCGGGCAGGGGTTCAACACCAACCAGGGTAATCTCGGTCAGGGATTCGATCAGGGCAACTTGGGCCGCGGTTTCGACAACTCCGGCAGCATGGGCGGTAAGCTNTCCAATGCCGCAAGTACCTTCAAGCACTGCACTCACACAGCCTCGTCAGGGATCTTCTGCTACAACAGCATCTGTAGCTCAGGCACAAGCTGCAGCAGGGCCTCAGCATGGTCCTGGTAAGCCTGTCAAGGCCAAGCTGACGGTAAGCAAGACTGATGGACAGAAGCATGACAAAAGCAAGACCAGTAAGCAGGGCAAGGTCAACAAGGTGCCTCAGCCTGTGCTGCCTCAGCCCACACTNGATGGCAACACCATCCCCACTCGTGGCTCAAACTCAGCAGGGGTCTCGGCCAGCAGCTTGCACATTGGAGTCAAGCGGCATTACAAAGAAGCAGGTGGGCCGAGACAAAGCTGTCTGAGGCTGCTGGGTCCATGCATGCTATGCATGCAACATACTGCCAGGGCTCAAAGTGATGCTGCCTGTAGTACATCATCAAACAAGTCCACATTGTGGACATTTTGGGCACAGCTNGAAGTACCTCCGACAAGACATTGTGGCACCAATTGGCTTACGTGATAATTCAGCTACGCACGACCTTTTGCTGGGACTGATGGTAGGCACACGTTCATCGTTATGTTCACCTGTTCCCAGAGGATTGCATTCTTGCATGTTGTTCTGTGCATGGACAAGACACATAGCAGCACTTGTATATTAAGCCTTGCAGGCCAGCAAAATGCCATTTTCTGCTCATTTTGCATGCCAGCACCTAGGCAGGATGGCTTTTGTGACTGAAAGGCATGTTGTGACCCAGGATATATTTGGAGAGATTACATGACCCCACACTAGCTGAGCAGTACTGTGACAATGTATACGCCGAAGAGAACAGGCAGCACCCAACAGCAATGTCTCAGCTCCCAGTGTCGCTGCAACTGCAGCTGCAGCACAGAGTTGCTGGCGGGGACACAACCAAAGGTCCGACGAATGGCAGCAAGATATACTTGATGCTAGCCCAGGTAGACCAGCTACACACTCTTTGTCCATATTGCTGCAGTGTCAATCTGTTGTTGGCAGACGCCTGCTGTCACACATGTGATGCAAAAGCTACAAGCAACATACCTGTAGAGGGTATTGCGGGCAGCACTGTTGCAGTTAGGCATAGCAAGCTCTGCTGCAACATGTAGACAAANTGCTGCAGGGTCCTTGCCAGATTTGCTGCTACACAGCTGCAAGAGCTCCTGCAGCTGCGGTTGNTGCAGAGCCCATTTCAAGACTCCATCAACCCAAGCGTTTCGTTAAGTCAAGTTTCGCACACCGATGTGCACAATGTAGAAATGCTGCTGTGCCGCAACAGGCCACTACATAGCACACAACAAGTAGCAGCTCCAATTACGACATATCACGGCGGGCCCAGAAGCAGTGGAGCATTTGCTGCTGCATCATTCTGATGTGTTGCATCCCTATGCCCATTCTGCTGAGCAGCAGCTGGCTGTGCGTCCTGGTAGGGCGGATTTGTGTCTTCTTGTACTGCTTTGCTTGGTTGAGTTGTGGAGGACAAGACATGCAGCAACTGCCTGCACAGTTCCAATTCTNACATCACACAAATCACGCTGAGTTTGTGATCACTGTCACTAGAATATCAGTAAGTCAGCAGAAAAGCAAGACACACGGAAGCAAAAAATAATGGTTGTACAAGGTCAAATACAAATAGGCGTTTCTAGCCATGTGTCTCATGCTACTGAACCAATGCCGACACCTTGGCACACACANGACTCTTGGGCTCAAGTAAGCAAGGGAACAATATACAGACTACGGTATTGATCAGAGAGCAAGCGCGCAGAGTCCTATGTTGCAAAGTCATCGTCACTTTCATCTAAAACATAGGCCTTCCTTGAATTTGAGGCTGCGGTGGCACTGGACCTTGGCTTTCTTGTCACTACCACCTCACAATCATCATCAGCAGCTTCAGATTCTGCACGTGTTGATGGACTTTTGCGCTTCTTTGTGATGCTGTCTCCATCAATGGGAAGACTGTGATCTGCTGTCCCCTTTGAGGCACCCAGCTTGGCTACCTGAGAGTTGTTCGTTACACAAGCTAGTGGCTGCCGAGGAGCGGGTGTGGAGTGACGTGCCATCTGCCCTTTGGGCTTGAGGGAGCTTTTTGCCATTACAGGGATGGTGTCTTTCACTGCTGCAGCACTACTTGCAGCTNCATGAAGCTGTTTGTAGGGGTCCATCCAGCATGCATTTGCTTGCCAGTGTCTCATTGGCACTTGAGCCAGCATTCAGGTCAGCGATGGCATGGTGTGTATTGAGCTATTTTTGTGCATACAGCAAAGTCAAGCCTGACAGGCTTGTGAGAGGCTTGGAACGTTCAAGCAGTTGCAGCCTCCATGCAGACTGCCATCAGTAGTTGTTGTGAAGCTTTCAAAGCTGCATCCAACGGTTCTGCTGCATGTGACATCCCCTTTGTCTGGCGTGTAGGATGTTCTGCGATTTTACCTCTTTGGAGTGGTCGTGCATCTGTTCATCCTGATCCCCTACTTCATCAAGGTCTCAGAACACCACCAGACGACAACAGATGTAGTGGTCAGAGTGCTGAGCTACCTGGTGTANAAGTGAATAGTGCCATGCTGCCACAGCATACCAAAAACATGTACGCCGTCAGGTGGCACAGCAAGCAACTAGGGTCTATTGAGGACAACACAAGTGTTATGCAAGGATCAGAAGTATCCTCCAGCTGCTGCTTGTTGTCCAGCTTCAGCATCTTCAGCTGGCATCAATGCAAGGAACTGCTTGAGCTTGCCCTGCAAGTCAGTCAAGCTGTGGCCATACTGGGAACATGACAGCATGCCATCATACCGATGCTTAGTTGCAGCCAGCACCATCATGTATGCCTTCATACATGGACCTCTGTGCATGCTGAGATGCAAGAGCTGTGAGGCGCAGCAGAGGGGTACTAGGCAAAGCTTATCCACCCACCTTACTAAGTGCAAGGCTGACAGGGACAAGGCAGCTGTGCAGGCTGACCATGACCAGAGCAAGTGTGACCGGGCAGCCCTCTTGACCAAGCTTGAGCATGCCAGCACGGCTCAGTCATGCAAGCAGGCAACCACCCGAACAGCTATTGCAGACTCCCACGGCACTGCTCCACAGCCTGCATCAGGGCCGCATGCANAGCTCTTCAACAGATGATGACTAATCAGAAGGAGCTGCAGGAGAAGCTGGTCAAGTCTGAAGCCAGCAACAAGGCTTTGATGGAGACAGTGGCAAGTCAGGAGCAGGCTTTGGCTGACTCAGCAAGCCAGGTAAGATATCATGTGATCAACCAGCTATTGCTTCAGCATTTTGCATGCATCTTACGCAANAGCTTGACTACATAGCCTCGCCACTGTGTGCTTTTCGCTTGTTCGGCCTGTTTTCAGCGATATATCTCTTTTGAAATCAGCAATAGCTGTGGTCAAGGCTTTGACAAGCTGTTGCGTATGTGTGCTTGATGGCTGCAGCGTGGCACACCTAGTGACTGCCTCCTCAGCCATTGCCTGCAACTCAGCGTTGGTTGCTGCTTTCTCGTCTGAGGCCTGGCTTCTTGGGTGCTAATTCTGGCTTTGTTGCGGCTACATCAGTAATGACTGTTGCCGACGAAGGACACAGATCCTTCTTGTCAGCCTCCTATCCTANCTGTAGTCACAGCAGCCATTACAGGAGGGTTGTCGAGCAAGGCGGCTGAAGATGACCAATCATGCAGCAGTGACCAGGGACAGTCAGGGTTGAAGAATACTGCTAGACGGACGCCTGGGCGTGCCACTACGGGAGTGCCACTGTCAGCTAGAGCTCAGCAGAAGTAGGTTCAGCAGTTGCCTGTGCTCTGACACAGTCGTTGCTCCTGCTGATTGCAGGTGTGTGGACAGCCCACACCCAGAGCACTTCACGCTACAACTGTACTTTTGACATTCTGCAGGCTTGAGGCGCTGCATGCAGTGGCAGACAGTGTACTGACACCCCGCTGGCAGACAGAACTAGACACACATCAGACCCATTGTAAGCCTGGCACCCCTCACCTGCAGATACAGGCTGCCCATGAAACCATGTTGGGTCCCCAGCATTGGGGGTCCAACTCTGAGCAGCCAGGGGTCCATGCTGCCTGTGATACAATCCCCGGAAGCCAACAGCAGCTGCAACAGCCATTGACATCCAGCCTGCAGTTTCAAGCAGCTCATGACACAGACTTCCAACAGCCACCTGCCGAGGACGCTCTGTGCAAGCCCGCGGGTTCAGACTTGCTGGCAGCACACACAGCTGTGACAGACANTGCTCCAGGTCACACAGGAAGTCCTCAGCACTGTAGTAAGCTGCATGTGATGCTAGCATGACCTGCATGCTATGCTCAAGCAGACGGCCTTTTGAACAAAGGCTTGTACAAAAATCCCCCTGAGACTGTCGTCATTCAAGTCAATACATCATCANTTCTCTATTTCAGCAGTGTCTACTGTATGTGCCAATCTAGATTTTGCCTTCCTCGACAAGGGCCTCAACACGAAGCAATACAAACCCAACTGCCAGACCCTGCAAGGTCAGCAGGAAAATTGTTTCTCAACTATGTCTTCACGTCTTTGCATTTGACACAGCAAGTTGAGTCACGTACAATCAAGGTGCACGCGAACAAGACCGCGGCTGTGCCGGATATCAAAGCTCCTTCGTCTGCAAGCTGGTAAAGCTCCGTGGCGCCAGCTTGCGTTGCTACGCTGGAAGATCGAGCTGGGGATTGCATAAGATTCTGTCGCAAANATACGTTCTTTTGTCCCCATTCATTATCCCTTTTTCCCTGGCCCCCAACCGCCAGGAAGAAGAATGACACTGCTTGACAACATATTTGAAAGCTCAAGTCAAAGTGAAAGCTGCCCACTGCAAATGCAAGATGCTCCAACTAGGCATGCCTTTCAAACGCTCAGGATTGGAACCCAAGCACATGTTGGACCGCTGAAAGGCAGCTGGACAGAACAACCACAGTGCAGACCAAAAACATACTCAGCAGGCACTGACAACAGAACAGGCGCATCCGAAGCACGTTTGCATGACAGCCCTGCACAGAGCATGTGCAAAGCAGCATGTGCAGAGCGGCCACAAATGCTTAGGTGTTTTCGCTAACCTGGAATTGGCTCAGTCGCATGACTCTCAGCCAGCCTGCTTCTGCGAGACNGCAACAGCAGATGTGCCATCTGTAAAGCAATCCCTTGCTGTTGCTCTGTACAAACATCTGTGGCTGACTTTGTGAGCAACCCCTTGCTGGTGGGTTCACTGAATACCTTCGAGTGCCTCCAAACTTGCACTGATTGTAGCATCAAGCAGTACCATGTTGCTGACTAGTGTGCTGCAGTTTATCTTATGCATGCCATTGCTCTGGGTATGAACATGTAGCAGCTTGAATGAGTGCAAACAGTGAGTTGCAGGACTAGTGTGACTGCGCAAGATATGCCAATACAAGCACTANGAGCTATGCAGACCTCAAACGAATCCTCAAGCTCACACCAGACAATGAGACAATATTGCGTATGATCAAATTCATTCATACCAACGATGCTTCACTGCTGAAAGATGACGGATTGAGCTGCACAAAGAGTGAATCTGCCTCAACTTGCTGATATACACGCATTCCTGCTGCCAAATCCTACTGCTGTGTTGCGATGCCCGTTACGATCATCTGCCCATCTTGCATAGTCTGATGCTACAGGTATGANCGAAGTGCATGTAAAGACCATCAATGTAAACAGTCTTGCCTTGATGTTGGCTGGTGTGTCAGGACAACGGGCAATCAGCTGCCTGTAACATGCTTGCTTGGTATCTGTATCACAGTCATGTCGTGTGTGGAAGCAGTGAGTGGCAGCATGCAAGGAAGTACAGCCCAATGTGGCTGTTGGGTGCTCCAGCTGAGTACTGTTGAACATGATGTTGGGCAATGATGCGTTGCAGTGCATTGGGCTGCAATCAAGGGGTACTTACTGAGGACATTCACTGCATGCTGTAATGAAGGAGCATCAAACATAGAGCACTCATTGCATGCTGAAGTTGAGGATGAGTGTGCAGGAAACACCTACTGCATGCTGTAGTTGAGGAGCCACCACACAAAAACCATTCACAGCATACTGACATGAGAAACACNTTGAAACTTCAGCAGAACTGTTGCTGCATGCGGGCATGAGGTGCCGCCCCCAACATCGGCTACGGACGCTAGTGTCAGGCTTGTTGTTGCTGGGAGCTCTGACNATGGATTTTTTTGGAAACAGCTGATCAGTGTTTGCCACCGCTGTAGGAAACTGCAGAAAGCAGATGTCCATTCCTTCAGTTTGATGGGAGATCACCAGCCTCAGATCCTACCTGCCGCAGAGGCNCCCCATCAAAGCACCTTTCTCTCTAGGTGTGCCACCATACATGCTGCCACGACATCCACGTCACAATGTCCACAGCACGCGCTGCAACAAAGGGTGGTGCTGCATTGGGTGCATTCAGTTGTCTGCTTCTAGCTATGTCTAGGGCTGATCTTATATGAGGGGCAGTGGCACCTTGTGCACAATGACATCTTCATGTACCAATGAGTGCAACAAAATCTCACTTGCTACACAGCATTGTTGTGAAGCAGCTTGGCAATATGCAAGACAACATACAGCTGGGACAAGTACCAATAACTCCAGCTAGGTTTTGTCAAAGACATGCACTGCCAGTGTTGCTCTGATTACTACTTGCATTTTCTTGTCATGTGAGCAACTGAGCAATGCGCAGCACTCAGCTCAGTCACAGTGGTGAAAGACTTAGCTGCACCTCTAGCTGCGCGCTCATGACTCATGCAGACAATCTGACACATGTATGTGATATACTCAGATCCCTCGGCTCCAGTGTCTGATGATGCCAAGAATACCCAGGAGCAAGAGAAGACAGCAACACCCCCACCCCAAGATGGGGGTCCTCAAGGAGATCAGGGTGGGTCAAAGGACCTGGAGGGGAGCCCTTCTCCACCCCCCAACCTGACAGCTGCCATTGAGAAAGAGACTGATAAGACTTCAGACCAACCTGCTACTGAAGCCCTCATAGAAGGTATACAAACACTTCCAGGTGCATGATACGTACTGTACGTTTTGCAGTACACACGCTTCAGGCATTCAAGGCAGCACAGCAACACACTCAATCTNCTGCCTGAAGACGCATTCGCGTACGGTTCTTGCATCATGGTCACATGCATCACGGGTTGATGTTTTTATGCAGTCACGTGCAGGCCTGAAATAACAATTTCGACAATCTTTCCTGGCCCATAGGCTCTTCTTAGTCTTCCCTTCGCTCTTGTGAGCAAGCTGGGGTCTACCCCAGGGTAGGTGTGACATTGTTGAAAGCACTTGAAGCATGCTAGTTGGGTGGCCAAAGCTGAGACCCTGTGCAAGTATACCTAAAGTATACTTTGCAGGGCCGTCTGCACAGCCTGCACCAGGAGTATCACTGGCAGTCACTAGCAGATTGTTGGTGTGCATGGAGCATATAGCCTTTATAGCCTAGTAGGGTGTCCACAACGGAGGCTACGTCAAGACCATGCACAGTGTGACAGCCTAGAGTTTTGCACCATATGGATGGCTTGCCAGGGTCATGTGTCTGGCATGCCTGAATACCAGCCCAACACCACCTTTGTANGCACTACCAGAAAACTTGTAAGGAAAAAGAGGAGAAGGAAAAGGAAAGCCAGGCAATCCAGGCTGGGACAGCTGGCAGGCATGACTGATGATGAGAANTCACGCTGCATCACACCATATTAGGGAAAAGCCTTGTCACCATTGCTTGTATGTCATGCAGCAGTGACAGTGAGCAAGGAGAGATCCCAGGCTTGTCCGACCTCATGGCTGCAGCTTTGAAGGTGGTTTCAGCGCCAGATGCCTTCACACAGACTGAGAAGCCCTTCCAGCCACCCCTTTTGCCCAACTTCAGTTTCAACAAGCAAGGCGGTCTAGTTAAGACCATGTCACGCAAGCATAGCATCTTCAGACAGTCTTCAGAGACTTCAGCTGCTGCAACACTGAGGCAGCTGTCCAACGCAAGCCAGGAGTCTGGTTGTGGTGCAGCTGCTTTGTCTCACACCGTGTCACGTAAGCATAGCAGCTCAAGTCAGTTGTCGGGCGCTGGTGTTACAGCCATGCAGTTGCAGAGCAGAGCAAGAGTGTACCCTGGCAGCAAGCATTTGGCACCCATACCTGAAGACATGTCTGTGGCGGGTTCAACCCCACGGGAACAGGTACAGCAGATCACCAGCTTTGGGGTTGGATGCTGAGATGGTCATGTGTGTGCAACATGCCTTGCTGCAGTCACTCTTGACTGTGCTCTGTAAAGTGTGTACTGGGTATGCCAGTTGAGTTGCTTTGCATGCAATCCAACGCATAGTGCAACTGACAGAGCCATTGCATCGATTGCAAATGGCATACAATTCTGGCTGGGGTTTGACATTTCAGATGCACTTCAACTGGGTTGTCAGTGTATGCAATGATGGCCTTGAAAGCTTTGCTTGAGCTCGGGCAATGGTCCCACTGCAACAGCAAGGTGACATTTGCAGTTGCAGGTGAGTGCAGCAGGTGTAGTGCAAGACAGCACTACCAGAAAACTTGTAAGGAAAAAGAGGAGAAGGAAAAGGAAAGCCAGGCAATCCAGGCTGGGACAGCTGGCAGGCATGACTGATGATGAGAAGTCGGCTTGGCTCATCAAGAACTGCAAGGTGGGTTCACAAACCCCACTCACCAATACTTGCTACCTGTGACAGTGACTCAAAGCAGGTGCAACCTCTCACATTGCAAGTCATAAGGAGGTAATCACAAGACAAAGCCAGGGCTTCATCAATGGCAGTGCTTGTTATACCTTCTTGCCAGCGCTATTGATCAAGTGTGTTTAAGAGTTATTAGCAGTGCCAGGTGTGAGACATATTTGAAGACTTAGGTCACTGCTTTGTGTAAGTTGCAGCACGCCATGGAATAACCCTGACTCAGAAAAGATAGCATGCAGTGAGACATGAGGCACCTACACTCACAAGGTATGCTGATGAAATGATGTGGCATGCTGTACTCCAAGTAACAACAGCAAATACAACTGTATAGCTGTTTTCATATTATATTGTCATACAAGTAGACGGCAAGCACTCACAACAGCGTAACACAGCCAGTGCTGCAAGGAAGGAGTGTGCTGTACTGTTGCTCTGCTGCTTACAGTGGAGCTGAACACACGGTATACTTCGCTATATTTGCTTGAGAACAGTTGCACTCTCGGATTTCAGCTGTTTTACATGTTGTATGCTGTGTCACAGGCGCCACGCTGAGCTGATTGTTGCAGTTGGGGCATCTTAGCTGTCAGCACCAATGCTAGGCAGCGCTTACTGAGCAATGCTCACCACCGTCATCCACTTGCATGCTGTGGTGCAGGCACATGACGTTGTGCTGGGCTTGTTGGAGTTCAGAGCTGTCAGCAATGACCCAAAGCTAGCCGGGACTGGACTGGTGGCCAAGCAGATGCGCAAAGCTGCAGACACACCAAGTAGCCCTATTCAGCATGTCAAGCCACCTCAGATATTTCAGCCAGGGTCCTGATGCTGTCACTGCTGTACTCTGGTAGCTGTGCATGAGTCTGTGTGCATGAGTCTGTGTGCATGAGTCTGTGTGCATGAGTCTTCTGGACATTTTGAGGGCATTGCATTTGGCGCATGAGCATGTGTTTACTGATGTCAAAGGCCAAGGCTCGTTTGGCCTCTGCATATGTACATGCTGTATTGGCCTGCATTGGAGTATTAGGTCGCAGGGGGTATTGTTGAGTCTGTACATGGGCTCCCTAAGCTTAGACCCACCTGGCTCCAGTGGAGTGCAGCACATACCAGAAACTGACAAGCAAGAGTGTATGCTGTCATTTCACGATGAACATATTGCTATGTGGTGCCTGGTGAGTCTTCATTTATTCACTTAACCATGAAAGGTGAATAGGGAGGGGAATATCTGTCCTCGCCAATGCGTCTATGGCACTCGCCCTGTCAGCGCACACCCTTAGGGTGCAACTTAGTGTCTAGCCTGTGAGTACATGTTGGCGCTCAGAACTAGGATAGGACACGCTTAGTAGGTACCTAGCATCGGCTGGCGCACCTGTAAATTATTATTGTTATTATGAAAGGTGAAAAGCAACCTGACAAGGTTACAACCTTATAAACCTTAATCAAGAGCTTGCGATTCTGATGCATGGCTAGCCTGGGGATACTATGTCACAATGCGTGCTTGTTGGTAGCTGCGTTGTTGCAATTCGAAACGAAGGTTGGCCAACACTGGGCATGTGCTGGCCATGATGGCGGCAACCTAACGTTTGAGACATGGAGTGCCGGTTCAATGACTGAATAGACGTATTTAGATTTCAGGCAAGCGTTAGGGCACGCACCGTCAGGTCAGGCAGGCAGGCAGCACTTGACAACGGGAGTTGAGCTTCAGTGCGCGATGCCGAGATGACGCTGCCGGGAATGCCCGTCGTGCCTTCCTCTCACACAGCACAAGCATCAGCTGCAGCGACACTGGGTTCTGCCGGTGCACTCGGAGGCTGGTACAGTAGTGGTCACACCAGCCAGTGCAAGCTCATGAAGAAACACGTCGAGCTTGCTCGCAAGAGCTGCAGAATGTTCCAGCATGCGACGCTGTGCGAAAGCTCAAGGCCGTCCCTGCATGGCCTTGCATCACATGCTTGGTCTCGCCGGCCTAGCGATCTGGAAGCCAGTCACCGCAGGTCTTTGCACAACCAGCACACCAGCGGCGGCAGCGAACAGCTGCAGTTCACAGCTGCTCACAGAAGGCGAGAGGATGAAGAGCGTGCTCGTAGCAAGCAGGGTCCAGTTGGCTATCAGCAACGGTACAGGTCATCCTCGACAGGTTTGCAGGCTGCAAACAACAGAGCACCCTCGGCGTCTCTGCACGCTCCCAACAACCCTGCAGAAGCACTCAGAAGGTCGCAACCGATCAATCCTGCCCATTCAAGTCATCATTATGCATCACCAGCCAGAAACATTGCACCTAGGAGCCAGACCGCAAGGCTGCCTTTGACACAGCACAATCAGCAGGGCCCAAGCACTGTTACGCATACAGCCTTCACAGAAGCAAGACCATCTGAGCAGGAGGTCAACTTCCAGCAGCCTGCAACTGATGTGGATGAAGAGTTACGCCACACAAGCCAGCAGCTTGCCCAGCTGGTGAGCGGTCAGCATCCACTTTTCCACATCTGTGTCCTGAGTTAACCCAGTAGTCTGCTGTGCGATGTGAACATTCTGCAGTAGGGCTGCTCACCACATTTTGGTGAAGATACATTGCTGCATATGTGGCATGGCTGTTGGACCTGTCCCACAATGTATGCACATATAGCCCCAGTCCTTATGCGCAAAGCAGTGATGTTTGTACTGGCAAGTCATGTTCAAATCAAAATGACGCTGCCTGTCCTACCATGCATGTTGGCAATTGCTTTTGCTGCTAATGTAATATTTGTAAACAATGCTGCAAGTAACTCCACACATAAGCACGCCTCAGTTTGCAGTGCATTGCGCCTTGTGCTGCACATCGGTTCAACTGGCATCCCACCAATGCAGGACATTGCCAATCACAAGGAAGCTGACAAGAGTGCAGCCACAGATGCAGCCACAACACAGGAAGTCGCAGTTGACATCTGTGTGGTTGACACACCAGCTGAGGCCAGACGGGTTGTGCAGCTCATCAAGACAAAGTATCAAGACATGTTCTTTGCTTGTGATACTGAGGTGAGTCTTTCTGTTTGTGGCTTTCTTGCAGAGTGTCAAATCACTCCATCATGAGTGGCCAATGAGGAGCTAAGCATATTGCTCTTGCCTGTCAAATTGTCTCACTAGCCCCATGGTACGGTTGATTTGCAACATGGAACATGGCATACAATCTGTACTGCTGCGAAGTACACGTAGGGTTGGAGTCACACTGTGAAGCGGCTTATGCACCCACAATGCTCTTCAAAGCATCCACTGCACTAGCATTGCTGACAGTGAGCATTTCTGCCATGTCAATGTATTACTGTAATCGTGTTGCCCAACTCTTGGCAAAAGAGCTAAGAGTTTGTTTGGTTCAATTGTCAGCTGGGCTGATGCAACACCGTGGTCCTGTCCACGACAGCGTCCTGACTACAAGCCAGGATCAATGTTGTCTGTTGCGCATAACAAAGACTGCAAGCAGCCCTGCAATGAGCAGCCCTGCTGTCTCTGGCAACGTCACATCACTTGACACAGTCTGGCCCATGATCTCGTGTTGAGAAATCACAACAACAGTCATATATACATATCTGCGACTACACAGGTCAAGGACATTGATCTGAGCAAGGAGTCACCATGTGGGCATGGGGTGGTCACATGTTTCTCACTATATGGCGGGAGCACTGGTGGCGAAGTCTGCAATTTCGCTGCTGATGCTGATGGCCCCAAGCAGGACCAGCTGTGGGTTGACACACTGCTGGAAGGCAATGAGGCAAGTGGTACATGTTCTGATGCAAATTGGATCTTCAGGTCTTGCTGGAATGATACACATGGACCCAGATTTTACTTGATCAAGCTGACGGCGACCGACTCCCGCTTATGACGTGCACAGCATGTCAGCTTCTACTGTTTGTATCATTCTAACTGCATGCAGCTCGCATTTTGCTAGAGGCAACACCTACGCAAAGTACAGTTTTGTCATGCATTGATGCAGGGTTTGTTGCACACTGTGTGTAAAGGACTGAGCGTACCATATGTTGGTCATGTTTTCATCATCCAGGTCAAGTTTGTGACGCAGCTTCGCCGTGCAGCACTCATATCCATGCTCCAGTCTTCTCATCTCATGTTGTCTCATGCTTGTGCGTCATAACCACATTGCACTGTGCCCTTGATGAACATGAATGCTATCTGGACATGGCAACAGAACACTCTGCTCATTTGCTGAGCAGCTGAGTCACAACTTGCCACATCGCACATGCCATGTTGAAGAAGGCTCCAGGCAAAGCAGCCATTGCAAGACTCAGTCGCAATTGCAGGCTGCCAGCAAAGAGATGTTTGCCATTTTCAAGGAGTTCTTTGAGGATGACAGCATCAAGAAGATCTGGCACAACTACAGCTTTGATAGGCATGTGCTGGGCAACCATGGCATCAACTGCCAGGGCTTCCGGGCGGACACCATGCACATGGCCCGCCTGTGGGACTCTTCCCGCCAGGGCAAGGGGTACAGCCTGGAGAGCCTCACCGGGTAAGGCCACATGGCAAACCGCTTACCTCTGCTTGCTGTTGTCGTGCATTGGCTGCATCACCAGTGTAAAAGGGGCTAGCTCATGAGTGGCAATGGTCCCAGTGTACCCAGGTCTGAGCTTGGAGCTGGACAATGCTGCACTGCGTCCGCAGTGTGTTGAACAGCTCATATACTGGCTGGGTAGCTGCAAACCGATAAAGCTTGTGCAGGGACAAGAAGCTGATGGCTGATTATGCATCAAGCATGCGCTCCAAGACTGGCATGAAGACGCTCTTTGGTCGCAAGAACATCAAAAAGGATAACACCGAGGGCAAGGTCAGCTTTCTCCGCCTTGCACTTGACATTGTGTCAACAGAATGATTGGGTTTTGCTTGCACAGCTCAGCGTCATGACAGAGGCTTATGTTGGGCATGTGCGAAACCGACGACACACAATGTAGACATACAGCTAAATGTTAACATCTCTTGAAACCTATTGAGCGCCTGGTTGCAACAACATCCATGTGCGACAATTATGACTGAGCAAAGCAAGTGTCAGCTGCAACATCAGACCTCACGCTCAAAAGACTGATGCAGTTGACCATCCTGCCACCTGTTGAGGAGTTGCAGACGGACCCAGAGACACGTGCTAAGTGGATTGACTACTCTGCATATGATGCAAAGGCTACCTGGCAGCTGGCACAAGCCCTCAGAAAGGCTCTCATGGTGAGCTGTAAGCTGCAATGGCTGTGCGCAGCTTGCTGGACATTGCTGTCTGCAATGTCACGTGCATGTGCATGTGTGTACACAGCCTATCACCTTCAGCAGTGCTCAGACTCATGCTTGCTCACTTTGTCCAGACAGGTCTGCTTACATTGTGTATTCAATTCCAAAATAGCTTACAGTGTCACATCACACTATGTGCCTGGCTATGGCTGCAGCATGTAGCATTCTTATGCTCTTCCAGCCGTACTTCCAAACACATGCTTGTAACATGCAACAAGCTGATGCTGCAACCACCCCAGGTGCATAGTCCACCCCATGAAGCGTGTCTAGCCAGTTTCAACACTGTTTGGTCTGCTGCAGCAAGAGCCATGCAACATGGATGACAGAGTACAGCAGGCATCAAACATGAGAGGCAAGAGTATGATGGACACCTACAACAAATACTGGCACCCCTTTGGCCTGCTGCTGACGGATATGGAGAAGGAGGGCATGTCTGTCAACAGGTCTGCCAAACTCTCTCTCTTCACTTTTTTGCTGTGTAGTCCATTTGGGACAGCAGCTGCATTCCGACTTGCGATTGCACATAAATGTGCTTTGCAATCATCTTATAATGCACCAGGTTGAACGCTTGTATGGGATGTCAGTAACGAATTAAAGCTTTGTCAGTCCTCCGTGTCAATCACTCAATTTGACTCTAGTTCTGCATGTTGAGCACTGAGACGACTGCACCCATGTTATGGTGACTTCCTGATGGCAGTTGGCTCAGAGCTCGACACGCAGCATTGAGTTTGAATTGAATTGTTGACACAGAAGACATGCCGGGCGCTGATCCCTCTCTACCGGCATCTGCTGCGACAGTCCCTTGACAGGGCTGTAGAGCACTGAATACATGTGCATGTGTGATCATATGTGTAACGTGCATGTGCAATACTTCTTCTTCTACTACTACTACTACTGTGTGTAACGTGCATGTGTGATGGTATGTGTAATGTGCGTTTGCGATACTTACTTACACGTTTATAGTCCTTGGGGCCAACAGGGGGCCAATAGACTTTCAGTGTCAAGAAAAATTGTCTCAGTGATGTCTATACAAAAAACATATGCTAAGTTCATGCAGGTTGAATAGACATATTGTGCATGGAAAGCGTGTAGGGCACAATCCTTAAATGTCAAACTTGACACTACTCTTGATCGTGATGCATACAAAAATGGTAATATGTAGCATGCTTGAAAGTGTAAGCAACAGCGTAGGTGCACATACTGAAATACAGATTGCACCAAAAGGTATCACAGCAGAAGTAGTCTTTGGGAGCCTTGAGTGCCTGTCCTAGTCTGCAGTCTCTCGTTTTGTCTGCATGGCGGTGTTTTAGTACTGACCCTCAGTAGAAGACCTCGAGGTCTACCGAGGGTCAGTACTCAAATACCGCCATGCAGACAAAACGAGAATCTGCAGACTAGGACAGGCACTCAAGGCTCCCAAAGACTACTTCTGCTGTGATACCTTTTGGTGCAATCTGTATTTCAGTATGTGCACCTACGCTGTTGCTTACACTTTCAAGCATGCTACATATTACCATTTTTGTATGCATCACGATCAAGAGTAGTGTCAAGTTTGACATTTAAGGATTGTGCCCTACACGCTTTCCATGCACAATATGTCTATTCAACCTGCATGAACTTAGCATATGTTTTTTGTATAGACATCACTGAGA
This sequence comes from Trebouxia gelatinosa, assembly GCA_000818905.1. Classification (NCBI taxonomy): domain Eukaryota; kingdom Viridiplantae; phylum Chlorophyta; class Trebouxiophyceae; order Trebouxiales; family Trebouxiaceae; genus Trebouxia; species Trebouxia gelatinosa. The sequence continues at coordinate 914,758 of KN805357.1, forward strand.
CAATTTTTCTTGACACTGAAAGTCTATTGGCCCCCTGTTGGCCCCAAGGACTATAAACGTGTAAGTAAGCAAGTAAGTCAGTAAGCAAGTAAGTAACATGCACATGACACATAGTAGTAGAAGAAGAAGAGGGAGGTATGTGTCATCTTCTACTACGTGTCATGTGCATGTGTCATCTTCTACTGTGTGTCATGTGCATGTGTCATCTTCTACTATGTGTCATGTGCATGTGTCATGTGATGTGTAATGTGCATCAGATGACATGGCTTGGCTGGTGTCTGTATGTATCTTGGGCGCATGCAGACAGTAACATGTGCATGTCTGCCTGTTTTGACACACCATGGCCGACAGCAGAACGATGTCACAACTAAGTCAGTGCAGACTGCACAAACAGCCATGACCTTGTAGCGCAGAAGTAACATGCCGCAATCTGCTGGTTCAGCTGATCGAGCTGATCATAGGATGCACCATTGCATGTGCAAGCATCCAGCTGATGTTGCATGACTCGAGCTTGAGTAGCAGGAGCAACAGACAAACTGGTAGTGCTGCTGACTGCCCAGCTCAACTGCATGCCTGGGGTTGGCGTGCATGTCAGCGGCCAAACGTGCAAGTCATCATCAGCTGCAGCCCACCACGACGCTTGTGTAGGAAGATGCTGGCAGATGCTGAGGTCAAGGCAAACAAGGATCAGGCTGAAGCCATGGAAAGGTTCCGTAGCTGGGCTACACAGAGAGTGCCAGGGGCGCAGTACATGAACGTGGGTAGTGGGGCGCAGATCAGGCAGCTGCTGTTTGCCGGAGTGCAGAACCAGAAGCCTGAAAAGGGAGTGCTTGAACATGAGAAGGTGTTCAAGGTCAGCTGATGACACATGTCTTGTTGTTGAAAGCCACCACAAACAACAAGTGAACAATTAACGAACCTCAAACCTGTCTGTGGTACCAGCTCAGCATCTAATAACAAGCTTGCAGCTTCCATTGGCGCCATTGGCACATTCTCATCCTCCACCAACGTATTGTTCAATGGAAGCCACCTGACTTGTAGGCACCAATCCCATATCTTCAAACCTGCATATTCTGCGGGCACATTTAGAGTGGCTCTTGACGTTGACCCTTGTGTGACTGATTTGTAGGCGCCAAACACTGAGGGCTGGATTGACCCTGCCAGCAAATCAAAGAAGCCCAAGAAGCATGTTGACTTCACTCTGCACAGCCTTTGGGGCAATGGCGCAGCCCCTCTCATTCAGCCAGAAGTCTTCACTGCTTCAGGTCTGGTGCCACCTTGTGTTTGCTGCAGAGAAGATTTGTCATGAAGATGGGCACAGCANTGCCTGTGCTACAGGTGACTTGGGGTTGATCATGGACAAGACCATCAAGCTGGAGTGGCACCGAGCCAACAACATCCGCACCCGCTGCTTGCGCATCACCTCAAAGGTGCCCTTCCTGCCTTCACCTGCCCTTGCCTGCCCTGCCCNGTAGTGTAAAGCTTGACTGTCAGGCTAGTGCGTCATGGTTTGCTGGACATCTGTCTGTGTGCCTCATGACTGCATTGGCGTAACAGCACCTCCTGACAAGCAGCTCTCAAGCATGTTGGCAATGCAAAGACCCCTGCCTGCATGCTGTCAGCACACACCAANGAGAACATGATGCTATGACAGTGCTGAAGCCAGTGATGGGAGACATTGGCGCTCTGGTCGGTTTGAAGTCGTGTAGTTGACTGGGCGCAGCTCCAGGCGGCTGACTCAGGAGTATGACAGTCTCTACCAGCCATGGCTGCCAACCGATCGCAAATTGCTGATTTTGCATTGCATGGCATCACCATTTGCCAANCTAGTTTAGTGGAGGCCAGGTGCAAATTGAGATTTTGATAAGGTTTCAGATGTAGGGCTCATGATTAGATTTCATAGTCAGCACCCAATACATTGCAGTAGCTGTCTCTTANCAGAGCTCTGTCCATCACTGCTGAGTTCCTGGAACACGCATAGTGACGATGAAGAAAAAAGACCCGGTTATGAGCCAGACGACGTGGATTATGAAGACGAGCTGGATGATAAACCTGGTATGCATGTGTTGAGGACCCTTTCAGCAGTGTGATATGCATGCACCCACATATACATGCATGTACATACTAAGAAGACACAGTGAGAAGGTGCAGCAAGACAGTCAGCGGGAGCATGACTGCATGAGTACAGCTGCATGCGCATGTGAACTATAAAATGCACAGCATGGTAACTATTTCTTGCATAATGCATACATGGCATGGCAACATTTGATCACTAGTCATTGGCAAGCTGAAGTTTGGCCCAGCAATATGCTGTGAGATGCAAATCAAAAGNGCACATGACCACCGCAGGCAACAATATTTCCCTTAGGGTGCTGCTGCGCTGTGCAAGCAAATGCAGCCGAGGTTCAAGGGTATGATGTGCTGTTGATAGGCATTGAGCAGGCACATGCACGGTGGCACAAGCATGCCAGCAAGATTTGACAGTGTGTGCTTATCACTGTGTGTGCATACAAAATCTGTGAGTTGACTTGCAACAGCCAGCATACCCAAGTTGCAATGGTCCTGCTGCCAATTGTCAGTAATGCATTTGCTGCAGCATAAGCTTTTNCACTAGTGTATTGCAAGCTATGCATTGATTTCTTGATGCATGCTCCTCACTTATGTTGGCTGTCAGCAACACTATAGCTTTCAGCTGGATGGAGTTGACATTGTGGCTCCTGACACTCATTCATCACAACAGCAATGAGCGTGGGCATGGACCTGCAGAGCTCGCTTAGTAAACAGCACTTCAGCAATAAGGTGTGCAATTTGCCGAGTACCGATTAGTTATTGCAAGTTTTTCGACCATTCAAAGAATCAGCTTTGTTTCTCCATTGCTCAAGTCAGGGTCCCAGTAGGGGNGCAGTGGTGGTGAAGTTGCACTGCTTTGCCACCCTTGCACGCCTGCAGCAGCGCATCACAAGTGGTGAAGNCCCAGTAGGGGAGAATCAGGGGTAGTAGTAGGGCCCCAATTGCAAAACACTGGCAACGCAACAGCAGCATCAGAAACGTGTACCAAAAGCAGTAAGCAGAGATCAACCGAGTCAAATAGGAACCTGCTCTACACCTGGTCCACCTAGAAAATATATAGATACATACATGTACATTGTACAAAAAGCTAACCTACCTGCCATACTCAAGTTACCTGCTAGGTGCCTTGCTGAAAATGCTATTGATAGTTTGTTGCCCAACCTTGGCTGCCTTGCCAGTGGGTAACAAAGATTGATTGGGGTTTGTTCGTTTACTGCCTGCTGCATGTACAGGCTGTCTCTTNACTGCCACCACGTCCAGCTCTGTACATGCATGTGTGCATGCAATGACATCTAGAACAAGCAATACATATCTGATATGCACAATGTTGCATGTTAGTTGTGCAAACTGGGATCAGGCAAGCTGGTGACTGCATGGCTGAGAGTGTTGACCAAAGGGCAGTGCAGGCCATAGCCTGAATCTGGTGCAATGCACTTTTCTGACCTGAGGTGTTTCATGATGGCTAGGATTGCTTCTCATGCTCTTTCGCTTCTTGCCTGCAGACACCAGATTGAATCTTGCATGCTTAAGCAATATAACAGGGTAGCAAGTTGACATGTGTACACAGCAAAAGCCCACAACAGAAGCGGCTGCACCCTGAGTGAGATGGTCTCAGCCCACTCTTGCTACTTTGGCTGCAAAAACAATCTCCTGGAGGAAAACTGTTATGCTACACGTATGCAGTCATACAATCTGCAAAAGCTTCCAGTGTGGCAGGTCTGAGTTTTCTTGTAGACGATGCTGTCTCGTGAAATAACCATACAAACGTAGCATGCACAAGCACCATACACTGTATTGCTCATGGGTCAGGCATGAAGTCCTACACGCACCTGAAAGACTCTGAGCCTGCTGTGCTACTGCGGAATGAGGCTGGACAGGGTGTGGCTCAGCATGCCTTGCAGTAGCAGCAGGATCCTCCACTGCATACCTCTCAGGTGCCTTACGCACCCTCTTGGCATGCGCAGGGTACATCTTCATCAAGTTTGGAGGGTGCTGATCTGCCCGCCTGAGCATCTCAGTCAAGCTGGGTCAGGGGTTGCATGTCATGCCAATTCCCAGTTTGCATGGATGCATAACCCTCGTAAGTCATGTGGGCAATCCACGCATATGCTTCACGCATCCTTGACATGGTCATCACAACTCATTCAATTCTTCGAGCCAAGAGCTGGGCATGCAGCAGTGTGCTTGTGAGCTGATGTGTGCACAGCCAGAACTCTTGGGTTTGGCATCACTGCTTGACAATCCTAAGAAAACTAGTGCCCCAAAAGTAGCTGACGTTTGTGCAAGCACTGTCTAATGACAAGAAGGCAAAGCTGATGTCAGTGCTTCACAGCCAGGCATGTAGCAATGTGTAACTCGGTGCAAAGCAGCACTGGGAACTCTAAAGAGAAGGGGACAACACACTTGTCCCATGCCCATGTTTGCAGCTCTTTGGGCATCTGAGAAGGCATCTCAAAAGCTGGCACAGCCTCTTCTGCCACTCTGCTATCAGCACTGCCAGGAAGTTTTGCGACATCAGCCCCAAAGTCACGGTCTATGATACTCTCGTCCGCTTCAGTCTCAGCATGAGTGCTGCTGCATGTTTTATCATCAGCTGGAGTCCACAGGCTTGGCCTCACATTGCTTGCGCCTCCTGTCTGCTGCTTGGTGATTGGGCTCATGCTGCCCTCAACAGCTGGGCCAGGCAGCTTGGCCTTGTTCCGCCCTTTATCAGAGCTGCTGCGATGTCTTTTGCTGGCTGAGGCATGCTTGCTAGCGGGCTTGTGTAGGTCGCTGACACTACGCAGAGAAGCGCTGTTCATTGTGTTTGCTGAGGGGCCAGAGGCTCTCGCTGGGCTGTTGGGGCCACTAGCAAAGTCAGATTCATGATCTGACGCCCGCTGCTGTGACGGAATGGAGCCAGACCTTCTTTTCATGAGAGGCCTTTCTGAGTCACTGCTGCTACTGCTGCCATCCAGCGCAATCACCTGAGCTTGAACAGCAATATGACCTTCACCATGCTGGGAGTCCACAGTGTCTTGTTGAGCTGTGGATTTTAATGGGCCCTGCTCGCTGTCTGAGCCTGCATGACTGAGCCCATGGTGGCGTTCTGGTTGTCCTGCAGCTGCATCGTCTATAAACCGCCTGGCTGATCTCTGCCTGTGCACATGGTCTGACTTGGTCCTTGAGTGGATTTGCGCAGAGGTCCCAGCATCGTTGGGTTGTCTGGGTTCAACTGAGTCTTTGGCATTTCCTGAGCCACCTGCACAGCCAAGCACAGAGTATCAATGGCATCTACAAGCTGAATTGACAGAAGTCGACAGCAGCAGNTGTATTGCAGCAATTGCTAGCTTCGATTCCTGGTATCAGGACTGTATTTTCATATGTGCTCATTGCTGTTAGCCATGTACAGCACACCATTGTCATAGTGACCCCCACCGCACCAACCTCATGACATGGCACCTGCATTTAGGGCACCACTATCTATCTTTGACTGCCGTTCATAATAATAACAATTTACACGCTTGCCAGCCGGTGCTAGGTGCGTGTAGCAGCAATCAGGTCCCTCCACCCTACCCTACTTTGGCATTGTCTGTAGCATCTGTTCTCCCTAACAGATATCAAAGCAGCACGAGCAAGACTGCCGTTCATACTTGTTATTAAGAGTGTAATGTAGACATCACAGTGCAGGGAATGTAATTGTTGTACACTGGTAGTGTGGTGACAGCACCAAACTGACACTGTCTGTAGTCAATGTCAGGCTGACAGCTTGGCAAGCTGTATGTCTTATTCACGTAGGGCAGCTGACACAGCTCAGCTGCACCTGTATACACTGCACAGCAAATGTCAATGTGCTGTTGTACAATGTCTGAGTCAGCATGCTGAGGGTGCTGTGCTCTTTTGTTGCTGAAGTTGCGTTACTTTTGTTGTTCAGCAAGAAACTTAGGATGCCTTGCTGCGTTCTAATATGCTTCACACGATGTTTACAGATTCTGGAGGATAGTTTCCGCTAAGGTGGTGTATCTGATGTAGGTGTATCTGATGTAGGCAATGCTGCAGGTGCAGCACAGCAGGTGCAAGAGCATGACTACATTGACCTGCTAGAACCATTCAGGAGTAACAGGCATTCAGGCTGTCTCTTATACACATNATATGGAAAGCATGATGTGGTTATGCAATGAACAGCCCAAGTAGCAATCCACTTAAATGGTACTGCCCACAATTGCTTTCTGCTAAGTTAGCTAAGCGGGGCTGCTTTACAAATTGCTTTGTGGGCAATCTACCTCGTTTAAATCAGGGTAAGTTGCCATGCATACTGGCAGGTACTGAATTGCACATTCTGTGAGGTTTGGAGCCAAATGCGCGCAGTTGAGTAACTTAGTCGTGATCAGTGGCTACAAGTGGCTGTTGCCAAGCGCAGGGCATATTGAAGAGCCACTGTTGACATGATGGCATGCCATTGATGAGACTGCGTGATGGCAACAGTGTGCTCTCATGCTTCTGTCACAACCTCATACATACGCCACAATACTTGTTATCACTACAATGCAGTGGGCAGACAGGGATTGCCCTGCATATGTTGCCACTGCATATGTTGCTTGCCATGCTGTTGCACACCTGCATACTGTTTANTCACTGCTGGCCTGCAGGCTCTGGAAGCCTGCCAGCGCCCCCACTGCACCTGCAACAATATTGGGATCAGTCTTGCAATGATGACATTGGTAATACATGGCCCAAGGTGTCAGCCTGCAGGTTCTGCAAGNTGTCTGACACAGTTTGACCGCACTTTTGCACTACCACATCACATTCACTGCTGCGTGCCGCGTCGGCCATCAAAACGCAGCAATCCTTGCAACTAGCATCAGTGCTTGCGTGTGGGGCTGTCCAGGGTGGGGGAAGCTTACAGCAAGGCCTGCAGGGTCCAAGGTGTCTGCCAGAGCCTGGATGCTGGCCAGGTCATCTGCCAGCCTGAAGAGGCCATACATGTTGAAGGCAGGCACTGCATCATCTGCCAGCAGGCTCACCAGCCAGGTATTGATGAAAGCAAACAAGGCCTGCGCCACTCTGTTGTGGCTGTCCTGAGGCATCAGGCGCTTTTGCATTGCCAGTGTGTCCTGTAACAGGCAAAGCACGTTTCACTGTAGATACTGCCTTGCCAGATGGTTGGTGATCAGGCACACACCTCTCAGCGTTGACGCTGTGTAAATTCTGTGTAGTCAAGACTGTTGTGTCACCAGAGGATTTTCAGGAAGTTTTGTGTTCAAAGCCATACAATGGTGAAACATGACCATTAATGAGTGCACTACTGATGCAGCCTGATTGAGGAGCATTGCAGCTGTTGTCTGTGCACATCGTTGTAGAGGCTTGTGCATGACTAGGTCACACTTGTGTGGCAGGTGCAGCTGCATCCTGCACCGCAGCTTGTGCATCAGAAGCTTGTGATGAGTGTATGCACTACACAGTGTGCTTCACTCACAGATCAGATGCATGATTGTCCTGGGGTGGAGGGCTGCCATTTTTTTCAGCATGTCACATGAGCTATGTGCACTTCATGAAGAACTGAACCCAACATGGGACCACAGCATTCCAGTTCTGAACAAGCAGCAACATACGGGGTTGTTGCATAGTACATAGGCGACAGCACCTTGATGAGCGGAGTGGGATATGAACAGTCTGATCGCGCAGTGACAAGCCGTGATGCGGGCGGCTTGTAACTTTTGGTGATGTCGTCACAGCTTTTTGTTTGGCGTGGCAAGCACAGGAGTCATGACCAGAAGTGTACCTTCAGAAAGGGTAGCAAGTCCTGGATGTATGCAGAGTGGCCCAGGGCGGTGCGAGGGGGCTGGTCTGGCAGCCAGTTGAGGTGCTTGGCAGGCTCCAGCACGCCAGCTGTGCGCTCTGCCAGCAGCTGCAGCAGGCGGGCTTCACTGCTGGCCTGCAGGCTCTGGAAGCCTGCCAGCGCCCCCACTGCACCTGNAAATCCTCACTGTCAACTCGATTGTCTGCTCCTCTCGGTCATGCTGCTTGACTAGAACAGGAATGGCTTTCCAGTACAACGTGGAAGCCGTCTGCACATCAAAACTTTCCCACGACCTGGTGTTGTTATCGATCACCAGTGGCATTCTGCTCGAGCCTGAGCTGCGCAATCGACAGAAGAGCACGAACAGTCAAGCGTTGACACCTTCCAGAATGCTACAGACGCTAAACCTATACGCGCAGCGTACTTCGTCGCCAGCTCCCGCTTGGGAAAGTGGTCAAAGCCTGCACAATTTGAAAAATCGCTGACCACCGCTGCAGCAGCAGACTCAGCGGTGGCTGCGATACATGCGTTGCTTGCGAGCGTTTCTTTCACTGCAGCGAGTGACGAGCATGTGCCCATCGCGTCACAGCTTGNGGTGTGAAAGGCCGGAGGCACAGGCTGGTCAGCCTGTTCAACAACATGCAGTCAGCGGAGTCACTGAAGATGCAGTCAGTGATGTTAGGAGGCGTGGCTGACGCTTCCGCCTTCATGACAGACGTGGGCCCTTTTGCTTACGATGCCCTCAGAGCGCAGGAAGCAGCCACTTCGCCTCAGTTCACTGCTCGCCCTCAACAGCTGTTACCTCAATTGTCTGTGCCTCAGGTGATTTTGCTTCACAGTCCCGGTGTGCCTGTCAGCATCACTGTTTGTGAGACAGCATATGTGGCTTTTGCTCCGCGGCCAGGGTGAAGGGTCTACGGAAAAAACTATGAACTAAGTAGTTGCACCTTTGGCGGCAGCAGCAGCAAGTAGGTTTGGGGACACACTACTGCTTTTCATCTTGCGATTGTAAAGGTCTCACATCACGGGCAAACAAGCATTATGCATGCAACGCTCAGCATGCATACCACAGATCAACACTCTGCTCCCAAGGACAATATATGGCACAACTTGCAGGTCAGTGCAGCTACACGTCTTAATGCATGCAAGTTCGAATCAGCAGAGTGGCTGCCATCAAGTATGCGTGCACTGCAAACCACACCTGTTGCAGTCTGACATTCCCGTGTTGAGAGTCTTGTGTCTTGCTGTGTAGCCAGCACAGTATCTGGCACCAACCCAGGCATCTCTTGGAAAGCAGAGGACAGCAGATGACCTGCCATCCCNTCTGCAGCTACGGCAGCAGCCGTCCTGACAACCTCCCCCTCCCTCCTGAGGTGAGCACCAACTGCATGTGCATGGCAAGGAACTGCGTGCAGCGCTTCAATGCCATCAGCTTGTGCGGCATCAATAGTGTCAATAAGGGTGCTGCCTGCTGCAGTTGCAGATGAGGCTGTTAATTTGAAAACATGCGTGGCAGTCCCAAAGCCCCATGATGCCAATCCCAGCTCAACCCCAACTCCTGCTTGACGAGGTGGGACACTCTGCAGCAGGTTCACGGGTCAGAACTCAGCATGCAGCAAAGCTACAGCCTGTGGAAAGCAGTGGCTGCACACATGCATAGAGACATTGTATAGCACAGGACACGAATCAGTGACACTTGCGCCGCATAGGCGTGACTGCAGAAAGTGTCACATGACACTTTCTCAGCTTCAAGATTTATGCTGAATGCAACAAGCACAGGTTGTCTGTGCAACATGTACCCTTTCACATGACTACCAGTGTCGACCTTGATTGCATACCTGGTGTCAGCAGGGCGCCCACCCGGCCTGTCATGTGTGGCGGCAGAGTCTTCAAGAATGGTCCCCAATTCTTCAGCAATCGGGCGGCTCCACACCACTGCAGCAACAGCATTGGCAGGGCAGTGTTTCAAAGATGGCACAAGCGTTGTTTATTTAGATCCGCATAGCCACAATGGTGTTGAAAGGTCATGACGATCGCAATGTAATGTCAGGTGGAACTCGTCAATGGCCTGCTGAGCAGCATCAGATGCCCTGCTCAGGGGTATCCGAACTCTTTCAAGTGCAACTCAGGCCTGACATGATGCGGACATTGCAAGAATGNTGCTTACTGAGGGCTTCACTACTTCAACCGCTGCAGTGCCTGTGCTGCGCTTTGCTGAGTGTGCACACTGAGACTGTTGTGCACAATCTGCTCCAGCACGGGTGTAGCCAACTGCAGCTCCTGTGCAACAAGCCATTGGTGTGTCCCAACATGGNCCAAGCGTATGTCATGTGGGCAGAGACTCATGCTGGTTTATATGCCTGATCATCAACAATGAATTTGCCATGCTTTGCAAACTCTGGCTTCACCAAAGTATCATGATGGCTAGACCCAGCGTATTGCATGATGCACCACAGATGCTGCAAATTGCCTGCGTATTCAGATAAGCTGCCGCATGTGCAGACCACGACGCGTGACTTCACATACATTACTTCCAGATGTGATTGCGTCTTGTTGCCAGGAGNGCCTTTATACTCGAGCAATATTGCCTGCGAGCTTAGACTGAAGCGCTGCTATGCCGGCAGATCGTTCGCCTCAGCGCCTGCTCGCAGCTGGTGAGGCTAGATCTCAGCAACAACAAGTTGACAAGTCTGGAAGGTGTCAGCCAGAATTTAACCTTGAAGTGGCTAGCAGCAGCTGGCAATCAGATCAGCACTCTTCATGGCCTGGAAGGATTGAACGAGTTGCAAGTAAGCACTCTCTGTTTCATCTTTGAGACCTACAGAGGATGCTGAACAGCATGCTTGTACACCTGTATACACACGNGGTTGCTCATCTTCACAGATGAGCCCGCCGAGTACGGCTGAAAATGGGCATGCAGGCAGACACGCAATCATTACAACACAAACAGATGATTTTGCCCAACCTGATAAGCGTGGCCACCCTCCTCCGTTTCCTGAGATGTATGATGACGATGATGATAAATAGGGCTCCNAGCTGTGCAGCACTGATGTCATGCATGCGAGGAAGTTCATCTGCGGTCTCTTGCTGATCATGCTGGGCATGCTGAGCCTGCTGAGGTNACATATTATGGCCCCATGTCTGCAATTTGCTCAATGCTTGCGCTGCTGTGCAGGCACTGACAATACATCTTTGCCAAACGAGCATCAGCCAAGCACAGGCTCATGGCCCGCAGGTGAGCACGCAGCCAGGGCTGTGCATTGACAACATTGTCATCCGCAGAAGCTATCAAGCAGTAATTCTGGGCCAGGTCGAAGTGTCAGGCAGATCTCAAAAAGCACTTGCTGCCGGTGTGCAGTTTTGCTTCCATGGAAACATCCTGAGAAAGACCACTACAGCTGCAGTTACAGACAAGGTAGGCATGGGAACACCACACCCACATGTCAATCAAGTTCTGCACAATGGTGAGAAAACCGAGCTACCTGCCACCTCTACGTCGTACTCAGTTCAGAGAATTCTACTGCACACAGGCAACAGCACCTATCAAGGATCCGACGTCGCGCAATCTTTGTAAAGCACAGATGTAGCAAAGAGCACTATTTACAGTCATGCGGTTGTGATGGCACAAAGTGTCACTTACTTGTCACTGAATGATCACAGATCAGTAGTATATTTGCAAGCTATGCTTGCGTTGTGTGGCACAAGCTGTGCATGCAATGCTGACAGGGCACATGTGTCATAAGAGATTGTGTTGACACAATGCAGTGTTTGTCTGTNCAGCAACTGGCTTCCGATGCGTCTTCCGCAATGCGCGACCGGTCGCCTGCAACCTGCCCTGCAATCGACTGCAAACTCTACCGAAAGAGTCAACGAGAAATCTGTACCTGGCGAGAGCTTCAAAAATCGTTTGATTGGTTCGTTATTGACGGCGTAAATGCACACGTCTGCTCTGCAAGTTACGGTATGACAGCACACAAGTACAACGTNCTGGCTCAGTGAGAGGCCAGGACAAGTAAGTCACTGACTTGATGTGTCACTGAGTGAGCAAGTCAATGAGCAAGCGAGCGAGTGAGCGAGTGAGTGAGTGAGGGAGTGAGTGAGNCATGTCACATACAGCTGCACAAAATTCTTGGACAAAAACAAGGATACCCTTAGTTCAGGCAAGCTCCCTTTGAGCCCTTGCCTGCGTTGTACAGCACACATCTCTGTCAGCTTCTGTCTATGTGCCTCAGTTGTACCTACACTTTGTGCAACTGGCAATGCTATGTATCCTCCCTGCATAAGGTAAGAGCTCATTCCGTCTGGTGCTAGCTTGCTGCCATCCCGCATCCAAAGCNTTGTAGGACAGATATGGCTTGCATGATGTCCTGAGTCTCTTATCGCAACCCTAAAACTCTCAATCCGGAATCTTGCTGTGCAATGACACAAGACAAGCAACACAAGCCCACCATGCAGACATGTTCTGTGTTAAGAGTCTCGGTCAGGCACAATGTAAAGGGTGACTGTGCACCCTGCTGCAAAGCGTAAGACCCATTGCGCAAGACCAAGCGGGCCTGAAGCGGGCCTGAAGNAGCATACTGTATCTTGTGGGCCCCGCCCTACCTCGAAATGAAATTTGAGCCATAAGGAGCAAGTATCTACACAGTAAGGACAACACTGTGGCAGGCACACGATCATCTTGTGTTTGCTGCTTCTCTGACAAGCAGACATCTGCAAAACCATTCTCTTCACTNAGTCAATCAGCATCAGTCACATCAAGTCATTTTTGTCCACCCATCTTGCTCCTGTTTATAAGCNACATGATTGTTGTTTATTTACTGCAGTTACAAATAACTAGCACTGAGGCCTTGCACCTGACACATGTAGCTGCAACTGTGAGACATGCACTGTGAGCCTTTCACTTGGTGAAGTGCAGCAACACCAGCATGCCAGAACGGAGACAGTGCCTGCATGTACAGCAAGCACGATCTAACCTGCTCACTTGTGCGGACTGCAATGCAAAAATCAAGCTCTACCGCACATGCTGGACCACCTGCAGTGCTGATGTTCTTTGCTTGACAAATACAGCATAGTCTCACCTTTGTTGCCATTTGAAGCCGTTGCTGGCTTGGCACTTCCAGTGGGAGCAGGCACAGCCGAATTGGCAGACCCAGCAGTGGTCTTCTTCTTAGCCTTCCTTTGGGCTGCCTTGCTGTTGTGCTGACTCATCTGGGGTTCAGCAGTGGCGAGGCCAGTACTGTCACTGNAAGCATCTTCACCAAGTGCATATCTGAATTTTGCAGCAAGGTTCAGATGAGTAAAGCACAAATCCGCTGCATGCTCTCTTGCATGCGTGCATAGCCAGATGTCCAGCAGGCTACCTACAAGCTGCAAGCACTTGCAAGANGGGCAATCTTGCTGCTAGTCTTGTCAGAAACAGTACTGAGGTTAACAGATCTGGAAGCAGATCTCCTCTTGGGGGTTGCCTGATCAGGCTCAATGGTGTCANCCGTCGCAGTCCTGCAGCACCGTTTCTCAGCAGGAATTTTGGTGACCGGCAACATCTGCCATGCAGATACAGACTGCAGTCAGTCATGAGCATANGAAGGACCTGACCCTGACTGACAACACACTACTGGTGTATCTTCTCAACCTCAAACATATCGGCAACAGCAACACAGTTCGCGTCACATGGTCATTTTGCATGGAACCCTGTTGCAAAGGGCCCCAGGGTTTGCACTTTTACACAACCCCTCAGCATGACTACTTGCTGCACTTGTCAGGACTACACAATTGTGGTCAGATTCTGACTGCCAAAGCCACCTCCACTGCCATAGCCGCTGCCAGGGCTGAGGCTACCAGGTTCAATCTCCAGTGCAATCTGCTCTAGTGATCCCAGATTCTGCAGTGCCAGTCACAAACTCGAATTACGCAAACAAAATATCCATAGGAGCTGTACTGTGAGCTGCACTCAACCCCTCATTCATGTATCGTGAGCACAAGATGCACACAGCTATTTCGTTCAGCTCAAGCATGACACAGCATTCTGCATGGCCTAAATTACAGCGGCAAATTCACCTGTAAGCTTTTGAGGAAGGTAGTGGGTGTGTCGCATGAGGTGCTGCCCAGAAGCACTTCCCTGCCCAGCTTGGTGCTCAGCTTGTGCGCCACTCGCATCTCGCTCCTGGTCATGCCTCCTATCACAAACGCTACAATGCGCTTACCCTGCATGACATGCTACATGAATGACGCATTTCCGGCCAATGGGCGGTACCGCCACCCCACAGTTGCCGGACCTAAGCTTCATTGTGATGTACACATGCTGTTCTGACGAAATGAGCCACCACTGCTGGTTTGCAACCTGCAGAGGCTGGCTGCCACTGGCTGAAAAGCAGTAACAACTTGCGACAGAAGCATGTACCGTGTCAGCAGCNTGCTGTGAGTTACCATTGCATTAGCGCCTCCCAAATCCAAGACCTGGTGCTGTGCAAAGCTATGCTGTGTCTGTGAAGCTGCACATGCAGCTGTTATANCAACATCTTGGCACACCATTCACAAGGCATGTGTACCTAGCAGTTCCTCACAACACACAGCATCCTGCAACAGTGCAAGAGCAGTAGCTACAGCTTGTGTATAGTCATTAGGCAACTGACCTTGTAGCGTTCCATAGGTGCAGACTTTTGTCTCTGTCTCCTTTTCCAGATGAGCAGGACAGCAATTGCAGCCATGGCTAACCCGCTGATGCCTCCAGCTGCACTGAGTCCAATCTTCCACGCCGCAAAGTCTGTGCCAGCAATGAAGCGATCCTTGACCTGGTCAGTTATTGAGTGCCCTGCATTCAGGATAGCAGTGTGCTTGTACAAGTGCAACTGCATGATCTAAATGGCTCACTCTCACGCAACACCATGAGGCACTGCAGATGATACAACAAGATGGCCGGTCACAGCAACGGAATCCAGGCTGCTTCACAGACACATTCACCTGACACTAAAAGATGCAGACAGCCAGCATATGGCGTACAGATACCTGGACAGGGCCTGATGGACTTGATAGCAGCTGACAACGGCAAGCCAGCGCTGGCAGTCTTGACATCAAATAAGGGTGTGCCCAGTGTGTCGTTGATGACGTTCGTCAGAGCCTGAGCATGTGCACATACATACATCACAACACGTAAAACATGCTGTGTCTCACTGGCACTTTGTGAGAGCTGTGAGTGGCAACCCACAGACGCTACTTCACAACAACATGTTGCGTGATGGTGTGGGTGGTAGTGCTGACTACAAAGTCATTCAGACGTAGTGTGGGTTCAGGAGGCCTGCTTGATGGCATGTCTGCCAGATAATCCTGAAGGACATGCAAGGCAGGGCATGCTGTCATGTCATACAATGTCCATGCAAAGCTGTATATGGCCTTTGAAAACCAAAGTTATAGGCAAACTGCCAGCAAACTTTCAGGGCAAGATCTGCAGACATTCAGGCAGTGGGGCCATTCAAGATGTTCATGAAGATACATACAGACAAGCAAAAGCATAAGCAAGCCCAGACAGGACAGGAACGTAAGCTATAACACCATCACACTACATCCCACGCTGAGAATACACAGATTGCCCATAACTTGGTCCTGCTGTGCGACTTGTTGAGCATGTCAGGCAGCAATGCACGTGACGCTGGCGCTGAGGCAAAGCTTCTGCTAGTGTTTTGCATACCACCTGCCCAACATAGAGAGCCTCTGCATCTTGCTGGCTGGGTTCACCCCATAACAGCACCACAAACTTGAGGGACTCGCTTGGAGGCGCCTGAACAACAGCAGACACAGGTCAAACTTGATGACAGCTGCATCAGGCACTGGTACCTGAAAGAACTGCAGCAGCAGCCCAGTTTGGGCGATGCATGCAACNCGCAGGCTGAATGTAGACAAGCTAGATGTTGCTTGGTATGCCAGCTACACAGTGGACGTCCAGGGACTATTTGGTCTGCTACAATTGTGATCCAGCAAGCAGATGAAGCAAGAACTCAGTAAGCTGCTGGCAGTCACAGTCGCAAAGGCAGCTATGCTCAGCATAAAAGATCTGCTTACTCATCTTCATTTGCCATGGCAAGTGAAGGCTCTGACCCTCATGCACACCTCTGCTTCTGCAAGTAAGGCCTTCTTGCAGCACACACCTTCTGTACATCTTCTTGAGGGATGAAAGCCTGAATGACAAGGTCTTTGAGGGTGAGCTGCTGCTGCAGCATGCGCACACNTGCAGCTTGCATACTGAGGTCTCTCTGCTGTTGAAGGACCCGACAGACAATAGTGGCTGTCATGCAGCTGGCAACACTTATGTTGTAGTGAACCTACGCGAGAGTTGCACATGAGTCCAGCACATAGCGATTGCNAATTGGCTAGCAAACCTGTGAATCAACATGATTATTGTCATTGAGCTCAATGATCACTGACCACACGAGCAACATGATGGCTTGTACGTTTGCAACTGGATCAAAGTTTTCCAAGGTCAGACTGGTTCCAAGATGCTCAAGCCGGGGTTGACAACCACAGGCGCGCTTGAAGCAACTAAGGTCAAGGTAATGCCGTGTTTACACTTCCCATCCTGTTGTGTCGATGTCAATGTTGTGCGAGCAAGACAACCGTAATGTTGACTAATGCTGTGTCTGCGCAGATGACTGGGAGCTGTGCTGAGAAGTTGGCGGCCACGAGCGCTGAAGCAAGACGTAGCNGTGCCTGGCAGTGATGTGGTGGTGGCACAGAGCAGGCACACCCTATGTGTCTGGTACAGCATCAATGCACCGCACCAGCAGACCAGCATCAATGTACAGGGGGAGGTAGAGGACATTCAGCGCCCCAGGGTGAGATACAGATCTCCTAACGCTGCAGCAAAACGTCTGGCAGACCTGCAACGCTGCTTGTACGACTTTTGACAGGACGAGATGTGGTGCAAACAAGCCCATCATGCTGCTCTGCCTGCTTCTGTGTCGATTGTCAAAGCAACCAGTAAATGGTAAAACAGCAAACGGTGAATGTTTACACCCATGTCAAATTCAGCTTGACTTGCTGCAATGTGTAGCATGCTGCAACGAGCTGCAGCCACACCGGCAGGTGAATTCAGTTGTCAAATTTTGAACACAATGCTGCAACATTTGCAAGCCCATATGCCAGGACTAGATTACCATCAAGAGTAAGCAAAGTTGCTGTCTACCTACAATGAGTTGGGTTGACAGCCCATAGAGTATGTGCTGTCAGAGCATATGGCCATAGCTTGCCTGACAAGAGCTGCTCATGCTGCTTGCAGNAGGTCACTCATGTTCATTCAGCAAGTAAAACAAAGATGATCCGGACACGTTGTTTGTTAATAAGGCTTCTGCGCACAGCATCATGACGTGCTACAGCTGGCCATAACATTGGCAAGAGAAAGCTGTGGGCAAAGTTGCATAACAACATAGCTTTCAGAGGTGCATGTCGGTCTACATGAAACCATACTGTTTTGAAAAGGGATGTCACTGACGGTAGATGGCTGCAAGGTGCAAATACTCCTTGCAGGTGCACCCAGCTGCATTGCCAAATTTGCAGCCTTCATCACTTCCTTGTTATAGCAGAAGGTATTTTGTGCACATGCATGCGTCAAAGACAACAAGACCTGTTGAGCAGCCNTCAGCAAGCTGCCATCCAGGCCGAAGGCGCCTGCAACCACACAACCATCTCAACAAGGCTTTGAGTCTGTGTAGGCAACTTTTGCCTAACATGGGTGACTAGCTATGAAGGACCCAATTTTTCAACTCAAATTGCAGCTCACATTAGGTCGCACAGATGCACACCTTGCAGCCTGCATGGCTTAAAACACGGTTGACTTTGCAGCATTGTCTCAGATTGTCTCTGACACAAGGCTGCACTGTCACAGGTTGATGGGATCTAGGCGATAAGTGCTGCCCATGTGTGATGATGCACATGCATCCACATGCAGACAGACACCCAGGCAGAGTGCTGGACCCCACATCATGCTCAGGCCATACTGCCAGTGGGTCCCCTGCCCACTGCACAACACACATGCACATCTGCTGGTGCTCACACCACAGTGTATGCAATACCAGCCACCAGTCCTCATTGGGCATAAATCAGCAAAGCCAGCATGAACGTTGTCTCAAGCAACTTTTTGTATGGAGGCATGAGAGCATTACCTGTGAGTCCTGTCTCCTCATCAATGGTGAACAAGCATTCCAGAGGAGGCAGCTTGGCAGAGGATGGCATGTCCAGCAAGGCAAGCGCTGCAGCCACACCAATGCCATTGTCGGCTCCCAGAGTTGTGCCTTGAGCCTGTGCAGCATATGTATGATTGACATGTGTTGGCTTGTCCAGATTGTGCAGCTGTCTGTTTCTGTCCACAGCATTACAGCATCAACTCAAACACATGNGATGATCAGCAGCCTCTTGACGCTTTATACGTTCAGCAAGGTGCTCTTCTACAAGACAATCAAGTAGGTTGCCCTGCTTGTGGCTTGTTGCAAGCTATAGCCAGGTCACTGCTAGGAAAGGCTGCTTCTTGAAACCTCTTTGACTGGTCACACAGCAAAGGCAGACATGTGTGAAAAGTGAGCTCAGTAAGCACTGTTTTGCACTGCCCAATATGTGGGTGGGTGATGCACTTATGCCTGTCCTGTCATAGTGTGCTGCAATACAAATGAATGCCATGCTACAGCTTATTCACCAACATGCCCCTGACTGTAGATGCAAACTACAGGCCTATTGGCCTTCCAAGAACAAAAGTGTGTGATGTTTGAAGATGTGGGAGCCGTGCAGAGACATGTCTCGGTGTGCAGTATCAGTGTGCGTAAACTTCGATGTGTCAGCCTTCATGTGATGACACTGTGACATGACAAGATAATACAGGTGGCTTGACAAGCTGCGAATTTGTGGTGTTGTGCTCAAGGTAGCATGCAGCTCATTGGCTGACACAATTGACAGGTCATGAATAGATGACACTTGAAGCGACATCGCAGCCAAGCATGTAACGCGTGCAACTGTTGCAAGGTCCTCCAGCTGCAAGCAGTCGTAGCATTCTAGGCCTGATGTCACCTTGTGGATTGTCACAAAGAACGGAACAGGCAATCATTGACAATTGCATGGCTATCTTGGCATCTCAACTTTTGACACACAGCCCATACCTTCCAGTAGAAANGTGTGTAGCGTCAGACCGTTCACCGAAGCATGCAACTTGTACAAGATCGCTGCGTCGGGTCATCCGTAGCGGGGCATCGGTCAGAAAGCGGCACCAGCATCGCGTCGTCTGTGAGCACGAGCCTGCGGGTTTGGCACACGCAGGTCGTCCGTGCAACTCGATGCCCGAGTTCGTGCCCGTGCTTTGATCACTCATCAAACAGTCATAGCAGCACTGACTCCTGACGTACGTAAGTCGGAGTGTCGAGGAAATGACATGCATCTCACCTGTAGCCGATGGCAGCCTGCATGCTGCAGTATGCATGTGTTCAAAGACACGACTCATAGCGCAGCCGCACACGTTGGCTATCATACGTGCGGATTTCGCCAACGAGTGTGCTTAAGGCAGCTGTTGTCACGCCCTGGATACAGGCCAATAGCTGCCCGCACAACGGCGAGGACCACCTGCATGTTGACAACCGAGCAGAAAGCTGACTATGATCGCGATGGTATGTGTTGGCGGCCAAGCTAATAGGACTTGTATGCTATGATTGTATGCTATCAGTGCCTGCTCACTTTTCACAACCAGCCAGGGACGTTCGTTAGATACCCGCAGGTTACCTTGTCATCAGGCAATTCACCAGTCCTAAACAACTTCAAGACTTGCGGACTAGAGGGACCCAGCTGATTGAAGGCTTTGACCCTGAGCAGGTGTCAGTATTTTCAACAAAAAATCAGGTAACATTCAAATAAGCATTTGCAACCTGCAAGACCAGCCTATGAGCATGTGTTGAAGCTGGTGCAGCCAAAATGGTGCTTTTCTTGGGGCTCCTGACATGAGGCGTTTTACTTGCAGACCAAGACTTCCAATGAATACTTCAATGAAAGCGCCAACAACATCAGCTTTTTCTTTGAAGAGAATGCATTTGATGAGCAAGGACAGCTCAGGCAACCCAAAGCAGTATCCATCAACAAGATTGGACATGGTATGTTCTTGCTCTTGCTGTGAAGCAAACACCACATGCTTTACAATGTACCAGTTTGCCAAGCGAGGAGTTCATGTGATCTGAATTGTTGTGTACACATGCAGCTATGCATGACCTGGATCCAACATTCAGGACTTGGAGCCGATCCACCAAGATAGCAGAAGCTCTTGCAGACTTGGGCTATGAGCGGCCCCTGCCTGTGCAATCAATGTACATTTGCAAGGTGAGAATCAAACTTGCTGAAGTCTACCTATTGTAGCTGTGTCATTGCTGCATCCTGTACGCTCTGTAGACATGCAAAGCCGCCCTTTGAGAGCTTTGCTACAATTTACACTGTTGCCTGTTGCAAATTGCATATAGAAGGCAGTGCTCAAAGNGGCAACTCACGCCCATGCTGCTCAAGCTAACACTTCAGTCAATATAGACATGTTTATGGTTGTCCACCATTCTCAGTATCTTTTCCAATACCTGAAGTGGCATTGGATTTGCAGTGCAGCCTTGAGCTGACGACGACTGGCTTCTCTTGCAGCTCTGTCATTGGCGACTTGGCTCAGTAGCTCTTGTCTGCAGAATAGCTCAGCTACAACTACCATATCAGTATGCCATACATTGGTTCAGTGCCTGTCATGTAATCACCTCTTTGCTGACGAGCCAGCCTTACTGCTGCCAAACTTGGCAACAGACCTACGAAAGTCCATGTAGCTAGCCCCGACAGCTGCTATGCCTAGAAGTCACTGTATTGTGCTGAAGATCCGGCCTTGCAGAGCTACTGCTTGGCGACCGGGAGACTTCAGACAAAACGTGTGATGTCATTGCTGCGGTGCTCTGCGCTCTGCAAGCAGCGAACGCACNTTTACTGTTTGTTCACCCTTGTAGTTGCCTGATATACAACTTGCAGGCACTACGGACACATCGCGAAGCACCCCTTTTTTTTTTTNACAGGCAGGCCTGATGGCATAGAAGCATTGCATCTTCTTTGAAAGGGTTCAGGCTTCCAGGTTGAGCTCACCTGCCAAACCATGATGCTGCCGTCAATGCCTCCAGCAGTGACCAGCTTGCAGCTGTCATGTGACAGGGCAGCGCCCACAATGGGGCCAGGGTGTGCAATGAGGCCCAGGGTTTTGTTGGGGTCCCCATCCAAGGGCCAAGCCAGCAGACCCACCACTTGCTCAGCTGTGCTATACGCTATGTAGAAGGCCTCTGTTGATACCGACCTGCATTGCAATGTCACAGTGATGTAAGCACTGTANGATATACATGTTATTGAATCTATCTTGTCAGCTCGAGGGTGGTATGTGTTTATATGCATGCTTGCTCAACTCCTACGAGTGATGTGCACATGCTTCAGATGTACGGAGCATAGGGTGTACTTTGCTGTCTGTGGTGGCTGCCATGCCCCACTGTGTCCCGTGGGACCTGGCTTCTCAAGCAGGAACTTTGCAGGTATGGTTCCTAGCAAGGCTCACACAAAGGCCGTGATGGCAGCCTGTGCGGCTTCCATGTCTGATGCTTGCAAGTACATGGCTAGGCGTAGCCATATGCGTATATGCATGTTCGAGCTTGGTGAGCATGCGCTCGCACGTCTCTACAAATCTCGTGTGCAACTTTACAAGGTCTCTGTCAGGACAAACGTGATATGAACCTACTAGTACACGTGAAAGGCAAACAGCTGTGTCTGTATGCAGGTGTCCACATTTTTGAGGTGAGAACAGCTTTGATGTTCGTGCCAACACCTGATTGCGTATATACAAAACGTCGTTGTACAGCTGGCATATAGCTGGCCAGTACACACAGCACAAGGTCATTGCGGCAAACTGAGATCGATCATACTTCGTCATGACATGGACACATATCTGTGCTAACATCAAGTTTACACCCAACCCACGCAAAAACCTACAGTGTCTAAGGCAGACATTACGTGATTGGCTTTGAGTTGCAAATTATGTGAACTTTGCTTGACAATGTACAGNTTTCACATGCTGGTCGAATGGACATGATATGCACAACTACATATGCTGACACCACAGCATGTGTTGCAGCATGGATCAGGTGAATGCTCTGACCCCTCTGGAGGATCCTCTCAAGAAGCTACCATTTGTTCAGGAAACACTGGCTGGCATTAGGTCTGAGATTGGCAATAGCGCAACAGCCCTCGGTTTTGTTGGCACGCCTTGGACACTTGCAGCCTATAGCATTGAAGGCAAGGCAGACAAGTAAGGCAATGCCATGGCAGTTGTTTCAAGATCAGACACAGAATGTCAATTGCTGTCTTGCAAGAAGTTCAAGCAGATCAGCCTGCCTTGGCTTGACTATGCCACCACCACATCCCGCTGCCTACTGCATTTTACTGAAGTCTGTTGGCGCTGAAGGCTGTTGGCATCGCAGACATGACCACGTGTCTCAGCCCTGACTGAGCCTGTCTAACACATCTGTAGGCATTGTACTAAGACCAAGACCATGATGATGAACAACCCAGCAATCTTGCACGCCTTGCTGAGCCACTTGACCAGCAACATAGCAGAATATGTCTGCTATCAAATAGAAGCCGGAGCACAGGTTGTTCAGTTGTTTGACTCATGGGCGCATCACCTGAACCCCAGTCAGTTTGCAACCTTCAGCTTACCATATGCGGAAGAGGTTATACGGCGAGTGAGAGAGAAACATCCAGACACACCACTCATCTTCCATGCAAATGGAGGTATGCTCATTGTCATCTACCATAAGCTCAGACTGTGACACAGGCTTGATGAACACATGAGCATTGCTGACTTGACAGGCAAGCAAATGCAAACAACAGCGGCGTGATCTTATGTACCAGCTCACCACTAGTGCTGATGCAATGGGTGTGTCAACATGCTGCAGGTCGGCTTTGTCATATGTGCATGTACAGGTGCAAGCTGTTTGTTAGCCGTGTGACAGCATAGACTCATTAAGCAATTGTGCTGTGTTTCTGCCAAGCATGTGTGTCAGGCTGAGGGCATAAACCATTCTTGCAGGAACTGGAAAGCACCATCTCGTGAAGCAAAGCAAAGCAGATGTCATTGGGCTGGATTGGAGGTGTGACATGTCAGAAGCTAGGCAAACTCTTGGCAGCAGCAGGTGTGTACAAGGGAACGTAGACNACTGGCTCAACACCAGCACAGGGGTCACGAGGTGTAACCTCAACAATCTTCTCTTCTACATTGATGACCTATGAGAGAGAAACAAACAAGGTTGAGAACACCAGATCATGCAGTGTGTTACAATTAGATCATTGTAGGACAGTTGCCACAGCAGGACACTGACCTCTGATGTACGGCCCTCTGTAAGCTCCCTCTCACGACCAGTTGGCCTTGTCTCAACAATAAACTCCTTCTCCATGGGGTGGTGCTCACGGACATATGTGATTTGCTCCTTCACAATTGGCCTGTCCTCAACCTACACAACAGGTGGAGTTTGCTACAATTCTTTGGCCAAGACCAATTATGTATTGTGCTGTGCATGTCCAGGATTTAGGCACACAGCACTAAGACGTGCCTTGGTGTAATACTTCTGGTCACAGATGGGCTCCCCACGCTCTGCTGAAGCAACACCGGTTCCTGCTGTGCCGGTGGTGTTGCGAAGTGTGCCTGCTGGTGCATTCCTGTCGCTGCTGGTGCCAGTTCCGGTGATACCGGTTCCTGTGGTGCCAGAGGTGTTGCCACCCCTGTAGACTCCGGCCTGGTTGGATGCCATTGCGACGAAGCTGCACGCAAAGCAACAACGTTCAGCGGGTCTAAACAAGATCGCAGCACACTCGAGGGCGGGCTCAGAAGGATATAAAGAGCATTTGGAATACAGCAAACAATGTAGGAGAGCTGGCGCCAAGACTTAAACCCCGTTGCAAACCCGATCTCGCTTTTTCAGCCACCGGCAACAGACTGGCAGCACGCATAGCAAACCTTGTGCACAGACATCCTAGNACAGGTATGCGCTCTCTGAGTATGGCTTCCAGGCTGTCTACGTTTACCAAGGGATTTGAATGGATGTGCAAGCCATTGGACTATAGCGCCCTGCAATCAGCTAGAGCAATCCGGTAGTGCCAGATGGCTTTTCC
Organism: Trebouxia gelatinosa; assembly: GCA_000818905.1. Classification (NCBI taxonomy): domain Eukaryota; kingdom Viridiplantae; phylum Chlorophyta; class Trebouxiophyceae; order Trebouxiales; family Trebouxiaceae; genus Trebouxia; species Trebouxia gelatinosa. Next base: position 938,795 of record KN805357.1, read on the forward strand.
TGACTCTTCAACAAGCATGCCATGTAGATGCATGACATTCTGCAGCCATGGTGCAGGTACAAGGTGCATTCTACAATGGCTGCAACCTACATGAGTCTGCACATAACCGTGTTGACGCCCATGTAACAAGCAATGTTGATGACACATCAAGCCAGCCGTAAAAGTTGCCGTGCATATTTGGGTCCAGGCAGGTTGTGCACAGCAGCTGACCCGTCTGAGGCTGCTAAGCTGGGATCGCTCATTTCTGGGATTAGGTTTGGGTTAGTCATGGCTGACTCCAGCCATGCATGTGGCCCATTTTCAGGCCACACCCACAGCATGCCTTGTGCCACCTGGGTAGGGTAAGCTGCAGCCCTAGCCCTTTGATTGGTACACACAGACTGCTGGATCTGTTGACTAGCCTGCATATCACAATTNAGCAACTGACGCCGAGTGACACGCATGCATCATGATTGACAACAAACATTGTCAGCTTGCAATGTCTGAGTGCAATGTCAGCTTGCAGACAGAATGCATAGCTGCTACACTTTGCTTTACAGGTGCTATGTGAGAAGCATAGAACACATCAGGTGTAGCATTACCTCCCCCATGTCAAGCTCAACAAAATATTCTCTAAGAGCATCTTCTTTGGCACCAGCTGGGAGGTTCCCGACATATACGGACTTGACCTGGTCTTGATTCATCTCACTTTGCTTTGGCTCCGCATAGGACACTGTTAAGGTCCTGTCACCAAGCCTGCAAGGGATTGTTGCATGTGGTCATACAACGCTCAGCTGGGGACGCAATGATACAAACTCACCAGGCACACCATGATTGGCTTAGGGCAACAGAGAAGTGTCATGTCTCAGCGCAGCGTGCTGTCATGGAAGCTGTTGCAACGGCCTAAATGACATGATATGCTGAGCTGTCATTTCAAATGTAAAATCCGTTTCAAATGTGCCCCACAGGCCAAGTAGCACCCATGCTTACTGGAAGTTGTCACTGCCCAGCATGGTCTTGGCATGTGCAGCTGCAGAGTGGTTGTAGAACTCTACAAAACAGAAGCCTCGTCCAGATCCTGGCTGCTCCTTTGACATCACAACCTCAACATCAACAACACCTGCAGNACAACCGCAGGACCACTCATACAGTTTCGACTAGGATGGTCGTGACTGTCTCAAGGGCATGCAAAAGCACAGGCAGCCTAGGTGCTCAGCAAGACCTATCAAGTTGCGGATCGCGAACTCGCGGGTTCCGTGACTCCGTGATTTAGATTGCTAACGAAGAAGCCGTTCATCCTGCACTGCGAGCTCCTTCAGCCGGACGAGTCACAAACAACATACATACACCTGTCTCCGGTCCTTATGNGAAAATGAAGACAGGATTCAACTCAGCAGAGATGTTCAGGAAGTACCTGTGGTATTTGTTGCGGGAGCGTAAGTTTGACACAGAGGCTGTGAATGACATTGTGCAGCTTAAAAGCGCATTGCAGCTTTCTGATGAGGAGGTCAGTCACAGCAGGTCCTGCACATATGTCAATGTTCNAGAGAGCTGAACTCCAGTGTTTTGACGATCTTCAAACTCGCACTCCCTTTGCCGCTGTGTCGGTCTGGCTTGCGTGGAAGGACAACTGTCTCNATATGAGCACATGCAGTCAGTAGCTAGCACAAGACACATTGTTCTGTCATACCCTCTATTCTGGCCTGTGTTGCCTGGCTCCTTGACAAGTGAACAACTATGCACCTGCACATGCACCCACGGCTACTGTTGCACCACCATACTGGAGACTGGGCTGGGAGCATGGCATGGCAAAAGCTTACAGGTCCAACTTTTGATGCATACTGTTTGATCTGCTCCTCAGTGGCACCTCTGGGAACACCACCCACGAATACCTAGCAGGAACCAAAGCAATGTTGCAGCACGCTAAACACATCCAAGACTGATGCTACTTTAGTGACTCTATGTTACCTCAGCTCCATGAGGTGGCTCACTCATGAAATCTGGCTCCGCTGCAGCACTGCAGCACAAAGTTCTGTTCGGCACGTGGGCATCGTGGGCAGACTGACATAAGCAGAGCAGCAGCAGCGCTGCTACAATCGCTGANGCAGTCATTGCTGTTGTCAGGCGAGTGCTCGTCAGTAGCTCGTGTCGAACGTAATAAGCAGAGGGATTTACACAAGCGTCTTCATGGTGTGTCCCATANGTCAAGGTGTCCTGGCTCGATGCGTATGTTGTGTGCAGGGACTAGGATACGGTATCGTCGTAGGAGCAGCAGGCCTTAAAGTCCCTCAGATCCGTAGTGTGCTCAGATCAAGGAGTGCTGAAGGCTTGAACTTTTCTTCTTTTGAGCTCGAAAACATCGCCTTCAGTATTCACACAGCGTATGGATTCATCTTGGGCCTTCCTTTCAGCGCTTTTGGCGAAGCAGTGATTATTTTGCTCCAGAACACCTTCCTTTTAGCCTGTATATACTACTATGCTCGAGCCCCAATATGGAGAGCGATCCTGATGGTCATTTTGACAGCCTGCGGCGGTGCTTGGGTCGTGTCAGGTCCTGCAGGCCATCCACCTGAAGTTAAACCACTACTCTTTTGACTGTCTGATTGTGCATTCCTGACTGCAGGCAGTGCCACACAGAAGATGATCATGTCTGCCTATGAACTTAACAACTTCATCTTCCTTGCTGCTCGCATACCACAGATTCTGTCCAACTACAAGGTCAGCCAGCTACTACCATGGGCAAGTCAAAGTTGCTCCAAGAGTAGGTGCCCTACAGCACCTTTTTTTGATGTAGGCAAAGAGCACAGGTCAGCTCAGTTTTGCTACATCAGCCATGGGGTTGGCTGGCTGTATAGCTCGCATCTTCACTAGCATTCAAGAAGGAGCAGGCCTGTCCATGGTCAGAGGTTTTGTCCTTGGTGGGGCATTCCGAGTCTCATTTTATTGACGCATGCTGTCCACTGCTGTCGTACAGCAGGACTTGTACAGCGAAGTGCACTTGTGTGATGCAGGGTTTGTACTCAATCTTACAATTGTAGTCCAGATCCTGTTGTATAACAAGAACACTCAGNTTTGTGCACTCTGCACTGCTTGTACTATGAGCGACGCCCGAGCGTTGATTTTGATTTGGCATTGACACCTTGGGCCGTGCAGTCAGCACAGGGCAGCAAGCAACATGCAGCATTAAATGTGATCAAACCTGATCCACGCCTGATATACTTGATTTAAGACATGCCACAGTCCAGACAACCAGGGATGCAACTTGTATCTGTCAGAATTCAGGCTGAGGCATGGTGCGCATGTCTGCAACAACACAGCAGTCACCATAGCGTGCACAGCATGGCACGCCTGTTCAGCGTCCAACACAGCCAATAAAATGCCTTGCAACTTCATTCCCTGCAAGACACAGTGTATCAACTGTCAAAANAGTGTACAAATGTTGGCACATCTGATGTATAACCTGACAACCACAAACATCCAACACTTTGTCGCCCCTGAGAACATGGTCAAGAGGTGTGGTTGTTGCAGACATGGACCCAGGCCACAACTTACCTGCAACTGGTGGGAATCCTGATTGGGCAAATGACTTTTGGGGTGATGGGGGACTGGATTGGGCGCAAAGCAACCATGCTCATTGACATGTCCGTCATCCTGCTGGGTGTCATCCTTCTCACAGTGTCCAATGGACCCACAATCAACGTAAGACATCCGAGTTGTTGTCTTGAACATCAAGCCAGTCCATTATCTGCATGGTCATTACCCGTAATGCATGATCATGTTGCATGCTGCCACAATAGGGTGACACAGCAGTTCAGACTGCTGAAAGCATGGGTGCAATTGCTGCTGGATACAATTTTGTCACTGCTCCAATGACACATACACAGCACATTGGTTTTCTCTCATGCGCCACCTGTGAACCAAAAGGCATATGTGCGTCCCTTTGTACAGGAAGCTGAGGTTTGTGTGGTGCTGCTGTCAGCCCAAGCGGAGTCCTTCTTCGCCCTTGNTCAATCAGTGCTTCTGCCCAAGCGTCTGGCTTGGCAGCAGACTCGCTGATCTGTGCCTTCTATTTTGCCGGCCTGTTCCAGCTGGCCAGCAAGATTGGGCCAGATCCTGAAGTGGATCTGGCTGCGCATGGACAGAACCCTTTGCCTGTGACCCCAACTGCTGACAAGCCTGTCAAGATTGGCATACAGGTATGACAGTGTGGTGCACAGACTATCTGGCATCTGCTAGCTGAGACTTCACGCAGTGCGGGGACTGCATGTTCGATGTTTGCATGTTGCAGCATACCCGTTATAGACTGCTTGTAGCCTGTTGTTACTGTTGTGCCAACAGGTTCCACAGTGTGCTTGCCAAGTCAATGCGGACCCTTATTCCTAAACCCTGAAATGCTACCACAACAACAGGCCTGTTACAAATTTGCAAGTGTACATCCTCAGTGACCGTTTCCATTGTATACTACTGAGATGTATGGCATACATGCAGCATTGAGCCAGTGCACATTACATGCATGACTGCAGGTGCTTGAGGGTGCCACAGCTGTGGCGCTGTCATGCCTGATTTGTCATCTAGGCACTCAAGGTGCTCGCATGCTTGGCCTACCAGGGGCTGTCATCCCAGTTGTCACAGGTCAGCCCGATGTTTGGTAACAGCACCAACTGCCATAGAGCCTGTTGGTGTAGTCGCAGTGCATGTGCAGTGATGGTTGGCATTGNTGGCTTCAGGAGTGCAGATCAAAGGTGAAGCAAGGCTCAAAGCAGAGCTTGATGAGCTGCGAGAAGACTTGGAGACAAAGTCGCACGTTGTAACAGCGTTGCAAGCGGAGCTCGGCGCAAAATGTGACGAGCTTCAGGACTCGCAGATGGAGCTCGAAGCACTTTTGCGGTCTGCTATGGAGAAGGAGACCACAGAGAGTGGTTTGTTGGCTGTTCAAATCTCCTCATTGCGAACAGAGCTGGCAAGCAAGTCTCAGGAGCTGCAACTGGCTGCTGAGGAGTACGCCAATCTCGAGGCCTTGACCAGAAGTGCTTCAGATGAGCAAGCAGCCAATGAGGAGCAGCTGTTGGGACAGATAACACAGCTGCAACATGAAAACAGGGTACATTNCAACACAATGTGTTGCTTCAGGGTGTTGGAGTTTGGCCCCGACGAAGGCTTGCAAGGGCAAGTAGTGGACATAGTCCGTATGCTACTGGACCCCGACTCCATGGACCAGTCCCCAGAAAAGGACCCTTTCCTGGAACTTTTCTATGACAAGTACATTGGAGACCTGGTGAATCTGCTTGTGGAGGGTGCAGATCAACATCGGCAGAACAGCCAAGCTGAGTTGGATGAATTCCGGCGGCAGGAGCAGGTCGGTTCAGGATGTTTGCAGCTGTTGAAAACATGCTTGTGAGGTCACGTGAGATAGCAGATTGCTGCAGCNTGACTGTGTAACTTGACAGTTTACACCGCCTTGAAGTGAGTAAAGCGTTTGTACTCAAAGCCTGCTGCTCTGGGGGCAAGTAGCAGCCGCCTGCAAGGCTCCAGGCCAAAAAGCCTACAGTTCCAAGAAGAAGAGCGACTCTGCACATTCATGAAGGGCTGCTCATAGGCGACATGGTGCGGCAAAGGAGTCAAGATTTAGAGCAGCCATAGACCAAAGAACTGTGCACAATTTGACCTAGGCAAACGTTTACAGAATCTATGCGCTTACAGTTGTGTGCGTTAGGTGCCAGTCCTTGGACGCATATTGTACAGCTTTCATCAACACAATGTNACTCCTTTCTTGACCTGGAGATGTGTGCAGCTTGTCATCCATTTCCTTCAGACATGTCTATCACATCAAGCCCATGCTGTGAAAGTTCTCCTCGCNCACCAAGCCTGCCATGATCAGGTCAGCGTGCTCCTGACCACCTAGCAGTGGCTCACCCTCAAACACAAGATTTGAGTTGCGTTGCTGTGCACTATCGTCACATTGAAGGCGTACTAGTGTTACTTAGATTGATGACTGGGGCTGTTTGCTCAGCAATCCTGATTTGTTGTTGGGTGGGTATGCAGGCACGTGGGCATGCAGTCAGGGCAGTCAGCTTCAGCCCGGACGGTGGCCTCATGGTTGCTGCAGCAGGTACACAGAGCTCAGTGTCCTGACCATTGCGGTGNCCCACCGCCAGACCAGTTCCCCTGCAACATGTCAGCCACTGCCTGTGCGGATTGCAGCCCCTGTTTCCGGGCTGGGCTGGAGCCGGCTCCAGGTGTTCTGCTGCGCAATAGGCCCACACTGGCACAGGTATGGGTCTTGTCCCTTGCGCATCATCTTCTTCCCCTGCAACCCGCCGCTCCCTGTGTTAAGCTCTGGCATAGACAAGGTCTCATAGATAGGCTTTGCTCTAGGTGTACTGCTGACTTGCACCAAGCCATGCTTACAGTGGGCGTGATACCAATGCTGNAATAACTGATCCCACTTGCCAGTCAGGGTATGGGGCAGAGTTTGCCCATTTTTCTCAAAAGTTGCTGCTACCTATGGCAAGGCACCCAAATTCAATGTGATTTTTGCGGATTATGCACATTGCTGTAAAGACAGCTTTTGCTGGCCTGGTCTCTTTTGCCTGGGCACCATAGCTGTCTGTGTTATAGCACAGGCTGCAGATCTACAGCGTGAGATCCTCGCGCCGCTTCTTGAGCATGTGAGCCTGCTGCCATACAATGCCTGTTTGACCAGTGACAAGGCGTAGATATAGAATTGCAGTATGCATGAGTAACAAAGCCACCATTGAGAATCATCTATCAGATACACCACAAATGGCCGCAACATGCATCCTAGCATGGCTCATGGGCAGCTGGCTAAAAACATGATATGAAGAACATGATAGCTATGGTGCCCTGCCATGACATGATCATGACAGCATGCTCAAGGTATGTTCTGATGAGTCTTACAAATTCTGTTACAATGCTTTCAACTTGCTCATCAGAACTTCAATTGGGCCAGAACAGATGTCGTTCACTAGAAAGCCAGATGACATGCACATGAGCTCTTGCCATCATGTATGCTCTGCAAGTTGCTGTGACAGTTTGCAATGGCTTACAGAGGATTGCAGCCTGCCAAGCATTGCTTCAGGACTCATATACAGCAGCAGCACACATATGAGAGCTGTTGCAGGGAAGCCATTGGAAAAAGTCCATACAAGTTGCAGCGCAGCTCATCAATCGTCATGTACAACGACAATGATGATGCTTGTATGCGTGGCACCACCTCATGATCTTCATCTACCCACCTGCCGGACTCAACTGCAAGACTCTTCATATACTTCATCGCTTTACTCCGCCGCGGATTTAAAATGGNAAGCACATTGACTCGCAGTGAGCAGATATCGTCCAGCCGCACCGGAAGCATGAAGTCTGCTCCTGGTCGTCTGTTGTGCCATCCGTCTCGCTGCTTGTCGTAGTGAGCTGAGCATGTTTGCTTATTGCTTATAGCTTATAGCTACGTTNGTGTGCTGCCAGGAGCCAACTTTGGTCTTGGTCCGGAGAATCTGTGTGTGCAGGGGCTTCTTGCTGTGCATGGGCTCCAGCGGCTTCTGCACCAGCATCATTAGCACTTGCATATGCACAGCATGACAATGGAGAGTGTTCTTTGGGTTCAATATGCAGCTAGGTGCAGATCAATCAAAGCAGCAATTTTCGATCAAGTCTGGAAGTACCAACCCTTCACAGTACTCGTGTNATTCGAGCTTGCCTGAACACATGGTGACTGTGAATGCATGTGCAAGATGCAACTGCAGAGAATGCAGGCTGTAACATTGTAGAACATGTGCATCGTATCTTTGACAGGGGGAGTTTGGCATGTACAACCTTGCCTGGACACACGATAATTGTGGAATGCATGTGCAGGATGGAGGAGCGTATGGCAACCCTGATTGCTGAAGCTGATGTTCACAAAGCGCAGCTGGAGTCCACTGCTGGCATTCTGGGCCAGCAGCAGNACCAGCCTGACTTCCTTGACACCAGCCGCGCCATGCCCTGGCAACAGCAGCAGCCACAAGAGCAGNGCACTGATGTGTGTGCCAAAGTGGTTGCCCATGCCTGTAACCTTCATGATCAGTTGCTTTATCTCATCATATGTCGCACACTGGGAAGCTGTCAATACTGCTGCTCGGGTCTGCAGACACATGATCAGGTGTCAGCATCACTGCTGTGGATTTGCTNTGTAGTGACTTTGAGCTCCTGAACTGTTCGGCCAGCCCGTGTGACCAAAGTGAAGCCATCTTCCATCACCTCCTTTGAAATCCAGAGCTCAAGGTCCTGGACGAGGCAGCAAAGCCAGTCAGCAATGCTGCTNTCAGAGCTGAACATAGAATTCAGTTCCTCAAACGCTGCTTTAGTGGATATGGTCACAGTAGGCTCAGCCATGGCTGCAAGGTTGCGGGTGGCATTGGGAGCATGAACAAGTGAGCTGCCAAACATGGCATTGACGCATGCAAACGCATCCTTTGTTGCCATGGTGATGTTCGCTGTGACATCTGGGATGGTTGAATGCCTGATGGGGTGGCAATGACTTGGCGCCGGGGCAGGGACAGCACTGGTGGCGAGTTTTGCTCTGACTGGAAATGCACAATTACTTGTTACTGCTACAGCATTTGACAGCTTACTATGGTATTGCGATTGAACAGACGGCTGTGGGCTAACTGCTGCATGTACTACTGATGGCACACTGGGAGCTGAGGCAAGAACTGGCAGAAGAGGCCGAGTGCTGGCAGTCGCAACGGAGGTGACGCTTGGTGCTGCGTTCCTGAACTGCATTGGCAGTTGTAACAGACTGCTGTCAGCCTGAAAACTGCTGTGCTGTTTACTGGAAGGCGCTCTGTTCTCTGCATCCTCAACCTTGATTGTGTCAGCAGCTGCAACAGCTACCTGTGACAGCAGGNGCTGCTGGCACACCTTGCTTGGGCAATACACTGTGTGTCGCATAGCATGGTGTTTCACACAGATGACTTGACACTGCTGATCAATGTCCTAGAAACTGGCACTGTGGCCGTCAGTCAATGACACGCTGCATCTCATGCCTATTTGCTGGCGAAAACAGGTCATGTGCGTGACATGAAGCACTGTAGACATTGACCTGCGGCATGGCGAGTGCTCATCACAACAGATTCAAGCTTCAGATGATCTAGGCGTGATATACCCAGCATACACAGGGCANCTTTAATGCGAGGTCTGGTAAGGTACCTCAGGGTACAAGACACATTAGATGACTTTACTACATGCTTGGGCTTCATGACAGCACTGAAGGCCCACTGCCCTGCCAAGCAGCTCCTTGCAGAAGCTCTAGCAACAGAAGGTAAGCATGCAATGTTGGGACGTGCCCACACATCTCACGTCTTGCAAGCAAAAGAAAGGTTGCTGTTGTCTGCGTTCTGGCGTCCAATGCACACAGCATGATTGCTGCAGGTGCATNGTTGGTGCGGATGTCGAAGGTGCCAGGACCGTTGCGGTATAAGTCGCCTTGCAGCCAGCTTGGAAGATTGCCTTCCACCTCGCAAGACTGTGGATCTTGCACCTCTGCTGGAGTTCCTGACATACCGCAAGCGAAAGCCACAAGCTGCTGATCCGTGTCATGTCCCGCTGCTGTGCTTGCTGCTTCTGCCGGCAGGGTCCGTCTGCCAATTTCTGCCAGTAACGCTGCGCGTGGCTGAGGTAGGGATGGCATGGTGTGGACAGGCACACCAGAGTCTGAGTGTGACTGACTTGTCACAACACAACGCACCACGACTCGCTGTCTGCGACGCTTGCACCTGCTGGTAGCAGCGCGAGGGTACACTACTTTTGCTAACGACTCATGTGCATATGAGATGACACGTTCCCAGGTCGCGAAGCTTTGCATTGAGTGACAATAGCTATGTCTGCAATCACACGACAGTCAGGTAAACCGCTGCATGACCTTATCACGTGCCATATCAGCTTCGTAATAGGGAAGCTGACGGAGAAGCTCCACCCCGAATCCATTCGCTTGTTCAGCGGCATGTCCACGCACCTCAGTCAGGCAGCGTGCAGCGCAAACTTCTCTTGTGATGCTAGTGCGACCTCTGCATGAGCCTACTGTCACAACTGGGACGCAGCACTCCTCCCTTGACAAGTGAGGTTGCCATTACATGGCTTGTTGGTCACGGTCAGCTATCCTGTACTTCACTGCTTGATGCTGCAGGAGCTCTTACGTATAGACACGTCTGGACAGATGCTCCTGGAGCGAGCACATGTGAAAGCACGTTTTACGACTCCACTGTTCAGCAGGTGTGATATGCGTGAGTGCTGCAACAGGCCCTGCCAACACGCAAGCAATAACGTTGAGGCGTGCCTGTGTGCAGTATGCATTGCAGCCTATCGAGGTGTTGTCCTTACGACAGGTAACATTGTGCACGCCATGGTGCAATTACAGTAGCCTTACAGTAAAGCTAAGTGTCTATGCCAAATTGCAGATGCTTGATTTTGGTCGGGCTGCTCTGTATGACCAAAGCTTTGTACTGGAGAGCGCATGTCGGGTACAGCGTGAGGTGCGGCTGCAATACCACAGCTCGTTAGTTCAAGCTACCATACGCCACGCCTCAAATGCTTCACTTGAAGTGTCAAACTACAATGCAACAAGACAAATGACGTTGTAGCCTTGTCTGACAGCGAGCATGCATCATGCAGCTGCTGAGAGCTCATAAGAGGTGTGTACTGTGCAGCTGCCAAAACGACTGGCGAGGAGGCTAATGGATCTGCAGTTTCTGCCGTACATTGTTGTTACAAACCCACACATCAAGAAGGTATATGACAGCTACCATCATGCGTTTGACACCCTGCACAAGATGCCGTCTGTACAGACAATAGAGCAGAATGCAGACTTCACAACTTTGCTGAAGAGGCTCGTGGATGAACATGGTAGGCCAATTCTTGCACAGCCTGCTGTGTGAGTCACCAGTGGCATTGTGCACTCATCAATACTGCACACCCAAGTGTTTGTGCACAATGTTCTGGTAGACTCAGAGCTTGGGTCTGCAACTTGATATATGCACACACTGTCGCACAAGTTTTGATGCATGCTGTAGTTGCTCTGGACAGATTCTATAAACAACAGCAAACAGCTGTCATGCAGCAAATAGTGGATCACAATCAGCGTAACAAAGAATTGTCAATGCACAAGGCCTCTGTGACCAAAGCATGCAGTCAAATGTTTCGTCAATATACAAGCAGCAAGATTGTTGAAAACCGGATGCCTGTCTGTGTTGCAGCTCCTATGCTTGATGCTCTGGCTGCGGGGCTGCGCGAGTGCAACTCCAAGCCATTTGTGGGTCAAAAGCTGCAGCTGGACAGCTTCCTGGACAATATGCTGACAAGCCGCATCAGCCGGCGTGTCCTAGCAGAGCAGCACATCAACCTCCACAACAGAAGGTGCACTCCATGACAGGTGCTAGCACATGCCAAGGCATATCAGGATCATATGCATTGAGGTCGCTGACTGTCATTGTTGAGAGCAACATTTTGTGAACCCCAAATCAAATGTATGATTAATGAGGGGAAAAGTACACAGTCGTCACTTCTGCACTCACAGGTTTATGGACAGCAAAGTCAGGTCATAGACCTGGCCATCATTGCTTGTGTTTTCAGCTTGAGCAAGCGTTGCTGTGAGCAGCTTGCAGTCAACCGACATGGTGCAAGCTCCAATGTGCACCAATACATTCCCCATGTCATTGGAGGAAGCTTTCAAGTCTTATATCTGCACGAGGACTCTTAGCCTGACTTGAATGTCTCGCAGTCTGCATGCTAGCCAAGAGTGTGGAGGATTGGATTATGCAATGTGTGTCAAAACAGCCCTAGCTTCAGAACCTGTCAACCATTCATGTTTGTGTTGTCTGCAGGCCTGGATACATCGGCGTGATCTGCACACATCTCAACCTATGTGATGCCACTGACTTTGCCATACAGCGAGCCACACAGGTAGCATGAGATCTCAGAGCCTTGTTTTGTGCTGTCACCCAGAGGCTTGTCCTTAGTGCCCAGCTGTGGCTTGCTTTCTCTCAAGCAGCTGTTCGCAAATATGCAGTCTATGTTGCATGGATAACCTTGTACATGTTGCTGTACAAGCTGCATGAACATGCCTCGCATCATGAGTGGCTGTGTTTCTTTTCAAGCCACGCCCCTTACAAAGTCATCTGTGAAATTCATCTGGGAGCAACTGTCCACTTCCTGTTCAGACCAATGGTTTCCATGCATTGTACATACATGCATACCCTGCAGATGCAAAGTGACCACTGTGTCCGGAGACAATGTCAATTTGCTGCACCAGGTGTCAAAGGAGACATACGGGATAGCACCAGAGGTCACTTGCACTGGAGATGTGCATTCCACCATCCCGTACATACCAATCCACCTGGACTACATGCTATATGAGCTGCTTAAAAACTCCATGAGGTGACCATGCTTGTCACAGATCTTCACTGTACAGCATGTGCCTCTACGGGGCCATCTGGCATACTTTCTGCCAGACCAATGTGTGTCTGACTGAGGGGCAGCACCCTTTTGTGTGCATCACCACATTGAAGTGCTGACAGATGCTCTGCAGCACTACGGACACAAGCAACAGCTACTTGTATAGTGTACACGTGTTGTCATTTACTTGCTATGGTGACTCCCTGTATGGCAGCTTTGTGTAGTGCAAGGCATATTTTGCAGCAGAATCTTTGCTGCTGCTTGTGTAGTGAGTCCTTGATGGAGTTGACATTGAATGACTGTGGATTTGTTACTTGCAGAGCTGTTGTGGAAAGCCACAGAGGTGCAAGTAGGTTGCCAGCAATCCAGATACGTTTCTGTGAAGCTGACAATCACATCACCATCAGGTGAACAATTGTTGTTTTGGCCACTTGACAAACACACATGTGCAGTAAGTCCTGACATGTGCTTGGGAGCCTCAGCAGCAGCACTCAATATGTGCCACAGCTATCTTCGCTTACTGTGACTGACTTTTGACAATCGTGCCTGCTTTGGGCTTTGATGGCACTGGTGGACAGTGTTTCTTGTGGTGCGGTAGCGTGTGCACCCACTGAAACGAAGGTCCCGGCATTTGATGCCTGCTGTACATCACTATGCTGCATAGCTTGCTGTCTCAAACTGAGTGAACAATTCTGTATGTCAAAGGCCATCTGCAAGATGCAGATGGATTGTTGTGAATGTGCCTGAGGTGTGCAGCCCTCATGGTGTAGCTGCTGCTCTCTACAGCCTGCTGCCCATCACAGGATATCAGATCAAGGTGGAGGCATTTCGCCTGAGGAGCTCACCAAGGTCTGGCACTATGGCTACACCACAATGGACCAGAACAGCAGCTTGCATGGCTTGAAGGATGCTGATCCCAGCTGGGCTCTGCCCCCAGAGTCTGGCATGCAGTATAGGATGGGTGGGCTTGGCTTTGGGCTGCCAATGTCCAGATTGTATGCTGAATACTTTGGTATGTACTTGTGCCCATCATACGCATTTTTGCATACAGTCTTGCTGATGCTACCGCAATAGCTGCACATTAGCACACAGAAACCTTTGGCATAGGTCCAAGCTCACCATGCACACAGAAAGCGCTTCCCTGGTTCTCCATTGGTGATGTTGGGGTCTGAGCTGCTGAAGCATGATTCTGTCTCGAGCACTCAAGTGGACATGCTTGTGGGAGTTGACGAGTATAGAAACCTGCTAGAAGCATTGCTGCCTTCATTGCTTTCTGCACTTCATGTTTGCAGTGTGCATGACAGCATCATCAGATCATACAGCGCCCAACTTGACACTGCTGAGTGTTGCAGATGTCTGCTACCAAGATTATGACAGCATAATGTGCTACTTGCACATTATTGCTACTTGTGCATGACTAGCAACCACATCTGTACATTGCGCTTGCTGGGGCTTGTGGCTCATGTTGTCGCAGTCTGCTGTGCCTGTTTCACATGCATTTGACAACAAGTTGATGTTCACCTCCAGTACCAGCCCTAGTCAATGCACTGCACGGCATGACAGTCAACACACAATGGGAACGAGATGTTGATGCACAAATCCTCACGTATTGAGCATGCCCATCTGTCTCTGACGTCAGCCACAGCCTTGCTGTGTTACAGCTGACCTACACAAATGTTGACAAGCATAGTACTGACAGCCTGAAAGCTGCACTGCACTTGCAGCAATCACAGCAGCAACGCAAGGCAGACAATTTTCACCGCTTCAGCAAAAGGACTCCTGTCAGGGTTCCTTTGACAACTGAGATCTGCAAATCTTTAGGCACGGCAGCATGGGGACAAGCCAATCTGTGCAACTGATCCTTTGGTGAGACAGTGTATCACGTGCTTGCAGACTGCATATGACCCTGCTGTGCTGTTCATGCAGGTGGGCATCTGCAGCTAGTGTCCATGCCAGGTTATGGCATTGATGCCTTTCTCAACCTGAAGCGTCTGGAAGGTGATTGGCAGGAGCAGTCTGCTGAAGGAGCAGACCCGCTTCTTGCCATGCAGCACCTAGAGTAGATGTCCAGGAGTCATGTCCTTCATCAGACTTATCTACAAATCTCCAGTTCAAACAGTCCGTGTGTGCTTCACGTTCGTGTCTTTGATGTTGTTTGCGGTGACGAGATTGTTTGTTCAAAGTAAGGTAGTAGAAGTGCTATATTTCACACTTGCTGTCGCATCATTGATGTCTCTGCAAGCGTNAGCAGGTTTGGTCTGAGGGACAGCTTTGAGCGTCAGCATGGGATGCTGCATCTGTGCACTGAGTTCCTGCAACATGCAGAAAAATGGCTTNGTTGCATTCCAGTGCCACCAAGCCTCTCATAGCTATGGCAGCGTCTTTGCTGTGTGGTGCTGATTCCCATGACATCATCATTCACCATTGCGCCTTTCAGTGCAGATGATCCCTTCAGCTTTGGAAAGTTAGCTTTTTTTGTCAATCCCTGGGGGCAGTACAGCCCTGCTGCTTGGCTGTTTGGCCTGCCCAACCCAACATGGCAACACCAGCACTAGCACCAGCAAGTTGAAGTCATTTGGATGAAGGCTGTATAGCATGTATCATGCATGCTCACACAGTGTGCTTCCAGGCACTTTGCCATGTACTGCAGACCAGCTGATGTGTGCAGGTATGGCTATGGCCCAAAGTCGAGACCAGCCCTGACAACCCAGCCTGGCAGCAGCTGTTGCAGAGCCACCTTTCCCCTGCTCGCCCCCCGCCCCCTTCAGAAGGCGCCTTTGGGGGGTCCTTCAACTTGCGCCCCTGGCAGAAAACCTCCATCACTACTGCATTGGACTTGCCTGCAGGTATGCCGTCATCTCTCGACGCCTGACTGTGATATGTTGTTTCTTGATGCTTCAGCGCTTGCGTAAAAGCCTTTCTGTTTTCCTACACACCTCCTGTGTACAAAGCACAACTGCTAATACGTGTGATATAGGGACCAGTGAATGGTGTCACACATGTGCAGGTGGGGAAAAGTTCATGGCCCTTGCTGGCTCAATAATCACAAGTACCCACCAGATAAATGGTGTGGTAGCAGGTTGCTTGCCATTGACAACAAGCTGCTGCCACAGTGTGTTGCTTGCANTACCTCCTGCTGGCTACCTTGCAGCCGCTGCTCCCAACTACACACCTCTGAGGCATGCTGAGTCTGCAGGTGACAATGTCAGCTTGAGTTGTAGCAAGCAGGAGTGGACTTGATAGACCTGNGGGAGGCAAATCCTGGCCATCAAGCAAGAACTGCCTCTGCACACCGCAGATTGGTATGCCATGCCGCAGTCCTGCTTGCACCACATGCTCTGACATATGCAAGCTGGCTCCATGACGGCACAACATGCATTCACAGGCAGGACAGCACACAAGTAGCTAATGCTGCTTGCATGGTGTCCGGCCCGCCTGTTGACAAGCTCGCAAGAAGCCAGCTTGAACAACAACTTGGCTTTTGCTTGTCAACCGGAGGGTTGATTGGCAAAAACCCAATTGCATAGGTAGGGTCATGTGTTCACAGGACTTCGATCTTGCAACATTNGCATATGGTCAGCACCGGTACACAGATGAAACAAACAGGTGAATATGCCTTGCAGCTGCCCAGCAAGCCTATCATGTTCATCAAAGGACATGCAGACTGGTTCTCTGCACGATATAGCGTGTCCACTCATGTACAGATTGTTTTGCTGAAGCATTGCAACAGCAGTAACACCACANTTGTCATCACCGTGTTTGAGCATGTGTTTGACAGCTCTGGGTAAAGTCCGATAGAACTCGTGCACGAATTCAGGCCCCTTCTTTCGGCTATTTTGCAGCACATCATTCGCCAGGTACATCATGGCTAACTGCTTCGCCATCGGCATCTTGCCGAACTCATGCTCCCACACAGACACGACCTTGCGTGCGTCTTTCCGGTGGAAGGCGCACCATGACGAAATTGTTTCGATGCTCTGTTGGGTGGAGTTGAGGTTCTGCAACTTGTCCACCAGATGTTGCGTAGTCAGGCTCATCGCAACGTCCCAAGGCGTGCATGCAACGGTGATCACGACTCGTAAAACTGCAAGTACACTTCCGCGCTTCCGGAATTCAGGGTCTAAATGCCCTAGTTGCCGGGGTGCTGATCAGGTGTTCCGACAGTAGCTGAATGGCAAGTATGCGCCTACAACGCCGTTGCAGCGCGCGAAAGGGTCGCGAGGCCTGGAGTACATTCACATCACAGATAGTGGAGTTTGTCTGACAGCATCCGAACTTCAGCGTGCAGGGCGAAATGACCTCGAAGCCTGTTGCAGAGGTGAGTCAGTGATCAGATTGCTATTTTGACAGAGGATCCTGATTCAGGGATGTGATTGCATTGACTGTATGTCTGCTGCAAATGTTTAGGGTCNAGATAAGCTTAACGACAGCATCTTCTGCAGCATTGGTGCCGGCTGAGTTAAATCTGGAGCATGGTCTGCTTAGCACTGGGGCTCTGTCAGATATGGTCATGACTTGCAGGCTAGCAGTAAGGCTGGATAAGATGTGCTGCAGCTGCTGACCTAGGGTGGCAAGTGTGTCAGTCTCTGAGAGCATCTTGCGAAAGACCCTTGTCAAGAGACGACAGCAGTCTGGCACTTGCTCCCTGCAAGCGCAGTATCTGATTGCTAGTACCGCAGGAGGCACATGTTCGCAAAGTGCATGGATCAAGTCCAATGAGTTGAGTAACCCTCAGATTGAGGCCGCCACATGTTTGCCTAGTAGCCAACAAAACAAGGTATGACAGTGCATGCTGTGAGGCACAGCACTCATGGTCTCCGGGCCAGTTGTCAAAGTTGCCATGAACAGCAGCCTGCAATGTTGCTATACATAGCGTGAGCTACCCACTTATCTGTCAGATGCTGTAGAAGGATATTGGTGACATATCGGAATGTGGACGGCACAGTGACACGGGCACCCAGCAATTCCAGTAGCGCCCTGAGAGGTGCCAAAGCCTGACACACATGTCTTGGATGGTGCGCTAGCTGCAAGTGCTGATGGCATATCAGCAGCAGTTGCGCCACCCCATCACCTTTCAGCACCTGTGCAATCAATTGATTTGTCATGATGCATCAGCTGCTCTTGTGATTGTGTGATGCAGGCAGCGTCATTGACACTCGGATGCAACAGGGGCACCTTGCGAAGTTGCTGCAGACACAGGGCCAGGTGAGCTNTGTCGCGAACCAGACCGCTCAATGGTGAACACTGCCATGAGGAGACGCATCACTTGCGAGGATTATCTGCTGTTTTTACAACGACAGTTGACCTCATCTTGACAGCTGACGTCGAAGGCCACCGGCACAACTTTCTGGTTCACCGACTGCTGCTTGTAAGTCACTCCTCTGTGCTGCGAGACATCATTGAAGGCACCCAATTTGAGGATGAACACAAGGTTCATGACCTATCGCCTCTTTGCATACCTATGGTTGGGGACAGCTGCGCCTCAATTCAAGCTGCCCTAGACTTTGTTTACGAACCTTTGAGAAGAGCCACTGACATGACAGTAGGTGACCTGTTAACGCACAAGATTGTACAGCCACAACACCAGCATGGCAGAAGTANGGTGTTGCTGACTGCTGACCCATTGCAAAAGGCAGTGTTATCACATCATGCCTGGCAGCACTACAATTCAGGCCAACTTCCAGTCGGCACATCAGAACCTCCTGCAAAACCATCACGACCCAGCCAACCCCAG
Organism: Trebouxia gelatinosa; assembly: GCA_000818905.1. Classification (NCBI taxonomy): domain Eukaryota; kingdom Viridiplantae; phylum Chlorophyta; class Trebouxiophyceae; order Trebouxiales; family Trebouxiaceae; genus Trebouxia; species Trebouxia gelatinosa. The sequence continues at coordinate 956,955 of KN805357.1, forward strand.
GTATGCTTACTTGCAGTCTGTCAGCTGCACCTCCAGNCGTCACTTCAGAGAAGTCTGCAAGGTACGTTACTGGCCATTGTTGCCTGGCATCAAGGGCGCTGTTCCCGCCAGGCACTTGACTTGTCATACAGCTACAATATGAGTGTTTCATTTGCATGAAGCACTATTCTGTGCAGTGCAAATGCTCACAAACTTTGAGAAAGTTGCATTTGCCCCAGTACGCTCAATACTTTTGGCCTACCTTTGATGGATGACAGTGCACATTTGACCTGCAAACAAGTCATACATCACTGTTCATAGGTGGCAAGACCTGTCATTGTAGCCTGTTGCTGCTGATCTNACTCCAATAAGTGGCAAGGTTGACACACACCTGTGCAGGCAGTATCTTGTCATCAAGCCTTTGGGCTGTGGGCAATATGGCAAGGTGCAGCTGGTCATCAATGTAGCAGACTTGCAGCCATATGCCATGAAGACTGTCAGCAAGGCCAAGCTTCGTACCTCCATCAGACGTATACGCTCCTCACTTAGCCGTACAAGCCGTTCCTATACCTCTCTGCAAACCATAGGCGACACACCTGCTGCATCTACAGCCCTGACAGAGCAGCCTAGCGGGCTTAGCACTGCTGACAGCAGCATTGCAAGCAGNAGTGACGGGTGGCAGGGCAAGCATCTAGAACTGCTGCTTCCTGGCAAACAGCATATACACAGCCCTTGGCCATGAAGCAGCANCAAGTCGCTGCTGTTGTCGAACGTGTTTGGTCTTCTGGTCTGAAAACAAAATTATGCTTTAAAGAAACTGTGCAACAGCAATGTGAGACCGGAAAGATCGGCTGCAGTCCAGCGCGACCACGCTAGTGCACTAGCGCGCAAAGAGTATGCCTGTTGTAGGCAATCCAGCTGCCTNACCTGCTGCTGTGCGAATCTTGTTGACCGGCGGAGTCGACTTACCAGCGGAAGCTAGCACGATACCTGCGTCAAAATCTGATAACGTCAGCGGGTATGATCGTGAGTCATGCGCGATTACGACTGCNATTGACCCTGTACGCAACCCTGAAATCGCTGTTGAACTGAATGTGACAGTGATGTGACTGTTACATCGTGTGCCATACGGTCATGTCAATGTCTGGAGCGAAGGCAATCGGCATCTGCTGTTCTGGGCTACCCGTAGTTGCCAGTACAAGGTAAACACTCTTGAGCTGGGGATCTCTCCAAAGTCCAAGCCGCAACTTCTGCAGCTGTGACATTCAATGCGATCTGCTGCGTGCACATGTGAATGCTGATTTCCTTCCGCAGCCCTCCCTGTACAACACAGCATGACCGCCTCAGCAGTGCTGTTAGACATGCAATGCAAAAAAGTTTGCAGCACTGCTTATTGCCGCTCTTTTACCTTCTGGTTGTCAGTCCTCCAGTGCATTCACAATAACCTGCGTTCTGGGTGATGCGACTATTGCAGTCCTTATCCCAAGCCCAGTCTCGTTCCCTGATGGTAATCACACACTTTGAGGCGNTTCCATACGCGAATTGTGTTGTCTCGTGAACCTGTGTGCAAATTAATGCCTGAGGTACAGTGCAATCACTCCTTGAGCCAGCTGCGGCAGGCACAACAATGACCTGATAACAGGCCGCCTTCTGGCAGTTGTGGCAGGTGCCCTGGTGGCACATGCGCCAGGGGCGCAACATAATTGGTATGGCCGACCTGCTCCAGCATGTTTGGGAATGAGACCACGTCAAAGCAAGCAAATCACATTGTGCTANATCGCTAGCAAGGCCTGCTCTCAGACAGCTGCCTCAGTTGCTGCTTGGAAGCCTCTTTCTAAACGAGGGCAAGTGACAGCACAGTTTTGTTGCACATTGTACGGCAGGACAGTCACATGATATGTGCGCTCTCACACCCGTCGCCTCTGAACCCAAACCTGCTTGTAAAGTAGTGTTGAGCTTCTGCTGTCACTCTGGACTTCTCCCACGTCAAGCATGTCGGCGTGCTCAGTGCAGAACAGCTGCACCTTCCGAAGCAAGCGTCTGGTCTCACCACACTCAACACTGTGCAGCCATGCATGCCTTGTTGCACACCTGTCAGTGCTTATCAGCTACTTTAATGATTAGCCAGTGAGTCATACCTTTGCAAGTACCGTGTAAGGGCTTCTGACAAGAGTCACGCTTGCAAACTGGTGGCGCATATCACAAGCAAGAGTCACATGAGGTTGTGCCATGCAGACTGAGGCAATTAGATGCTATGATGCAGAAGACTGGCATGAATCACCTGTTTCATGCATTTTGCAGGGGCTCATGAAGTGGCCATTGAGACTTGCTCCTTCAGCAAGTATGCTGGCTTCACTGGNCAAACACACAAGATGGCATGCCCTCAGATCTACAAGCCTTTTCTTGCTGGACTCCTGAGCATATGCTGCTGATGTCACCATAAGGCACTTCGCCTCAGTTTTGGCATCTAGGTGTTCGGATATGCACCGGCTTATATCTGCTGTTAGGGATGGGAAAACATGATGAATGTCAGGAGGGGGCAGACTGTTCGACATGAAGGGCGCCTATAGCTCCTGCTGGCCTAAAGTTTCGGTGCTGTAAGCAAAAAGCTGATGCAGGAAAAGCGACAGAACAGCTGTTTAGCTTGCAATGACCTACTATGCGCAGCTACGCAATGGCNGCTGTATGAGTACTGCACATATGGCTAAAGCAGACTCCAGATAGCCTCGGCGCAATGCTACTATGACTACACGGCATGCCTGCAGAAAGAAAATGCGCATGACTGAGTGCAACAGCACTACAGACAGCATGTTCCCCTGCGTTAGTGTGCCTGCATCTGCAGCTGCTGTTGTAGTAGTGTAGTGAAAGGGTCAATGGTTGCTGCTGATCAAGCGGCAGCTCTTTGAGCAACAAATGTGGCGCTGTCTAGTCTGGCAGCTTCAGTTCATATGCAGCGCTGCAATACTGACGCATGTAGACTGCAACTGCACCACTACATCAGGTCTAGGCAATACTCTGTAGACATGGCTTTTGCGTGAGAATCCTGCCTGCACACGATGACGCATGTGCATGATGCGGAGCTGATACAGGCTGAGCCATGTGTGCTCCTGTAGTCAGTGATATGCAGTGCTAGGCAGGAAGTCTGGGTCATGCAGGACGTGCAATTACTTGCAGACATATTCTGCATGTAAATACGGATTATGAAATGCAGTTTCAGTGACTGTCACACATGCAGTCTGTCAGCTGTACATTGGAGGTCTTGTTTCAGTCCAGTCTGGTCAGAGTTCAAATTGTAAGAGAAGGTCTGGTTCATGACCTCTACAAATACTGTAGATTACCTCGATTGCAGCACTTGGTGCAGGTTGTGCATGGGCAACTGACTCANTGTTGGGGCATCACTGGCGCAGGTCGTTAATCTTTGGCACAGCGGAAATGCGCATTTTACTTTCCGCTTTACGGCAACTTGATCATGGCCGAAACAAGGCGGAAACAGCTGAAGCGAGAACTGAGTATGCACTGAGCCAGTCTGCATGCNAATCGCTGCAAGACGCAAGGAAGAATGCAGACGCCCTTGTGGTCAGCGCGCAGAACAATGAGCATGTGAAAAAGTTCAAAGACAATCTAGAGGATTTCGAGCAGAAGCTCAGACTTCAAGCACAGGAAGCAACCGCAAAGCTAAACAGCCTGAAAGCAAACCCAGGCAACAGCCTTGTTGCTCAGGAATGGCATTTGTCAACCAGATCTCATGGCAGGTCCCCAGGAATGCGGAAGTCACATTCTGCTACAGACTTCAACAAGCTGTCACAGCTGTTCAAGGGCGATGAAGCCAAGGTGATGTACATCCACGTACAGTCAGCTGCTATATGTGCTGCTGCCCACAGCAGCATNTCAGGGCTCAAAGGTGGCAGCGCTAGCAACAAAGTTGTCATGGCCGGGCTTCTGGTGCTCACACTGAACACTGATCTTCATGCTGGCCGATGCTGTGCTGCAGTTGCTTAGTGCTTCTGGCATATGCATGCCATGTTGCAGCATTCTGGGGTGGCTGGGATGACACAGGGAGGTAGCCTGGTGGGAGTAGTGTTGTGAAGGAATGTCCTGCGACTGTCACAGGTCCTTTTCCCCTCTTCACCCCTGCAAAGGAACAGCACTTACCTGTGAGNGCAGCAGGCCAGTCATTACTGACTTTATGCTGTCGATGGCATTCTGCTTCTGATGCATAACAGCAATCCAATGCTGCACAGTACACTCACAGTATTGGCAGTACATCACATCATTGTGCTGAAAAGGCAACATCAGCTGGATGATTAGTCATGATAAAAACACCATCTTTCGGAGCTGAATCTCTGTGTTGAGAACATATCACTTCGAATGACAGCTGCTGTTGACTCCTTTTGGCACTGCTATTCTGATTAGTCTTAGTGTGCAAAAAATATAAATTGTGTATTCTATCTGCAACATATCCGACATAGCATGCACCTTTTGCACTGCACTCCCCACTGTGTTTGATACCTCAGAAAACAGGCATTTTTTCATCGCAGGTATGGGGCAGAGCAAGGCAAAGGGCCTCTGAGGGAGGCAATTTGTGAGCGCCTGTACAACGGTTTGGGTCTGAAGCCCAGCGACATCTTTGTCTCTGATGGCTCCAAGTGTGACATTGGCCGCCTGCAGGTGTGCTCAAACTTTGTCTTGTCAATGTCCACAGTCAACGTATGTTCAACTTGCTCGTATCAAGGCAGTCAGCGACCAGGCTGTGGTGGCACTTACGGAATACTGGATCACTATCCTCCATTCTGCGTGCATCTGCATGACTGAGAGTTGTTGCGCAATTGTTTACTCTGACCTCCTGTCGTCAGCCTGAGCCAAAGGGGCTCAATGACCAACTGTGCAGAGGATCAGAACATCAGTGGAGTCTGTTTGAGTTTGAGTCTCACAGTGACTGCAAACACCCCAGCTGCAGGCAGCATGCACCACCGCTACAGCTCCGCACAACCGTGCACACTGTGACAGTCTAACAGTGTGACAATCAGTGCATCATCGGAACACTTTGTTTCCTGTCCCCATTGTCATACATGTGTCCAGAGCATGCTCTACTGCACAGTGACTTGCATCCAGTCCTCCAGAAGGACATGATTCAACACCTTGGATTGCGCTTGTGCAGATGATGCTGGGCAGCAGTCCCAAGGTAGCAGTGCAAGACCCCTCCTACCCGGTCTATGTGGACACCTCAGTCATCATGGGCATGACTGGCGACTACAACGAGCAGAACAGCAACTATGGCAACATCCAGTACATGCCCTGCACACCTGACAATGGCTTCTTCCCTGACCTGTCAGTGGTGAGCTCACACCTTTGCACCTTAAACAACAGACATTCCCAGGTGTCATGAGCAACGTGTGCATGTTCCTGAGCATATGTCAAGCATGGCCTTCTTGTGAATACAAGTGTGCATACAAGGGGTCAGCAACCATTGACAAAACAATTCTGTCTCAACTTCAGACCACAAAGTTGTTTCGGTTGACTTGGTGAACTTGCCACTCGCCATGTTGTCAGGCTTCATGCTTAGAGTTCAAGTCCACGTTTGTGACACATTGGTGCAGCCTTATCACCGGTGACTTGTACAGCAGCGCCACAGAACCCTCAGCAGGGGTCACAGGGCTCCTGCATTGTTTGATGCACACAACGCTGCAGTGATGCTCAGAAAATTACATGTTAGACTACTGACCAAGTCTCCTTGGGTTGAGTACAACTTTATCTGCTGAGCAGCATCTTACCCACCAATGCATTTGCTGTCCTGTCGTGTGCTTGGGCTATGAGGATACTCGATTACTGACAACATGATGTTCTATTGTTAGACTACAATTCACTGAGCCCTGCTGCCTACTGACTACCTCTTTCACCAGCATTTGTGACACAGCTATGACAGGCACAGCATATGCATAATATGCCANTGCAAGGGCTTTAGGCTGGCCATTCGCAGTCTTTCACCCAAAGGCAAGGCTTGTATAGCAAGGCACCAGGCATTATCCGTGGACAGTATACAGTTACCGCACAACGAGGTCTCCCTGCCGAACTACAACATAAGTCATCTTTAGTCACTGTGAATGTGCAAGCACCGTTGACAAGCATGCAACTCTGACACCTGAAGACTTAGCGAATCTACCAGGAAGTTGCAGCTCATGGCAGGCTCCTGGCAACAAGCTCACATGCTGCTGCACCATTTGCTGACGCTGAGTGAACATATACCTGGCAATTTGCTGCTGTGCTTGAGATGATGCAAGGCCTGCTTGATGGCTCTTGAGCTCTGCATCAGCATTGCGCTCAGTCAGCTGACGCTGTGCTGAGTCCAGCTTTGCTACCAGGTCCTTCACCTCACTGCGCTTCTGACTTAGCTTGCCCTCGGCTGCTTCCTGCATCCACAGACAGAATTTTTACTTCTAGTCTCAGAGAGTCTACACTGTCACTTCATTGTCAAGCAGCTGATATACTGCTTGTTGGGAGCCACAGGTCCTGACCACCCCTGTGATTGCTTTTCACAGAAATGTAAACGTCGGTGCAGTGATGTAAGCAGATAGCCCTGCATGGCAGGTGCCTGATGACTTGCAGTGATGTCTGACAGGGAAGAAGGCCTTTAGGTCAGTAAATATCATGCAAGCATTCATGTTGATATCAGGTAAAGAATGATGAAGTCTTTGGCTGACAGATAAGGCCGCAAGCGTCACATGCCTCGCGTCAGAACAGACTGCGAGCTGAGGCTGGGTCTTTTTTGCGGTCACAAGCAGATCCATTCTGCTGACATGTACAATGTGAATGTGCAACTGGGCATGTATAGTGTGTCATGAAATGGAAGTGAACATCTCCAGCAGCCAGATCTGCAGTAGTCTGACCTGAGCACCTCGTGAAGCAGCCAACTGTTCATAAGCATTCATGAGGTCAGACTTCAGGCGGCCTTCAACATCGCCAGCTTGCTTCAGGCCTGTGATGGTGTGTCGTAGTGACAGTACAATGCGAGCCCTCTCACTTTTCTCCTTGCTCAGCGCAGCCTACACATTACACTGCCTGAACACGTGCTGGTTTTCTTGAGCAAATGCTGCCGCTGTCAATGCAAGCAGCCTCAGGTTCAACTGCCCTGTACATCTGGGCATGTATCANCTTGGTCAGTTTCTGAGTGAGAAAAGTGGTGCTAACAGGGTGTGCAGGAGGATGTCAGCAGCTAGGAGGGCCTCCTTGTTGTCAGGAGTGGATGCTGCCAGGGACACCTGTATACACCCAGTCCTGTTGCAGCACCATGTGGGGTATGCCTCGGTGAAGAAGAGCCATGCAGCGTACCAATAGTAGGAGGAGAAGAAGATAATGAGGAAGAGGAAGCAAAATGACAGACATGAGGAAATGGAGGGATGGTCTGGTGGTAGGGGTGGGGCACTAGTGTTGATGGGGGAAGGGGTCAAAGGAAGGGAGACGAGCAATAGCATGATTAGCTCACACGTTATGTCAGGCAGCTTTCGCAGCTGCATTGACCGTGCAAACAGGACACCCTATGCAGGGTACGACGGAAATGAACAGTACGGTGTACACAGACAGCCGACACACATCAACATGACATCCTGTCAGCAAGCAATTCAGGAATCACCAGTGCTACAAGGCTAATCTGCATCTGTGTATCGCATGCAGAAGATCACTAGCACATGACCAGCACACACGGAAGGTCGACGTTTATAGAGTCAAGCTCTGCAGTACAGTAGGTCAAGAAGCATACCGGCATGACAGCATCAAGTGAGAAGTTGTTCTCGGCTGAAGCACTCTGGGAAGAAGAAGGAAGGTGCTCCCTGGGTGTCTTGAAAGTAGACTACTGCTAGACCAGTAATGGTATTGGTCCGCATCTGCACAATGACCCACAAAGTGTTGAGACCCTATACAGACAACACTTATGCGGTGCAGGTTTTGCAAAAGATCTAGAATGGAGTGCAGCATGCAGCATTGCCCATAGCTTCATCAAGCTTGACGTGAGAAGGTGTGCGATACAGGAGCTGGGACACACACTTGCATGCCGACATGCAAAACTGCAATGGAGCTAAATGCATGTAGTTATGTGATGTGTTTTGCAAACACAGTCATGACCTGTGCATGGCAACATGGTCATAACATGAGTATGCCAACGTAGCATGCACGTAGATCAGACAAAGCAACATAGCGTGAAAATGCGCATGCCAACACAGTCATGACATGTGCATGGCAACATAGCATGGACGTAGCTCAGACACGCTCACATAGTATGATATATGTAATTCAGCCATACTAGTGTCTGCATATAGTGTGTACTGGTAGATACTCAAGACTGAGACACTGTTGGCAGGCTGGCTTGTCTGTTGCGCTTCACTTGCTCCTCAAGACGTCAAGTGTGACTAGTTGCTTGATGAATGTTGAGTGCACACCAGCAGACACTTATTGGTGGCAACAGTATATCACTGACACGAGTGCTGTACCTGTGAAGCGCTGCCTGCTGAAGAGGCAGCTACATGTTTGACCAGCCGCAGCAACAGATCAGCCGCTTGCTTTGCAAACAGCTCTGCTTGCCTGGCAAACAGCTGTGGCTGCTGGTCTGCTGTCTCCATCATGGTCTGGATGAAGTTTGGCATGACAGCGGCCATACTGGCGTGTGCTGCCCTGCGGATCAGGCAACACTGTTGAGCAGGAACACCATGTTACCAGTGACAACATCAACGACATTTGCTGGCAGCCCAGCATGTGGCGTCTTTCTGCTGTCATTGCAGGCAGTACATGCTGCTGTCAGCAGTTACCTGAAGGATATGTAACGGCAGGAGACCGTGAGTTACCGCAAAGCACTTACAGATGTGTTTATGATGGATGTAAGGTCCGAGAAAAGTAGCAATCGGTTCAACTGTCAGCCTTGGACACACTGAACATCCCTGCTCAAAAGCATACAACAGCCTGCTAGTATACATAACTGCAGAGTGAATTCACTGCACAGGCATTCCTGCTGTCAACACCTGACTCGCGGCGGGAGAAGCTGTGTACGACTGCTGTGCATGAGACTTGACCCGGTCCTGTACAGAGTTGTCTGTGGCCATGTCTTGTGACCACTTGCGTTTCCCAGGAAAAGCAACACCATGGCTGAAAGATGGCTCAGCGTGCAGAGGAGGATGGCTTGTGGAGGACTTGGCAGGTACTGCACTGCTGTTCTGAGCGTTTGCAGTATGCAGAGCTTGAGCGGACCTCATCCCAGGTGAGGCATGGTTTGCCTGTGGGGACTTGATGCTATTGCTGTCTCTGAGTCCCGCTGNCTGTGCCGCTGGCAACGCGATCTGTCTGTGGTGTGAAAGAGGCTGTTCCGTGCCGCTACAGGTTGGCAGTGCTCAAGCTTTGGACACCGCTCATTGGAGGCCACCGAGCGAACAGGCGAATCCCCTTAGACAGTGACAGGTTACCACTGCTGAGACTGTGTCACTCCTGGGACACCACAATCATGCTGTCTTGTTGTTGTAGCCTCTGAGATACGGCAAACTGTGACTAATTATGCCTTGCACACCAGCATGTTTAGCACTGCGCAACTAGCTATGACATAAACGTATTTGCATCTGCAGGAAAGTGGCTTGACATAACATGTCTGTGCCTCATGGGAAGTGGCGCATAGAGACTCAGGCTGTACATTGTGGGGAGGAGGAGAAGTATGGGGGTGCAGCTGTGACGCCCATATTTCAGTCTTCAACATTTGTTTTTGATGGCGATACATCCAAAGGCTATGATGCTGTGAAGTATGTTCGCTGCAACAACAGCCCAAGTCACACGGTATGCATCATTGTCAAGCAACATGTCCTTGCTACACCACCAGGTCAATGCATGCAGGCATGTTGCCATGTGATCACAATGCTGTGCACACAGTCGTTAGTGTGGAGCCCATTGACCTGCTGCTATGACTGTTGAGTTTTCTCTAAAACAACTCCACTTGCTGCCTTTCCACTGGACACAACTACACACACCAGACGTAGAATGATTCCCACTGTGTCTTAGAAGCCCACATGCGACCGCCAGTGATGTGTATACATGTGTAGGCAGTAGCAAACAAGGTTGCAGCAGTTGAGAACTGCAAAGCGGCCATGGTGACATCCAGTGGCATGGCAGCTATCAGCACCACCTTACTTACCCTCCTCAAATCTGGAGACCACATGCTGGTGCAGCAGTCCTTATACGGCGGCACAGAGATGCTGTTGACAAATGATCTGCCTGATTGGGGGATCCAAGTTACCAGAGTGGATGCTGACAAGCCAGAGACATGGCAGCAGCATGTGAAGCCCAACACCAAGGTTAACACCTTGCTACAGACCTCAGCAGGTGTTCACTGCATCCTGCTGATCAACAGTTGCATTTGGTCTGCCAATTGCTTACTCATGCATGCTGCCTGATGAATACATGATGAATCTATGTTCTGTCTGTGCACGTGAACTGCATCAAAGCACTTAGAAGGGTAAATGCGCAAAGGTGGTGATGAAGTTTCACCTTGGCCATATGCATGTTGATGCGCATCCTGGACATGGCATGATGTAGGTACAAGTATCTGAATTGTGCAGCAGTGCTGCTTGGTGGTGGCCTGAGCTNAATGCCAATGCCTAAAATGCCTACACAGTCTGCTGTTACCCCTACCTCAGCACTGCATCACAAGCCCCCAGCAATGTCAAGCCCAAATGCAGCAGGGCCTGACAGCCCAACTGAGGTGCCTTTGCCAGACAGGTTTCAACCAGCCATGCTAATGCCTGATGCTCTTCCAAGACAGCCAAAACCAACTCCACCAGCCAGCACAGATACAGTTGCAGCTGTTGCAGACCTTGCTCAGNTCCATCAGCTCTTCGTAGGATGCCTTGCTCAGATCTATGAACCTCACACCTGGATCCAGAGCTGGCCTGCTGTCACCCTTTGACAGCTTGTCAAAAGTGGCGTCGGGGTCCCCCTGCTGCAGCCCAATGTACCTGCTCAGGACTGCCTGGTCACCCTCACCAACAAGAATGGCAATTGCTGACAGTCATGACAACACAGACAAGCATGGTCACCTAATCATGCACATAGAGGGCCTGCTGGTGATGACAGCAGCAAAGCCTCCTACACGGTGAATTGCACACGCAGGCATGTTCATGTGCTCATGTCAAACAACTGTTGTGTGTTCAAAAGCAGCTGTACAAAGTAGAGAATGCGCACTGCTTGTCAAGGTGCTCCAGGATGTGCATGTCTGACACGGAGGTTGCCAGGGTGGCAGTGGAGTTGGGGGGAAGGGGCCGNTCATATCAGATGAAACTGCTCAAGCATATTGCTGTGCAGGCAACTGGCTAGTATGCACGAGATGCATCAAGCTGAAAGGTTGGAAACAGACAAGCTCCGTCAGCTGCTGAAGTATGAAGAAACGAGACGCTGTGACCTGGAGGGTCTACTGGACCATGCTCACAGACAAGCACGGGATGAGAAGCATCAGATGCAGGCCCAGGTCATGCACTCCTGTCTAGCTGAACATGCACTTGTGCAGTACCATGCCACCAGCTTCCATACTTTGATGCATGTCTGAAGACAAGCATCATCTGCTTGCGTGTGTCAATGCACAGCTTGGATGCCTTGCGCCCATGTGTAGCCAAATGCAAACATCGTAAGCATGAAGCACTGAACACAAAATTCCAGAAGAGGCGGCCACAACGTCATGCCCTCATGACACCAGATCAGATATGCATCTGGCTGATGTGTTAATGTTCACATGCAGGTTGCGCAGCTGCAGCAGGAAGGCAAGCAATTGGAGCATGACCTTGCAGCTGCTCAGGCAGCCCTTTCCACCCAAATGCAGCATCAACGTCAGCCTGCTGAGACTGCGACCACGACCTCTGTTCCGCATGTGCNCTTTGTCCTGGGTCATGCTGCCTATCAGACACCACTTCAGATGTACTGGTGCTGGTGACCGCCTACATGCCACACCCTGCTGTGTAGTACGAGGCATTACATTGCTGCTGACATGTACAGCACTTTGTANCCACATGTGCTGTTGCATCAATGGTGACATGATCAAATGGCAAGCTTGCCGCACAGTGGCCCTGTTTTCAGCAAGCATTGAAGGGTTTGCTGGCTGGTCCATACCTGTAGACCGCGACCATATGAGAATGTCAAAGACCACGACTTGTGTTGTTGCTTTTGCGCATACAGATTGATGGCATTCAGGTTCACAGTAGCTTCCTCTTCTGTTTGGCCTCCACTCAAGAACACAATGGCTGCAATCTCTGGTGGTACACTCCTGCACATTGTCAGGCAGTGCCTGCTGTGACGCCAACTCAGCACCTGTCAACTAAAACCAGGCGCATGGAGAACAATTAATGGCGGCATGAGCAACATGCGCACAAAATGATGAACATACAATGCCACATCAGATCAACTGGAGCAGGCTGAAGACAGCTTCCCAGCTACATTAGGCAGGGAAGGAAGTTCTGCTATGCAATGTATGTACTGTCTGAGGATGCATGGCATGGTGCACAAGTGCCTGGTGCGCAGCATAGCTACTTGCAGCACAATATATGGTAAGTCTCAATTGTGGAGACCGCCTGTGATATGGCCAAGCACATCATGCTCAACAAGATTTGGGCTTGTAATGTTAGGCAACTGTGTGGTGCAATGTCCTGTCTAAGACAGCGTCTTGTACATCTGGTCATGCAAGCCTGGCAACGCCTTTCTGGCACTCACACGGTCGGTCTTACTCTGCATGCTCAGGCAGCTCACAACTCAGGCTGCCAGAGCGCAGGCTATCCCCGTGTGTGACCACACTGCTTTGTGCGATTCCGTGAAACATGCCAGCCACGCCTTGCATGTTGCCTAACAGCAGGCTCCTGATGGGGCTAAGCATCAACGGTCATCACAGCTTGTTGGGCATGCCATTTGTGTCTCGCACCACAATTGTCCTGCATACCTCTGCATGACATTATAGGTCTGCTCTGCNCGGTCTCGATGATAACGGGTAAGGCAGCGCGGGTGGCTCATGCCACACTGTGCTACCCAACTGTGCAAGCCTTGGCTAGTCTTTGACGTGGTCAATAAATCAGCTTAAACCCGATTGTAACAACCGGTCGCGACGATCACCACTCATGACCCCTATATGAGCATACCGTCATAGGTAGCTGGGCCTCATTCTACGTCAACTCACTACAAGCCTGACAATTCAATTTGCAGGTATGGTAGGCAAAATAGCGGAAATGGCAGAAATAGCATGGACAGGCCATGACTGTTAAAACCCCTCCTGGCTTGGGCACCTACACTGAAAGATCCCTGTCCTTTGTGCTGCCCTGTCTTGTCGGCAGCTGNTTTCCAGCTCAGCCCAAAACATGCGCTTTGAATGGATGTTGATCATAACTTACCAGACAAGCTCAGCACTACAAGCCTGTACATACCTATTGTATGCATGATGTGTGGGAACATTTGGGCGCTGTGGGATTTAAATATCTACGTATGTAGCAACAGAGACGTCTGTTTACAGCGCGCATAGATCGCTACTGTTGTGGGCTGCACAAGAAGAGCAGGGTCTGTGCTGAGCTGCAGTTGTGTGTTGCAGTATGTGACTGAGACACGCTTCACGGGGCAAGAGTATGCAATGAGGGGCGCCGGGCAGCAGCAGATTGTTGGGCATGAGGAGCGCATTGTTGGTGCCCCACCTGTGAACTTCTGCAACAGTGACCTGTGCATGTGATTGACATGCANGCCAGCACATGCATTGCTTGCTACACCCCTTCAAGAGTGTCAGATCAAGCGTCAGCATCAAGTTTTTACATGTGATTGCCAAAGTCAATATAGGTCAAATGTACATTGACGTGCTGAACCACTTCAAAAAATGACATGCAAGCTCTACAAAGAAGGTAATCTGTATGTGCAAGTGCCTGCAGTAAGCCGAGAAATCTGTGCCTGTTGAGCCTGGCCATGAGCTTTACTCAAGTCTCATGCACTGCACTACAACCANGTGTTGAGGGCTATGGTTCTTGCTGGTGACTTGGCACAAGCTGAGGAAGCAAGACAACAGCTTGGGTTGCCGGAGACTGTGTTGGACGTTGCTTCCCCAGAGATGGCTGCTCAGATTGCACAACGAGAAGCCGCGTTCTACCAGCTAGCCATTCCTGCAGATGCCGTACACTTTGTGGATACAAATGTTGCAGTTGCAAGGTGATATCAAGCCAGTATGATCACATGCACACTGACCTGCTGGCAGCCTCCCCTGTGCTGATGTACCCTGCCCATACCAGCAGCATGCTGTAAGTTCAGGCTTGCAGAACTTTCTAATCTGTATCTTACTCAAGGAAACAGGTACGCTGCAGATTCTGCAGGAATTGAGATGCTGCAGGTCATGTGTTGCCATCTGTGAATGCATAGTAGTTGATAACAGTGAGCTGCGTGGCACTCCTGCTTGACAGTGTGCACAACCCTGCGGTACTCACCGAGGTGGTTTAGCACAGGCGCTACATTGCCTTTCGATGTGCTTGTGTTGCATCTGCACACTGCAATGCAATCATGCTTTGCATTTTGTGGCAAGGCACTAGGACGGGAGTGCCAAGAAGATATAGTGTGTGCATCAGTGCTGTTGAGCAACTGCACATCTGCTAACATGGCGGGAGTGGGTGCAGGGACGAAGATCGCTATAAGGTGCATGACTTGATTGTGGTGGCGGCACATGCTACACATGCCCAGAGCTCACCATTATAGAGTGTTTGCCCGCTGAAGAAGCATACGCAGTTGAAGAAGAAGATCGTGAGGCCAAATAGCAGATTTTTGTAGAAGAAGAAGTTGACCATGCGGGTNCATACCCTAGCGTCTGGCACAGAACATCGCTCTGAGGCTCACTCATCACCCTGAGAGTATCGGCTGCGAATCAGCGATGGTCGTAGCAGTGCCGCAGTCCAGTCGAGTGTGCATGGGCCTGCTCAGCTTAGCGCCGTCCGCAACGNTGTGCTTTCAAAACCACGTGCAAGCTTTGCAGTGACACAGATGATGACATGAGTCGCTTGGTAGTAGGGAGATTCTGACCTGAGCAGAATTATGAACCTCAGTGCACAGGTGTGGGGAATGGTTTGTCCGTGATGTATTGGTCTGTAGCACGCCACGCCACTGAACCACCTAGCAGTCATGCTCAGCAGCGTCACTTGCCATCAATCTGACTGTCTGCCAGGCATCAAATTGCAGGCCACTGAACAAGGCCACTCACACAAGGGCACATGCCTGCTTACATCCAGGACCTGCTTCGCCTTATGCTGCNTGTGAGTGAATCACTGCAAAACACCGACAACGCATTCACAAACTGCACAGCTTGCACATCTGCAAAGCTCTTCCTGTCAATGAGTTGACGCCACAGACAGTCAACATAACTTGTTGCAACTTCTGCACCGCAGACTTTGCAGTCAAGGTGATCACTCATGACTAGCGTGCAGACCAAATTTGCATCAATGATAGTCACTGTTCTGAACCACTGGTACTGAGTGTCATGCAATGCGCATCTGCAAACATCACTTCCCAGCTCAACAACTGCATGTGCTGACAGGTGCCAGGGGTCCCTACTGAGCACCCCCTGCTGGGGTGGGTGGACCACCTGGACCTGGCCATGGCTGCCGCCCAGCTCACCATCACACACTTCCTGCAGCGCTGCCCGCCTGTTGTGAAGATGCTGAGCAGCATGGACTCTGCAGCTGTGCTGCTCCATGTGCAGCCCCTCCTTGTCCTTGCCATCAAGCGGGTTGCCAACTGCAGCA
The DNA here is from genome assembly GCA_000818905.1 of Trebouxia gelatinosa. NCBI lineage: Eukaryota > Viridiplantae > Chlorophyta > Trebouxiophyceae > Trebouxiales > Trebouxiaceae > Trebouxia > Trebouxia gelatinosa. The sequence goes on from KN805357.1 coordinate 972,695, forward strand.
AGTTCCAGCTTATTGAAGGGCAGGTTTTGCTCAACTTTGCTGACAGCACAGTCCAAGCCCCAGCTCAGAGCAACAATGCAGAGGTGCCTGACANGTCCAGCAGAGCCAAGCTGAGCATGCCTTCCGGGCTGAATGCCAGGCCATTTGGGGACAGAGCTGATCCCACACATCGCAGCTTCTCACCTGAGGCACAAGGCATGTGTATGAAGGATGCAGCACAACCGTCAGACCCCCTGATTAAGACTGCAGTCAGCACAGTCCAGAGCTTTTGGAGGGTGGCTTGGTGACACAAACAGCAGTCAAGCTGTTTCAAGCAAATCCTGCTGATGTCATGACTTGGAAGCAAGCTTTGCAGCACATGTTACTGGGGTTAGACGCATGTGTAAGATGTAGCATCTGAATTTGCTGAGGTCAATGTGTGTACTCATTGTATTGCATAGCAGGCCAGGCAGGCTGACCTTTGGTGTGGGCATTCTGCACAATGTCNCCTGCATCTCAAGCTGTCAGCACAGTCTACATCTATATTGAGGCGGCAGTACCTGAAGCCTGTCAAGCACAATCAGCTTGACGTTATTGTCACTCTGCGACACTAGCAGCTGGCAATAGCAGTTGGCGGCTGCTCTGATGGCTGTTGGGGCCTGGGACAGCCCCACAAGGGTGACCGCACACTCATACACCACTGCNCTGTGATGACAGGTGGTGATGCAAGTACCTGAGCATAGCTTGAGCTTTCAGCTAGCCGGATGATGCCAGGCATGCCGTCAGCAAANCCATCTGGGAGTCCAGCATGGTCTGCAGCATTTGTTTTGTTACTGAGTGCACAAGAATTGGTTTGTTGAGTATTTCACACCCATTAGCATGACTGTCACGACAACGGCTGCTGTGACTGTTGCACTTTTTGCAGACGGTGATCAACAGCCTGGTCAAAGCCAAGTGCAGAAGTAAGCAAGGAACATAGCTAGACAAATCAATCAAGTGCTATGGCCTGTAACAAGCCAGGTCAAGGTTGCATGCTGTGATGACNAAGCCCACCTTGCAGAGGATATGCAAAATCAGCATAAACTGCATCGGCAAGCTTGTCCGCAGGGGAGCAGATCCTTGTGCAGTACCCTGACACTCTACAGATGTCTTGNGTGTAGAAGGTGCTGAATCTGCAACAACAAAGCAACGAGTCATGGTAACTCACAAAGAGCAGGACCATGTACTACCGGCATTGGCATACCCACTATGCGAAGCTCAGCAGAGGCTCTCCTGATCTCCCTGGCTTGGTCTACTGGGTGTCGTGCTGCTCTGCCCTGCACATCGACGTGTCGTTCGTTTCTTGTGCACCATTGGATTCCTGTTACTCAAGATGGGAGGCTCGCACCCTGTCACGTACTGTTCGATTTCGGCTGGGAGACGTTACGCTAGGATCTGCAGACATGCTGTACCGTGAGCTCCACCAACTCTGAGCAAATTGCCATCTGCAAGGCACTGAGACCAGTACTGTATCCTGAAATTCATCACCTGAGNTCCTAGGCTCCAGAATGCTAGCTGGAGGTTGCCAAAATTTGCACTGCATTTCCTTGGTGACAAGCTTACAGTCCAGTTCGCCTCAAATGTCACCTTAGCACTGTGTCAGCTGCAGGTTGGCATCTTTGCCACCAGACATCATGCGGTTGACGTATGCCCACCCCATTGAAACCCACCAACATGCATCTGGTGGACTGCATCATAAAGTAGGCAGAAGCAGCCACGTGGTTTAGTGCGTTGACCACATTGTTGCAAGTCGTAAGTCCCCATTGGTGGGAAGAATTGCTATGTTGCCAACCACCTTGCTGCTGCTGCTGAGCTTGCTCNTCAAGGTGCTCTGCAAACGACCTGCAAGCAGAACAGATAAAGAGATGCGTACGTAAAGACAGTCTGCACAGTACTTAGGGGGGCATCTGGCCGAGANCAAGCAGATGCTGAATGAAACGCTTGTCACTAAGCAGACTGGACCCGCCGGAAAGCCCGTCAACACCCTTTATCTAGCAGCCAAGATGAAACTCACCAATGAGATGTACTTTGCAATTTTATTGGACAGAGGCACAGCTGGTCCTATGATGATTGGCTGCAGTGAAGGAGGAACCAGCATTGAAGACTTGGCAGAAAAGTATNCGCTGCATGACAACTTTGAACCCAAGGCTAAGCATGTTTCACAGCACTTTTCTGACAGTAGTTGCAGAACCGTGCAATGCAGCGGATACCAGCTAGTGCAGTGTTCGTGACATGCGCAGCAGTGGTGTCATGTCCAATTGCATGACTTTACTGTTGCTCCTGGATCTTGTTGCCAACACAAATGTCTGATGACAGGACCAATGGTGGCGCACTGTACTGGAGGTCCAGGCTGANCATTTGGGTGCTTGGGTGCCAATACATGGGAACATGTATCAGCACACTGTGCGGTTTCTTGCTGAGTTTGTCCATGCAGGCGGGACATTCCCCTGAGAGTGGATGTAGCGAAACAATGGAATCCTCAAAAGTACAGAAATCCATGTTTGGAGCCCTATATTGGCTTTGTATGAAAGTAGCCACATCTGCACTGCTGCTACATTGCTTGCACAAATACTTGTGCAGCAAGCTTGCAGGTGCCTGGGGGTGGTACAGACAGTCGCACAGATGGCGGATGTGTGCACACTACAGGCATGTATGGTTGATNCCAGCATCCAGTTTGTCAACAAGCACCAGCAATGCAGCCTCAGGCCACACCACTGTGCGTGCTGTACATCCAGCCAAGTCTAAGCTTGCAGAGCTAAAGCGGCGCCTGCTTGTTGCACTGCTGACTGTCACTTTCTACTACTACCCCAGCTATCTGACCACTGCTCTGAGCCTGTTTGAGTGCTACCACATTGACCCTACAAGCCAGCAGTTAGAGCAGTACTACCCTGAAAATGCTCAGGTACTCATCCCTTGTTTGACATGCATTATGATGTTGATGGTGCTGCACAGCATCAAANCAGTGGGGTAGCCAACCCTGGCAGAACTGCAGAACTCATCAAGGTGGGTGTACAGGATTTGGCGGCTGGCATGGACTGTATGTGTGCGCAGTGTCAACAAGCATGCAGCAAAGTGGACGGGAGGCACATACACTCGGGGACATTCCCTGAACCCATGCAATGCTGCCACACAACCACACAATCTAGGCACAGCACAGCACAGGGCAGAACGNCAGATTGTGCTGATGTGCAGCCATCCTTTCCATTGTTGTCAGCAAGGCACAGGTCACTACTGTTCATTGAATACACATCACCATGGGCAAAGGTGGTGACCCACGTCTGCCTACTGGCACAGCAACAGCACAGCAGTTGCATCCAGATCCAGCAAAACCTGTCTTTGAACACCCGGGGGCTGCATCGGTCCCCGCCAGGTGCGGATGTGTGAGGCCACACAGACCTGCGGCACACATCCGCTAGGCAGCCCTTCTGATTGTCCGCTCCATGCTGGCTGCAGATCTGTAGCCTCTTGTAGGACCATACCACTGTGACCATACCTCTATGAATAACATCTGGCATGTGTGCAGATGGTTGAGCGCTTGCTGGAGGCGGGTGCCAATGTCCAGCTGGTGGACATGCGAGGCTACACAGCGCTGCAGTGCGCAGCAGAGGGGGGCCACATGGGCCCCTTCCGCAGCCTGCTGCAGGCGGGGTGTGACCCCCTGGCTTGGGATCATGCTGGGGTGACGGTGCTGCACAGCGCATGCCAAGGGGGCTCTGTGGAGATTGTGAAGCACCTCATGCAGCTGGGAGCACAGCCCTTGACTAAGTCTTTGCTGGGCAGGGATGCCCTGCACTATGCTGCCCGCGGTATGCGCAGCTATCCCATCTGCATGTTTCTTTTTGTGGGTCGCTAAGTTGACCACGACCCAATTCAAAGTGACGAATGGCTTTTGCATCTGCATGTGAATCATACAAGATTTGCGTAACATGCTGTGGATCTCCGCTTGCTTTTGGTGCTAGTAGCAGGGGCAGAGATTTGTAAGTGCAGTGCACATTGTCATGTGGAGCATTACAAATGACAAACAGTCACTTGGGTCNGCGCTTCACGAGGTGATGCCCAGCATATCCAGTATGGACCATTTATGTGATGCATTGACAGATCAGGCACTCAACAGTCTGTTTGGGGAACACAGTGCACTGTTGATTCCAAAATAGCATACAAACTCACTATACAAGCTGAACAGGACCTTTTGACTGGTATTCAAGTCAAGCAAACACTTATTGCATGGAGACGTTGCTACACCAAGGGCATATAGCACAATTCAGCAGTTTCAGGCCTTACTAGAAAGGCACAGATCCCCGCGGCCTTCCAGCCAGAATGTAGAGCTGGTCTGCTAATGTCTCATCATACACCTCAAAAGCCTTTAGAACTCGGACCTTGGTGTCAGGAACGCCTTGTTTCTGCAGCTCCTTTGACAGCCAGGAGACGCGACGNCCATCATAAATATGTGTAGTGTATTTTTGCCCATGTGTCTTGGGGCAGTCCAGCTGTCAGGTTTGTGGACACCTCACAGAGNCCTTATGCCCTTTATAGCACAGCATAACTTGTAGCACAAACTCGCGCTGCCTGGCCAGCGTGCTTGAGGCCATGCTCAAGCTCCTACATCAGGTTCTTGTGCCTGCACCTACGACTTCCGTTCTAGCAAGCGTGGAACAAATTGAGTGAGGTCGCAAGCTGCGTCACCACCTGAATTCATCATTTGACCTGTCTGGAATGCACACCAGCACAACGCTGTGATGACGATCAGTCCGGTGTTGACACAACACTGCAGCTTCAAACACCCAGCAGCCATTTGTGCCTAGAGCCAACTAACGTTGCTGCGCAGCATAGCCTTGAACAGGTCCAGCATNATATACAGAGCACATGCAGCACACACCAAGGTGAGCGCTGCCATGCTGGTGCTTGACAGGTCACTGAAATATAGACTAGGGAGCTGGCCACAAGAAAAGCAGCCTTGCCTTCACACAATTTAGCAACAATGGTCTAGTGCAATCACCATCAACAACACCCAAATCATGATATATAGATCACAAGGCATACTCTTACAGCCTGGCACTTTACATGGCTAGCCTGGCATGAGGTGGCCAAATCAGCACCACACTTAATGAAAACTGCAACAGCTCTGATTGAATGCAATCTGGCTGGCTGCAAGAGTGTAACTTTGCAAGACTGCCTGGCAGATTGTGGTCTTACCGCGTGCTCCTGCTCTGCCTCCAGAAGTCTCAGCAACATTTGATGATGCATCGTAGCACTCCTTGGTCAGACCAGCCCGGATGAAATTGGACTTGTCAAGGGGTTTGTTGTATAAATCAGGCTGTGAGAGTCTTGTGTCTGCTGGCATGTCAACGTAGAAGTGCTGGTTGGTGGTTTCCCAGCGACCTTCATGCGCTGTGTAGTCAGCCCTGATCGCAAGGCAACAGGCGGTCACCCTGACTGTTGCTGTTGTATTTGGCAGTGTAGCCAAGGGCAGAGACAATGACTTGCTTACAGCGCACNATTGCAGACCGCCTGATTGTGGGTCAGCTGTAACAGACATTCATGTTGGAAGCCCGAAGACTTGTGATTCCCTGGTCTCTGCCGCCCTGAGTCAGAGCTCCATCATGAGTCTTGCAGGCACTGGCTGAACAAGACTAGGTGCACACAGCTTGCAAAGTTCACAAGACACCTTGTCAGCCATCAGTGCAACTCTGGCAACACCAGACATGTGTCGCAGCAGNCTGAAAGATGAGTTGCCTACAGTCTCAGGTGCCTCAGGTATCAGTCTGGACCAAAACTGTCTGCATATGCCACAGCTGCACATGTTGCNGTACTGCAAGAAGTGAGACTCATCGAGTGGCCAAAACCAAAGCAGGTTTGGGCTTGGCAGCATTTACAGTGCTGCTTCTGCCTGCTATTGTTGCACACATATCATGCAGTAGCATGCTGACTGACTTTTCACATGGGGTCTGCNTGAATAATTGTACGTGTTGCAGGAAAACGCTGTTTGGCGTCACTTCAATATTTGTCAACCTCTCAGAGACAATGGCAGAATTTGGATTCCTGGTGAGCCACAGTTTTGCTGACATGTGCAATCAAGCTTTAGAATGCAAACAGCATGTGAACAAGATTTGGCTGTCAATGGCACGTGTTGCAACAACATCATGTTTTGGCACTTCAGCATGAAAAATTGCTGTGAGGGATCGCGTGGCTGCAAGCATGGTGTTGTAATGTGGCTGCCAGCATGATGCATTGTGCATTGCAGGCCTTGGCAATANCTATGCACAGTGTGCCCTTCTTGACTATGCAATGGTCACTGCGCCTTGGTATACCATCAGCTGCTGTGTTTCTGTGGAAAACAAATTAAGGCGTTGAGACAGCCTGTTGACATTGTGCTGGTTCTGTCATGACTGTGTTGCCTTGATGGACTGCAACACCACTGACTTCTGCATACGCTCCCATCCTTGACAGATGTACTGGGTCGAGCCAATCACCTTCGATGAGTGCCACTGGCTACTGTCCAGGGTTCTCAACACACACCTGACTTTACTTTGTGACACTCTCATGCCAGAATTGCATGTCTTTCAGGGCTTTTGGCTGCATCAGCATGTGAGTTGACATACTGGCTGCTTCTGAGGGGGTGTGTATCATGATGCTGCAGCTCAGCACACCTGCTCCTGATCANAGGCAGCGCCGAGCCCGGCTGGCACAAGCTCTGCCCAATCTGGAACCTGGCTTCGTCCAGTTTGCCACCTCAATGGAGTTTCGGCCAGCTGCCCTGGCAGCAGCTGCTGAAACTGCTGCACCNCCCTTGTACTTGGGCTTGGCACTGATGTCAATAGCCTTGATGAGGTGCACATACAGCACACCCCCCTTCAAGAATCTGATGGCTTCGCTGTCTTGAGGCTGCAGGCGGCGTGATGGGCTGCCATCCCGCTTGTTCACCTCGCAAAGTGCTTGTAGCTCCTGACTCCCGAACACATGGTACGTCAGCTGCACAACACATGGCATGACAGCTTAAGAAACATAGACTGCAGTGGGCTGGAGCTGCTTTGTATGAGACAGCCTGGCATGACAAGGTGCNAAGCCGAGCAAGTCAGCAAAAGCTGCTGAGCCAGGCTCAGATGATGCAGACTCAGAAGGACACAATGCTCATGCAGACAAGCCAGCAGCCGCATCAGCCAAGCGACAAGGTTCACCAAAGCAGAAAGATGCAGGGAAGCAGAGCAAAGCAGGAAAAGCAGCAGCTGAGGCAGACTCTGAAGGNCATTGTTATTGCATACGCATCGCATTGGTAATCCACTTGCACCTAGTTAGAGTTTACACACGTACAATTCTACGAGAGGGCGTACACAAACCCCGACACTAAGATATAGTATGACATGCATGTGTAGGTCGTTTGAGACACCAGTCATGAGACACCGATAGAAGACTGTACACACACTCAGACTGCTGAAATTTGTCCAGACAGCTGCAACTTGACTCGTTTCAACAACAGCTTTTGGTTTTCAACTATAGCAGTCAAAAGTGAATGCAAGTCTGGTTGAGGCAAGCATTCATTGATCATTGCCACTAGACCAGATGCTTCACTTGCAGTGCTCCTCAGAGCCAGTTGTAGTGCATCTGCAATTTGAACCTTGGTGGACACCTTGAGACAGGCGTTGACTGCACCCAAGACAACTTGCAGAGCTGCTTCAAATGCGCGGTGTAGTCTATCCAGCTGCTGTCTGACTTCCAGTTCAGNGTACTGACACTTAGGCAGATTACAAAACGACTTGGCCAGGTGACAGCATGCGCTTGCAGCGATATGTGTGTTTGTGACTAGTGTCCATATGTTAACATGAGACTGCAGGGGTGCAGATGACGTTGTGCTGGGATCATGCAGGTATGCTGCTTATGCCAGATACAGAGTCAAACTGCTTGTGTTGAACCTTGTGCATACTAGCTGTAGTGAATTATGACTTGTGCTATATCGTACACATACACGGCTGAAGCGGCTTTGCCAGGCAGTACTGTTTTGATCAGGAGCTTACCGAGCAGCTGAAATGCCCTTCTGATAACAGCAACAGGCCTCCTGCCCCAGAAGTCTGCAATCCTGTCTGGATCCCAGGACAGTGGTAGCTGGTCTGAATCATCATGAGCTACTTCTACCAGCTGCATGACCACGCTGTCATCTGCAAAGTCTGACTCATCCATATTTGAACCTCTGAGGCCGTCCATCAGCACACCAAGCTGCTTGTCTTGTGACATAGACTTGNTAAGCCATGATAGTCTGCAGCCCTACACCTCTACACCTCTCAGGGTTGGCCAGCAGGATGGAAATACTCTCAAAGATTAACGCTGGCCCCACTGTCCAATCAGTGGTGATTGGAGACTGTTGGCAGCCTGACATTTATGAAAGCATCTCTGTCCTGCTGGCTATCCCTGATATGCATAGGGCTGTAAACTTGTGAATGCCTAAGGCGAAAATCAAGACTGGGGTGTTTTCAACTTAGCCCCCATAGAAAATACTATACACTCATGCAGCACATACTTGACGNAGCTTGCCATGGATACAGTAGCTTCAGAGATCACCACCTTGCCATGACTTAGTAAGGCATAAAAATGATTTGAGTACATTGCACAATGCCAGCAGAAGCAATGTCAACAGTAGCATTTGATGGCAGGCATGCACTTACCTACGGCAGCACTCTCTATGGCACCACTGCCCTCAGGGGGTGGGGGTGGAGGGGTGGTCGAGGGGGCGCCTGGGTTGNACTGGTGCTGAATTGTAGATAGAGGTTGCACCGATGCACATATGCTCTGCTTGTGTGCTAGATAGCGTGTTCACAGTACAGTAACTGAAGGCAGTAGCACAGTGCTTTTGTGATGAATGTCCGCAGCAAGTTTGTGCATGCTGCTGCAGGTGGCTCCTTGCCNAGCTACATAGCACGAGCTACAGGAACTGCTTCTATACCAGCTGTTATGGGAAGCTACCAGGCACCATTGCTTCAAGAAGGCTCGAGGAGCTTGGTTCACTGCTTGCTTATACTTCAGTCGCTCACAGCAACGTCTACTGCACTGATGCTGCATTCATGCCTTACCGTGGTGTNTTGGGTGTATACCATGACGGCTACATAGCAACCAACACTGGGATGTTGCAACAGTTTGTCAGTCACAGAAATCAGCAAGCCAAGAGCACCATTGCAGTTGACTGTGCAGCTCTGCAGCCANGCCATGCTTTGTTGTGGGCATATATTCTGCATGCAATGACAACAAACTTTGCGCTGCTGTATGTGTGTCAGTCCATGAGCTGTGGAATCAATGTGCATTTGCTAGGTCTGACATTGTGGCTGATGTTGCAAGTTGTTGTCNCCACGAGGCAAAACGGCAACCTCCCCCCCACACGCACAAACCCAAACAGACAGCAGCCTGCACAGCAGTTGCAACAACAGCCAGCAGCAAAACGAGATAGGCAGACGACTGTCATAGCAAGACAAAGGTCTGGCCCTGAGAAGAGGAAGGAAAATGCAGAAGAAGCTAAGCTGCGAGAGGCAGTGCTGTCAGAGGTGCTGGACATCAAACCCACAGAGTCCTGGCAGGATATAGCAGGACTTGGGGNAGCCTCTGTCAGGCACGAATGTCGAGTCCCAGCCGTCGTTGTCACAGGGAGCAGTGCTGCATGTGCTGTCCGCACGGCCCATCTGCGACTCTGCTTGCGGCGCTGCCTTGGGGCTTCGCATTGATAGGCAAGTTTTGCTGACTCGACCGAGCCCAAAACCTGCAAGCCAAGTGTATNGTGCAGCCTGGAGCTTTGCACAAGGAAACATTTGTAATATGCCATGTGCTAATGGCATCACGTCTAGTCGCCATCAAGAGCAATGTGGATCACCTGTGGAAAGTTCCGGTAGTCCAGGCAGCAAACCAGCAGGCCCTGTTTGCTCAAGCGNTTGCACGCCAGCAAGCCAGGTGACAAATGTCATGTTCCAGAATCCCAAGGACGTCTGATTCAGCTCATGCCATGCACAACACCCATCAAGTTTGGTGGGCAATGTGTGCGTACATGATGCTGTGGCCCTGCAGCGGATCCAGCTATGCATGTACCATGAGCAGTTCAGCTAGGTAATGCACTCATTCAAGGGCAAACACCTGCAACACTGGGGCAGCATGTGCATGGCAAGCAGCCATTACAAATTGTGAAGTCATTGTCACAAGAGTCCAGCCCAAAAGATGCCACATTAAGGCAACATAAGTCATAGACGACAAGCCTGAGGATGTGCCTGCAAAGTTGACAATACTGGTGACCTGTTGATCTGTGTGCAAGACATGCACCACACNCCTGATCACTGCTGATCACGTGTTACACCAGTGAGGATGCTCCACCTGAGGTTGCAAACCTCGCAGCGCTTGGCCATTCAGCTGGCATCAGGACGCAACAGATGGATCTCTAGCGTGTCGCCCGTCCAGGCCAAGATTGAGCCATATCAGCAGCATCAAGGTGTCTATGCACTCACATTCAGCAGGCCAGAAGCCAAAAATTCTCTTGGTCATCAGCTCATGCGTCAGCTGCGGGAACAGCTTGACGCATTCACAGACCAACAAGCGCGCTGCCTGCTGATCAAGAGTTCTGTGGACAAAACTTTCTGTGCAGGAGCTGACTTGAAGGTATGTCACAGCATCACTCAACTTTTGTGAATCATGAGGATATCGGTCTGCTGCATGGTCATATCATGTGCTAAATCGCAATGAGCCTTGACACTTTGCTGTACAGGAGAGGGCAGCAATGTCACCACAGGAAGGAGGCGAATTTGTAAAGATGCTCCGTGCCACCTTTGGTGCACTAGCGGTACACAGCTCAGGCTTGTATGGGACAAGATCTTTCTCAAGCTCTAGCACACTTGACACTTTCAACACAGACAAGGAATCATGTACATCCTGTGTCACTTATGCAGGCGCTTCCTGTCCCAACCATCGCTGTGGTTGATGGCTATGCTATTGGGGGAGGCACTGAGCTTGCTTTGACAGCAGATATCAGANGCTATCTGCATGACCAGGAACAGGGATGTACACTTCCTGAAAGACCCCTTTGGCCTCTAGGCAGTAGTGGCGGGAATGCCATGCACCTTGACCTTGAGGATCAAAGTGTCATCTGTGGCGATACGTTTTAGTCAGACTCCAGAAAACCTTTGGGACCTTACACAGCATGAACTGCTGAGCGTGAAGCTACAACAGAACAAGTCATCTAGCATGATGGGCATGTGCTTGGTGGGCATGGCAGTGATGATGGGGCATATGCAGCTTCAGATGAAGGCTTGAATCCGCTTGGGAGCCTTGGAAACTGCAAAGCTGCTGGCAAAGATGCAGCATCACAACATACCTCAGTCAGGACTGCAACACCATTTGATCCATGCAGCACTTGCTGCACTGCTTTGGCTGCTGCAGCCAGCAAGGCTGTGATGAAGAGGCAGGCATCAGTGGGCCTGTCAAGCGGGGGAGGCAAGTCCTCGGGGGGCCTGAAGTCAATACGCTTCTGCTCCATGTTCAAAGTCTTGTCAATCTGCACAATCAGTATGCTTTGCTGTGATGACATGCATCATATTACTGTTAATCTTCAAACAGGAGCAAATGGCAATGCATCTTATACCATGCTGCCAGCCATGATTGAAGACTTGNACCGAGTTTCCTGCACCCAAACCAATCATGAGCAGGGACCAGGGATTGCACAATGACTTCCCTGCAATGAAAGTGCTGCTAGCTCAGGGCCAATTTTCAGATTCTTAATGTGTAACAGTGTCCTTGAGCGCAGCAGTCTCTCCAAATGCACTGTCTCTATGCACTGGGTGCCACCAGCTTGTTGCCAATGTCCAGTTGTGACAGAGCTGATCTAGGTGTCACAGGGCTGATTCAGGTGTCATAAGGCTGATCTAGGTATCACAGGGCTGACTCAGCTCATGGGGGGCAAGTTGAGGGGGTGGCAGGGCTGATCTGAGCCAGCAGCTCAGCACCGTTGCAAACTGGCATTGCAGCCCCAGGCTGAAGCGATTACTTGAAGTTTTGGGTTGCACAGGCACAAGCGTTCTGAATTGACATGGCAGCAAAAGTCTGCAGCACCACAAACTGCAAGGAGCTCAGTCTGCACATATGCTGACAGCATACCTAAGCTGTCACAATGTGAGCCCATGAACATGTAAGTCACAACTCACACGCATCAGGCAGGCCGCAACTGCCCTTGCATGCTTGTAAGGATCTCATAGCAGACATCAAGATGGCATGACAGCTTTNCATCCTGCATGTCTTTACTGAGTCGTTTGCTCAACCAAGAGCTGCCGCTCATGGTGAGCAGCTGGCGCTACCTCTAGTTGTGCAAAATCAGCATCAGCAGCATACCATGATGTGACATTTTTTATGGGGATGGACCACAGCTGTTTCTGCTGAGCGCAGACACTCCCTGGCTGCTCCTCCATATGCCCTGGCAAGGCCCCCTGTCCCAAGCTTGGTACCGCCATAGAACCTGTAGCACCAGCATCTGATTGTGCGTGTGTAGCATGCGTGCTGGGTTTGAATATGACCCAGCACAGAGCATGGGTCACCTACGTGAGGCCCGGGGTTATGTGTAGGCGCTAGCGGCGGATCAAGGACCTGCTCAATCAATATTTGCACTACCTGGCATCTTGTCTGGGCAGTGTGCCCTGAATTTGACTGCTTGCATGCAGAAGCTGGGGTGACAGTTGTGAAGAAGAAGAAGAAGAATAATATTAATTGTGTGTCAATATGTCACGCCTGATGGCCAGCTGCTACAAGAAGCAACTTGATCTGAGCAGGTCCCATCCATGAAGTAACGTGTCATGCTTGCAACCAGAGTGCAAGTCACCGTATTGNCACATACGTGTCTCAACGTTTGCGTCAGCTGCAGACCAGGTATCATTGGCTACAGGCAGGCATCAGCAAGCAGCAGAAGCAGCTTCAGGATGCAGCANAGCAGCCACATGCATCTGATGGGCTGCTGCCATTCGCGCTCATGTCGCATGCATGGAACATGTGTTCATCTGCCACAAAGCTTGCTAACTCTATCAGCTTGCGAGATGCACCGATTGCCTTGCTGTAAATCAAGAAGCCTACCACCTTTACTCATTGGCACTGCTGCTGACTGCAGCTCCCTCTNCCCCACAGCCTGAGCAGGCAAAGCTCAGTCCCCCTATTGGCAAGACAACATACGGTGCTGTCATAGCCCTCCACAAGGTTTTGGCAGGACACTTTCCCAATTGGCTGAAAAATGTGCAGGAAAGCAGCCAACAGCCAGATGAGCTTAGCAGCCAACTGGCCACTGTGCAATGGCAACTTGCAGGCCTTGTGCAGCAGCTGTATAGCTCACTCACCAGCCGTGCTGCTCAGTCTCCAACAAATCAGAGTCTGAACTTGAACTTGAAGGTACCTGCCCTGCAGTTGACTCATCTGGCATCTTTCCTGCTTGCACATGTGTTTGTGCATTCCATTACACTTNCGGACACTACTTCATTGCATTCTTCTTCCCACAAGGATCACTGCGTACAGATGCCATTGACAAAGGCCATGGTCTGCATGACAAATCTTGATACACATTTTGCGTGATGATGTTGAGAAACACAAGCAACACACAGGCCAGACCACAAGCTTGGCCATGACATCTTTTGTTACTCCATCCACAGACAAAAGCAGGGCGATCAGAACAAATAGTTACTGGAACAGCCAAGCACATCTGCTGTGCCCGGCTTTGAAGCTCAAGTCAACCCCATATGCAGCCTACCCCACGCAATCATAGCAGCCACATGCAAAAATCTAGCCAGTCAAGAAGCCAACTGAGCAGGCATCAATGCAGGACTCAGATGCAATGGCTGCCAGACGCCTCTGGCTGCCATATGCTGATATGTCATTGGTAGTTATACAGCATAGCAAGAACAGCATGTGAGGCCAAGCAAGGCACTCAAGGATAGAAGGCCAAACAGGATGCAGCCAGTCATTTAGTCAAGGTACAATCCTTGCCANGAAGCTCTCACTCTGTGTCAGCCCATACAAGCTCATTGCCGTTTCTAGCGTCAAGATGGTCCTGGCAGATGACATAGAGTCCTTCTGGCTTTCAGCTCCATTCTTAGGGCCATCAGATCCTGCCACAGCTGGCACCTCACAAATGGACCGTACATACAGCCAAGAATCATCTGCACTCTCGCATGCCCCAAGCCTGGGCGCTTCCATCACCAGGCATCACAGTGCCAGTGAAGGTGACAGCATGCTGCACTAGTGTGTGATACATCAACATGTAAGTGAAGGTCACCTCACAGTATGGCAGACTGTGCCTGACCATGTGTTTCCCATGCCATTTCAATCAACACCTCAAACTTGAATACTGCTCGTGCTGAGTGAACTGTGGATGCACATTTGCTGCTGGCCTGTCTCTGGTTGATGTGCGCATAAAAGGGTATATGAGCATTGTCTGTAATGAGAGACTGTGAATGCTGCTTGCATGATGAAGTGCAACAACAAGAAGAACAACAGCAGCCATGACTGTGACCCTGTTGTGCTCACTGTCTAGAGCTCCGTGCAANAGGAGAAGGTATGGATTGTGGAGGACACTAGGGCAGGCACAGCTAAGAATGTTGGACCTCTCACCTTTGTCAAAGTTGACAAAGCAGGGCACATGGTAAGGGCTTTGATGTTTATTTACGATCGCTACTTTGATGTTTATTTCTGATCGCTAATGATGTTTGTCTATGCTGTCACAAGTGCCCAGAAGAGATGCATTNCATTGGAAAGCACACACACATCCAGTACATTTACGTGTCGAGTGTACATGGAGCGCCCATGTGACTCTTGCTTCTGTGTGAACAGTGATTTTTGGCCNCTTTGCAAACTGCTTCAGCTCGCTTGCCAGCAACACAGTTGCGTCTCTGCCGACAAATGCACGCTGCTCACCTGTGCTGATTGTTGCCACTGGCAGCTGATGCAGAAGGGTACCAATCAGAAAGGCTTGAAAGACCCTTGCCACAGATGCATGCAGTATGCCAAAGTTGNCCGATCAATAAATTGGATACCCATAATGCAGGTGACCTGGGGCAGTACAGCTGGGCTTGACGGCCTGTGAAAGACTTGTATCCATGATTTCACACTCTGTGGCTCCTTACATTGCTGATATATAGCAGTGGACTGAGAGGTCAACACACAAAGGCACACAGCAAACTGCCACCAACTCAGCTGCAGTGACACTGCTGCTACCCTNTCTCACTCATTGCACACCATGCTCACAGTTTGCTGAGCAAGGTGTTTTGTCTGAGCACATTTGCGCCATATGTTGCATGCTTGCTCTCTTGCATGATATACTGTGGCAAACCTTCACTTGACTGTTCACACTAGTAATTCTGCGTGACTTGCATTGTTGCAATGTGTCAGAACAGGGTGGTGCGGCAGGGTAGCTTTGCAAAGGCAGCATGTGTAGCCATGTTCTATCAACTAGAGACTGACANACAACATCAAAATCATGCGCTTGTGAGATGGCGATGGTAGCTGTTCTGTGAAGTCTTGCCCTTCTATTGCTAGGATGTGTTACACAGTATGAAAGCGTCCTGCCACTGTGACGCGCAGGACAGCAGAGACAAGCAGAGTGCCTAAGTGAAACCAACGGCAGCATGTATAACGGCAAGCATAAACACAATGTCATGGGTCAGGAAAGAACCAGGCAGTAGCACATCGGGTGAGCATGCGAACATAGCCAGCAGCATGGCAGAGGCATGTGATATGAAGTGTGNAATCCATCAACAGGGTATGCACCCGCCACCGCTATCTGTAGCCTGATCATGCAGCGCCCATGCTCACCTGGTTGCCAAAGTTGCTGGTGTATTGCGCGGGCCCATATGTGACCTTTTAGTCACGCATCACACAAGCGTTAACCTCATTCGAGCTGGTGTGTTTGCTCCGTCCAAAGGTCCTTGCTCCAGCAGAAATGTGGTCAGCACTACGTACAGTGAACTATCCCTCAACAGTTTCCACAAGAAACAACAGCGCATATGCTGTGCTTTGCACCTGCACATGACCGACTGCAGTTTGATGCTGTGCCCTGTCCTGTGCTGGGAGAGTAGCTGATATGCCAACCACTGGACTGCTCACTAGCAAACGTCTGCTTGCCATGACCCTTGGCACTGCAACATCACGGTGCCGCAAGCAACACTTGGCTACCACAATGCACGTCTGCTTGTCACTGTGGCTTGTAGCTGCAGCGGCATGATGTAAGACCCAAGTTGTAGGTGACAGAAGCAGTCAGCATGACAAGAGGTTCATGCGTAGGTCCGATGGAGTCCCAATGGGGGTGAGGCAGCATGGCTGGCACNGCAAATGGTGTCCAACCAATGCGAACATGCCAGCGCAAGCAAGCCATGATGCACACAGCGGCTCCTTACCCAGGCATGTAAGGCCAGCATTGCCTGCTGGCATGCTTGCATGTCCAAGNCCGTGTGAGATCAAGTGCAAGCTTTATGCCTAGGGTACTGCAGCCTGATTGGTCAGCCAGATCTTTCATGCTTGGCAATGTCAGAACCCTAGCTATGCAGGCAGCACTCACAGCATACACCAGAAGCTGTATGTATCTGACCGTCTCAATTGCATGCACTCTTTAGTAAGCTCAGTTTGCTCAACAAGCAATGAGAATGCTGTGCCTGTTTCACTTGCAGCAGAGCCGCATGTCCGTGTTTGATAATTGACGCAAACTTGCACTCTCCTGCATTCCATTCTGCAGCAACTTATCAGACTTACATTACAGGTGGCCAGGTCAAGGCAGCTATAGCTAGGCTTGCACAGGGATGACCTATGACTGAAGTGGGGCATGTCAGCTCAGTCCCCGGCCTACTTGCCAATCCCAAAACGAGGACAACACATCACAGTACTGAACGTATGTGTATGCTGCAGCATGAACACATGGCCAATGATNTTTGCTTGCAGGAAGTTGTTCACCGCCTGCAGAACAAAATTGTATTGCACTGATGCCTGTTTTGGACTGGAAATCAACCTATACGTAGCTTTCAAACATTGCTTTGCTTCTGCATCGAACCAATAGTCTAAGCACACAAACGGCTCAAGAGAGCGCTGTGTTNGTGTGGCACCAGAATCTCAAGACCTGCTGCTGAGTGGAACTCAGGGACTACAGGCAGTAGGCACTCAGCAGGCACAGCATGCTCCAGATGGCGACCAGTGGCAATTGAAGGGTCAGCCAGCAGTCTCTCCAGCAGCGAAGGCTCGTGCTGCAANGTGCTCAGGCTGCTACAAGTGCGCTAGCGCCTACATCCAAGATTTGACACTATGCAGGTGGGACGCCTCATGCAGCCGGCCAGGAACTGTTGATGACCCATGTGCAGTCTTCTGTTGGGAAGCTGTTTCACCTTGCAACTCTTCAATTCGCTTGGCAAGTGAAGAAGCATACAGCCCCATCACAAGNGCTGAGGGCTGTTTCTGCATAGACTGAAGTCCTTGCACAACGTTCTCCTGTGGTTGTTGTGCATGTGACTGAGGCTGTTGAATAGGCAGGCTACTGAGATTGCCCTGTTTCCTGGCAGGGACATGCTTGATGGTGCCCTTGTGCCCTACTGTCTCCCATTCATCGCCATCTTCATGCTGCTGGTCAGAGGGCTCTGCTGAATGCAGCTGCGGGGTCAGTCTGGCCTGAAGTGCTGCTTGCAAATCTGATGAGCTCTGTTTCTGCGTTTGCCGCCGTGCAGCTGGCTGCTGTGCTTTGGTTGCTGCCTTCTGTGACTTGGCAGGAGCCTGAACACATTGCACAGTGAAGCTATCATTTGCTGGACATAACTGTACCGCCAAGAGCAACATATAGCCCGCAGTGACAGGGATAAAATAACAGAAGGCTGTCATCAACAATTGCAAAAGTGATGACCCCTAGCAATAGTGGCAGAGTGATCATCACAACATTTACAAAGACATCCCAACAGCATCATGCTGTACAGGGAGTGTAACAGCCACGAGAACAAGCTGCTCTTGCGATTGCAGATTGCTGCAGAGCAGTGAAATGACAGCAGCGGCGACAGAAAAGGTCTTCGGTCTTGCCTGAGCTTGAGGCCTTTGTTGCACAACCACACGTGGCGCCAAGATCTGAGGCTGCTCCACAGCAGAGCTGGGCTCAGCCACCAGAGGCCTAGCAGGCTTGGGTTTAGCGCCTCCAGGTTTTGGCTTAGGTGGCAGGAAGGAAGGGGCAACACCCAATGATGAGTTGCTGGCGCTCCTCGCCACCGCTGGCCTCTGTGAGTCAGCCTCCCGAGCAGCTGCTGAAGATGCAGATGCCGGGTGAGTTTCACCAGCAGTAGCATCTGACGGTATGTCTGACAGAGGCGTCTGTGCTGCAGGAGCAGGCTTGACTGGAGATCCCTTCTTCTTGCCNTGTCAAACAGTCGTAGCAAAGCCACTTGTACAGCGCCTGCATGCTGCATGAAAGCAAGAAAAGCAGTTGTTCAGCCCAATAAATTCTGCGTAAGTCAGCACTGCGATAAATGCAAAATTGTGGAGGCAAGCATGGCATGTGTGCCTACTTTACTTAACCTGAGCACATCAGCCATACAACACAGTCATGGCAACAATTGCTTTGCGTTGCGTCAAAACTGACAATATGCACGTGACTCAGAGCCACACACATCTAGTGCTGGCTGGTTGTATTGCAGCAGCAGGGGCTTACTCACTCAGAGTGCACAGCTTGCCACTCAGCTTCCTGATCAGCTGCAGCCTTGGCCTGCTCCTGAAGAGACTCCCGAGTCTGCTGCAACTCCAGCAGATGCTGCTTCAGCTGCAGAGCAAAACACAAGCCTCAACATGTCAGGTAACAGAACAGCTCTGTTAGGATTGACCGGCTGGGCAACTGTGCAATAAGCGTACAAGTGTGTAGCACGACTGTAGCGGTGCAACCTTGTAAATCACTTGACTTAGTGTGTATCACTCTGCCTAATCTTGGCATCAAGAGATAGAAGCAATTACTTGTTGTAAGCAAGATAGCCCTGTGAGTCACACAGATGAACCTCTGTGAAACTTGTACGTCAATATTGAGCATCGAGTTGTGTCAAGCTTGCTTTCTGCAGGCAGACGCACACAAGGACAAGGTGTGTTGCACTTGGCAGCAATGCAACACAGTGGCATAATAGGCTGGCTAGCACAGCATATTTACCTCTGCATCACGCTTTGCCAGAGTTTCTGCCATAGCTGCTGCAGCTTCCTCAGAAACCCCACTGTCCCCTCCAGGCTGTGTTTTGCCCAAAGGTGTGACTGGCATGGCAGGCACAAGATCCAGAAACAAGGACTGCATACCCTTGGCTGACTTGATTGATTTCTGCAGCAACAGCCTGGCAATTCTACACTTGTACTGCATGATGAACCCAGACCACTGGGGATGCAGCAGCAACAAGCAGCGTCTTGTGNCCGCAGCGCTGTTGCTAACTGCACAGACACACAGTACATCACGTTCCAGGCCTGGCTGTGCACTGTACAGGAGCAGCATTTTCTTGTGTTGAATGTGTGTCTGCTGCAGTCAAGACATGATCTATAAGAGGCTGTTCAGCGGCAACATCATTCTACACAGTCTGGTGGGCTCCCAGCCCAGCCCTCTCCCGCCCCNCAACTGCATCTGACTGACAGCCTGGGATCACAACAAGCTACAGGTCTTCATTTGCACGCATAGCTCCAGCAGCATGTTTGTGTGGCCCTAGGGCTTTTGCCCTCCATGTACAGCTTGCAGGCAAATGTCACAATGCTGAGGCATGGGACCAAGCTGTGAGTTTGTTGTGCATGTTCCATCCTGCCTGACTTGGCTGACCTGGGCAACCATTGTTCAGNAAGGCGCAAGCGTCTTGCGATGCTGCATTTGCTGCAGTTGCTGCTCATGGTGAGCAGATGGCAATGCTCTTCAAGGAAATGCTCAGCTGACAGCTGCTTATTCCTGAACAAGGGTCCACTGTGATGCAGACTGTCAGCAATTTCTTCCTGGCGTTGTCAAGTGGCATTGGCAGACAAGGCGATGAATGCCGCATCTACTCACGCTTTTGTGCTTGGTGCGATTTCTCCATCTGGACTGGCCTGGTTGGGGTATGCACACTAGTCAGCTTGCAAAGTTGCAAAGCACACAACACGNCAGACATTTCTCTGGGTAGTTGTTTATCACAGGTGGGATCTTGCAGCTGGGGCTATGCCCAACACTGCATGCACATCTGGCTGTCATTTGCACTATCTCACCAGCTTGTGGCGTCTGTCTGTAGCTTGTTTATGCACTGCATTGAGCANGCATGAGCGGGGGACCGCCTCGAGCAAAGTCTTCCCTGACAAAGTCTGCGCCTTGGTCTGCTAGCACATCAATGATGTTAGCATGCCCGCGCTGTGCTACAGGAAGTGCAAGAATATCTGCTATTTCAGCAGCTGTCCGCTTTTCGTCGTCTTGGTACAGCTCAACATCAAGCTTGTCAAACAGCTGCTGAAGCTGGTCTGGATCAGGTTGTTCAAGAGCATGCTGACAAATTTTCTCAGCAAGTTGTTGACTAGCTGGAAGGTTGCTGTCGTTTTGTGCAGTGATCCTCGAATCAGCAGATGCTTGCGACTGATCTATAGCATCTACCCCGTCTTGTGCAAGCAAATCAGCAATCTGGTCAATGNTCATCCATCTGCACAGCGTATGCAGCAAAAGCATCTGTGAAGGTGTCATGGCTGCTTCTGACGCCAGCTACTTGCTTCTGCACTCTGTACAGCTTGGCAGTCTGCTTGTCGCTCAATGCAAGTCCTGCATCCTTGTTTTCCTGGCCTGCATGCACAGGAGCTGATTGACACTCACAGGCGAATGTATCCCACCATCACATTGTGAAGCTGGTACCGTCAGTCCAGCATCGCAATTTGTACCATGCACTAGCAGCTGTGTGCCGTATGCAGGTGTTAAAGTTGGCATTAAGTATCAAGCCTTTCGCAAGCCTTTCACCAATCCTCTACATGCACACTAAGCAAATGATGCTCAAAGTATGCAGAAAAGTTGTACAGGTCCACTGCTCTTACCTTGTGCCACAAGGAAAGGAGATAGTTCATGGAGGATGAACAGTAGAGACAGGGGCATGTCGCCAAAGCCTGGTACCACAGGCTTCTGCTTGAGCAGCTTGATGCCTCTGNTGTGCTGTTCTTGACTGCCTGTAGGCGGCTTGTGGCTGAGGAGTACAGCGCCAGTCTTCAGCACAACATGCCTGCCGGAGCTGTGGTCTGTAGCCTGCCTCAAAGCCAGCGCCACGTTCTCAACCTAAACACAGAACTTGATTGATTCTCCTGTTGAGTGCTAACATATGCAAACTGCAATTACATGCTGTGCTTTGACAGCTGCAGAACACTAGCAGACANGCCAGAACATCCGCCATGGGATTGAGCTTGCACTTCATAAGGGCATAACAAATGCCTAGCCATTTCAGAACTGCTGTACCTTGCAAGCTGCCTGAGGCCTTCTGGATGCCGTCCACAAGGAACTTGCCGCCACTGCCACCGATGGTGCCAATCACCAGAGGCGCTGCAATGACCCCTGGAAACTTCTGAACACTGAGGTCCACCCTTGATGCTATCAAGCCAGCTCTCAGGATGTTGAGGCAGACCTGCAAGCAGCCCAAGACTTGCGCAGCAACACCCAGCAAAGGTGCCAGCTACACGGTCGCTGCAAGGTGGTGTATGCATGCAGCCAAANGTCTGTCATTCTTTGCACTTGCTATGTGTCAACATCAAGTCAGGAGATGAGAGAACAGTAGCAGGGAGCCAACAAGCACATACCAGGGCCCTTGAGTGGTCTCTTCACTTTCGATGTGGTTGCAACAACTCATCAGACGGCAGCACAGCACTGCAGAGCGTGAATGCAGNTGTGGACATATTCTGAGCATACAAAGGCATGCGTCATGGCATCCACAGACATTCACAAACATCCATGAAGCTGGCAAGCCAATGTCAAGGCATGAGCGCTTCTGGAACTCTGGAATGGCACAGTTCCCTGCCTTCCATGCCAACACAGACATGCCGGCTATCAAGCCCACGTTTGCATGTACATACCCCTGTCCTCATGTCAACAAGCAATAGTGCAAATTTCGGTACATGAACTGCTTGTCCATTCCTGTTTGAGCGTTGGTGCCACAAAGCAATCATGTCCTGCAGATCTGTGCACGCTTGAACACACAAGGTGGACAAGCACAGGATTGCACATGATAAAGACGAAGCGGCTGAGTCCTGAACTCCGCTTCACAAATGCAATCCGGTCATTGCGGCAGATGAGGGCTTTGTGTATGCAGGAGAGGCTAAGGGGGGATGAGGCTGTCTTCTGGCCGGAGAGGGCTTACCCCTGGGGCACCAGTGNTACATCATTGACATGAGTTTCAAGCCAAAGAGGTTTAAAGTTCTTGCCATCCCTGATATGACTAAGTTGCTCCAGGCCCCTGCCCCNCTTGACTCATGATTCACAGGCAACCTTTTGCACTTCTTCGCGACTGAGGAGTCGCACTATCCAACATGCCAAATATACGTGACACAAAACTGATCGAGCTGCCTGCAATAAGCCACAAGGATACATAANTACTGACAGTCCCAAAGCTGAACTGCCCCGAGGCGTTTACCTCCTCCAGGTTTTGTGAAGTTGTCTTAGACACAGCTTGCCTGCTCACGCTGCCCCAAAGAAGAACAGGTTTGGGACAGCCAGCAATACCAATCACCTGTGCCACTGAATGGCAGAAGGACAAACTGTGACTTCATTTACACACTGCATGACCATTTTGAGCTGGGATGGGTGATGTCAGCTGTTGAGTAACAACTGCTGTGGTCTGTGACAATGTCTAAAGGCTACAAAATAGATTTGCATTAACCCCACAGAACAGCATGGCATTTTTGTAACACTGGTGTTGGGCTCAGTGGCAGCTTGAGCAGCTCCAACCTCCCAGCCGATGAAGTTAAACAGGTTCTGTCGAGCTGCGCTGTTGCCAAGGTCCTGCATTTGGCAAGAACACAAAATCTTCACCAGCCATTCACAAGATCTGCCCAGAATAGCTTGTGAAGTGCTCGTCTTCTTGCCAATTGCAGGACTGTGACATCAACGGCCAAACCACAAAGCTTGCCCAGCCAGCTACATAACCTCAGTATGCAAAGCACAGCGAGGCCTTTACATGCCAACTCCCGTGCATATCTCTTTGGCAAAATATATCATATCCTCTAAATTGTGTTTTGCGCAAAGAGAAGCCATGCTTAGCTAGACTTTTTTTCCCAAATTGACAACAACTTTTGCAGGTGTTCCTTATGGGCCAACAAGACAGCAGTCACTGCACCAAAAGATTCACAAATGAACAATAGCACCCAGTCGCTGTAAGACGTGTCTGCAACAAACTGCCATTGGTACTGTGACCGCTTTGCTGGCAACAAGCACCCCTCAATCGGTGCTCAAAACCACCAGGGGGTTCACTGTGCACACCCAGTAACATGGCACAAGCAGACCTGTTATGCTTCTTCAAATGGTACGGCAGATGTGCACATGACTTGTTTGTAGGNAGCGCGGTCAGGCTTGCTGGAGCTGCTGTAGTCAGCCAGCAGACAACTTTTTGTCATTCCCACCCAGACAACAGCCAGCTGCAGCAGACGTACACNTGCAGCTTGTAGTATGAGAACCCCAGCAGCTGTTGGTTTGCTTATCAGCAGCAGCAATGCAGTGGCAGGCATCACTTCATCATACATGCTCACTAGACAATGGCTCACGACTCTGGGTTCTGCTGCTGCTGACCGCACACACACGCAGTGTTGTTTGTGTGAATGCTGTTCAGCAGGCACAATGCAACAAACAGCGTTGCAAGAGCCAGGTGCTCGCTCACATGCATGATGTATTTAGCAACCATTGGCATTCTAGCTACAATAGCAGCAGATGCAGCTCATAGTATGCACAGCAGGAAGCAGCATGCACAGCANTCACCTGCTGGCAAAACATCACGCACTGCTTGCTCAGCATCATTGGCTGATGAGCTTGGGGAGTCTGGCTGAGGCTGAGCTGGTGTCTCTGCTCTGGTATCATCTGCCAGCTGAGAGTATGTAGGCTGAGTTGAAAGCTGCAGATGACCAGAAGGCTGCGAGTTCAGCTCACCAAAAGGCTCAGACATAGCAGCGGGCTCAGGCGTTGTGGTAGCTTCACCACTGCTGTCGTGTGCTTGTGATTGCGACTGCACCCTGGGTGCTGTCTGAGCACTTGACAGCCTCTCAAGATGTGCCTCACGCTGACTGTGGAATTGGCTCTCCTGGGCAGGCGCATCTTGATGGAGGGTGACTGGATGGTCCTGCAGCTCCAGTGGAGAGAGAGCTAGGGCCTCTGCTTCTGTATCCACAGATGGCACGCTACCAGACGTGCCAGCGCTGCGTGTGCCATTGATCGGAGCTGTCATGTCTTGTGCAGATTCTGCNAAAGAAATGGACTTGATCCATGCTAGCTTATTTGTGGCAAGACAACAAGAGCGAGCATCAAATGTCACTGAGGTCACCATTTCATCGCCATGATTGACCTTGTTTCTAGCAGCACAATCACAACAGGCTGTCCAATCAGCAGTGGGCCCTCCACAAGCAGACAGAATGATGCCCCCACANATTAGCAGGCAAGGGACTAGAGACACACTGCTAAAAGCCAGCACCACACCTGATGGCAAGAAGCGGTCCTTGAAAGAAGCTCCGCCCCTGGACCAGTTGAAAGCGGTGCTACATGCGAGAAAGGGCGACAAGCATGCTGCTGGCCCTCCAAGTAATGATAAGACTGCTAGGACTGAGTTGGCTGACAGGGCAGCAAAACTGTTCAATGGTAAGCAATCTCGTGCTGCCAAACCCGCTGTTGCCAAGGAGACGGTGGACGCTCCAGCCCCCTCGCCAAGCAGGGTCAAGCCCACAGCTTCTGCGGACAGACACAAGCCAGCCTCAGCTGCCGCAGCTCAGCACGAGAAGGACACTGGCGGCGTTGCATTCAGCTTGTCCAATCCCCGTCGCACTGGCAAAGCGCCATACAAGGCAAACGCTCCTCTGCCGTTTGCTGCTGACAAGCAGCAAGCCTCANGCAAGTCGAATTTCGTTCCGAACCCATAGCCCCTCATTGCGCCATGAATCAAGCACCTGCGCAGTGGTGCAAACACACCGCACCGTGACCTGTTGGTCACGTGCTGCATGGACGTCAGCGCAATCTTATTGCAGCGTTGGCAGCATTCCATCGTAGCAGTGATCACTCCCGCTTGTATGCATCCGCAACGCCGCGACTTGTAGGTGACTGTGCGCTATAAAGTTTCGCTGACCGCCACGAGCACTTGCTGTCATACAACATGCAACGACAGCAAGACCGCTATGCCAAGTCGAAGGCAACTTACGAGAAAGCCAGCAGGGGCGGTTTGAAGGTCAGAGAGCCTCCGCCACCAGCTGTTCCTAAGCCAGATGGCCAGCCGTCATCCTCGAAAGCAACAGCATCACCGGCGAAAGGTACTTGTCAAACACAGCAATTGCTGTTAGTTGGAAAGACTTAGTTCCCTGCCCATACATACAACGTGTTGTTGCTGCTTCAGCAGGCAAACAGAATTACCAGCCTCATCCAGCTGATGCAGCAGCAGCAGCTGCAGCTNCTCAAGATTGGGACACTAGACAGGTGCTGCTCATAATGAGCAGCATACTGATAAAGCAGGGCAGCAAAGCCAGCATGCAGTTCCCTACANACAGCATGGATGCATCTCCATGAGTGATATCTGAAACAAATGGCACCGCACTCAGGTGGCTTGTGCACGAGCGCATTGAGAGGTATGTAGTGCACAGACTGGCCCACAACAGTTGAGCAGGCCTTGCAATGGCAATGTGATTTGGAATCACATGAGATCACATGAGATATGCTGTAGCTAACGTGTCATAGCTGATATGCTATAGCTGATATGTCATGGCTGATGTGCCACAGCTGTTGTACTGTGACTGCTGTATCACAGGTGCCACAGCTGACATACTATAGCTAATGTGTCACACTTACCATTATTGATGCACCGTAGCAAATGCACGCCATGAGCATGCACTCATTCATGACCCATACCTTGATGAAGCGGGGGGTACTAGGGGTGGCGTTGTGGAAAACATGGCGCATCATCGCTCCCATACTAGTGTGCAGCCCTGTACGTACCACCATTGCCAAAACCTCTTCCTCCGCATCTTCTTCATTCCACACCTGCGCATCATATACTATTGCTGTATACCACATTCTTCTGCGTTGCCATGCCTGAGCATGGTGCTTGAGCGTAAGGTCACAGAATGCTGTGTGTCACCCATACCCTGGCATCTTTTTCAATCATTCCTGTGCACGCAGAGCCTTATGCTTGCATGCATCTTCATGTACAAAAATAAAGTTCAGTACAACTCCCATTTGCGCATGCAGAGCTGAGGAAGGTAGTGCGTGCGAGTAAGAACAAAAATTCTCGTGTCGTGAAGCTTGTGATGCACACTGCTGTTATGGACACTGTCATTGCATCTTGTGTACTTGTCAGAGGGTGAAAGCATGTTGTGCACCTGTTCAACAGTGGTTCCGGAGTGCACAGTGTAGGCATGATGGGTGTTGGGGTGGTACCCAGATGAGCTCAAACCCCCAATACTGGACTTGCGCACCTGCGCTGCCTGCAGAAACAGCCGTTTTTTCACTTGTTTTCCACGTTTTACAGCGCAGACGGTGTCGTGCTGGGGATGAGTAGCGAGTGAGCCAGCTCATTGCTGTACATGGTTGCAAGTAGCTTTCACACACGCTCTGCATGCACAGATAAACTTAAATTTGTCATCTGTTCGTATCACAAGTCCACGCAGCACAGAGCTCAATTTGAGGGGCTGCCAGAGTGGTGTCACATGGGCCAAGACTAAGTCGGAATGTGCATGTCAAGTGCTTTACCACTAAACCTTCAGCCAAGTCATGACAATCATTACACAGAGTGTGAAAGCATGTAAGGTGTCGTGCAGCAATGCGGAGTTTGCCATTGCTGCTGTAACTGGCAACAAACTTGGGCAGACTCAAGTGTTGGCATTGGTGTGGTGACACAGAAGCAGGATGAAAAAGATGGCAGCCGCTGCAGCATTGCCTTTCACTGATGCATGCTAGTGGGGTCAGCCTGCATACTAGCAGCACAGGTCTCAGTCAGCAGCATGGAGTATAATTCCATTATTATATCTATCTGCGTATTATTATTACAATCAATGATAATACATTAGCAACTTACCAGATGCCGACCTTGTGACAGGAAGTGTAGATTGCACTGCAGCGCTGATCATGCACAGCCCAACAGAATTTGGGAAGCCGGCAAGAGACTGTACAAGATGGGACTGATTTNGACTAGATGCTGCTGTGCACAATGTGCAGCGACTGTTACTAAACATTGGATGGGTTCTCAGCACAATCAACCTCAACACTCTTTTGGTAGACCTGGCATGTGGGTAGACTGGCATGTGGTAGACTGGCATGTGCAAAGTGTACGCACAGCATCTGACTGTCCAGATCTCTCATACATTGATCAGATGCCATGCAAAATGCGTACACAACAGCACATATGACAGAGAGCAGTATACAGCTTGAGGACTACGTTGCCAGCAACCACAGTAACACGTACAGAGCCGTTGATGCACTCTGTGCACAAATGCCAATAGAAAAGACAAGGGCACTCACTCTGCCTGCACAGAAGATATCCCTATCTGCAAAGTATTGCGTGCCAAGGTCGCCAATTGCAAGTCTTGACAAGCAAGCAATGCTGGCGTTGTTTGTGCAAGAGCTCAGGTTCAAGCTAGTTGCAGAAAGTATGCAGAGGCAACACAGAAAGCTCACCACAGCAGGGATAGACTTGAGAAAGGTGTCCTGATGCTTTGCTGCCATTTTGATATCACAGTCTAGGTCAGCTGCCAAGGCATGAGCGCCCTTGCCGTATAGCAAGCCATAGGCAAGCTGCTTGGCATAATCTCTTTGCTGTTGCTGCACCTGTGGCAATCAACANATCTTGATGTAACTTGACGGCTGGCCTTTACGCACTTGTGTTTGCCAACCAAACAACTTTCTGTCAAATATGTAACGAACGGCAGGCAGCAAAAGGCTTAAATCCTGGCTGCGTCGTCCCATTGGTGTGGTGGCAGATTACAGTGAATTGTTGTCGATGAGTATGTGTCGGAAAACTAAACAGCACCACAGATTGTCAGCATGCAGTTTGCAGCCATTGTGCTGAGTTGTCCTTGCACATGGGCTAATGAACAAGGGGCAACTTCGGTTCACAATCTGCTGCGACAGCATGTCAGCCAACAGCCAACAGTCAANTTGTTACTGGCTAAAGCAGGTGGGAGGGGTACCATGAGCACATATGCTCAGAAAGACTGCCGCTAATGACTATGCTGAAACCGCATCCATGTGCTGATCTGCCACTTAGTTGTCCCAAGCATGCATGACAGTCAGATGCAGCTGCAGGTCTTTTGCTGCCACCCCCGGGGTATTTCCTAAAGCCTTATGCAGTGTCTGACAGAACTGCTGCCATTTACTCCTGAAGCTTGACTCTAAGCCGCCAGACCCTGCATCAGAATGCGTTGCATTGCATCATTGTCAAATGTGTACAGTGTCACTGCATGCGTGGCCTGTAATGTTGGTCAGGGCACACCTTGTAGGTATCTAGCACCGGCTGGCACACNCGAAACACTCTAGTCCTGTGGCAGCCCACCAGCCCACACCAGGCTCTGTGAACTAACTGCAGGTCTTGCAGCTGGTATGCTTTTCCTATTCTGTACCTGCGTGTATTAGATTCAGTTGCAAGGGCATGCAAAAGTGGAGTGGTTTGCAAACACAGGGACAGTACCACCTACAGCTTCTCATCTTGCAACCTCAGCATGCTTCAAGTAACAGCATACCCACAAGAAAGAGAAGACAAGGTCTAGGCGGCTAGGAGTTTCAGCCATGCCTCAAGGCATGGTTGACGGGAGGCCTTGCACAGANTGCATCTTTAGTCTCTGCTGCTTAACCAATGTACAGATTGTGTTTGTAGGTGCAGAGGAGGGGGCTGCACCTGGGTCTTCACCCTTTTGGCCTCTCGGGCAAATCTGAGGGTGTTGATGGTTTCGGCACTGTTGGCCAGTGCAGGGGAGATATTGGCTATCATCACAGTCTTGCTGTTGCCTCCTAGCGAGTCCTGCAGCATGCCCCCAAAAATTTCTCTGACAGCAATTATGGGTGTTGCAAGCAATGCCCACAGTACCAATGGCAACAGGCACCAACCAGAGACAGCACGAGTCTACCAGTTCTGACGGCGACCAGAGGCAGGCTAGCTATCAAGCCTGAGGACATGGAGATGATCCCTTACAGGCGCCACGTGTCAGCTAGCAGCAATGGTTGCACCGTCATTGACGCTCTATAGCACGTGCTAAACAAGCCTTACAGCCAAAAGAACACATGCCATCTACATTGCATGTTAGTGCTGTTTCTAACTAAGCCTTCAACTTGAGGCCATCCTGACAAGCCATCTCAAGGCAAGGGCCTAGTGTAAGGCACGGACCTTGAGGAGCCAGGTGAGGCGTGAGTCACGGTAGGGGATGTGCTCAGAGGAGCCACGGCCTGCCTGGGCGAGGCGGCTGATGACCAGGCCCAGGGTGCTGAGGGACTTGTTGATCTTGATGCCCTCCTTCAGCTGCTCCCCCATTGCTCCTNTAGGCTATGTTTAAACCTGGGTTGCTCATCTATTTGCAAACACAACTTTGCTTGCAAGCAATGCTGTCAGTGAAGCTGAACGACGTGTTATGTGCATGTGCCGGCGGGCTTCTCTTGCGCATCAGTGCATCAGCAGTGTAGAGTAACAAGAGAAGAGTCTTATCATGATCTGATAAGAAGTCGTGCCTTCACGCAGCCTACCTGAAGTTCTGGTCTAAATCTAATGTTCAGTTGCATGTTTGCTACAATCTGTCGATCATCCTGCGGCTGGTCTGCAGGGGAGCTCTACACCACCCTCAACAGCAGCAAGACAACCGNAGCCACAACCATCTTAGATGACAGCAAAACACCAAGCTCTCATCGCTTTTCCCCTGAGGACTCTGACAGCAGCAGCAAGCAGCCTGATAGCTCNTCACCTGGAGTGCTCAGCAGTTTGATGACTGAGACCTCTGCGAAATCAACACTCGGTCAGGGGCCTGCGATTGTCAAGCGGCTCGCAATCACCGTGGTTGATTATTGAACGCTGATTGAAGGCCCGGGCCTAACATGCACGCGATGGCACAGCAGCTCGAGGACGGCTNTGATAGCTCAAGCGCAACTGAAACTTTTGTACTGGGTGAATCCAGGCCAGGGAGCAGTGCCAGCAGCAGCAGGCAGCGCCAACAAACAGCAGCAGAGCCAGACAGCTTTAAGCCAATATATGCACAGGTACAGCTGCTGTACTGCTGCATGGCAGCCANCACCAAAGGCGGCAGTGACCAGTAAGACAGCTGAAGGTTTAGGCCAGTCCTCAACAGCAGCTGCTTGTTCTTGCTGNCCTGATGGAAGGGGAGGAGCTGTCTGCTGTTGCCCAACACTGCAATGAACGGAAACAAGCTGCAAAGAATGTCCAGGTGAGGCTGTGTGCCCCTGCTGACTGCCCTGCAGCAATGGGTCCTCAAACCCAGTGAACATTTACAGTAATGTTGATGTGTAATGTTTAGCATGCATTGACTATGTGATGATCGGCCTGGCTACAACATCATGCTTGGAGCTGACCATGTTGGTTGCAGTGACTTGATGCACTGGCAGGCTGCGCTGGGCATTGAAGTGTGGAGTCCAGCCTACGTATCATGTGTAACACAGAACTCCCACTTGGCATGAGTTGCTGCAATCCATATTTTATATGTGATTGTGTTAGACAGCTTGCAAGGCATATTGTGGCTGGCAGCATCTACTTCCGGGAGGCCATGCATATATGCTTTGTGCAAGTTTTGCATAGACATGTGGCATTGATCCAGTACCTATTGTGCAATCACAAGTGCACTGACATACCCGTGNGTCGTCTCAACACTCATGGAAGAGGGCCGCGAGTCCGCCCCGCAACGGGTAGGAGAAAGCTAACACGTATGTCAACCCGTTGTTCAACAGTTTCGCTTTCCAAAAGTGGTTCTGCCAAGACGTCAGCTGGCTTCTCGTTTGGCTGTTCGTGTTGATGAATCTGTGGTATCTTGTACGTGACTGGCCTGCCGTTGGGAATCACTTTGTACAGAGACTGGCTGACGAAGCAGCTCGACCAAGTTGACCTATGCGTGCCTCAAACAGCTGCAGCAGTTTGCCGGCAGCCGACGGCGTGCCTTGCTACATACATCAATTCAAGGATCCGGTAGCAGTGATGGGTTGGCCGCCAATGGCGGCCAATTGCTCGGAACTCGGACTGCGAACGCAGACAAGGAATGGACATCGGGTTCTGCAGCTTCTTCTAGGGTTGCAGTNAGATGCCTCTGACATGTGCTTGATCACATAAGCATGCATGCAGCACTGGCGGCAAATGCCCAAAGTACTGAGCCTGTACCTCAATGTGTGCTGTCAAGGACCCCAGGTCCTGCATGCCTGCAGTCTGATAGGAAAAAGTGCGACATAGATCTCATCTCCTCTGATACAGGCGCACCAATGTGACATTGTGATTACACCAAGGTTGCTGCAAGGCAGATGAGGCCCTCTGGCCCAGTGGAGGCGCACAGCGGCCAGCGGTACTGCTGATGTTGTGTGGGATCAATTCCAACCGTTGGGTGATCAAGCACACCTTGAATGAATGCTTTAGGCAGTCATGTATAGCCAGGTATGTCAAAAGCTTGGAAGCTGGCATAGCGAACTTGTGCTGCAAGTTGTTGCAGTAGCAACNAAAAGAAATAAGACATGGTCAGACGCCATCAATTAACAGTAAAAACTGACAATCAGGAAAAAAGTTGTATGGTGAGACCGTATCCAGATTGGTAGCCTAAGCTAAGCCTAACCCACTGGTTTCTGCTAGTATTGCGTCGTGCAGCAACTGCCTGACCCTATTCAGGCATCGTCACCACCAGCAACATCAACAATACGCAATGAGCTGACGACGGCAGCAATGGNCCACTATGTGAATGACTTCCTCCTGCAGCCCATCGCGCAAAAGGTGGCGGAATGAAGACTGAACACAAGCATCACATTACAGGCAAAATAAGAAACAGAACACAGGCAGCACAAGACATGCGCCATTCTCTCCACAATACCGGCCATGAAGCTAGCAGCATATTCTGCTGCAAAGGTAGCACCATGTGGTGTCAAGCTAGCAGTAAGTTGTCTACTTCTTNCAGGCCCAGCACCTGCATCTGCAGGTCAGCATCTTGCCTCCCTGCTCCAGCTCTGCAATGTGTTGCNGAAAAACACGCTACACAGCTGTCAAACATGTCAATCTTTGCAGGCGCAGAAGCCTAAGGCCCCACACTGGAACCAGCAGCACATGCAGCAACTGCAGCAAACNGATAGCTTGTCACGAAAGCTCACCACACAAGCAACTGGATGCATGTGTGTACTAGGCACAGTGTCACATCTGTGACCCACAGGGACCCTACACTGCATGTGATATATGTTGAAAACTGTATGAAAAGTTGCAACATGCAAAGTCATGAACATTGAATTCACCTGGACCCCACGGGGACCAAGACGCCTCTGAGACTCATATGCAAACAGGACGTTTGCAAGCTTGGTGTTGGAGTACTGACTGCCTTTGTCCCAGTCAGATAGGAAAGCTTCCGTGTTCCTGTCTAAATGGCCAGAGCGGTGCATGATGGAGGACACATTCACAACCCGTGAAGGTCTTGACGCTATCAAAGTTGACTCCAGCAGCCTAGTTAGGTAGTAAGGGCCCAGATAGTTCACCTGCATCATTGAGCTGCTGCATTTGCACACTAGTGCCTTGCCGTGATACTGGACAACACCATGCCCGCTGTGGATGTGCGCAGAGGCAGCCATGTGAACGCTGGAGGTAGCTTGTCAGAGACACATGCAGCTGCGCTTAAGGTNATCCATTGTTTGACCTAGAGACATTTTGCGCTGAGTTGATGAAGAAATGGTGTCCACTGTGCAACCTAGGCGCAGTTGGCGTCGAGTTCGATGAGGTAATTGTGGGGCAGGGCGCAACAGGCTATGCATAGCCCCTCATCCAGAACCCTTATGACATGCGCTACCTGCACACACTATCTGCCTGCAAGAGATCACAGTCTTTGTCTGTCTTCATGCAGTCAGCGTCGAGTTTGATGAGGAAGTAGTGGGGCAGGGCGGGGCAGGCTATGCATGGCCCCCTCCCCCAGACCCCCAGGACATGCGCACCCTCAGCATTGCGTACCCCCCTGCAGCAGATGCCTATGACTACTCCTCAGAGTCTGATGACGGCAGCATAGTGGAGAGGGAAGCTGAACATGCTGAAGCTATAACACTTGACCCTGAGGCGAGTTACTTGTTGCTGTTTGCGGCTCTGAGGGCAACCACCACAAAAGCTGTTACGTGCTATCAAGTCAGCGCCGGGAGTTGCAGTAATTATGTGGTTTGTGTACAGCATGACCTGAAAAGTCAACCCATGCTAGAGTTGACAAGGCTGAGATGGGGTGTGTGTGAGGCTTCCTCCATTCCAAATCAAATCTGGCATAAGGCTGAGTGAGGCTGTGCTTAAGGTTTCNACGACAGTGCTATGCTATACTTCAGCTTGATAATCCTGACAGATACTGCAACAACGTCGCTCAGAGGCAGCATGGTTGAGAAGGCACCATGGATGGCAGGAATACTGCGGAAAGTTGATGCACGATTGCCAACTTGTGACTGCTGATAGGCTTTGCTGACTTGCTGTNTGGTGCAGGTGGGCTTCCTCACATTCATTCTGATTGCTGTGCTTAGACAGGGTGTGACATGCATGGTGACTTGAGACTAAGGAGATAAACCTTGACTGGAGAGGCCAAGCATGGTGAAGGTCTTGCCGCTGCCAGTAGCACCACTGCAAGACACTGTGCTGGGTTGCTGAAAAGGGCTGTTATGCACAACATTTGAAGGGCTCGCTTGCTGGCACAGTGAGGAGTCAGAATCAGAAACAGGCTAGCAACACAGAAGAGCATCTTAGAGCTCTTACTATGCCAGCACTGAGCTGTTGTATCCTGCTAAGACGGAGTCCACACAACCTGCATGACGTTGTCCACAATCGAGCACCCGGCAGCTGTGCTCAGCGCAAGATGAGGTGATCGCTTCAACTGCCTTCAGGGGTATGCAGGCAAGAAACAGACCTTGCGCAACTGAGAACACCTGCTCTTGTGGAGCGTCCTGCCCGAGGACTTCGTCAAACTCAGACTCCAGCACTGCATGCTCTGNTGTGGCGGTCATGCCTGCAGGGTCTGTGCTGCTTTGTGGGGTTTGACCAAGGCTGGCCGTCGCTTGTGAAGGCACAGGCGTCGCTCTGTTGCTATAGCGCTGTGAAGCTACCAGGACAGCTTCGACTCTGCATGCCAATGCCATGGTCACACTCGGGAGCTCTATACAAGACTGTGCTGAGGGGCCATATCTGGCAGCACAACCTTATAAGTTTTGGATGGCACAGACTACGCTTATCTGCCATTGTGAGAGGCAGTGATTTGCAATGTTGTGGCAAAGCAGTTACATTGCAATATGCACATCAGTGCACACAGCAAGAATTCCAGACGTGGCCTGCCAGACAAGCACTACATCACACCATCAAGCATCCCACTTCCTGCACACTAGGCAACAGCAACACACTAAACACAGCGTAGCAACACCATTGCAATGTGTCGAACAGTATGTGGATACAACTCTGGATGGACTTGCACCACCACAGCTGAATGCACAGTTTGACATGCTCTGCTCGCAGTGCCAAGACAAGTTATAATTGGTCTGCACACCAGACCTGAGTCTGGCAGCTCGCTCAGCCAGCAGATCCTCTCTAGCTAACAGCAGCTCAGCTCGCAGACGCCCGGTCTCTGCCATAGCGCTTGGAGCTGCAAAGTGTAGGAGACGATCAGACAAGGGCTGCAAACAGACTAGTGGCAGCTATCAGAACTGTGCCTTCCTCTGTCATGGAGGCAGTCAGAACACACATTACAGCCAGAGCCAGAACTTTGTAGTCTGCTGCATTGCACAGGCTGCAGTTGGCAAAGTGAATGTAAGCTCACTTGTGCCTTTTCTTCATATCCACATCAACTACTACTGTAGCTGCCAAGGACATCATTCATCGCAGCAAAGCTTTGATACAGCAGTGCAACAATACAATGATGCAGCAACTGACACTCTATCGCAGGGCAGACACAGTGAATGCATAAACATGCTGCTGTGTATCTCACATGCCAGACTGCCTTGGACACTGCTCAGCAACTGATGATGGTTGGGTAGCCGTCCAAACGAGCCCTGGGGCGTTTGCAGACGCCCTGAGCTGCTCCTTATAGCCTTGTCTGAAGCTGACCTTGTCACTGCANTGCTTGTCGAATGTACTCTTATAGTCTTGCACTTGTCAAAAGTATGTGCGCTACCAGACTGACACAGTCAATATACCAACAGGCTCATCATCAGCCACACACGTATAGTCTACAACATGACTGGGACAGATGGCGACCTACACAATGCCACAAAACTGCCAGGTTTGATTCATTTGGCCTGCCTTTGTCTCCTGGCCATGCAGTCACAAACATGGTGACCAAATAGGCAGGAATGTCACCTCATTGGCCTGGGTGGTCAAGTTTGTTCCATACTCCTCCAGTGTGGGCGTTTTGTTGCTGCCAGATGCTCCACCAGCACCTGCTCCTACTAACTGCTCCTGGCTCTCACCAACCATTCGGATCACCTGCCAGCAAATCAACAGTAACCAGCATGGCAATGAGCTGAAGCAACTGCAATTACACTGTGTCCTGCAGTGCTAAAAACTGTTCTTGCACCTGCATGGGCATCACAGGTCTACCATCCAAAAGCACACAACCAAATGCAAACCCGTTGCAGCACAGACCGTTCCTTTGCACACTGACAACCAGGTATGCCCAGAAGCTATACCGCAGTACGAATTTTGGTGGGGTCTGCTCCAAGTGTCTCCATCACTCGCGCTGCAACGCCCTCACCCTCTCTCAACAGACCAAGGAGGATGTGCTCAGTACCAATGTAGTTGTGACCTGCATACACACCGCTGGTTGAGATGCAGTAGCATGATTTAGTAAGGATGCCTGTAGCTGTGCACTCCATGTATCCTTCAATTGCATTCCATGTGTGAATGATGAGAGTGTTTCGCAGTACCTAATTGCCTGGCNTCTAGCAAGCTGCGTGCCGCCACAACATGCAGAAGCCCCTATCTCATGCAATGTTGGCCTCAGTGTCAATTGCTGCACCTGTGGCCTTGTAGCACCGTTCTGATCATTGACCTGTTNACCTCAAGCTTTTGGAAGCGCCAGATATAGGGACGGGACTTGGCGGAAAACCAAAAGTGCTTCAACCTAAAGCAGTTGATGCAGATGAGGAGAACGAGGAGTTGTCAGAGTCTTCATCTGATGATGACGACGAGGTATATCTTGTGCTCAGCACAGGTGTTTTCTCACTCAATTTAGACACATTGCATGCGCTGCTTGCTGCAGAACTGACCAAAACTGCTTGTTCATCGCTACATTGCCATGCATTGTCTGGCAGCAGTATCCCACGTGATGTTGCTGTGCATGTGCATGTGCACTCAGCAGCTCACGAATTTGTTATTTGCTGTGGGGTTGGAATGACATCGGGGTCCTATTTACTTTGCATCTGCCTATCACAAGTCTGTTGCTGAGCATAGGATGAGGAGGCTGAGCTGCTGGCAGAGCTGGCACGCATCAGGAAAGAAAGGGAGCAGGAGGCTGCCAAGAAAGTAGCAGAAGCAGAAAAATCAAAGCAGCAGGCCTTGCAGGAGGAGGTCATCCATGGAAACCCGCTGTATCGGCAGGCACAAGCCGACTTTCAGGTACAGTATGTCTCCACCTGTCTGGTGTTGCAGCATCCTGCACACAGAACACTATGCNCATCTGCCCGCTGGTGGGCCAAAGTGTCAGAGTGTGGTGGCCTGATGACAAGCGATACTACAAAGGCACTGCTGCAAGGTATCATGCGGCTGAGGTAAGCGAGTCACCATTGCTGCAGCATGTGGTGCCCACTGCACTGTTGTGTGAAAGCATGGTGCTGCATGCCAATCCGTCATCAAAGACCGACATAGTGTGCTGGCAAGCTGGTTCCAGAAATCATCCTGTTGACCAGGAGTTCCTGCAGGTGCATGAGACGCTCAGCGTGCATACATCCCAGGAGTGCTTGTGCAGATTTGCAGATCAGATCCCCTGTGCAGTGGATGTTCATGTGATGGTATGGTCCACTGTGAGCAGAGCATCTCTATATACCGTCAAAGTGAGGTTCACACGTGACCTGGTGGCGGCATTGCTGTGCGCTGCCCACCAGACTTGTGTTATCCTGTCAGGTCTATGTACACCAATGAGGGCTCCGAAATCAAAACTTACTTGATGAGCCAGTAGTCGTTGCCATGTGCACTTGTACCATAACCCATGAGGGTGACAGCATGATCCAAGTCGTCAGCTTTCCACATGCAGTTTGGCTCCTTATACACACCTGCAGACCCACAGCAATGTCTCAGAAGTAGCGACACCTCAGCATAACATGCAGAACACAATCAGGAGGAGTGAACCCACAGGTGACTTCAGCAGTCTGTGACACTTGTGCTCTGATAAANAAGGTGCATGCCATGTTGTTTGGACCAAAACGCAACTGCAACACGCAATTGCTGGCTGCTGACAAGTCCACTAGATCATGCAAACCCATCAGGCATGATCCATCTGCTTGGCATGCTATATGCAGCAGTGAGGTGCANCGCTCTGCTAGCTTTGAAATGACATTCCCCAGCATGAGCAGGCTGACATTGATGCTGGCTGCCTCCCTGGTGCGAGCAGCCTCAAACTCACTTCCTGACTTTTCGATTCTCTCTGATCCCGCCAAGTCCACAAAGTTGAGTGTTGACACTTGGAGCACGGATGAGTCAGCGCGACGGCACTGTATCATGATCTGGAAGATGGCATGAGACCTGCTGCTGACTGCGTTCAGATTGTGGCTGCTGGTCTGTCGCCTGCTGTTACCCCGTTGGAAAAGCTGCTTCATTCTGGCAGCATCTGAAACCACCTCCTGGTATGCTCCACTCACTCGCACTCCCATTACAGAGTCTTCCTGCAGCCATACAACCACACATGACAGAAGGCACAGATAACCAGTCGTCATGATATTGGACAATGTGCAGCAACCTGCACCAGGCGAACAGCACATGAAGAAGGAGAACAGGTTGATTCCCATGTGCCGCTTACTAGTGACTCACGGTCTACTGTGGTACAGCAAGCACAGTCTCTGTGTCTGCGTGCTACATGCATACAAGTGTCACAGCTTGTGCACCGAGAGGAGCNTGACAGTCCAACCTGCTGGGCAAGTCATGAGCCTGTGCGCTTGTCAACGAGGTCGATTGTGCACTTTCTGTAGCGTCGTGCTTACTGCGCAGCTCCTTGAGCAACTGCGCATCTGAATACGTATTGTGCAGAAACATTGGCTCTGCTACTTAATGTGATGACACGTCTTTCAGGAACGAGAGCCTGGGGTCGCAATGACAGGTGCTGGAGCTGCAAATACTCGCGAAGTTCAAAGTTCAAAGCTGCGACCTGTACGCCGTGCGTGGTAGGTCAAAATCTTGGAAATTTTAGTCATCTCGTTGTTGCGAATAACACCACGCAATTATTGTGACGCATGCAGCGGTAGCGCTGTGTGGGAGCACTTTCAATGTCGAAGTCATGTCAAGGAAGTCTAGAGGACCTTGTCAAGTGTCTTCGGGAGAGTGACTGCATGAAGGTACGCGCCGGGAAAGATCACTGTATAGCAGGTTTAGACAACTGCCCACTCAACTTGCTCACTCACTGCAGAAAGAACGTAAGGATGTCACGAAGTGTGCGTTGGTTGTACCAGAGTGTCAGAAGTATCGGGAAGCTCACGCTCGCTGCAAGCTTGGCCAGCTAGACGCTCGTTCCCGAATCCAGGGCAACAAGTCATACTGAGCAGCAAATCCTGTGAAGGATGCATCCTCAGTTGCACAATCTCCAGCCAACTTCAGCTCAGACGCAATTGCCACACATGCACAGCAGGAGCTGTCTGCNTCTATTCTGTCTTTAGTTGTGTACATGCCCATGGCATGATGACGTTGCCAGAACATGACGTCGATAAGTGTAAGTTTAGCATTTATGCCATTTATGCCATGAGCATTCATGGGCATGCAGTCTTGCAGCTCAGCCATAGCCGCTGTTGCCAGCTAGAGAATGCACAACCACGTATGTTGCAATGTGCAGCCAGAGAAATTTTGAAAAAGTTCACCGGAGTAATGGTGTATGTGCAACTGCTCAGTTGCTGCTGATACACTATGATGTTTGCAAGTGCAAGAAACAGGCCAAGTCCAGACAGATTGTCCTCATCTTCATGCAGGGAGTTGGTGCCCGGNTGCAGCAGGCGCCCCACTCATGAGGGACCAGCATTCAGCTCACTAGAACATACGGTACTGGATTCGCTGCTTCAACCGATGTTGTGGAATTGCTCAGTGGNCTTTGGACATTGCTTTGCGCTGCATGTGCATCGCAGTGGCGCCACAAGCCATGTGGCTCGGCAGCAAACGGCATGCAACTGTGCTGGGGCAGGTGAAGTGACCATTGCAGCAAGACATGTGCAGCTGATTGAGTGTGTACACTCAGTAAGGAGCATGTGCTGTCCAAGTTGCTTTCAGCCTCTGTATAAAGCATACAGGGTAACATGTGACTGAAGAATCCCTACCTGCTCTGCAGCTGGGGATTTGTCCTCTTCAACCAAAACACCAGAAGTCCAGGGCACTTCTGGCCCTGACTTGGGGGCCACTGCTGTAGGGTGTGGCTGCAATGGCACATGAGCTCACTCATGGCACAACATATTTGACAAATGCAGCTGCGCTTCTCACCAGATGCTTGAGCCAGCAGTGCATGTAATTAGCTCCACAAGCATCTGCGTCGCCACAGTATACCCAGACTGCAGCAGGAAGCTTTCTGTAAAAGGAAACTCTATGCAGTATGTTTAGTGTGGACCCACAGCAACTGCAGCACAATGACAGCAAGGCAGCAACCTTACCATTGCAGTCCATGTCTTCTAGGGTGTTGGGCTGGAAGGTGTGGCAGGCATTGCAGCATGCCTCAGCGCTTGGCTGCTTGTGATTTGGGCCCCACTTCACTGGTTCCCCCCAGTAGCTACAGTACACAGCCATGGTGAACATGGTGAACTGCATGCTGCTCACAAGCTGAGTACAGNTGAGCTTTGTGGGCTGCACAGGTGTGGTCATTGGTGTTGTGCTGACCTTGAGCTTGTCAATGAAGGGCAGGAACAGATTGCGCTGAAGCCCTCCTTCGTAGAGGGAGTCTGGGGCCCTGTTGGAAGTGCTGACCAGCACCAACCCATTCTCCCACAGCCTGGCAAACAGCCTGTTGAGGATTGCAGCATCTGCCACATCATTCACAAAGAATTCATCCAGGCAGAGCACCTTGCTTTCCCTTGCCACTGCATCAGCCACTTGCACCAATGGGTCCTACACAAAAGTGCGATGTTGCTATGTTCTCATTTCCCATTTCCCTATGCAATGCTCACAGCCTAGGGTTTCAAGAAGCCATCTGACACATACGACATCCTGATTTCTAACGCACACAGCACTGGCAGCACGTACCAGAGCATGACTTGTGCTACGCTGTTGCACACACTGCAATGGTACATGCTGCAGGTGCTGTATGGGTCACTTTACTCTGTCTATCAGTTTGCATGGCATTGAGCTGTAAGCTCACATGTAAGCATGCTGCACTGCAATGAGGCGCGTAAAGCAGAAAAATACAATGCGCAATGCTGCACGCTGACACAACATTCAAATCAGGCACAGGCATCAGCAACATGCGCAGTTGCTGAAATACAGTCTCATGTTATCGTTTTTGTTGTCAGCTTGTATACTGCACCCCATTGACAATTGTGCAGGCCCCAGATGCAGTGCATCTGACATGTGAGCAGCGGTGTACCTGATGATTATGATACTTCTTCAGCTGAGAGTGAACATCCAGCATGAAGTCATGAAAGTGGGTGCGCTTCAGCTGCATACACAAGCAGGCTTTATTTTTGGCACCTCAACGATCGCAGATAGGTCTCATGCCATATTCATGCACACTTGAGACAGAAGCAAAGCATGCTCGCTACATGGCCAATGAGGCATTGGCATGCATTCTCAACCTATGCTGGTCCTCTTTGCTGCTCAACTTGCTGTTGCCATGTCCCCGGGNCAGTGACTTCTGCATCGCATCAGATATTGTGTGGGCTTGCATGTTGCCAGACTCACCGACAGAGCGGACAGTCAAGTTGCGCTTGCAAAGCATGAATGGCATTGCGGGTAATGCAATTTGGCTTGTGCTTGTGCAGGAGAAGTTTGATGAGAGATGGCAGGCTGTCTTGCTGCCCAAGCTGGCTGAAGAAGACATGCATGCTCGCACAGACGAGGCAGCTGTCAGACGTCAGCGCCTTGACAAGGCACAGGTGCACTCCCTGTCCTCCATGCGCAGGTGTTGCCACATGCAATACATACAACGCTGCAGTCTTGCTGCATAGCTGCACATTGGCACACATGCACAGTGCATATAGTGCATACATGACACCAGAACAGCACTGCACACTACATGGAATTGCTGTGATATTGCCGCCGATGTGCATGGCAGCCACCTATGTGAGCGGTCACTCAGGTTGTAGCCCCATGACTGTGCGTAACTCGTTGTGTGCAAAACACAGCACATGTTATCTGAACTGNGTGTGGGGGCGACCTGATAAGCACTGTCTCTCCATCTCTGAAGAAGCTCAACGGAGTGCTACTCAGCACTGTGAAGCCATCCAAGTTGTCAAACGTACATCACGGATGGTGCATTGAGATAGCCAGCACATGTGCATATTTGCTTACGCTGCCGTTGCAGCACTCGTCAAAATTCTGGCAAGCTGCACAATTAAGTAATGCAAGGGATAGACATGCAGGCTTCTGCAGCACAAATTTTGTAGATCTATTGTCAGACACACACACAGAAGCAACAAAGGACAAGGTCATGATCAGCATGGCTGACCTGTCAACACAATGGCAAACAGCAGGATGAAGAAGAGGTCCTGCCGGATCTGATGCAGCTTCAGCCTGAAACCAGTTGGCTTGCCGCCTCCTGATCCCGCAGACCACCTGCACACAACCAGACATTCAGCATGACTTTACCAAAAACGCAATGGGCGCTATTGCAGAACTACAGCAGGCAGGGAGAGTGCATGAGGCCATGCAGCACCAACACAATGGGCTGATTGACAGGCNCTTCAACCAAAACACCAGAAGTCCAGGGCACTTCTGGCCCTGACTTGGGGGCCACTGCTGTAGGGTGTGGCTGCAATGGCACATGAGCTCACTCATGGCACAACATATTTGACAAATGCAGCTGCGCTTCTCACCAGATGCTTGAGCCAGCAGTGCATGTAATTAGCTCCACAAGCATCTGCGTCGCCACAGTATACCCAGACTGCAGCAGGAAGCTTTCTGTAAAAGGAAACTCTATGCAGTATGTTTAGTGTGGACCCACAGCAACTGCAGCACAATGACAGCAAGGCAGCAACCTTACCATTGCAGTCCATGTCTTCTAGGGTGTTGGGCTGGAAGGTGTGGCAGGCATTGCAGCATGCCTCAGCGCNTCTGTGTAGAGAGTGCTTAGTTGCTGGTGACAATCTCATTCCTGTGTGCTGACTCTGCCCTACTCCTGCTGCAGATGAGATTGACAGCATACTCACAGAGCGGTCTTCTGGGGAACATGACGCAAGCCGCCGGCTCAAGACAGAGTTCATGATCCAGTGCGATGGCATTTCCGGTGGCTCAGAGCGCATCATTGTGATAGGCGCCACAAACAGGCCGCAAGAACTTGATGATGCCATTAGGTGTGTCACATGTTCCG
Source organism: Trebouxia gelatinosa (assembly GCA_000818905.1). Lineage (NCBI taxonomy): Eukaryota > Viridiplantae > Chlorophyta > Trebouxiophyceae > Trebouxiales > Trebouxiaceae > Trebouxia > Trebouxia gelatinosa. The sequence continues at coordinate 1,015,727 of KN805357.1, forward strand.
TCCATACCAGCAAAGTATGTCTTGTTGTGTTGCCCTCAAAAGGCACAGACTGCCTTTTGTTCATCAGCTGTTGAGCATGGTGGAAGGCAAAGCCCATGCAATGCTTTCACAGCGATACTTGCCAAGCATTTGAAGTCCTGGACCATACTTAACACCTTTGTGGACTGAAAGAAGCATCTGGGCTCTACATGTGAAACCTTGTTCCAAGACTACTTCCTTGTATGTGCATTGTGACAGGCACTCAGCGCTCNGAGGTAACCCCAACCTCTATATTGCCTCTGTTGCATGTGCAGAGGCTGGTACCAGCAATCAGCTGTCAAAGCGCTGTACGCAACATCAGGCCTGATTGTCAGCAGGGCCTCGTTTGTGTCNCCACATCAAGACACCTTTGACAAGCAAGCAGAGGCATTCATAGAGAGAAACCTGGAGCAAAATACTGGTTTTCTTGCAAGCTGCAAAACCAATGATACATTGGCACAGACACAACATGTGTGCATGCTGGTGAAAGCATATGACTGCGTCTTTTACACGAGACTAATGGCTTTGTGGTAAGAGCAGTATAGCCATAGCGGAAGGTAAATTTTAGCATAAAGATGAAGATAGCATACAAGTTTCATGTGTATGGCTCAGGTGTGCTACTTGCAGACTGGGCATGATTTTGCTACATGTATGCAGCTCAATGAAAGGGCCAATGACAGGACACTGATTGAGCCAAACTATGATAAGTCACTTGACTATTGACCTTATCCTTGTGAAACTCATATCAGCAATATGCACAACATGTCTGTGTGCATGTTGGANAATGTGTAGTACCTGCACAAGCACATCTGCCGTTGCCTCTCAAGGGAAGTCATCCTTGTGATTGGCTTCTCAGGACTGCATGCCTGTTTGTTATGCCTACAGTGTGTTGCATGCACAGGAGCATCAGGTGAACAGTGAATCATAAGTGATGGCTTGCTGAGCAAGTATGCTCCTTTTAGCATGCATGACTTACAAGTGGCCTGTCAAGATGCCAAGCAGGTCTGAGATCCAGTTGTTGCCGGATATTAAGCTGATGCCAAGGAAAGCAAACGGGACATAGAATGCCTGTAGCAGCAGCAGCCAGTTAGAGANGATGGCCTGCATTGCAGGACCAGCATGCATGATAAGACGCAATGCATAGGAACACAGCTCCTTGGAGGCTGCCACACATAGCATGGGCATTGGAACCAAACTGAACCCTTGGTACGACCTAGCAGACAAGGCACTATTGCAAAGTAAGTGATGACCTTGCTCGAAAGTGGAACAAGCAAAGATGTGTGCACAACAGCAGCTGTCTGCTGCAGCACGTATATCAGTGTGCAGAATGTCTTCTTGATATTTGCAGATGACGTGACTCTACTGTATCGCTTGTGCATGATGACTTGTGTGCAGTTGTCCAAGATGGTGGAGGAAAGCGACAGCAAGAAGAAGACAGAGTTTGAGCTGCAGCGACTGCAAGNTTTTGCACTTCCCGAGGTGGAATGAGGGCATCTGCTGAGGAATACAGGTACAGTTGTGGGCTTGTGGGTGCCACAGTGTCCCAAGCCTGCCAGATCTGCATTGCAATGCATACAGAGAATCAGAGTCAGAGAATTTGTTAGATCAGACATGCAATAAGAAGAACCATCTAATGGGGTTAGGCTAGGCAGGTGGGTAGCCATTGATATGCCCTCTTGACATTAAGTGCCTGCTCAGTTGATGCATGCTGCGGTTCCTTTGGCACACACAGTGTCAACCTACATGCTGCATAAACACACGTTGTGTGCATTTGAGTGTTAAGCAGGTCTGCCTGCAGGCCGCTGGGAGGTGGGCATGACTCAAGCTCAAAACTACACTACCATATGAGCACTGGACCTCTGAACACAGAGGTGCATGCTGCTTGCAGGCATTCACCTGATCCTGTCTGTTAGCAATCAGCGGGAGCTTCAGCACAGGAGTGAAAGCAGCTTGTGCAGCAGCTACCAGACGCNGTCTGTTACACTCAGGCGCTTCTGTGTTTGTCTGCGGCACAAGCCTTTGATCTCATGCATCTAGGCTTTGGTGATTGGCAAATGTTGGCTCATGAGACAAAAATCGTCGTACCTACATAGAGTTGACACTTTTGTCTTGCAGTCAGTCAGACTCACTAGCACCCTCCAGACAGCTCATTCGGATTTTAATAAATGCGGTGTGAGCTCAGGTGCATTTGTTCCGCTGCTCAAAGCCAAACAGGCTGGTCAAGTGTTTGCATGTCACTCCCTTCCACATCATCTTACCAAGAGGTATTTGCATACTTTTCTTCAGAAACACAGGAACAACAGAACTTTATATCCGTGTTGAGCAGTGTGCTGACTACACATTGCAATTCCTACAGACCACACTGGCTGTTGTGGCTTGGCACTGCAGGNATACCTTGGCAAGGCATAACTAGCTTCTTCTAACATGGTGGGACTTTGGATCAGGATAGTGGTCAGCCCTAGAGCCTTAGCCTGCAGTTGGGCCATAGGTGAGGGTGACAAATGACACGCGCAGACTTGCCATTACAGTGTGCATGCTGAGGTGGCAAAGTCCACACAGGTACCTGCTGAGCAAGCTTATGATTGCATGTAAGGGACAGGTTTGGAGAAAAGGGTGGCGTTTGTGTTTGCGTTTGAGAAAGGACAGCCTGTATGCAACACCTGGCGCNCGCCCCTGGAGTCTTCGTCTAAGAGGCACAGGTGAAGCTGCGTTCACAGGACTACAAACCTGCAGNAGCTTGAAAAGCAAGCTTCAGTCATTCTCACAGAGGATAGCACCTCTGAAGCTGCAGTGTCAAATGCTGATAGTTCTGTGCATCTGCAGACATCCCCTGACATACGCTATGTGATGGCAAGGCTGATACCAACAGTGCATGACAGTCTGGATGACCAGCAGCATCAGTATCCCCTTCTCTCGGCATTGCCTCCAGGCCAAGTTGAAGCAATGCAGCAGCAGCGGCCTGTCAGTGAGGAACTCGGTTTCTACCAGTGGCTGCGATCATTGAACATCAATCCTATGGGAGCTGCAGAGAACCTACTGTCAGCAATGGATCAAACATCAGTGTCAAGCATGCTCCAACAGCAGGCTCCCTCTGCACTGGCACCTGTAGCAAGTTTGGAGGTGTAATCAAGTGTTGCAGAGTTAATGCAGGTGGAGCACTTGAAGGTCACAGACACTAGTAGGCACATCTTGTTTACTCACCAACCAGCACGTCCATGCACTCAGAAAGCCCCACATTCATCACACGTGCTGTCAAGGAGTCAGTCATGGGAGGAACTTCTATTGGATGCGCTCAACTCCAGCACAAACATACTCGCGTGCTTAGGTGTGGGGTCAGGTTTGGGAGGGCCAGCGTGCCTGATCCATGTTGCCGTCCTATGTCAGTGCATCTCAGTAAGTATACTGCCAACAATAAGTGTCCTAACAAGAATGATTCCATGACAGCAGGCAGCCGGTAAGCACCGCCCAGTACATCAAGTTCAGTGTCAATGCACACAAAGTCCGGTCAGTTCTGTGCAGGGTTGCTTAACCGAGATCTGTAGGTGCATGCCCAAGATAGNCTTACGTAGCATGAGAATTCTGAAGTTGCCTGCAGCCACCACAACACAGCTTGACATCTTGTCTCATATCTGGTGTATGCTCTTCAAAGTGTGCACACAAACTGCATGCATAGTATGCGAGTCAGGGAACCAACAGCATTGTTTGAGGTTTCCCAGTATACAGGGTGTGATACCAAAGTCAGTGCACTTGAAGAATGCTAGGTGCAGGTTGCGTACTGAAGTCGTGCATATCATCTTCATTTGCATCATCGGGCGATTCATAGCAAGTGCAAACCATCTGGATCAGCTCCTTGCCATCGTCCATCTCAAGTGGGTCTGCATGTCAAATCGTGATGTTTCAGCTTGGCTCGCATGTCACTGGCTGGTGAGGGTACTGTTCACTGTTGCAGCTGCAACTTGTGCCTCTTGTTCGTTTTGGCTTGCGGCCAGCCCAACAGTCATACATGGCTATTCATGTATGCGAGGTGTCACTTCCGTACCAAAGCAACTCCTGAAGATGCGTAGAGCAGCTTCTGTTGAGAGCTGACTGCCTGCAAAAGTCACAAGACGTCTCTCCCCAAATCAGACACCCACATTACCTTTGAAGTGTAGTGCGCATTACAGCAGGGTCATGATCATAAAGTATGTGGCTTGCCTCTGCTGTTGGTGCTGTATCTGATCAACTCCGTGCTATAAGCAGAATCATCTGGACAGGGTAGTCTGCCTTGCCTGGTCCGAGCTGACAGTCCTAGGGAGATGCGCTTGCAGGCCTGTAGTGGTAGAGTTGGTCATGACAGCACACTTAGGACCAAAGCTATGTGCATAGCTAGGACACGCTTGCCTGACTGCAGAACCAGTCTGTGCCAGCTATCAATGCTTCAGGCCCAATCTTTGTCCCTAGTGATAGGTCAAAGGTGGTAAGGTGTTAGACAGTCGATATGCCTGTTCAGAAGGGAGCACGAGACGCCCGCTCACAGGCCAGCCACAGCGGTCACGAACGTGCCTGTAGCTTTTCCCTCGCATTCCACATGCGAGCCCCGATCCTGGCAGCAGGCACACAGCAAGAACGTCCTTGGGCCGAAGCCTTGCTGAACGTCGGAGTCTTTGCAGTGCACGCAACNTGCTACATGCCCCATGACTGGGTCTTGGAAGAGCCCTGAATCATATCTGACAAAGCCATTGCTGTCCCAGACCTGCATTTGGCTGAAAGGGGTTGAGCGAGGTGGACCAACGGCTGGCCAAGCCCCAATCCGGTCTAAAAATCTTGCGCTGGCTGGGGTGATTGTGCTAACTCTGATTGCTGGAGGGCCTTCAAGGGGATAGCTGACGCCAGCTGGGGCCTGAAGCAAAGCATGCTGCTATGCAACCCTNAGCTTGTCAGTGTTGTCTGACGTGGTCCCGCATCTGACGTATGCACCAGCCTGTTCACACTGCATAGCGCTACAAAGCAGCATCGTAGACTAGCTTGAAACACTTGTTCAGTACAGCATTGATACAGGTCGCTGTGATGTCCCAGCATTGTCCTGAATGTTGCCCAGACTGGCAAGGCACACTAGCCATGTCTGCAATGCAGGAGTAAGAAGGCAGTGGAGTGTGGTGTATGCGATGCCAGTCTTGGAGGAGATGACACAAGCTACTTTCATCATCGGCGCAGCTAGTTGTCAGCACATGTGGATTTGCCATGTATGCCACCTGCTCAGGCACATATTTGAGCGGCCTGCTGATGCTGAGACTTCTGCAGCCATGGTACAGGGTATGCAACTGCCCTTCAAGAGCAATCAGGTGGTGACAGCAAGCAACCAACAACAGCTTGCAAAGCATGGCAGAGACTCAGACCGNCATCCCAAAGCCTCTTCTTGTTCTTTTGTGCACGTTTATGGGGCATGTGACATGTCAGAGACGGAACACGCATGCAACAAGCATGGCTTCAGATGCTTGAGAGGGGTGCTGAAAGCCATACAAGAGCAATTTGGGATGTGCAAGTGCTGCTGCTTGGGGCAGAAGCTGACTACAAAATCATGCCGAGGGGGTCGCACAGCGTGTGAGCAAGCTTTCTATGTGCAAGCATATGACCACAGGACAGCAAGGGACCACAAGGCATCGCTGACGGTGCAGACCTGATCTCGCCTGTGTATGCCCCATTCCCCTTCACCCAGCAGTTCTGTGCTGCTACAGCTATTTCTCGCTTCAGATTGGTCTGTACAAGGGGGACGTGCACAAAGGCTGGACCCACCACCACCTCTGCATACGAAGTGCGCATAGTTGGAATAAGCACAACACGTGCTTATGGTGCAAATATACTCTTGTGCGTGTCACACATGGACAAGTGATCTAGGCACAAGGCCATACATTGAGATGCATCAAGCAGGAGGCTAATTTATGAGCATCACTTTTGTAAAGGGATGCAGTACGCCGTGTATTATGCAATTGTGGAGATTCTCATGTGTGTACTGCAGCATAAAGTGCAGATGATCAGACTGGTATAAGTCCAGCCGTGCATGCATGGCCATTGACTGCCAGAGTGAGAAGCATGCTCACGCACCAACTTTGCTAGGACTCGGCAAATCTGCCTTGTTCAGCTGGTCCACTATCTCATGCACACTGTTGGTTGTGCCATTCTGCAAACGTACACAACTTCAGATTCAGCTGTGTGGGACAAAAGCGGTGGTGCAATATCTCTGCAAAGACTCACGCATTTCCAGTTACCACCTGCAGCAGTCAGCAGCCGCGTTCAGAGGTGTGTCGTAAACTCGTGATTCCACTTCGTGCATGCATACCATGCGACTGCATACGTACCGACGAAGAAGGTTCTCGACATTATTAAGGCTCGCTGCGTGAAAGTCCGAGCTGCAATGTTGCCCGTGAGTGCTGTACCGCTGACTTAAGTGTGTGCTTAACATGCAGATCAATCTGCACTCATGTTGGGACATGGTGCTCTGAAGCCATATGCACATCATGTGCAATGCTTCGTGGACTGTCGACGAATTTGCGCAGCGCAGCACTCGATAATTCAGGGGACCGAAACACCTCATCAGGATTGTCAAGCCCCTATATTCGATCTCGGTATGCCCAACTGGTACGGCGGAGACGACATAGTTGACCAGTCTGGACGCACGATCTTGATCACAGGAGGTACCTCAGGTCTGGGCTTGTCTGCTGCNCGGTACCTTTGATGCTTCAATGGAGATTGAGGAAGCACAGCATGATGGTGAGCTCAAAGCACAGAGCTCAGCGAACGATGACAGCAGCAGTGACGACCTTGGTGAGNAAGGACACATTCTCAGGTCTCTTTGTCTTCATTCCATTTGCTCTGTGCACCTTTGTAGCATCACAAAGATAGGGATTCACGGCAGCCCTGCAGCAAAATGCAATACGCGGCAGCCCACTGCATGCCCAACGCCCCCTGTGTCTGTACGTGACTGCACTGTATCTGTTCGTCACTGTGCCACTGTGTCTGGTAGCACAGGGGCAGCAACAAAATCAAAGATCTCAAGATCTCCCCAGAGATCTTACCAGTCCTGCACTTTCGTGATTAGAGTAATGGGACGTGATCGCATGCACGGTCTGTGATCCCTTGGCATGGTGCAGGATGGTAGATGCTGGTGAGATTTTTGCTGAAATCAATGCTTCTGCCGGGATGGTTCGCTTCCTTGAAGACCCTGAGCAGTTCACCAGCCCCCATGCAGTAGATAGGCTCAATGACACCATTCAGGCTTGCTCTGCACTGGCTCAGAAGCTACAAGCCATCAATGCACAGGTCAGTTGTTGGCAACAGGCATGGCTACATGACAGATGTGAGGCATCCTGACATGCAATGACATATGTGAGGCATCCTGACATGCTGAAGCTCAGCTGATACTAAGCTAATGTATCCAGGTGTGTGACCACTTGCTGCGGTGCATGGTTATTGCCATCATTGTTTGTAATTTCCATGTGCTCGACCGAGATACTGTGCAAATATGGTATGCTTACAAATTTTGCAGGTGTCCCTTGACCCTGCATACGCAAGCAAGATATATGCCAAGGATCGGGTAGATAGATTTCAGGAGGACCCTTCTGATCTGGATGCAGAGCCCCAGTCCCTTGCATATGCATTTCAAGATGGGTAGTCACCTTTTTGTCAGGATGCAGTTGTACATCCTCACTTGGTACTGCTGGAATGTCACTACATGGTGGACTGGCATGCATGTTGGCATGCNTTGCAGGGCTGACCTATAAGCCATACAGCAGGCGACTGTGAGCACAGGATCCAGGCAGCCAAACATGACCCCAAACAGCAGCATCTTGCCCACCCTGGGAGGCAGGGGCAGGGCTGCTAGGTACTGCCCCAGCTTAGTCAGGGCCTCAGTGCCTTGCTGAATGGCCCCGATGTCCTCCAGGAGCCTCAGGGCATTCTGAACAGCAGCGTCCACAGGCGNGCAATCACAGACTTGGCAAGGGTGTGCTACTGACATGCATGAGCAGCAAGCACAGGAACTGCGTCAGACAAGCCTGCCATCACAGCCATGCTTGAGTGGTCTAGGCCAGGCGCGGAAGCAAGCTGTTCTGTCAGGCGAAGCCGTTCTGTCAGGTGGACAGTGTACAATGCATCGTGCCGCCCCACAGACGCTGCAGCAGCGCTCCTGGCCCCCTCATCAGCCACCCGTCAGCGAGCAACCTGTTCAGCAGCAACTTGCACAGNTGCCCTGACGAATCTTCAGCTTCTTCTGGCTGCCATACTCCTTGGCCTTCATTGCCACCTGCTGCTGCAACCACCATGCTTGCTTGCATACATCATAGGCAGCATAGCTGCGCTCCCCCCAGGCATTCCTGCCTGAGCCCCACTCTGGCTTCTGCTCTGCTTCTGGCCTGAACTGCGCTGGCAAAGGCCCGTATGCATCAGGCACAGGAAAGAAGCGAATGAATGGGGAAAACCTGTTGTAGCCATCTAGGTAAACTGTCATGAGCTTTGCCAGGCTGAGCCCTGCGCCAGCAAACTCCAGCTTTCTAGGCAGCATGACTGATGGTGGGGGGGCAACTTCTTTAGGAGGCGTGGCTGGCCTGTCTGCTGCAGCTGCTGCTGNCCAATATGATCTTGCGCACTCCTTGCGGAGGCCTCAAGAACACCTTGCGCTGATCCTGTGTAGGGACCATGGAGTGCAGGGGCAGGATTTGGTACCTGCCGCCTCTGAAACAGCCCTCACCCTCCAACTGTTCCTTCAGTCTGATGATTTCGTCCCACCCTGCAAACATAGGCAGCATAGGCATCAGTGTGTTGCAGCATGATGGGCATTGTGGCGCAACATGCTTTGTCCTTACGATGAGTCTGGTGATGTATGCTTTGTCTAATTGACATTTAGCTGTTTGCGCTGCTTCAAGGCAACCAACAAAACCTGTCATGTAAGCAGATGTACAGCATGAACGCAGTGTTTTGATTATGGTTGCCGTGGCCCATATGTTGCACAGCGTGCACAGCGAGTGTGCAAGAACATTAGCGCTGGTTACAGTGAGCAAGGGGAGCACTGTGTTGCATGCATGTGCTGGTTTGGTNGTTGTTTCGCTGCGTCCCTTGTGCCGTTCATGCATGCACGCAAGTGAGTAAACACGACACCCAGAACGATAGCTGTGGTGGATGCCCAGCCTTCGAAACAGCGGGCAGGGCTTCCGACGTCATCTTGCTTACATACTTGAATGAATGCAGAGATTGCGCTCACACCACTAGGCGGAGGGATGACTGGCGAGCGGCTTCTCGAAGGCAAATGGGTGTTAGTGATTGGTGCCAGCAAGGGCCTCGGAGCCAACATCGCAATCACCATGGCGAAACAAGGTGGCAGCCTGGCTCTAATGGCCAGGAGCGAGGATAAGCTTCAAGATGTAGGTCAAGTCAAGCATCCACACCTTTTGTGCTAAATGTTTGTCAGCTTTTAGCTACAACTTCTTCCCAGTGCATGCAGCGCATCCTGTAATGCATTCATCATTGGACCAGCATGTCCCTAACTACAGGAAATGCTATAGCTACATTGTGCATAACTGTGATCAATGGCATTCAAAGCAAAATTATGTTCCACCTGCAGACAGCCGACATGTGCCAGAAGGCTGGTGCAGCTGCAGTTGAGGTGTACCCTTGTGATGGAACCAACGCAAAGGGCATTGACGAGCTTTGCCAAACTCTGTTGGATAAGCACAAGTGCATAGATGTGGTGGTTCACAGTGCAGGCATTTTCCCTATGTCTGGGCAAACCCCATTGGAAGGTATGTCAATGTTCGCTGCTGTTGCCTTGACGTTTTCTGCTGCCTCAAGTCATGAAACAATCTGTGCGTTTGCAGCTTCATTCAATTGGCNATTTGCTTTGACCCTGGCTCAACACAGATGCCCTATTTTGCCGTTTGCACACTGCCTTGCTGCATCAATCTATGTTGACCATGCAGATGTCACAAACCAATCTCACAAACCAATGTTACAAANGTGAACAATCAAGAGCTGACTGATCCTCATCAGCCTTTGGCCTTTGGAGACTTTGTGGAGGTCATCCCGTGTGAGAGGCCAAAGCCCGTTCATGACAATGTGGCTCCTTGGTACTCTGGCTATGAGGGATATCACCTGTTCCCCAAGCCACAGATGCGCAACCATAAGCACCGCGCTCCAGTCGAGCAGCAACGGCAGCAGCTGAACAGNAATGACTGTGCTGCCTGTGCTTGTCAGCCCAGCAGTGGCACGAACCGCAGCGTTAGCCGTGATGGGTGCCGAGCTGGCTGCAAAGGTAGTGACAGCATTGACTGTGAGTGTCTGCGTGCCTGCTGCAGTGCCCACCAAGGTATCACCCCTCAATGCAGTGCTGCCAGCAACTGCCAGGGCAGAGTTCACCAGGACAGGCGCATTGGCCGTGACTGTAGTATTGAGGGTGACATTAGCTGTGCTGGCAAACAGGGTAGTGGCATAGACTGTCAAGTTCTGATCAGTCACAGGACTGCCAATGACTGCACCCCCTTGAGCTACCAGTCGCCCTGTGACATTGACAGTGCCTGCAATCAGGGAAAGTTGGTTGAAGCCATCATCTCTGCAGAGTTTGAAGCCGTTTGTGCATACTGCGTAAGCCATGAGATTGCATATGACACATGATCAGGGCATGGNGCATCAAATCAAGCAACTCATAGTCAGTGACGGATACACCTTAATCAATTGCAATGATGAACTCTGTATGCAGCATGTAAAGATACACATGCACAAGCTACTACATGCTGCTGGCATGCTCACAAGTTGATTTCCACCAGTCTACACATGAGCTGCTCAACTGTGTGCAAGCATAAGAAGCAATCAAGTTGCACAAGCAAGACCCACCAACAATAAACACACTGGGCATAGCTCACTTACTGATTGTGAAGCACTGATTATGAGCAGGTGAACTGACAGCAGTAATGAGCTCCATCAGAGCAGCAGTCGCTACCTGGTTGTCGGAGTTTTCCTGCGCTTGCTCTGCCTGCTGGGCATTGCTTCTACTTCATCAGTCACTGCAGCAGCCCCAGAACCAGGACGCTTTGCACTGCTTGGTGCAGCATGTGGCCTTGTGGCATGCTGCTGNACGAACTGGAGCAAAGTAAGGCGTTGTGTGCATTGTTCGGCGGACGGGCCTGCGTACTACAGGCCGATGTATTCCGCGAAGCGCGTGCGCCCAGTGCCTCTGACGCAAGATCAAGGTGATCAGCGTTACCTGCGCTATCCAGCAGTGGGCTCTTATTGTGAGCCATGTTTTCCTGCGCTGTTCTTGATCTGCATGTGCTGCACAGGCAGCAGACACAGCTTACTGGAGAGCTTGTTGGAGCAATGCCCAGCCGTTTGGCAAGCTTTGCAGCTCTTACCGTCAAATTCCATACTGTCGCTATCAGCAACAAGCAGTTCGATGCACGACGCTGTTCTGAAACGCGTGACGCACCTAAGCGTGGTAAGCCTTGACACACACCGCAGCTTGTTTATGTAGCAGTGCAGCACCTGTCAGACTTATGTCACCGGCTGCATGCGCCTGTCATGTCTGCAGGGGTTTATTTTCCCGGAAAGTAGTGAAAAAAGTAATCACTGGAGGCTGGCAGACTGTCCATTTCGTCGATGGTCGGCTCTACACGTTTTGCAGCTCAAGATGCCATGTCCTGCTGCTTGCCCACGTTTGACGCAGATCGACTTGCCCCTACTTAGCGAGCTAAACCTATCGATACTGGCTGAGGGTGAAGGGCTCACATTGGCCCTGACAAGTGGCAAGCTGCCAAAGCTCACTCACCTCAGAGGTTTCTGTCAGAAACACCTCATCTTAGCTGACCTGAGCCAGCTAGCNAATTGACTTGTTGCAGCCCCCACCTGCGTGTCCTCAGGCAGCTGTGCCAAGGGTCCAATCACAAACTCTTTGTCTGCTGCGGCAGGGCTCTGTGAGGCTCCCTTCTGGTCCTGCGGGAATACCTTTCGGTCCAGCAGGGATCCCCACAAAGGGCACAATTGCAGCTGCAGCTTGTCCAAAGCTTCTNGAAACGCAGCCTGCAGCCCCATCAGCTGCACCTAGCAACCCCTCTGCACCTGCATTGGGGCAGCTTGATGATCCACAGTCAGCAGCCAACCCGAATGCACAAGAAGCGATGCCCGGGAACCAGTTAGCACCTCTTACTCAGCCAGAAGCTCCCCTTGCCCCACCACTAGGCAGTCAAGTAAGTGCATTGTCCATCACAGCTCAGGAGTTGTACAGCAGGTTCACTGTAGGGGCTGGGTGTTTTGCAATTGCATCGGGGGACCAGTTGCAGCATCTGCATGGTAATGAAACGGGAGGCAACCTGTGCTGATACTTTGGATGCAGCAGAGCTGGCAGCAACTGAAACAGGGTGATGAAAGTCATGACCAGCATGCTATTTATGACCCTCTCTTTGCAGCCAGAAACAAGACTGCTCTGAGCACTATGGCAGCTGTACTTATTGCAGCTACATTACTCTATTGACATGTGCATTCATATTCTTTGGCAGGAGTAGTAAACATCAGTGAACATCACACTCCACAATAGGCATTCAATAGGCAACTGTGAACTGTGCAACACGCACAAATTGGTCACCAATGCAAGCCATGAAGACACAAGTTAACAGGCCCAGCCAGACTGAAGCCTTTTGATGGCTGTTGTGCCTGCACAGACTATCTTGCACAGCCCTCCTTACACATGCATAGTTGGGTACAGGAACCTGCTGAGCCTGGCAACCAGGGGCTGCTTCAGGATCCCACCCCTCCACAGGGCCCTTCCAATCCCACACCTTTGCCTGGCCCTTCGGCCCCACCCAGCCCTACACCCTCACCTGAGTCTACACACTCACCCAGTCCNACAGCAGCCTATCATCATCAAGAGCTGTATCAAACTGCAGCACCACTGAGCTGGTGTCAAGCAGAGCAGGGCTTGTGGTCTGGCCTGATGTTGCAACAATGTTTCTGTCAGCTGATTGTTCAGTGGCTGCTGCTGTTGCTGGCGCCTGCNGGCATGCAGTGCAACACGGATGCAAAGATGCGAAATTGTGATGCTTTGTTTTGTAACACCCTCAAGGTTTTGGTGACTGTTTTTGCGTCACTGCAGATTGTACAAGTTACCTGTCCTTGGCGGGGCCTGAGCATATCAACCTTAGGCGAGCAGAATTCTCATCTTCTAGATCCACGAGCAAGACCGCCTCTCCATTCTTGAGCTGCTTGGTCACAGGCCGTCTTTTCACCCACCCAGTTGCCCCAATGAGCGTACCCTACACATCTCAGCAAGTGAATACTGCTGCTCAACTAAATACTGCTGACTTTTGCAAAGAAGGTCACATGTTGCCAACACAGCCACAGCCCAGCTCACATACTTGGCATGGATATACCACACCCTGCCTGAAGTGCAAACAGATGGCAGTATAGACAGCAGCTTGTACATCAGATCAGGGTGCGCACTGCTGACTTACCGATTTGAGCCCAGCCATAGCTTCAAAGGCAACGTCATGGGCAAACACCTGCTGCCGAGGTGGTTGNGCGCCACCAGCACCCCGAGAGGTGGGGAGGCCCCTTCCCTCCTGAGACGGGTGTACAGCGCGAAAGAGGTGGCAAGTGGGATAAATGGGGCCCAGATGGTGTGCTCGCCTGTCATGCACCTCATTTGCCTGCATTGTGATGGCTGCACTTTACTTGAGACACAATCAACAGTGACCTGTCGTTGCAGGTGGTGCAAAGGAGCAGCATGTGTCCCATGATGACAAGTGGCNGTTAAAGGACACTACCTCGAGTGTAGAATGCTGCAGACTTGGAAGCTCGTCTCTCTGCTGTGCCCATGCCGTAATGATTGTTTTCACACACGAAGATGCATGGCAGCTCCCAGATTGCTGCCATGTTGAAGGCCTGCAGCATTGCCACCACATCAACAGTGCTTGCAAATGGTGTGCTTCATTATTGTTTACAGGTGTGAAGGCTGTGCAGATGGTGCTTGCATGGACTCTTTATCCCAACTGCAAAGCAGGTGCCGAACATCCAATGCAGCAAGTCGCAAGCATGTCCTGCAGTGGACATTGTGATACATGAAAGTAGCTCTTCAGACAGATGAAACCTGCTGCAGGACATGCTCAACACTTGCTACTGACAAGCATTGCTGCATTGCACTCATGCATTGTTTTNTAGATCACCTTGTTGTCATCATTGTTGCGTGCCACAGAGTCAGGGTTTTCAGCACCATTCAGAGTGGGATGCCACTCTGAAGCAAGAGGTACCCCTGCTAGGCTGGTGCACTTGCACAGTCTGTGGTTGCTACAGAATGGACAATTGTCGCCACGTGTCCGGTTCTTCACAGTACTCTGCCACTTGTGCTCATGCCCACAACCCTCTGGNCATCACCTCATTTAAGTGGTCACACCTGCTTTGAGTTGCACAAGTACAAGACAATCTTTGACACATCAAGCCCTGACTGGCATGCATCAACGGCAAGTAGTCAATGTTATGCGCACACCTCATGTAGTGCAGCAGCCTTGTTGCAAACTATCTATTTTCAGTGAATGGCAACAGAGCTGGTCTGGATGGCAGGAACCCCATCAACCAGGTCTTTGACGTGAAGGTTTGTGTGCTGCAGTGGATACTGGTGATTCGGAAACACATGTGGCAGGCAGCAACTGCATCAGCAGCTTCTGGGCAGCAGTNGATGAGTAAGTGGCCTAGTGGTAAACTCCCGCCTTGAGCTGACTCTGAAGCTATGCATACCTTACCCTGAAATCTGGTACAGCTTGTAGCTGGAAGTGACCACAAATTTCTGAAGCTGTTGCTCAATTGCTATTGCGCTGTTGCTGTCGCCTACTGCTGAAAGAGGCAGATCTCAGTTGTGGCAAGAAGGGGCAGCAGAATGTTCTATGCACAGGCAGCTTCGTGCTGTAGCGGTGTAGAATAGATGTGTATCATACCACTTGCCGGTGTTCCCGTGTATTCCATTGTACTGTTGCTCCTGCTGACTGTTACTCCTTGCTAAGGGTCTGCAGCTAAGATCAAGTCAGCTGTGCAACCCCTGTCGACTGTTGTGTACAGAACTTGATTGCAAGGGCATCTGCTGTGTACTTGACACTCACGACAAAAAGACAGTACGCTTGAGTTGCTTGCGTGGTCTGAGCCTTTTGTACTGCCTTGTTGTGAGTCCCAGTAACTGAAGGTACTGTTCCTTGATAGTAAGCCCGTGCTGTTCATGGTGTACGGTACGGCTTGCAATTGTGCGCGAGTTGCTGCTGTCAAAACCGCATCACAACCGCCACTTGTTATTATGCTGTGCTGTGCGTTCGAATTAGATTAGCTGCAAGCGAATTGGGGCATTTCGGTGGCTATATTCAATGCAGGGACCCGCTTTAGGTCACTGACCAGGAATGCGACAAGAANTCCGACCGGCAGTCCAGTGCTCCGGGCTTGCTGCTACGCCCTTGTGCACTGCGCACTGCAGCACGGCCAAGCGCAGGAGCTGCAACAGTATGCAGAAACTTGTGCCTGGAGCACCGTGCTCGATCAGCTTGTTAGTGTTGGTGAACGTGCTGCCTTTCCTGACGATTGTTGAGGATTGCCAGTACACAAGTATGCCACACAGATAGCTCAGTGCAAGGCCAGGTGCNCGGCGGCACCTCATCCAAGCAACCAAGCAAGATTGAGCGACAGGTGTGGTGTGCATTGCAGATCTTGGTGTGTATTGCAAACCTGATTAGTTGAAATCCAGCCAGTGTACCTAGCTACACATACTAACAAGATATATGTATATATACTGTATTGAAAATGAAAGACCTGCGTGCTGCAAGTCTTGCAAGGTGTGTCTCTTGCTCGCAGTGCAAGCTGCCTGATGTCAAATGTGTCAGGAGTGAATCGTTACTGTGATTTGGCTGTAGCTATGCACATTCGGAGGCCTTTCTAGCTTGGAGCTTACAAGCGTCTGCTGTGACATGTGGCTCTCACAGCAAGCACAAAGCAAGCCAGCAGATCAGCAGCACANGTTGATCGATGTATTAAACACATTAGGATTGAATGTTCTGCCACATAGTCAGGTGTGTAGCAGGTTTGGTTTGCAGATTCTGGGCAAATTGTCCTGGGTTTAATTCCCACAAGGTGCGCACTGCAGGCCCATCAGGGAAGAGATGTTCTGGCACAGATTGCGTCCCTATCATGGGCTTGCAATTTGCATGTGTAACATCTAACCGTTTCCACGTGTGTGTACCGTTTGTATCTAGCAAACTGTTTGAACACTTTGTGTCTTCTGCTGCTAGGCATATCGTATGTGAGCCAACATACAAAAGCTGTGCAGTATGTGGTTGAAAGTGGGGTGCATACTGCAGGCCCATGACCGAGAGATGCTGTGTGCCAGGCTCACTCACCACATCTTCACTCGAGTGGTCCAGGTGTGTTGTCAAGCCTGACCACTGTCATGTCTGTTGGGCGCTGTTTGTGTTTAGCAGATTGCTCAAACACTTTGTGTTTTCTGCTGTTGAGGCAGATCTTATTCCAGCTCTAACATACAAGAGCTGTGCAGTGTGTGGTCCCGGCAGCATGTACAGTGCCCTGTGTTCCTGTACAACCACAACACACAAGCCAGTTTGCCAGGCCATCTCAGCATTATTATGACACAGAGACTTTGCAAGCCTCATGTATTGTTTCGTCCCAACCGGAGCACTTGCAGCAATACGTGCCTCAATGTGCTGCGCATCTACAGACTATCCACATTCATGGACTGTACCACCTGCACATTGGCACAGGTGTTTTCACTCCACACCNTTTACCACAGTCAATCATGCCAAGCAGTTGCATGTAAAACGCTAAATCGTTTGTAGTGGCATAGTTTGTAATTGTGCGGGCTTGAAATTGGCATTTGCCAGTTGATACGCAAAGATCTGCAGCAGTACGCTGAANACGCTTCTTACAAATGCGCTGACAAAGGTCACAACAAATGTCACTGCCGCTAAGCAGTGTTTCATGCAGCAACACAAGGGCATTTGNACATTGTGCAATCATTGAGAAGACCTTGCCCAGGACTGCTGTCACAATGTGTGAGAATTTTTGTGGAACATGTTCGGGATTGGCTGCAACTGCGTTTTCGTGCAGATCGTTCATGGATCTGGTGACATGCAGGGTGTGTGAAGCACAAAGCACAGGTGTCTGAAGGTCATATATATAGNATGTTCCACATAGGAATCCAGAGGTGCTCTCAGCTGAGACAGGCAATCATGCTGCACAGCTTGAGTCTTCTGATGCACAGCAGTCAGTTGTGCAAGAGCGACAGAGTGCAGCTGCAGTTCTGCCAGCTGCTGATGCAGCAGAAGCCGCTGGATTTCAGCCAGAGCCCATCAGCCAAGCATGGCCACAACCACATGGCACAGGAAACGGCTTTGTGCTGCAGCAACAGGCTGCTGCTCAAGGGGNAAAAGGCTGTACAACCTTTTTTATTATAGGTTCCCTGATTCAAAGCCTGCGTATTTTGTATCAACTGCAGTCCTATGCAAGTATGCAGAACATATCCNACTGCCTCTCACGGGCCTCCTGACTGCCCCAACCACAAAGGCATTCTTCTTCATCAGCTGCTGCATCACCTGCCCCACATCATACACAGACTTGTCCTGAGCTTCCTGAAGTACTGGCAGCAGCTGCAGGAGCAGCTCCAGTGGNGGCATGCACTGATATAGCAGGAGGGTGGCGGGTGCGTTTTGCTTCAAATGTATGTCTGCCTGCAGTGAGACTACGNGTGCTGACTAGCATTGCCCATGCCACTTGATAGGGGCTCTCCTTGCACTTGAAGTACAGCAATTTGGTGTCACAGTCACCATGGCAAAGGGAGCAGACTTGGTTAGTTGTCTATGCATGTGGGCATCTGCATATAGTGCCACATGCAGATAGCGAGAATGCTGGCATAAGTTGCTTGTGTGGATCGCCACTGCATGCTTCTGCCATGCATCTGTAAGCTGTGCTATGTTGCTCACACTCACCATGTGAGGCTATCTCTCAAGACACATACATTCAAGCACAAACCAGTCAAAGTGAATGCTTGCAGACAGCATTGACCTCAGGAATGCAAGAGCCCCTTTTGTGCAAAGACTACACAGCTGTTTGAATAACCCAGCTTTATCTGATTCAGAGGAATCAGAGGTGCAACAAATGCTACAGGTGCTCGCAAGCTTGGCCACAAGACAGGAGAGGACCCTTTCTTCGACACTNGCTCACTTGGGTTGCTTAGGACTTAAAGACAGAATCTAGTGTCTACTAGTCAGTGTCCACTACTGCAAAGAGTGGATCTGCAAGGTCAACTGTTATGGCTACAGGCTCACAGGGTGGAACAGCAGGAGGCCAAAGCATCAGCATCAGCATCAGCAGCGTGCTNGAGGGCAAAGATGTGACTGTGCTCTGCAACGCAGGTCTGCTGCTCATATATGCAGACAGGAGATTGCCCATACGGTGCCAGGTGCAGGTTCATCCACCCTGAAGANAGCTGGGAAGCAATGCCGCGCTGAACCAGATCCTCCACAGAAAATGCATCCCAAATGCCCTGCTCGTTCTGGTGAATAGCAGTTTCATCGCCCTGCATATGGTCTTGTTTTGAGCCTTCCAGGTAGGTCCAGTTTTATGACACAAGTACAGGCATCATTGGGCAACATTTCAGAGCTGCAAATTGCTGGCCAGAACAGAACTCCAGTCTGAGCATTGCCTGAAGGTCTGGCGCGCCATTTTGATGCACCTTGGGGCAGACATTGGCACTGACGGGCTNGGCTACCGTCAGCGCTCTCTGGTTTAGCAGTGAAGACAGTGTGCCATGCACGAGCTGTTGACGGGTGGTGGATGAGGTGTCATGTTTGCTGCACAATGCATCTGTGCATGATTTGCAGCTGGTGCGGCCCCGTGCACACAGTGCAGGTTAGCCAGCAACACAGGTGAGCGAGTCACCTTTGCAGGTGGCCATCAGGGCTCTGCATATCAGCCGCAAGCTGCTGTAAGTCTTGATACTGATTCAGGCCCATGCCTGGTGGTGACAGTGCAGCAGTACTGCTAGCATGGGAAGCCTTCCTAGCGTCATCAACCGCAGCTTGTAAGTCTGCTGGTAGGGGTGGTTTGCCTTCTGCAGCATGTAGCAACTTTGCCAGCNTCAGCTTGCCAGCAGCATGTCTGCTGAGCCTGGGCTGCATGAGCAGTCATGTGCACATTGCAAAGCACAGCATGCGCGGCAGCAACGCTCAACTTCAATGCGTCCAGTAAGACATAGGCGCCTAGCAATTGGCACCTGTCAGCACAATGTTGACTTGCAAGCGCATTCGGGANAACTCGTCATCAGACTGCTGCTCCCGCCAGGCACTGACAAATGCATGCGATTGCCTTGCTCCTGTGCTTGACTGGGCACTGCTGTGCTGGCTCCCATCAGCACTAGGCTGCTCTGAAGCCACCATGTCGTCTGCAGCCGCTGCTGCACTTGATGACGCCTCAGGTGTGCTTGTCACGGCTTGAGGTGTGGCTGCAGTGTTGCATGGCCCAGGAGGCTGAGTGTGGNAGCTATTTATGTGAATGAGATTACACTGCAAACATCTGCTTGTTTGCTGATGCAGTTGCAAGAGCTTGCGCAGCAGCTGACAGACCCCAGCCTCAGCTATCCCAATTACTACCTTAGGAAGTTCCATGCGTATGAGTCTGGCAACCTAGACTGGAAAGCAGTTTGCGAGCTGGAGTCAGCTACAGCATCACTAGCTGTCACAGTCTTCAAGCATGAACGACTGAAGCCAGATGTTGCAGAGGATGCCATGAGGAATAGCTTTCTCGATGCACTCCAGGTAGGGGTTCAAACCAAACTGTCATCAATCTTGTATGCCTGCATTGTGTGTGCACATNGAACAGCATGGGCCTTCCAGGTCAACCATGCACACAACAGAAGACATCGTGCTGTTGTGCCGCTGACGAGAGTTTTGTATGCTATTCAGCACTCTATTCTGCTGCCATGACCTCAAAAGCATACTNGTTGCTGCACGTGCTTGTTGATGCCAGCTTGTTGTAGTCTGTCTCTGACAGCAAAGTGGCAACAGAAATCAACAGCAAACGAGCTTTGCTGCATACTGATCTTTGCAAGTGTGCAGCACAACAACCGTCCTGCCAGCGCGCACAGGCTGTTTTGCCCACCATCACCTAACCCATCACTGCAGGTGATGTGCAACAGCAGCAACGACTAACCCTGCCGGAGTGGNGGTGACATTTGG
Source organism: Trebouxia gelatinosa (assembly GCA_000818905.1). Taxonomy (NCBI): domain Eukaryota; kingdom Viridiplantae; phylum Chlorophyta; class Trebouxiophyceae; order Trebouxiales; family Trebouxiaceae; genus Trebouxia; species Trebouxia gelatinosa. The sequence continues at coordinate 1,035,976 of KN805357.1, forward strand.
TGTGTCCTGAGTGACCGCAGGTCCAGCTATGGTTGCGCCACATGCCCAAACAGCTGCATCAAGTACAAGCTGAACGCACATAGAGCCATGCAGTCTACGCATGAGGACATGGCCTACCTTGACACAGCTGCTGAACAAGGCACTGCATGGCCTCATCACTGCTGCCCACTCTTGCACAGTCTTGGTGCCTAGGAACAGCTTGCGGCTGTCTGATTGGCAGAGCAACCGGATCGCTTGCAAGGGTCCCTGATGGCTGTTGGGCAGCTCTTTGCTGCAACTGCCCTGCTGGGGCCTTAGTGGAGGGGCTTGCCCCAGGGGGTGATGCTAGGGCAGTGCTTTGCCAAGCAAGGGTGCAGTCCTGCACATGCTGTGCTGTGGGCAGTTTGAATTTGACTACAGTCTGCTGCGCTTGCTGTGCCATCTCAATGTGCTTCTGCAGCACTTGCAGTGCTAGTTGGACAGTCTGAAGTAAGCCCACATGTCTGGCACTGCATAAGGCTGCAAACAGCCTTGATGGGCTGTCATGGGACCTGTGCACTAACGGGTTTTGAGTCTCATCGTTGTGTCTGCATTGAGTTGCATGCAGGACCTCAGTCAGGGCTGACTCAGCACGCCGCCATGCAGCATTGCTGCTGCCATTGCTGGGNTGGATCAAGCAAGGTAGTCCTCCTGCGTCAGTACTGGCGCGATGCCACCAGCAAGGATTCGTCTCCTGCAGGCATTCAGCGTCCAAACACTCAGATTGCAGACTGGATGGCTACCGCCTTAGAGGCTCTGTCTCAAGATTCTGATGCTTATACGTACATAGTCACCAAGATAAAGTCTTCAGGAGCTTTGCGGGTAATATTGCAATGTGTTTGGGCCGTAGTGCTGCGAATGTGCACTGACAATTCACGTTACAGGTCCGCTGGGAGTACTTTCGCAGTATGCAAGACTTTGAAGGCAACCTGGCTGGTCAGGTCGATTTACAAAAGCAGGACGACAGTGCGACACTTGTGCAACGTCTGTTGCACACAGCGCTGGACAATCTCAGCAGCCTACAGGTATGTGTTGACACACTGCTGCCTCCATCCTGCATGCATGCATGCCACTCATCTTGAGGGAGACCTGCAGCTAGGTCACACAACGGCAGCTTCAGCACCAATGCAGCAGCTTCCAGCAAGAAGCAGCCATTGCTCAGCAGCAAGTACAGCAGTATGTTGAGCAGAAGGCACTTCGAGAGGCAGAGCTGTATGTAAAGGTAGGCCTTGGTTGACAACAGCATGCTGTCTTTTGTTCATGCGCTCTACATGAATTTCAGTGCTTCAAAGTCTGTCCCTGTATCAGTTTGCCGCAATTCTGAATGAGAAGAAGGCTAAAACACTGGAGTGGAAGGCAAAGGCAGAGCAAGCTCAAGACACTGCACAAACAGCAGCTGCCAAGGTGAGACGTGATCTGATGTCATGTATGCTGTTAGTTATATACATGCCATCCTGCATGCCTGGCGCCATATGCAAGGCGTCGATGTTGCAGCTGAGTTGCCAGTTTGTGGTGNGTGCCGTGAAGTCCACAGGTGACTTGAGCTGTTGACAACCATGCTGCATAAGGCATACCAGCAATTACCGCTGGTGGCAATCACTGCTGATGCCCTGCATAGNGTCAAAACAGTCGCAACCACTGCAACTGCACTTGCGGCAAGCAGCAACCTCCCGACAGACAGTGCGGCACGTTTTGTGTGCCTGCAGGTTGCAGTTTTTTGCATGCCCGAGTGCGATGGCCGAGCTGACTTGAGAGCAACGTACGAGTTGCAAGGCAGTATGCACACTGTACACAACGACGTTGCGCAGNCTGGAAACGGCCCTGGCCTGTGGGGATATCCTCTTCCTGGGCTGCCTGGGTGCAGAGCTGCAGCAGCTGCTCAGNATAGAATAGTGTGCATCGTGAGTGAAGCAGCCTGACAACCCGAGCCCAAGCTCGGCGGCGATCGCTTCGACTTGTCGATTTATTCCTCTAGTATGCAAATCACAAGCGTTGCTGCTTGCTTCACTCCGCCACTCTCCCCACACAGCGTGCCTGCCAGTCATGCAAACCCTGATCATGCTTTGCCTGCTTTGCATGCTCAANCATCTCCTTGCACAGGCTATACAACTTGCTCTCTTGGAAGACTGCTGTTCTACCTACCACATGATGTTAGAGCTTGCTCCCTACAAGGGCTGTAACAACACAGCCTGGGTATGTGTAACGTAGCCAAACCAACACCCAAATTGCAAAGTGTCTTGCACAGGCCCATGTCACAGTAGCTTAGTAGCACAGCAACCAGACCCAACTAGCAGCTTAGACTATGGCAGGAAACAGCTCCATAGTCTTGCAAAGTGGTCAGGCCAGGGCAGATCAAGACTCGGATAGTGAAATCACAAGAATAGGTAGTGATGCACAAGCCATGTGACATCACTGCACACTAGATGTGTGTGCTATGGCACTGCCACCTGTTGGCGACTGCAGCAGCCATACTGCGTTTCTGTGTGCAGTGTCTATGCTCACATTGTGGGGCGGCAGTCAGGTAGTATTTTTTGCTAGCGCCATTCCATAGAGACTCCAGCTTATCAACAAAGTCAGCGTAGTACTGGCTGCCATGGCTGTTCTCAACGTCCAGATCCACTCCATCCAGGACAGCAGATCCAAAGGGGCGTGAGCTGCTGGTGCCACCCAAGTATAGGTCCCAGATCTGCTGAGCACTGGACTGAGCATCTGCAGCGNACAGTATATATGAACTTCACTGTGCTGTCTCACAGAGGTGGGCTAGGCACGGTAACATTCCTAACACGTTGCGTAGGTTTATGCTCGTCACTTGATCTGAGCTGAAGTGTCTGATGCAATGCTTTCCAGGACGTCACGAAGCCAAGCAAGGACAAAGGCAACACTGCCAAGTCAGATGCTGCTGATGAAAGTGTTGACAAAGCTGCCAACAGCAAGTCAGGGTCTGCCACTGATGACTCAGCAGCTACCCAGGAAGCTGCTGGTGACAGAGCAGAAGGTGACAAGGAAGCTGTGAGTCCTGAGGAGATTGTGCCTGTGCAACTGGAGTCTGAGCCCCTTGAGGAGCCTGGCTCACCAAAGGGTGCAGCGGCATTGGAAGACCAGAAGCCTACTGCTTCAAAGGTAAGCCGTGACTGGATCGTGCAAGCTCTTGATAATGCTAGTCAACATGTTGAATGCTGATAACTGATGTCTGGCGGAGTGTTACTGTATGGTCCTCCTGGTAGTGGCAAGCATACAATGTTTGAATTGGCTGCTGGCAACTACAAGCAGTTGGGCAGCTCGACTTGGCAACATAGGCTGATGAGACATGAGTGTGTTTTGACTGCTGTTGAGTGAATATGGTCCATCACAGTGGATGCCACTGCATAGGACAGCACACACCCACAGCAAGCATCCCAAAATAATGGATTGATCTCGGCTTTAGTTTCTCTAAAAAGCCGATTGGTATTGGTCACAGGACTCAGCAGATAAAGACAAAGACCAGAAAGCTGGTCAGGAAGCAGCTGCTGATGACTCAACAGAGCCAGGGGGACCCCACCCCCCTCGTGCACCCTCCCCGCCTTCCAGCCATGCCTCTGACAACACCGCTGAGAGGATCAAGCAGGACGAGCCTGCTGCTTCGTCTGCAAAAGGTATGTGTCCAGCCTCAATTGAAGTGTTATGTAGCTGCATGGTACAATCACAATTGCCTGTCCTGTCTGTCTTGTGTGTGCGTGAAGCTCTCCTGCCTAGTACGACATTCAACAGTTACTCATGGCACTAGTTACGCTTGCATGTCAATGACAAAGTGCTCATGTACGTTGCGCATGCTTCCCCAGACGCTTGCTGAATGGCTTCTGTAGCTTGTGGCTGTTGTGTGCACTAACCATCCTGCCAACTTCTGTTAGACCTGATGTAGAGGGTCCTGCCTATCTGGTTTTTTGTAAGTGTCCAAAGATTCAGAATTGGCAGAATCAGAATGAAACCCTGTTCAACGAAAACCTGATCATATACATAAGACAAGTATGCAAAGACGTGCTGACTGTACGCGCTCTGCTTTGCAACTGATAACGGATTGTGGTGTGCAGAAAGTCAGCAGTCAGCTACACCCAGCCAAGGTGCCTCAGAAGGCACTGACAAGCAGCAAGGCCCCAAATCAGCATTTGGGGACAGAGCACAGCGAGCTTTTTCAGACAAGCTGCAAGATGCTTCAGCTGCAGACATAGCGAGGAAGTCGTCAGCAGGATACACCAGTCTCAATCCAACAGGGACAAGATCGGCGTCACGCTTGTTTTCAACAGACCCCCCACCCCAGCCCAAAGCAGCAGCCCCCATGACTAAACGGGATATGGTGGCCAACAGCATCCTTCAGATGCAGATGGACAACGAGCTGGACACCTTCACTGCTGACATTGACTGCTTGTGGGACTCTTCCGATGAGGAGGAAGAGGAGCGACCAGCTGCCAAGGGCAAGAAAGCAGAGCCTGCTAAGGAGGGAAAGCAGGGGCGACAAGAAGGGCAAAAGGAGGGGCCAAAGCAAGACAGCAAGTCAGCATCCAAGCAGCAGCAACAGCAGCAGAAGCCGGCTCAGCAGAAGAAGAAAGCCAAGGATGAGTACGGTGAGGAAGATGATGATGAAGAAGAAGTTGACCATGCCAATGTGGANGTGCTGCACCCCTACATGAAGCCTCACACCCTGCAAATGACTCGGGAGCTTGGCAGAGACTGTAAGCAAACATGCATGCTATTGTCATTTGTCATTTGCCAAGGCATTCCCTAACACGCAGCCGTTGCCCTCATCCCAGTGCTGCTTGCTGAATCTGCATGCTTATCTTTGCTTGTCATGCTTTCTAGGTGGTCTGTATCACGCAGCATTGATGTGGGACTTGAAAGTTGCTGCAACTGCTTCAAATTGCCTTTGAATGTTGTCATGCAATGTCTACATGCACTGCTGACTGAAGGTCATGTTGGCAGCACCTGACATCACTGTTGTGCGTGTGCAGTACACAAGTCACTGCGGTATGCTGAGCGCCTGCCTTGGGAGGCATGCCGTCGCCTGTGCTCTCAGCATGGGCGTGCTNGCTTGGCAACTCCAGTGGGTCAAAATAGTATACAATCAATTTGGCAATCTAGTATGCCAGTCACTGAGGCTCATGCACCACCTGTCAATGTGCAAGCAGCTCAGCAGTCGCNTTGGCCATCTCACAACTTTGTTGCTGTGACGTGCAGGGGGTTCTGTTGCTGAACACATTTGTGTACGCGATGCTCTGCTTTGTGACGCTACCCCTATACAGCCTGGGAGTGCACATGGGAGCTGACTTCAAGCATCACATTTTGCCGTCACCTGTTCAACAGCGCATGCTGGATGTAGCTAAGGNGCTTTAGAGGTTGCGTAACCAGGCTAAGCAGCATGAACTTTGGAAAATTGATGTATATTCTGGCATGCAGTGGAAATGGCATCAGTGGCATCACAGTTTGTGCAGTCAGTGAGAAGATGGCTGAACCAGCTGTGTACTTGTGGAATTTCACAGCTTACCAGCAGGCCACTGGATTGGCGTTGGGCCAATTGACATGGCAATCAAAAGCTCCGCAACAACACCATCAACCTCAGTTGCTAGATCTGCGTCTGTCTCTGGTTGCTGCACTTCAATTTGCATGCTTGCACCTGTGCAGCAGACACCAGACATTAATGACCCTGCCTGAAGTTAAGGTAATAGCTCATGCCACCATGCTGGGTTGCTACTCATCAGCAAAGCTCATATGTCAGTGCCGATCNGTCTCAACATCATCAGTGTCAACATGTGACAGCATTCTGTGATGCACATGTTTCGCAGCCTGGATATGTTGCTTACATGTATCGATACTGAGCTGGCAGATCAACAAATTCAGCGCGTGCCCAGCACAACATGAGCAAGGTCTGATGGTATTACCCTGCTGCAGAGTCTCAGCATAGCTGAAGCATGGGGGTTTCTTGGGGTGGTGCAGGCTGCTGGCACAGTTNCATGCATGGAATGCAGCCAAAAGTGAGATGTAGCTCCGGAACCAAACTGCTCAGATAGAATGGGAGCTTTCGCGCACGATCCGCACGGCCCCGTGCGCCAGGANTTGTCTTGCTGGGCTAGCATGTCCCCGGCAAGCTGGAACTAGATTTTGAAAGCTTGCGCTGCATGCACACATGACACTTCAGCATAGGTACAAGTTTCAGCAATAGCAGTCTGCAAAAGTGGCATGCAATAGCACAACAGGAGCCACACTGTGTTGTTCCACCCTTCAATCTTCAACATCTCCATCTTGCAGAATTTTGCAGACACAGATGCAGCATGCGCCAGGGCACCTCAACACATACCTGATTTCCACAGCACATCACCTGCTGTTTGCTGGCTTTCAAAAGATGCCTTAGACTGCACCAAGTACCGCATCTCAGCTGCCATTCTGCTCTTGCCTACAGAATGGCAACTGTCAAGAAGAAGAAACTCACCATTGTGNTGGTGTTCAAGATGCATTATTCGGAGTTGTTGGCAAAAGAAGAAGAGATTGGCAGGCTTAAAGCAATCATTCAAGGCTTGACACAAAATAAGTGATTGCCCTCGCCATGTCACTCTGCAACGTGCTATCCAGTCAGTTCTTCAAAATCAGATGTACTGCACACAAGCACTCTGACCCAAAAGTGTCTAAAGATTTGGACAATGTTGTGACTTCGAAGTAAACAATACTGATGGTGGCTCAAGGTTTTGTCATTTGATCTGGTGGACTATCGCTGCCTTCACTGCGCTGGTGCTGCTACAAACTGTGGTGGGGGTGGTGCATCTTCCAATGTGCGTCGTTTGCTGACCAGCTCAAATGCTTCAATTTTGTCACCTTCTGCCCAATCAATGAAGGATTTGCAACCAACACCACACTCATTACCCTGGCTGATCTCGCTGACACTTTCCTTCACTCTTCGCAACGAGGTCAGCTCTCCTTCCCAAACTTGTTTCCTGCCACGCTTGACCTGCAAGTCCACAAGGCAGGGTCACTGCCAACATATGTCATCACATGAGGCAGGGCTGCCTTGGCATGAGCCACGTAANCACACACACCACTCGCGACCAGCCCTCTCAACAGTCACAACACATAGGATAGCTAGGGTTCTATGTTGACACAAGCCATGTCATACACCTAAGCTTTGACCGGTTTCCTTTTTGTTGCAATCAGTTCCTCCTTGCCCAGATCCCCAAATTTGCTGCTCAGCAGCAGCACTGTCCCAGANACACAAGATGACAGCACTGCAGTGGCACACGAGAGTGGCAGCTAGACAAGCCTGTGCATTGGGGAGTCTGCGCAGCATGCGTCCCTACCCTAATGCTGCTCCACTGTCATGGATTCTTTTGCCTTCAAGGATTGCAGATGCATTTGATGCCGTCTGTGGTAGGTAAGCGAAGACTGTGGGAGCCCACTCATATAAGACCTCCAATATCCTCTCGTTGAAGGACCTCTTGCTGAACTCTTCAGCGTAGCTTCACTCTGAACTTCAAGATGTGCTTGCAGCAACAGCAAAGCAGTATCATGCTCNGAATAGTAAGTAATTTACTAATTTTAGCAGTACTGTACTGCCATCCTTCGCAGATTTATGTCATCCCGGATCTGTCAAGCCAGAACGCCACCATAATCAGCAGAGACTTTTCTCTTCTTGATACAGACTCGGACAAGCTACTTCTTCTGATGGAGCACCGTCGCGTGTGTTTCAAGTGAAGTCCCTGTCGGCTCAACGCAGCATCACTTACANCTTTTGAAGTGGCACACGAAAGTCAAACAGCAAGTAATGGAATGTGCGCTGTAGAGGAGCTCTCACAACATGTGCAGCCACAATTCGCTGCCCAGACTGGACATGCAGAATATGCTCACACTGCTTTGTCTGGAGGTCAGTTAGCCGACGAACCAGCATTGCACAATATGAATCAGCAGGAATTTGGAAATTTTCCAGAGCTGCCGCACAGCCAGCCTGATACTTCTGAATGGTCAGCTGCATCAGCACATACACATGGATCTGAGACGCAACATGTAGCTTTCGCCTGTGCGACGCCAGCAACAGCAAGTGATGATTCTTTGCCTAGTCTTGGTCTTGCATCTTCCATTGAGCTGGGTGATGCTATCGATGGACCTGGCCTGACTGNTGCCAGCCCTGCTTGCTGCTGCTGTCGGGAGCCAACAGCACGAGCAGATGATGCTGGGTGTGCTGCACATGCTCAGAGGCCAGCTGCAGCTCAAGATCTGTGGCTCCAGGCTCTCTGCCAGCCAAGATAGGCCTCTCATAGTACTTGCGGTATTGAGCTGAGCTGCCAAACACTCCAGGGTTGCAGAAGCTAGTCATGGCGTAGAACTGCATGCATACTTTGCTAGGCTGGCCATCCTGAGACATTGTGGCTTGTGTGCCTCAGCAGGAAACTTGAGGTACAAATCATACACCACGCTGGTCATACCTCATCCAGGTTGTTCTGTACGGGNAAGTTCGCGAGCAGATCTTGCAAATTCGGCAGGTACCCTCAGTTTGTGCTAAATTAGCATCTCACAGTGCAGTCATGACAGCATGCANAGTGGAAGGCAAATGGCGACATATGAGGCAACTTGACCTCAACGATAACAGACTGGACAACGTTGCAATGGCAGTGCTTGCTAAAGGTAACTGGCCAGCTCTAACAAGACTTGAATTATGTGGCAATTGCATCGATTCTGAAGGTTTGGAGGTGCTCTCAAAGGGTGATTGGCCTGTGCTTGAGGAACTTACAGTTGACATCAGCACAGCGTCCCCTGCAAATTTATCACTGCTCAGGCTTGAAACAGTGAACGCCTATGAACGCCTGTGGTACCCATGCAAGCGTCTTCTAACAGAAAGAAAAGCTGGCAATCAGCATGTTTGGCCCCTACTTGTCAGTGTCGGGTTTTACTCAGATGTTGACAATTTTTCTTACGTGAATGGCCACTTTCAAGTGTGCTTAAAGTATTTTGGTGCACAAGAAGCAATGAACATGGCTCTGTAATGGCACATGTGCCATCTGCATCACGTCATTGTTTTACAGCAAGTTCGACATCTGTTAATCTGTACACATAATGCATGTGCTTGAACTGCAAAATTGTACAATAGACGTCATGACTTGATCAGGGTCATATTTTGCACAGTCTTTCAAACCTTTGTCCCACGTTCAACGACGGTGATCATCACTGGGCCGTCACCTCAGGCCAAGCTTTGACCAGATGCAGTCTNAAGGCATTAGATTTGATTAGTGCACATGTGCTTACACAACAGCCACTGCTGTGTACAGCACATCTGCTATNGCTGCAGGTGCAATGTCAGCACTTGACTGTAGAGAATCACTAGCGCTATGCTGAAATTACAGCGTCACTTGCCAATGTACATGACATGGCACATTGGCAGCGCTTGCGCAGCNGTGAACCTGGCCGGACCCCTGTCTCAACCCTGCATGTGGATGTAAATTGATCAGATCCCTATGATGCACAGAAGATCGTACACACATTTGCATGTCCATGACTATCTGCTCTGTTAAACTTGTCATTCTTGCATGTAAACAATCAGGCCGCAGGTCCTGCTTGATCAAGAGTAGCCCCCCTCAGTGCTGCAGAGTAATCCCATCAGCTACATGTCTCACATAATACGCAATCACACATACCAATCACACATGCAGTTACACAGGCCAATCACACACGCAACTACACTTGCCAAGCCAAAATGTGGGTAAGGCAGCGCAGGCCATAGGTGCCAAGCTCGAAATGATAGAGCTTGGGCTGGGGGTCGGGGTACAGTTGGGGCCCAACAGGGGAGGGTCTACTATGAAGTGACTGTTGCTNCTTCTGTCAGGTTTTGCACCGTGGCGCGCTCATTGTACAGCTCCTACAGAAGTAAGGCCACAGTGAAGCCTATGGCAATTGGCTCAGCATACATCAGATGTGGCAAAGCAGCGGGCAGCACAGAGACAGCATTTGGAATNGGCGGGGCCATGCTGTAAGCAAACATTATTATAACATGATCAGGATGCTGTGCTGACCTGGACTGTGCTNAACTTGTTCAGCCTCAAGGGTATAGAAATCAGTAGGATGGTAACAATATGGTGAACCGCAACAACTCGTGGTATGCTGGGGAGGCAGTGTGGGTCTAGCCATATCCACAGCAAGTCTGCCACTATGTAACAGAGCATCATGTTGGTGACCTTGGCTGTGTCATAGTATCCCAGCAGACCTGCTACTGATAGAAGCCCCACAACAGGGAGTGCGCATAGGTTGACCCTGCAGGTACACTATGACCATTCACACCACAGCACGCGCAGTGGAAAGGTCAGTCTGCCCATGCTCTTGACTCTGAGTATGTCAAGCTGTCTCAGAATTGCTACAGGTGTCGCTGCAGGCTGTATACAGCCAAAGTATCTGCAGGCAGAAAGCTGGCTTGCCTGTCGTGAAGACGTATCGCAGCTACGCTCTTAGCATTCTTCATGATGAAAGGTCACCGGACACCGTTGCGGCAAGTGTCGCTGAGCGCAAATCTTGCGGGTTCCCCGCTTAGCGACGTTGCATCCCTCCCAAGTTGACTCCAGGTAGCGGGGAATCTGGTTGCGAAGATTCGGAATCTCCACCAAATATTCATGAGTGACGAACTCCTACACCTATTCGCACCTAACAGGGACTTACAAAAGGTGCAGCGCTTTGAGGAGAAACAACCAGAATGTGGTAGCAGTTGTGTGCAGCGCTTAAGGGGACAGTGGCTTGCCTGTGCCAGCCCACATACTTGACAAGCAACCATGACAGCATGCACGCTAGCTCTGCACAAACAAGGCTTGAATCCCTCCGAAGAGTCTTTTCGACTCCTCCATAGACAACTAAACAACATTCCCCATGCTGAGGGCAGGCTGTGCAATCAGGCTTTGATGGCATGTGAACCTCNGGCAAGTCCCATGCCAGCAGTGCAAGCAGTTGCATTGACCGATGAAGAGGAAAAGGCAGCTGCTAAGTTGAGACGGAANCCTGTGAGCTTGCAAGAGCATGCCTGCTTTAGCGCCCAGATCCAACGATGCATTCACTCTTGTCTAAACTGTACCGTAGGCCTTCTATGTGCATAGAAGCAATCTTTTCTGTGGCAGGTTCCACAATGTTTCCCCAATGCTGCAGGTGTCCTGGAACTGATAGATTACATCAAAAAGGAAAATGTGAAGACGCTTATTGAGCACATAGTAGACACATACATGGACAGGTACGCAGACAATCCTGTGTGTGGAATGTGCAAAAATGATTGCTAGACATGCAGTCATACATGGCTGTCAAAATTTGGCATAAACGCAGCCAGCAGGCTGTGTATGAGCAACAAGACCGTACTCTTGCATCAGAATTTGCTAGCGCCATTGCTCTGCATCTTGCTTTTATGCAGACTTCAGCCACATTCTGCACCATGTGTACAAGAAGCAAACGTAGCAGGCGGCAAATAAGCCAACGCACCACATCCCACAGCACTCTGCCATATCAGGCTGCAGCCACAACATCAACAGCACCTGTGCCAGCATTGGACTCGGCCAATATGTAATCATTGTCATGACTCAGGCTATGCTGTGGTGACCTTCAGTACCCATGTGATGCAGGTTACAGGACATTGACTATGTGCCCACCTTTAGTGATCTCAAGACCAAATACGAACAGAACAAGGAGACTGTGGGGACAGGCTTTGCGCCGTAAGTTTATTGCCCCGCATATGTGTGTATGTATCTGTAGAGCACAGCATGTGCTACACATACATGCCCNTGGCCATCGCCATGTTGGGTAGCTTTGTCGTCTGCCTTCAGACGGGAAGTCGCGTGTGGCAAAACTGGGACAAAAGCTGGGAGAACACAGACTGGGAGAGTCAAAGAGAACAGCACCATATCAGCAGCCTCCAGCTAGGCCAGGCCATGCTGTTTGGGTTTGCCATCTACGTTATACCAGAGATATTTATGTGCTTAGGCCAGGCAAGGGTAGACTGGGCAAGCCAAAACCACAATCAGTTAATCATGCTATGGTACAGTCTGAAACACACATGTGTGTACCTGGCTGGACAGACCAGGGTTGACCCAACCAAAGTTGGAGGGGAGCCCCAAGCGCAGCCCTTGGAGGGTAATGTTGGGCTCCACACGAGCAGCACAAGACACAGGATCTGGAAGCGCCCCCACAGTTGTGCTGGTCATGTTGCTGGACCTCAAAACAGAGTCTAGCAAGACAAGGTCGGACATGGTTCGGCCCATAGCGCCTGTATATATAAAATTGAATGAGGGCAAGCAACACTGAGGATCAGTCTGGCTTGGAGAAGGGTTTGTCACACAATGCCAGAACTCAAATCCTGGAAATTCTAAGCCAGGATGACACAGTCAGGCATGCAACAGGCAGGCTGGGAAAAGTTGCAACTGGACAGATGACACTCCCTCCCAGCATTCTCAACTTCTCACACAGGTTGCCTATTGTCTGTTCAAAAGCACTGAACTATTACTGGCGAACTTTCAATCTACAGCAGCAAGAAAACCACTGCTNGTGCCAATACATGGTGACTTCATGCATTACTGTACCAGCATGATCCAAATCTATGAGCAGCCACTTTGCGTGGACTCTGCAGCATGCTGCAAGCTGCTGTTTTCGTCAGGCACAGCATGTCACCGTAGCTGCCATAGTATATACATACATCAAATGCTGTGCAATAACACCAGCGAAAGAAGTAATCAATGGTCCTCAGAGTGCATTTGAGGGACTGTAAGAGGTTTGAGTCTCCACCCGTTCAGGACCGTACCATCACTCCACTGATCATCAGTAAATGAAGATGCATCGCTAAGAGTTCAGCAGAGCAGTGACTTTGTCAACAGTATACAGCATGATGCCATTTGCTGGGGCTGCTCGAGCTAAGCATGGTGTGAAGCCCCTGTAAAACCTGGAGGGGCCTCCCTCTGCCATCAGTTTCTGCATGGCACATAGCATTGCAGTTTCAAACTTGCTGTATCAGCCAGTGGGTATGAGACTGTGACATGACAAGGCTTGATGGCCATGCTAGACATCAGATTGTCAGTGCTACATGGGATCAGGACATACGCTGCTATTGCGTCAGAGAAACATGTTGGAACATAGACTGCTCGCATGCTGCTAAACATCTTGTGCAATTGCATTACCTCATCAACACAAACGATCGAGGGCTGCAAGAAGACGTAGCTTTGAGTGCATCTCTCCCAGATGTGCATGCTTGTGTGGTGCATTCACTTGATACATTGCACATGCAGCAGAGTCCTGAACAACAGCATACCTTGTAGGTAGTCGCCATGTCAGGATACTTCCGCTTGCTGGGCTCCAAAGCATCAGTAGCCATGGCAGACTTGATGACATCGATAGGATATATTGACAGCCAGTACATGATGCCGCCCAAGCCCCCAGCACTGATGACATATGCTGCTGGCAGTTCTGTTTTCTTGCNGTAGCAAGGTAGAAATCAGGCTGATTGCAAGCGTATAAATGATGTGGCATCAACAATGGTTACACTGAATACGGCTCCTGTCGCCAAGGGTGGGGAACTTATGACCGACACAATGACAGTGACTGACACAGTTATGAAAGCGAGAGGGTTTAGGTCCACAAGCATAATGAAGTACTTGCAACATGGAAGCAACCGGTTTCGACAACAGCACAAGNCGCAAGACCAAGCCTGCTACCTACAACTTGGATCTGAACCTGGTGGGTGACTACTGGGGCTTGTTTGGCAAGCGCTGGTACCACCACACTGGCATGGTCAGCACATGGTCAGCCTTCTTCCCTATGTGTTCAAGCATGTCAACAGAGCTTGTGCATGAAGTTGTGCACAGCAAGAGTCATATGTAGNAATTTAATGACAGAAGTTTTGGCGCATATGTCACCTGTTTGATGTGGGGCCAATGATGGGGCTGAATGCCCTGCAAAACTTGCAGCTCACTGCCCTCCACATCAACCTGTCACAAGCAGGATGCAGTGATCATTTTATACTTCAAAGTGCACCTATGCAGTACTGCTGCTGCTGGCATGTTGGTGACAAGAATCGCCTAGATTTGTATGTTGCAGCATGAGTATCAGTAAAAATTGACCTGAACTTCTTGACAGATGGACGGATCCAATTGGGTTAAATTGGATTGCAGCACACAGCTGCCAACGTCCAGTGGAAAAAAGTTGGGTCATGCAACATTGCCTAGCCAATGGCTGACAGGACTCTGTACGCATTGCTGCTGTATGCAGTCTTGCGATGTTGCTTGGTATATGATGAATGAGGATTCACAGCACTTGCTGCAACTGTATGGGCATGTGTCACAGCAACGGTACAGCACGCTGCACAACATCATGCAGTTGTAGCAACCATTGTGCATTCAGGATTTCACAGTGTACCACATCTTAGTGTTGCATGCCTTAGCGACCCTGTCAATGCTGTCAGAAAACCAGCGAGACCATAGTCCTTGTCAGGTCCAAGTCTGCATTGACATAATCCTGCATTGACTTGCTGCTGGCCGCAATAANGTACTCTCCCAGTCACTGCCACCTCAATTTTACAAGCTGAGCAGCCAAAACCTTCAGCACTTACAAACAAGCGTGTACAAAGGATACGCAGAAACAGCAGCCACCATAACAGCAGTTGAGCAGGAACATGCTACTCTCTACGAACTTACTCATAGGTTACAACTGAGAAAATTGACCCTCCAGCTTGTGTGCTAATCAGCTTGTGTATGGCTGCTCCCTCAGTGCTTTCAGGGTCACCTGACATTGTTCTACCGTAGACTAAAGGGTCAGGTTCTTCCACATGATGCCGGTGTACCTATAAGCAGCAACCAGTAAGCGGCTATGATGGGCAGGTGGGTGGTCTGCTGATCCAGCTGTACCTCATAGCGCTTATTATCTAGCAAGATGCCAGTTTGTAAAGCATCTTCCCTTGATCCAAACAAGCTCTGCAGGCTCTGAAGTTCAGCTGGCGAAGCCTGTGCACACAGGTACATTTGATAGTCAAACTCAGACGCTGATAGAAGTGCTATCGCAACCAAATGCTGAGACTGCACGTGACCTGGCAATCCCTGGCATAGAGCACTTGTCCTGCTTCATTGAATACTAGCACTCGGGAGCAATCACTGAGGTACTGCTGAGCTGGAGTTGCGAAGCTGTCGATCTGGTGTTGACTGGCATGTGCAGGGAAGCCAGGCGCTTGCTGCATGAATCGCGTGCGCGGCCTACAACTGGGCGGGTGGCAACAAGTNCTACTGCGTCAACATTGTCTTCTACCTCCTGCTCAAGGCTGAGGGGCGACCTGTCAGAGATCATCCTGTCATTGCTCGCCTGCTAGAGCTTCGAGCCTACTTGGAAAAGATTCGTCCCATCGATAAGAAGCTGCAGTATCAGATGGAGAAGCTGTTGCTGGCAGCACAGCTCCAGGTGAAACTGTGTGCCTGGTCCTTGGACTCTCAATGCTACTATGACAGCGAGCACTACTGGGACTGGGGCACATCATGCTGTGGCCGATTTCCTGAGATCATGTGTTGACAGTATATGACATGCTGTGCTGAACTGAGCTGTGCTGGGCTCCGCTGTGCTGTGCTGTGCCTATGTGCTGTGCTGTGCTGAAAACTGTGCTGTGCTGTGCAATATGTGCTGTGCTGTGCTGTCACAACAGCAGAGTGCATGCTGTGCTGTGTGCTGTGCTGTGCTGATGCCATGCTGTGCTGTGCTGTGCTGTGCTGTGCTGGTTCTGCTGTGCTGTGCTGTGAAACTGTGCTGTGCTGTGCGCTGTGCTGCTCTGTGCCGTGCTGTGCTCCCATAGAAGATGTGCTGTGCTGTGCCGCTGAGCTGTGCTGTGCTTATGTGCTGTGCTGTGCTGAAAACTGTGCTGTGCTGTGCGCCGCAAGCTCACTATTTTCTTCTTCACCATATGCCAGCTGATCAATACACACCAGCTGATCACCGACAAACTGCATGCAGGCTTCAAACAAGGCAGAAGCTGGGGCTGCAGCTGACGGGGCATCCACAGACCCCCTGCGCTTTGGCCCCAAGCCAGACAGCCTGATCCCCAAGCTCCCCCAGGACACCTTGGCAGCTGAGGGTCAAGTATACCGCCCCCCCAAGCTCAACCCTGTCTCTATGGAGACCGATCCTGACAANGAGACTGCCAAGAAGACAGGATCCATCATTGTGTATGATGCTGCTTACGCCCTGTACATTGAGGATGACAACTGCCNATAATATGCCACTTTTACAACTGGTGCTTCTGCCATGATTGTCCAATTCAGTGCGATTCTCTGTCAGCAGCTCAGTCACTTGAGCCATGCAAGCTGGTGGGCTGTCCACCTGTTGTGCATGTGTTGTTCAGTCTGCTGATGCCTGTGCGTCACAACAGAGCCCTGAGATGACAGGTCTTGTTGTTGAGGTGGTTGTTATCCAACTTGATGGGCATGACGCTGCTCCCACAAGTGCCTTTATGTCTTGCAGGCAAGCAACTCAGACATCATCTTCTTCTGCNCCAATCTTTTCAAGTTTGATTAGGTTCAAAGATTGAGTGCCATGGTCAGCTTTCTTCAATGTGGCTTGAGGTTTGACTCTTTAGCGTTAGTCAGTCAACGAAACGCACGCTGGGGTTATGGACGAACAATGCTGGAGTCTAACCTAGATGGCTCACATTCAACCGGTTAGGCAACACGTACATGTGAGCAAGCACCCCAATCTAAAGGTCTATATGCATGCTGCGCAATTGATTGTACATANGCTGCCCAGTCTGCTGGGGGCAAGAAGGGAGGTGAAAAGTCCAAGAGTAAGCCTTTCAGGCCTGCCCCCAAGCTGTTGTTGCAATCACCGTGTAAGGTTACTTTGCATTCATTGCAACACAGAAGTTGCTGGTGCTTGTTTTGACTTCAGCAGCAAGCAGGACATTGAGTNGGGCAGCGTATAATGAGTGGCTGTATGATGTGACCACACACCATGCTACCAATGTTGTACACTTGCTACAATACAACCCAATTCAGGTTGCANAAGTAGTTGCAGACGACAGTCTAGACAGGCAATCTGAGCTGTCAGCAACACCACCCTCTTTCAAGCAAAACATGTGGCTGGCTGTATGTAAGAGCGGTGTATTTTTTGCCTGTGCTGTGCATGCGCGGTCTAACNTGGAAGTCATGATGCAGACCACTACTGGCACCTGCAGCCCACAGCGCCGCAAGTTGCAGTGATGCTGGGGAGTTGNCATACACTGATATAGTAAATACTTGACTCGTACAGTATGTGCCTGGAGAAGCAATGCTCCCACGCCAGAACAAGGGTAACCATAGTGCTTGCTTCTCAGCAGCTAGGAGCGCGGCGACAAGCGTAAAACACCTGTCTCTCTGGGCGTCAAAAACCTCTTGGGCTTGTCGCTCGCCCCACTGTCTTTCCAAAGCGCCACGGTCAACCTGTACAGCGCTGAGGTCTCCGTGAGCGGCAGTGCCGGGGACTTTAGGTCGGGCATGGGCAAAGTGTGCGAAAGTGCGCGCGCTATTACACACACTTACCCCAATAGTACGCCATTTCGCGTCTTGCACCCGAGCGAGTCTGGCGGGGTCTTCGTTTGGTATTTGCGCAACAAGTCTCCCCATCCTTGGACTAGGGTAGCAAGGTGAAACTGGGGAACGAGACTATAGCCTGCAGCTCAGCCGCGGTTCGAGCAGCAGTTCCACTCGCCCAGCACTGNTGTACTGACACAAACAGTGGAACTGGAAGGAAAGCCATGTCTGTCTCATTTATCTAACAATGATAGAATCACATAGCAACATGAACAACGCAAGTACCCTCTTTCTGCCCCTTGAACACTTTCGGCCGTCTTCTCTGTGTTTCCTGCTTCCTGTGTACAATGCATCCAATGGCCTTTTCCGTTAATGTGCCATGTTGTGCTCACTCTCACATAAAGGGGCCCGCATACTACGCCCCTGGTGTTAGCTGGTCTGTGGTGCCAGTTGCTGTCTGAAGCAANCACAGAATGCACTGCTGGAAGCATGCGGCTTGCCTCTACTGCTGGCCTTGGTACAGTCTGACAACCCAAATGTTGTCCAGGCTGCAGCAGGGGTTTTGAGCACAATTGTAACCAGCCATGCACAAACACAGGATGCCATCATTGAAGCAAATGGTCTTCCGCAACTGTGCACACTGCTGCAATCATACAGGCCTGATGTGCGGCATGCAGCAGCAGAGGTTCTTACAGCCTTCACCAGGTCTGACGATCCACAGATGAAAGCTAAAGTTGATGCCATTCTTACAGCAGAGCTGCAGCCCCAACTCATTGACATGCTGAGGTCAGACAAGCTCAGTGTACAGATCTCAGCAGCAGCTGCCTGTCAGGTCCTTGCAGGCTGCCATCAACAGACTACAGATGCTTTGGTTGCAGCAGATGCACTACCTTGCATGGTGACACTGCTGACCTCCTTCAAGCTTGTTGCATAGCAGGCAGCTATGGAAGCATTGACAGCGCTGGCAAAAGTCCTCAGCATCATGAAAAGCTTTGCTGCCTGAGATGTGTTACCTGTACTGATGCTGTTCCTGGGTTCCCGGGAACTGTATCTGCAGTCATTAGCATGCGACATAACATAGCGTGTTGTGAGTGGNCCATGCCCACCGAACTTTCAGAGGCTAATTGAGCCATTGAGGGAGCTCCTCTTCAGCAAGCCGTGTGCTCACATGAAAGTATCCAACATGTGGCGTCATGTGTCGACCACCATCGCTCTCACATTGCGCTGTGTGACCACAGCATTTGCGTCGTGACCGATGCATCTCATACACAATAACGCTCGCTTNAGGCACAGCATGTGGCGCCCAAGCCTCATGCTGCTGCCATTCTATGGTCCACCATTTGTTCGTACCAGGGCGCAGGCTTGCTTGCTGGGCAAGTTGTTCCTGCCTTTGCATTTTCACAGCTGTGACACAGTCAAAGCCATTTCTGNTGACTCCACTGTGGCAGAATGGCTGTGGACGCAAATAGGTGAGGCAATGCTGTTGCATCTCCTTGTTGCATTCATCACTGCAGCCAATGCTGCTGCCTGTCTCTCTTGTGTGTGTTGGCATCTATCTGTGCTTACACACAGCCAAGTTGCATCTTTGCACACAGCCTTGCCTTGCACCTGGGCAAGCTTGGTGTTGTGGTGCCGTTTGCTGCAAAGATAGCACCTGCCTTTGGAGTTATCTTCCACCAAGGTAGCATCTGCTTAGGGTTGGCCATTTGCTTTCAACCAAACCAAGCAGGGTTTCCTGTTTGACCCTTGGCTGTGGTCAACTACTCATCCAGTGGCCCACTCATACTGTTCACGGTAGTGTTGCTTCAGGCTACTATCACAAGGCAGGCTCTTTGCAAACAGGAAACACTGACTTTGACCTCCCCATTGGTGCTGCAGGCGGCAGTGAGCCGGCTCCAGAGCTGAGCAGGCCCGTGCGACAGGANCTGTGCAAGAAAACAATAATCCCTGGGCCAAAGGGCCTAGGTACAGCATCAGTGCTGTAAGTCATGCTAGACCAGCAGCAGGTGTGCTCCATGTGGCCACATATGTTCAGCAGCGAGAACAGAAGTACGGCAGCCAGACATGGTGGCAAACACCAAGGCACTTAGGGGGGTGTCTGCCACCACCAAGGCAGACATTGAAGCAAACATTGTAACTCATATTGAATTTGGATAAGATGTGTGACAGTTGTACATTGGCTGCCATAACAGTTTTGCAGGCTTCATTACTCGACCTGATGGAGTTGCTGCAAGTGCACGTGGCCCAATGCCTCACAAATGCCCATCAGGCGCTCTTGGTGACAACATCTCACAATAAGGTGCTCACCTATAGTTCTGCTGTTATGTGCAGCTCCTGCCTCAGCTTCTATGGGCTCTTCAGCAGTGCTTTCATGAAGGGGAGCCTGGGCTGCTTGCATTGCAGGTCTCATCTCCAGCGTGTCACTGTTTATACATCCTTTGGATATGAATTTGAGTGGCACATTGAAACGTGGTATTTGAGCTTGAGTGGCTTGACCTATGCAAAGCCAGAGACATCAGGTGGAAACATGTACAGTGAAGATGGGTGTTGTGTGCCAGACACAGTCAGCNTATCTACCTTGCCATGCAGGTCATTGCACCAAGTGTGCGTGCTTTCCTGTATACATGGGGCGGGCGTAAGACCGCAGAGGGTGAGAAGATCCCAGTGCGGATAGAAGAGCTAGATTTGGGCTACATTGATGGGATGTTGCTCCTGCCGTTGGTGGTTGAGCACACCATTGATGAGCGTAGCCCCATTTACGGCCACACTTATGACTCCCTCACTGTGAGTATTGGGTTTTAGACATAAAAACAGTGTCTCCCATGCTTGACTGCGTGATTCTAATTGACANCCCTGATAGCCTGCTTGCAACCATAGACATTATGACATCATAGCTGATCTAGCCAATCCAGATCATCGTCTACTGTGTCATCGCCAGATTGGTGCTCTGTTACTGGTATAAGGGGACCTGACTTCTCATATCCCGAACACATGGGACATGCCACAGTTCCCTGTGCAATATTGCAGTCAAGAAATCATGACTGCATAGGTATCCTCTGGCTCTCGCACGGTGACATTTTTCAAGCTTGAGGGCTCACCAAACCGCTGCATAGCTTGCAGCGGGCCATGCCAACATGAAAGGGCCGGCCAGCTCCACCAGGCTGCAATTCGTTGGCACCAGTAGTTGCATTCAGCCTAGTAGTGAGTTCGAGGTGTGCCATTACTCTATGCATCGACGCACCTTTGTACTTACTTGGCCAGCTCCTCTGCATTCTGAGCAGGGCAAAGTTCCACGGCCATCCCCTGAGACATGCACAATTGTGCTTGCACGTGTTGAGTGAGCGCAGCTCTGCGGGTCCTACAAAGGGTACGCACCACAAATTTCGCAGAATGAGAAGGTGGTGTCTAGCAGGCTTGCTGTGAGCCAAACACCTCTTTTGCCAGACAGCAAAGTAAAATTTCGTGCAAGCGTACGCACGCACGGTACAGCAGACCGTTTGTTGNCATGTGCACTTCCTGCCATATGTGCAAGCGCTCAAGATGCATCAGTCTGAAAAAGAGACTGTTGTTGATTTGCTGCGCATGTCTGAAGCTTACAATCATTGGGCTGTTGCATAAGAACACAGGCTCCCCTTGCAGACCGCTGTACAACATCTGAGCAGGCTTGTGGAGGTAGCTGCAACAGTACATGTACAGGGACTGCCTAATGGGTCTGACTTTTGAGTCCATTGCCGTCAATGAAGTTTTTGTGACATTACAAAAACTTGCACGTATCACTAGCTGGACTGCTTGGTGACCATCTGAGTTTTGGCTGGAGATCCATTGCAAGTCTGTCTGTCTGTCAGCAGAGTCATGGATGCACATCACCTCTGCAATTGCAGAAGCAGTAAACAGAACGGCAAAGGCTACTACACTCTACACATAGCCAGGTATTGGTATGTATGCAGGAGACGATCAGCTATGCGCAGCAGGTTCCGCAGGGCACCTCACAGCTGCAAGAGACACCTCATGTGCATAGTCTTCACTTGTGCTGACTGCGCTACTACCACAATCATGTCATTTGACATATTTGAAATAGGTCCAAATGTAGCTTCCAACGTTCGACTCCTGTCTGCAGCACTGCACGAGTCGCTCAATCGAGGATGTTTGCGCAACAGCCCATGCAGTGCCCGGCTCCTGNTCACAATATCTGCAAGGCTTTCCTTTACTCTACACCACAGACAGCTTGGTAGGCAGATATAGCACGCAGTTACCTGTGAAGATGGCTGAACAGGCTGCATCTTGGGGTTGTGTGCTGGGATGCCTGGTCTTATTAGAGATGCTGCTTCGCAGTCTTTGGGTCGCACAGCCCGCACAGGCTTTGTCATTGCAAGGCGATGTACAGCAAAGTCACGCTGCTTGGAAGTCCTGCATCATGCACCGCACCTGAATGGCTGGTCTGAAAATGGTTGACCAGCACTAAAACAACACGCACTGAAACTCAGTAGGGTAGGTCTCCTTAGGAAAGCTTGAGGACTTCCCCCTGGCGGCTTGTGACTCCTGTTGCACATACACATGCACATTGCACTGCAGGCAGATGAGCTGCAGACGCAGCATCTGCCTACTAACCCACCGCAGGTCTCGAGCCGACTGGTGGCTGCCTGTAGCGGTCCGAGGCCTCAGAACAGTAACAGCTTTTGTCGGGCCTGTTGGCTACCTGCCACTCCGTCTGATGCACCACAGAAGGGCTCGAGGTGCTTGGACATCGCTAACTAGACCTCCACAACTCTGACGCCGTTNCCATCAAAGCAAACAACAACTTGCTAATCATGAAGCACCTGCAACAGCTTGGGAGTGGAGCTGTACTGGTGTCAGGCAATGAGCTCAAGCTAGCAGTTGCTGCAGGCTTTGACANAGGGTGAGCAACCTCATTGCGGCTTCCCAGAAAAGAACTACCACACACATGCAGAAAGGTTGGCACGTGCTGGCCTGAAAGTTGTCGTGGTGGAGCAGACAGAGACGCCAGAACAGCTGCGGGTGCGCAATGAGGAGCGCAAGGCCAACAAACAAAATCAGGTGGGAATCTGCAGTGATGTAGGAGGTGAGGAGAGACCATATGCCCATGTGCATCACTGTTGAAATGGTTTCAACACGATTGCATGTTGTGCATTCAAAGCTTACAGTAGGTCATGGTGCTGCATGGTGCAGATGTGATCAAATGGCATGAATCTTCTTGTAGGTGCCACACATTATACTGTGTTGCTGCGGAGCATGTATGCGCAAAGCCATGCACATGGTTTCTCAGCACCCGGTCATCCCAGTGATAAGCGGATCACCGTGCCAGCTTGCGTCCGTACATTCACACCATGCATGAGGTTTGNAGAGTACTGAACGGACGCCTCAGGGCCTAAACGACACACTTGAGACCCTAAATCTCGTACACCACTCCACCGGCAATAATTTCTGGCTGATGGCAGGGATGTGCGACAAGTGCTCCTGTGGCTCGGTCAATCGAAGCTGTGCACTCAGGCCAGGGCAACCTGTCAAGCATAATTTGGAGTGCTTTGAGCCAAGGTTAGAGCATACTTTGAAGTCTTCTTCGCTCTTCTTGATCTCCTCCTCAGTCAGCTCACGAGCCTCAGCAGGTTGAGGCCCGTCTCCATCTGGCAGGCAGGTGCCATTACCAAGCATGGGCTCATCCTCCACCTGTGCCATGCAACTGCTGAGGTCCATGCAAATCAAATGCAATGCAAACGCTGTGTGTCAGGTGTCTGTGTTTGCTTGTCCTCTCACCACTGAGCAGCACACCGCCCCAGCATTCANGCTGTGCTACAGGTGTGCTTTGATGGGCCCTGATGTGACATGGTCATCTGCTGCAAGCATTGGCTGTGTGCAATGCTGCAGNAGATAATTATAACTGTTGTGCACTGGCCGAAATATGCAAACACTTCAACTTCCCTACTCATATTGGGCACTTCAAGCTAAAGCCTTTTTCGTTTACAAGGGTCAGTTTGTCCTGTTTGAGCCTCTTTCACAAGCATTCTCTTCATGATTACTGATTTGATAGCGAATAGCGATAATTGATGCAGCATGAGCCATGTAACTGTTAGACAGATGCTGTTGGTGATGGTCTAAAAAGCTACACTGCTGAGGAACCTGTGACGTGTGGCCCTTGAACTTGCCTCTTCTATGGCTCGNCAATGCCAGGCAGCACACAATAGGACCTGTCAAAGTGGAGCGTGGCAGGTATGAGCGAGAGCATTGAAGAATTTTGGCACAGCTATGTGACGCATTTAATAAGCCAAGCCAACAGGTGTACTGCTTGTGACGAGCCAATTTGTNACACTGAAGCAGACTGGATCAAAGTAAGCTCAGTCAGCAAACATGAGCATGCACATTGAGCACCCATGCTAGAACAACCTGGTGCACACTGTGTCCGCTGTCTCTCATATTGGCACATGTCAACATGCAGAGTACCTCTCTGCCTGCCCACTGCTGTGTTGAGACGAGCTGTTGTACAGTACCCACTGTCAGGATCTTGTCCTTGCTTGTGGAGTGCACAACAAAATCTGTTGCAGTTCACAGCTGATCAGCCTTGGAGCACAACGCAGCGGAGGCGCGAGATTGGCTTCCTGCTCAAGGCCAAGTTGCTGACTGATACTCCAGNGCTGTAGATGTGCATACTTGACAAGGTGACACTCTCAGCTGCTGCTACCGACACAACAACAACTCGATACTAGTCGTGACGCGCCCTTCTGGAAAGTGTAGCACGGCACTGAGGCAGGACATGCTTGCAGATGGCAACAAGTCTTCAAGNAGCTGTTGTGGATGCTATGCAGCTGTGGAGCAATCATGACCCTGGGAGCACAGCATGATCTCCTTGAGAAATTGCTGTCCAAACATCAGGTAGGTCAGGAGATGGGATATCTAAAATGCTTTTTTTATGTTTCCCCCCCCCCCCCCCCCCCCCCCCCCNGATGACCAGCCTGCTCTGCACTTCACTGATTCAGAGTTCACTGAGGTCTTCAACAGCTTTTGCCAGCGCAAGAAGCTCCAGCCAGCATCTGTGCAGGTCATCAAGGACTACATCGGCAGTATGTCTGAGAAGCACCCTGGCCTTGTGCTACACATGCTCGACGTCCTTGACGTTATTACAGACTATGCTGATGACCCACTTCAGTATACGACACACGCACAGGATACATTGCTTGGCCAGACATTCATCGACAACCTTGGGAAGGTGCGGAGCTTCATGAGGTGATGTATAGTACACTGTGATTCTGTTTTTAAACTGATGTGTAGTGACTCCACCATAGATACAGCTATCACCTAAGCTGTTGTGNCATAAGCATATCTGGCCTCAAAATCTTGTCTCCCACTGTCTAGTTGACAGCTCTAATTTGCGTCGGTGTCAATGACTGTTGTACAGTGAGCTCATCTCAATGACACAGAACTTTTTCAACAAATTAGCAGACACTCAAAAAGCTACTCGTACAACGTCAGCAAGATGGTTGTGCCTCAACATTAAGGTTGCTACGCTGTCTGTCTCCGCTGGGATTGAACTTCCCTTTGCTTCCAGGAAAGCAGCTTCAACGAGTTCAGAGCTACAAGCAATGTAGACCCTTCATGAAACGACACTGCCACCCACAAAGGCAGGAAGCCAAACACCACTGGCAGTGCCAGGACCAAAACAGAGCCTACGGCAAGTATGAGGTTCTGTATGAGTACTCTCTGTGTCTGATGTGCCAAAGACAGCAGCAGAGGGATGGCAGCAACGCCCTCTTTGCTGAGCACAATGATGTTGGCTGCTGCTGCAGCTGCTGCAGTCGGGTNTCACTGTGCCTCTGTGATGCAGTGCAGATGAGCTGTACCTTGCTTGAGACAATCCAGGATGTCCGCAAAGCAGCTACAGGGCGCCAGGAGTTGTATGCATGCATGATGACGAGCNCATCAATCTTTAGCCCTCGCAAACATGAAGGTTTTGGTTGCATCAGGGCAATCACTACATGCATTGCGGACTCTGTGGCATGCAGCTTAGACTTGGAGTCAGTTGTGGCTGTTGCAAACATNGTAGTGCCGACACAACAATCGCACGGAAGTGGCCACATGCAAGCAACGGAATCAAGTTTGCTAATTAGTAAGTAAGATGTGCAGGTCCACGCCCAATATAAAGCTTGAACATGGCCTCGAACTATCANATTTGCGGCTGCGCTGCACCATGCTCATGAAGCTGTCAAAGTCAAAGGCAACAATACCCGGCACCCCAGCAAACCTGCGAGCAAGGTTAGCAGGAGTGAGCGCCTGTACATCATGGTTCAGGCTAGGACAAAGCAGTGCTGCTACTGTCTAGCAAGCACTCTGTTCAGCATTCTGACCAGTGACACAGCTGCCAGAAGGGGCTTGATTGCCGCAATGCACCCGCTCACGAACAAGTAGACATGAGGTCTGCAGTGTCAGCACACGCCGAGCACATTGTTCATGTCACAGACAAACATGGTCAAAAACACACGCACACTGCATACTTGGCAAGGCTGCAGTGCTGCATAAAAGGAAAGCAAGAAGAAGTCACACCTGGCTGGAATCTGAATGCGGGAGCCACTGAGAGGGTCCTTCAAAGAAATCGTTGTATTGCTGACAACCAGATCGTCATCATCCCCATCGTCCCCACCCCTACCCCCCTGCAGGGTGCTGATTACCCTGGCAACAGCAGCCTCAGCTGATTCTGGCGCAGCCNGACACAGGTTGCTGCAGAAGCATCACACCGAGCAGCAGCGCCTCCAGAAGCCACAGACACAACAGGTTCTCTGCAACCTCAGTCCAATGTACCGCCAATGGCCAGCAGTGCACAACAGCAGCCGCCTACTGTGGCTGCTATTGCTGCTATGAATAGCCATGACANTACGCAACCAGGTAGGGTCGGCTGAGTACAGGGCTATACATGCAAGATGAAGAACTTGGCATGCAAGGAATCAAGGGGGCAAGCTCACCAATGCCCTTGACCTTTGTCAATTCTGCAACCAAGGTCTCATCATCCATGACTGCTATTTTGGCATCGCTCAGCTGTCCTGATTGGAAATGGCTAGCCAGATCTAACACATATCTTGCCTGCAATTGCATGCCCACATAGGACGAGGNCATATTTCGTCAAGACAATCAATGAGCCAGAATGTCTTATTTTGAGACAGGCTGTCCAACTTCAAGGCATACTGTCTGATCTTGAGACATGCCTCACACAAGATTACTGCANCAATATTGTGTTGCAGCTTTGTAGTGTGATGAGCTTTAAGTGTGTCAATAAAGCCTAGAGCAAGACAAAGCAGACCTGTAAATGACTGTTCCTGATGCCAAACTTTGAGCTTGCCAGTCCTGTTGATACATACTTATGTACTTGAGGGTCCACATCAGGGTTAATGCGAATCAGAACCTTGACAGGCTTGTCAAGCTTTTGAGCCGCTGCCCTGATGTTGTGCAGATCAAATTCGCTATCTACATTGATCAGTACCCCATGTTCAACAGCAAGCTCAAGCTCCCAAGGCTGCTTTCCATTACCATTGAAAACCGTCCTGCAAATGGCAAAGGAACAGTACTCAGTTGCATTAGCAAACAGCCAGCAATAAAGCACAGCTTGAAATTAGCTGTATAAGGCGTGGGTGCCTCGATGGCGCACCTTGTGGTGTCAAAGCCTGCAGCAACTGCTAGCTTGAGCTCATTGCCNGTGGCAGGAAGACTAAATGTTCCAAAAGGGGCACCACAAATGACTGATGTGCCTCACCTCCAAGGCCAGGTGTGATCCCCAGCTTGTACTGCCCATCAATGGCACGTGCACCCCCATCCCCTTTAGTACCCAAAGCTGCCTGCATGTTACGGAGCGCCTCTCGAGACTCTGCAGTCTCCGGTTGATTCACCAGGGAGTAGTTGACAGGCTTGCTGTTGGGCAGCGNCCCTCATCCTTCCCGCCCAATGCTCCCAACAGCTCCACCAGCAGCCCAGCTTTTGGCTTCGGAACATTTGGTTCCACTAATTGTGCATCTGCACCCTGCCCGCCCTGTCCACCCAACAGCTCATCCAGCAGCACTCCGTCTTTCGGCACCAAGAACTGGACCTACAGTAGTCCAGCCATGCCGTCTTGCACGACCCCTCCCAACAGCTCTCCAGGCTTCACATTTCAGGGCTTCACAGCCTCCAGCAACCCCAGCCCACATCCCCAGCCTTTTGGCCCCTCAGCTGCAGAAAATGCAGCAAGGAATCAGGGACCGCCTGCACCCGGCACAGCTGCAGCTAATGTACAGCCTCCTCAAAGCTCTGCAAGTGGTTCAGGCAAGCCACAGGATAATTCTGCTGGCCTTCACAGCACAATTCGTCCCCAACCTGGCTGGCACAATAGGAAGGGCAGTGCCAATGCTTCCCAAACGCCGCCTGGGAATGGCAGCAGTGCCCCCACTGCACCAGCTGGGACCNTTCCTACGACAATTTTTCAGTGAACATCCATTCGCCAATAAGAGCTGCATGGACAGAATTTCGTCAGTGAAATATATTTTGACGAACCAGTACTGAAGCTTTTTGGGGAACCCAGTTCAGCGGTGGAAGGCGCGGGTGACAGCCAATTACTCATGACGAAAACCAGTATGACTTGCAATGGACCATTTGTCCTGCTTAGAAATCAGATCATCTGCTTACATGTATACGGCTGGGTGTTCAATTTGAAATATAAAACGACACGTACAGCTCTGACCTGACCAGCATCTCNTTCTCTTGACTACTTTCGGCGTCAAGCAAGGCGAATGTAGACAAGGAGTAGCTCTTCAGCACATACAGCAACCTAAGTCTGCTGTCATACTCAATGAGCCGCTATGAGTACCTTGCTGCAACATCATGCTGAGCAACATTGTACTNGCAGCCATTGACTCTATGGGTGCTGGCTGCTGATGCCATGGGCAGAATTTAACTCACAAATGAGACAGGGAGCATGAAGCCTTGTTTTACACAGTAAGCACAGAGGTCAAAATGTGCCCATTGTGTAGCATAAATTTGGTCCAGTGCAGCCACCAGTATGCAACAGCCTCATTTGGTTGTCAAGATGCACAGATTGGTACTTCTCACAGTCATATGATACTCACCTACACTCATATTTCACAAGCTCCTGCCACAGACTCAGCACAGTTCCAAGTCTCATGGGCAGCAGCTGACATTGCAGGACTGTTTCAGCTGCTCAAGTTTACATTTGGGATGACAACAACCAAACAGAAGTCTACACGCCTGTATCTCCGCGAGTGAGGCTCAACATACTGAAATAACCTTGCGTTACATGAACAGGTTCTTGTTCAGGGCGTGCATACCTGCTGTCANCCTGGCGGTCTACGAATTGCTTACAAAACCTTTCATGCGCAAGTGATATAGGCGCTGCGGCTTGTGACTGGTTTAAACGATGCATGTGAAGCACGAGGGACTTATGTCACGTATTTCCCTTCACCTGTGAGTTCTTCGAGTACTTCGGCTGCTGTTGCAGTCATCGACTGCCAGTCAACCGTTGTCCACTCAACGGTAGGCTCCCTGTATGCAGCAACTAAGGTGATAGGATTGGCTCCCTNACAGATATATGAGATGCTGACCCCAAATATTACCCTGTGGCCGACACAGGTCAGATCACCTGTCCTCACCTGCGACTACCTGTAAATGCAGATAGCATGACAGACAGCAAACCACTGTAATCGCTAAGTTCAATATAGCGACAGGCATGTATCTGGCAATTGTATCCTTGTGCCATGCACCACTGCATGTTCTCGGTAGAGACATATGCAACNTGCATGTGTGTTGAGCACTGGCTTTCAACAGGACTTACGGGACTGACACACATTAGCTCATGTACGCATACATACGGTGTGTGTCACAATACACATTGACCATATATACGAGTCTGGTTGTGTCAGTATGGCGCATAGCTGCACCTGAGCAGCTGCAATTGCTTTTCAGGGCGTCTGTGAACCTTTTGCAACAGCAATGCAGTCACATGCCCATTANGCATGGAAGTGCTGCCTCTTGCAGAATGCTCCAGTACTGAAATTTCTCGTACTATGTAAGTTGCCAATCTTGAGCAGCTGCAGACTACAGCTTCACTGGGACTTGCAAAGAGCTGCATTTTCGAATACACATTCAGCGGCGCAAAGCAAGCAAGGTGGCTTCTATACAAACCCACCCCCCCCNCGCAGTGCTGCGGGATAAGATTGACCTTCCCTTCACATAGTGGCACTTTCCAAGGTGCATGGGACGACCTTTCTTCCAGGTACCAACCGGGCTGTGTGTACACACTTGCCCGCCTACTTCTGATCCGCTGTCGAATTGTTGACTAGGTTGCTCGCTGAAGTCCACGCTTGGTTGCAGTTCGTCCCTGANTCCATGTGCTCTTCCCTGAGCTCTTTAAACTTGTCATTTCGCATGTTCTGGTATTTGAACAGGTACACTGTTGGGTACCTGAAACCAGCAGCCAACATGTCAGTATAGGATGGCATATTGCTTTGCCATGCCACAAGCAGGGTGATGTGAGCAATAGGGCATCATGATCATGCATGCGTACTCATCACAAAGCTTTCTAACTGTTGTTATGGCCCCTTCTTTCCATTCTTTGGTCTTCTTCTTGGTTTTGGTCAAAGGCACTGCAATACGCTCGTGAACTGACGACGAGGCAAGAAGGCAGAGTTCTTGCTGAGCCCACCAGCAGCTCGNAGTGTCATGACTGCTGTTCTGAAACTTTATGTGTATCACAGCACATGTACAATGCTCTAAGTCACAGTACCAGCAGGATCCGCTTGTCAGCAGTCATATGAGTAAGCAGGTTTACTCAAAATGGCGTCGCTTGTTGAGTACGTGAGACTGGCTGAATGTGAACAAGTGTGAACAAGTGTGAACAANGGCATGCATGAAAGCAGTGGCGTCAATTCAGATATGGAGAAGCTTCGAGCAGCCTATGCACACATGAAGCAGGAGGCACAGCAACTGCAACAGGACAATGAGGACTTGCTCAGAGAGCATGACGCAGCCAGGGAAGAGGTAATCCACGACACGACCCATACTTGTGACGATGGTAACATGTTGCATGCCGAGTTTTGTAGCTTGCGTAATTATAGGTGACTGCAAACGGTTTGCTTTGCACTTGACATGATACCCTGGGTAGTCAATTTGTGAGCTGCTGATGTGTAACTAGCAGGCACTGCGCTAAGCACATAGCTGTCTGATGCAGGGCTGCAGTCTTGACCCAAGACACATTGTGAATTGTCATAAAGAACTCTAAATGAATAATAAGAGCATCAAGGCCGTCACTCAAAATCCAGTCTGGCTGCAGCATTGCAGCAGGNACCCACATTTGGTTTGCAACTGTGTACACCTGTGCAAAAGCTTGTACAGATAGAGACGACTCATGCAGACATACGTGTTGCGCAAACAAGATGTGTGGTACTCATGCAGACGTACATGTTATGCAAACAAGATGTGTGGGATGCCTGCATGGTCTCATGGCTGTGCAGTGTATGGGGCTTTGTTGGTGTTGAGCTGAGACATTGCACCCTAAAAACACATACAGAAATAGCTGTATGGCTGGCATTCGCACTGATTGGGCTGATGCATCCCTGGCCCTGTGCCGAGAAGCAGCTGCACTTATTATTGCTGACGCAGCAAGTCACCTGAATGCCTGCTTTTGAAATGGTGATGGTTTGCTGTTCCATGGCTTCGTGAATAGCCACCTGATCCTTGGTGTCCATCTTGTCAAACTCATCAATGCAGCAGATGCCGTTGTCTGCCAGCATTAGCGCGCCAGCCTCAATACAGAACTCGTTACTGTCAGCATCCTGCAAGTACAGAACAATATGTATGGGTNGCAAACACACTTGGTGCACCGTTAAGTCCTCACCTTATTCGTCTTGGTATGCAGAACTTGCAACTCTCCTGTCAACCGGTCAAGNAAGTTGTTACAATAGTGCGGAGCCAAGCTTGCCTTGTTGTGCATACACGGTGCACATGCAACACTCTCAACAGTGTGAACTTTGAACCAGCAGTCAAACACTTGAACGGATGCGTTCTTGGGCATGTGTTGCGACACACCTGAGCAACTTTTCTGGGTCAGTGTTCATGATTGCAGTGTAAGAGTCATCAAGTATTTTATCTTTGCAAACTTCGAGCATATGCCCATCCTGCCACAGGTCTTCTAGAGTTTTGTTTGGTATTGGTTGAAACATCAATATGCATTGCTGACGGCGCAACTCATCAGGCAAGCTGCTTGCAATTATGTTNGTGCATGTGAGCACCATCGACCTGGCTGCCATACAAGGGCATGCAGCAGGCTAGCAGATCTGCACTCAACAGCATTCAATCATTGTCGACTACATTTCTTTATGTGGCCTGGGAAATACCGTTGTGTCAACCAGAGCAGTGTGAAACTGATAGGCAAAGGCGGGTGCATCTCTGGCTCGTTTGTGGTTGCCCAACCAGATACCAATGGTCACATCTCCATGCACAGGCTTGTTCACTTTGAAAGAGGTTNTTCACGCTGCTGCTAGGACTGAATGCACCACATGAGTATTGCATCAACATGCAGGTGACAGCTCATCTCACAGCCTACTTCAAGTCTCGGCAAATCCCATTTCCTCGTTTTGTTGTGCACTCATTGCAGCCAAACACAGCTTCACCCATGTCGGCCATGGTCCTGTACCATCAGACTCCAGCCCAGACATGCAGAGGTCCAGCTCAGACAGCAGCACCGGCAGTGATAGGCTTCCAAGCCAACTGCAGGACAGCACTGCTGCATCCTCACACCTTGATGTTGGGGGCTCACCAGCATCACAGCAACGTCCTGGACTTCATGCAAGTGGCACAGAGCACGGCGTTGGCACAGTCAGTACAGAGACCAGTCTTATCGGTCAGCCTCCGCAGGAGGCTGCTCATGCATCAGCTTTACATCAGGGACAGGGGTACAGTCATGGCAATGGCGCAGTGAACAGGGGCAATGGGTCTCTCACTGGTGGCAATGGGGCTGCCAGCGGTGGCAGTGGGGCCGCAGTTGGTGGTAGGGGAACTCCAAATGGTGACAGGCCAAGGCGTGTGCCTCTGCAGTCACAGCAGGCAGCCACAGCTGGCAGCGGTTGGAGGTGTCATGGCTTACAAGGGCCCTGGTCAACTCCAATCAAAGGCGATAGGCTTCAGGGTTCACCAGGGTACCAGGCTGCTGATACAACCGCTAGTAGCAGAAGTTCACAGCTGGACTTGGGCGTTGCAGGCAAGTACAGTCAATTCTGCTCTCAACAATAAACAATGCTGAGAAGTTTGCGATGTAATCTGCACTATGGCTTGCCTTGCATGCGTGCTGTGTGCAGTTCACAGCTCACACCCTCAGCAGAGACCTCAATGCCTGGTGCCATGGCTGGCAATGCTCAAGCCTGTACAGTGTGGCCCAGGCAATAAAAAGCTGTTGTGAGCCAGACCAGTGCCCAGCATTCTTGTTTGAAACACGTGACAGGTCCTGGCCAGCAGTGGGTTATGCTACAATTGATGTGAAGGGAAGAAAGGCTGACAAGGATTCTGGTGCAAAGCAGGAACATGGAACTGGGCTGAGGAGTTATCAGTATCGGGCTGGATGGCTATACAGCCCCGGCCAGCTGTTCACCCTCTAAGCTGGGGAGCCACCCTATCGTCTTATCCTGATGGCACAGATGCATGGGCTCTCTCACTGCGCAGGTGTGTGGCTGCCTGCTCTATGTCAGCAAGTGTGCAGAAGGGAGGTAACAGGTGCATAGAACTGTTCAAACAGCTACGTCAGCAGGTCTGTGAATTTTGCATACATTCTGCAACTACTCCATTGTGCTTGTAGACATGACTATGCTGGGCAACATCAAGGCAGCGGCATTGTGTGAGAGGCGCAGATATGGCTGCCTTATGCTGATGGTCACCTCTCACAGCAGTAATGTATACATGTCAGCAGGCAATTGCAACNTGTTTACAAAACATTGTATAACGAAAAGTGCCTTGGTCCACTATGTCGCTCCTATTGGGGCCGGTGCAAGTAGCAGATGTGCAGGTCTGCAGCAAAACAAAACCCTCTGCAATTGTGGGGACATGCCATTGTATACAATCCTTGTTGTCATTGACACAGCCTGGTGTGTTGAATGGCTCCTAAGATGGCTGAACCCAAACGTTTGCAGGATGCTGTTGGCTTCCCACATTTGCTTTGCTGATGCATGGTGTTGCTACAAATGCACTGCAGCAATATACTAGAGANTGTGTCTGATGCTGACTTGGCTTTGCTGCGAAACTGGTGTGTCCTCAACCACGGTTCTTCTCATCTGTAATCCAGCAGCCCCATGCTTACGTGTGACCATTGTCTAACATGCTTAGCAACAGAGATTTGGTTGTGGTGGTCCGAGTATAATAGCACGTGATCATTGCTCTTGACTGTCACACATGCTAGTGACGAGAACATACAGCCTTGTGTATTCATGGCACAGTGATCCAGATACTCTTCCTTGGAAACATTGCTGTACAAATCAATACAAAACACATCATGGCCATGCAGCACACCATGTAGCACATGTAGNTGAAAAGACAGCAGCATGTGACTGGAGTAAAGATCAGACAGTGTACACATTACCAGTAGCGAACTGCTGATCTCTGCTACTGGCATGGCTCCACAAGGACTCGTCATCAAGGCACAAGTATGTGAGGAGGATTGAAAACAAGCTAGCATACATGTGGGTTGTGTATCTGCTGACAGCACCTGCAGGTAGTACAGGAAGTAGAAGCCCTTCTCGTAAGGGATCTTGCTGAATGAGTCATCGGGATCTACGCCTCCAGACAAGTCAGGCACCAAGGCAGTGAAGTTGTGGCTCTCGCCTAGCTCCTGAATAGCCTCCATCAGGCTGATGTAGCCGTTTGCAGCTTGGAATTGCAGCGCCTTCTCACCATTCAGCCGGCCCATGATCTTGCGCTCCAGGAACACAGTGAAGCCTGTACACGATTGGTAGCAACTGTTTGCAGGTGACTCGCAGGACATGCTGTTTGAGGCAGCTGGTTGATGGCGATGAGCTCATGCATGGCACATGGCTGTGTTGAGGTTGAGGCTGCTGCCTGGATGNTTCATGGCGTTACTGCTTTTTCCTCGAGATGGCGTTACTGCCCCTGCCCCCATTGACCTCAGGAATGTGCACACCTCGCACTTAAATCAGCAGGCTCAGGANAGCTAGCGCTGCACAATGGCGAGCAGCAACTAATTCCATATATGAGGATCTCAAAGAGCAAAGGTACACCTGACTGTTGGCGCATTCTGTCATTACATGGTGTTGTCAAAGCACTGTTTGCCTTATGTGTGGGTGGCACCACTGCAGTGTGTTCAAGGCTGCCCTCTGGCGGTCTCTTGGATCAGTCGCTGACATATGCTGCACAAGTGCAACTGCTCACTAATGCTGCAGTCTGCTGGCGATACAGTGCGCAGCACTATCAGCAGAACCAAATTGCTGTCATACTTGCTTACCATGACAGATTGAGCTTCTGCAGGCGACATGAACTGCTGGAGCAAAGCAAAGACTGGATCACACCCGAAACTCTTTCTGACAGAATCCAGGAAGCTCTGGAGCATCCTATGCAACTGTATGAGCCTGATGCGAGTGGTGAATGGCACAGATCAACAGCATAGCAGCTGCGCCTAATNGAATCATGGTGTACAGGTTCAAGCTCTGCAAGTGATGGACAGGTCTATATGCTCCCAACTAAAGGTATGTTCTCTGTGTGTGGCTGGCAACCAAAAACAGTCTCACATGCTCCACAGCATGTCATGCGGTGGCATGCTAAGTGTCTCCTGTCATGTTGTTCAAGCCTCGCGTCTTGTGTGTTGTTGCTCCAAATGCTTATCACTTAAGCCAGGATGTCGTGNGTACACCTGACAAACAAGAGGCAAAAGCAAGCCATGCAGCCCCAGTGCTCAACTCAGCAGCAACATGCAAGACACATGCTCCTGCAGGAAATCCTCAGCAAGCACAGCCATCAGAATCAACTCATGCATCTGACACAGACGCACACGCCACCACGCAACACCCTTGCCTGGAAGCAATGAGGGTGCTGGATCTTGCAATCATCTTGGGCGCCCCTTCCACAATGGTGCAGCCCCTAGTGAATATCGTTGAGCCAAGAGCACATCAGAGCCTGCAAGCTACCCTTGCTCGTCAGATAGACGATGCATGCTGCATGCAAACGCCACCANCTTACCAGGTGACCTTTGCCCATTGGGTCTCTGCTTATAGTGGGTGGGCAACTTGGCACTGGGCATGGATGCATGACATCAGCTGCAGTTGTGTGCTCTAGACCTCNCGTATATACTCCCTCGCCCTTTCTGATCACACCTGCGCTCCCTTTTGAGTAGCCATGCAGCATTTGCATCCGCAACAATCACTTGCTGCTGCTTACTTTCACCTGTATCAGCATCTTTGCTGCTGTGGTATTGCTACCTTTTGCCTCAGCAATGGTTGTAGTTGAGCTCTTGAGCTTATAATTGTAATGGGCAAGTGCAAAGGTTGCATATGTATCATTCNACGACAGCAGTGCTTGATGCTGAAAAGCAACTCACCTGAGAGTGTTGCAGCTGTTGATGTGTGCGTCTTATCAGCGACAACACAAATCTCAGAGACTGTAGTGATACGTATTATGCGCGCTGGACTTGGTGCTGTGTCAAGCGGTCTGTGAGCAAATACGGTGCAGGCTACAGGTACTCGCCGGCAAGCCGAAGACTGTCAGCAACGCCAAGCTCACTATCAGAAGTGAGGCAAGCGTGCCTGCAAACACTGACCTGTGCTGCAACCGCGAAATGCTGACAACAAGGTCCAGCTTGCGATCTTAAGAACTGTTACTCCACGTTTAGTAAATGCCGGTAGTAAAGATCCGAATCAGCCGATATTTAGAGTTTTTACTGGCCATAACGCAATTCATGACTGAAAAGATGAGATGCGTGATATCAGTAGGGTCCACGTGCCCCGCTGCTTCTACAGTCAAGCGGCCACCGGATAAGATTTGCACTACGTTCGTCCCAAAGAGAATCTAAAGGGGCCCCATTGGTCACAATTTAGTCACGTCACGGGGCAGCGGTTAGTGATTACNCAAGTCAACACTCCTGGCGGCTGCCACCTTTGCAGCCGCAAGCTGCACAGCAGCAGCCCAGCCTCCNCGTCTGGTAGCAGGCCACAAAAAGTGATGCGTCACAGTACAGCTTGTAGTTGCAGAGCAAATCAGGANGATAACCTTGATGCAAACAAAGTGCTTCGATTTGATCCCATGATGGGCCCGAATGGAGGATTCTACTTTGACAGTTGGGATGGCAGTCATAGCAGTGCACAGCAAAGCCAGGGTGATCAAGGTGCACAGCTGGTCCCAGAGCTTCAACATGAGCAGCATCAGCACAGTCGCGCGTTTACAGGCTTGGCGTCAGAGGAAGAGCATCAGGTCTTGCAGGCACAGACTAAAGTGGTCACTGAAGGAGACCATCCTGAGGTGTTGCCTGGCCATGCAAACCAAATGACACAGGCACTCACGCAAACAGTGTCAGGCCATACTGGAGACGCAGCTCCAGCCCAGTTGCCAGCTGTCTCCCAAACACGCAGTCAAGAGCAAAGTTTGTCTTCACTAGTTCCAGGATCTGCAGCCATGGTCAAAGCAGCAGAGCCTGTAGCATTGGCTGCATCATCAGTGACAGCAGCAGCAGCAGTAGTGCCGTTTCCCATACAAGGAGGTGGGGAGGCAGGTGTGCTGCTGAGGGCAGCTGCTGCAGCAGCCAGTNGGTTCATACATGCGCAGTACATTGTTGCAGGGCTTCAAGTTGGGCATTCAAGCTCGGGAGACTTACTTGCTGGAGTAGCTCACACAAGGAGTGTAAGGAAGCGCTTTCACAAGTGCAGCTGCTGTTATGACCTTCTGCACATGCAAGGTAGCATGCTTGGTTCCACTTTAAACGTTGCTCCTATATCAGACTTAGCACATGTGCCAGTCAATCTATGACATTGCAAACAACATATAATCCGCAATGTCATGTATGGGCGCTACTGTCTGCAGGCGCTTGCAGGGAGTGTAGTGCATCACTTGCGTCATAAGAAACCCATTGCCAAGTTGCCCAGCATATCATCACATGAGAGTCATAAAGTCGGATGGGCATCAGCGCGGCTGAGCACTGCTTGTTTACCAATGTTTGGATAGCTTGAATCTTCAGGGTTTAGGGTTTACCAAAATGCCTTTGCCCCACCTTGACTCAGCTGCTGTTGTGTGCAGGTGTTACACTACCTCACATAGTTCAGTCAGCAGCTCAGCTGTGGCATAATGNCTGCTGACGTGTGCTCTGATATCACGCAGAAGGAGAGTGCAGCTGCGTCCAAAGGTGCAGTCATTGCAGGCCTTCTTNATGCTATACCGCTTGCCTCTAGCATACTGTCCTGATCTGTGATGCGCAGCGCTGCATCATCCATACAACGAATATACGCACAGCAGTCTTTGTAGGCTTCTTCCTTCCAAGCTGGACAGCCACCAGGAGTCATCAAGGCTGCCTTGGAGTGCGGCAGTAGCCTTGCAGCTGACTGTGATGCAAGTGGCTCAGCAACATCAGCGTAGAATACAGTCATAGCATTCGACACAGTCAGGAGACCCGTGTCCTCCTGCAAGGTACAAACATGCATTGGTGCAGAGGCAGCTGGCCATGCGTGCAGCAGTGGGCCCTAAACAAGCACTGCATTTGCGCAGGAGTGTCGGCAACGTGATGACTCACGTTTACAACATGCCATGGCTCAAACCTTCCACCCAGTTTGCTGAAGACAGTGTCCCCCTGGTCCAAGAGGAAGCCAGCAATAAAAACTAGCCCCACAACACCTCCTTTGCCGCCTTCAGTGCTGCGCTGTTTTTTGCTTAAGCCTGCTGCGGCGGCTGAACCAGGTACACCGCCATAGCCGTGCATGACTAGCAAAATGTCTTCGCCTTGCTCAAGCCACGGAAGGAGCTGCTGTCGTATCGCCTCTGTATCCGTAGCGACATGCACTGTAACAGGGACTACAGGGTTGACACTCGGCATTGAGACAACGCAGACAGGGAACGCNCAGTCTGACAGGGTGTCCTGTTCAATGGCATGTGTGCAAACTTGCTCTGTAAGTCAACAATCAAATCAGCAAACATCGGCGATCGAATCAAGACCAGCTAGCAAATCAGTGAGCAAAGCAACAGCAACCCAATCAGCAATCGAGCCCTGGTCTGGCAGATGTCCTCGCTTCCAGAGACATCTTATTTATCCAACCTCAAGTCGCCCCTTCATTGATTCAAAGGCAAGCTTGGGAAATTCAGGCANCAGGTGAGCGACATTGCCCCATCTGGCATGCACTATCTCCAGGACTGTGTGAGCTGTCGGGGCTTTCATCTTGATCTGTACTGCCAGGATGCCAAACAGAATGATCTGGATGGTGGCCCCGGCTGCATACCAGAAGGGACCCGAGACCCCATGCTGGTAAGCTTGGTTGGAGCTCTGCAGCAATGTNGGCACCACACACAACCTGGGCACCAACTTCTCTAGAGCCTTCGGCACTCAGTTTCTGGATGAGACTGGACAGCGGCAACATGTCTTTCAGACCAGCNATACCAAACTGGAGATTGTGTTGTAGCAGCCAGCCTGGCTGACGTATTTACTCCGAGCCATCATCAGCACATGCAATGTTTGCTGCATTACTAATGATGAGCGCTTCATTCGTCAATTTTGACGGAGCATATCGCAAAGTGCACGAAAGTTCAAATGTCTGTCTGTGCGTGTGTGTGTGCGNGAACAGAAAAGGCCACAGGGCCGTCAGTTTGATCTTTGTTGCTTCATTGTTTTCAAAATTAGTTTGGCTGTAGTTTGACCAGAACCTGCGCAGTGTAAAGCTTGCTGCAAGTGTGGCTTGAAACAAGGTTTGACAGTGTTCAGCCGCAGGCTCACCTGGCTGCGCCTAGTGCGTACGCCACGAACGCAAAGAAAGGGTTGAACAGAGGCCCTGCCAGCAGAACAGCACTTAGTCAGCAAAAGCTGTTGCACCTCTTGCATGTGTAACTGGCCGCGAACTGACCGATGATCGGAATTGGCAACCCCATAATGGTTGTGCATCGTGCTGAGGCAGGTCTTGCGTGCCGCGGAATCCGCTTTATAGGGACCTTCGTGCCAGACAGTTGTGAACACCTGCGAGTTAGGTGCAACGCCTGTGAGCGCACACGAGCANCAGCATGACATCACAGGCAGGTCGATGCACATGTGTGACATTGGTTCACTGGGACACATATTGTTTGTCAAAGTGGCCTCTGCTTATGTTGAAAGCGTCTAAACACCTACAGTGGCCATGTCGTTATACATAGAACAACCTGAACTGAATGTGCCACCATGCGGATGTCATCGTGCAAGGGAGGGAGAAAGACAACGTTAATGCCATCAAGTAAGCTGGATCAGACCCTGTCACAATAGCAAATCTGACAAGCAG
Organism: Trebouxia gelatinosa; assembly: GCA_000818905.1. NCBI lineage: Eukaryota > Viridiplantae > Chlorophyta > Trebouxiophyceae > Trebouxiales > Trebouxiaceae > Trebouxia > Trebouxia gelatinosa. The sequence goes on from KN805357.1 coordinate 1,075,973, forward strand.
CATACAAGGAGGGAGTGCAAACATGATATCATTCATGCATGACTGCAGAAGCAACTTGCCTCTCGATGCATGCCCAGGAAGCGATTCACCATGAGCTTGATCATGGACTTGTCAGTGTTGTCTGAGCTCATGTCACCCAGAGAGTCGATGTGGCATTGTATCTGCAAAGCATGTGACAGCATCAGCAGGGCAGCGCAGGTTGNTCCTGATTTGACAGGCTGTGTGACATCGGGAACATTGGTTGCAGGGGTCCTCTGCATGCACTCGCTGGATCGAAGCAGGCAAGCGTCCTGGACGCATGTACTGGTTGAAAGCGGGAACGGTGTTTGAAAGCAAAGCATTGGTTGCGTTTGCTGGTGTGCATTCCCTGCAGCAGCAAGTGTACTTCTACAAAAGCCAGCCAGCGTTGGCCATTCTGTTGCAACAGCCAANACTGCCTCGTTCCGCCTTGATGCATGTTCTAGGGCCAAAGGCAACTGCATGCCAACAGTCACACTTGCTGGTTGCTGCATGACAGGCTGCATGCATCAATGAATCAACAAAGCAATGCACATCAAGCGGGGTGTATGGGACAAAATGTGCCTTGTCAGAGTGTGATGTCAGAGCGTGATGGGGGTTTGGAAGGTAGCATCCAGCTGCGCACTGCCTGCATGACTTTGGTGTGCTGGCTGAGTGCCATAAAGGCGTGGAGTGTAGCTAGCAGCAGCTATACAGTGCTTGTGCAAAGCTCTCAATGGCGGGCTTTGCTCAACCACTGTGAACCATGGTCATCTGAGGAACTGTGTTTCGTCAGCAGATGTGCTGGGAGATGGCCTATATGCGCATCAGTGCACAGATGATGTTTAGATTCTTGCTGATGAGCCTTACAATCACATAGCCTGAGGGAGCTGAGTATCATCTGCACACCTGAGCAAGGTCATCCCTGTTGCATTGACAGGCGGAGTTGAGTTACAGAGCCAAATCTTTGAGCTGCGACATATGACAGCCTGCCTTCACGCATAATGGTGTAACAGGTACATGTGGAAGCTGTGCACTGTAAGGGCTCACCTTGATGTGGTCCAATATGACCTGCGGCCTGAGCTGTCGGAGTGACTCCTGGATCTCTTCTTGCAGGGCAGGGGCTAGGGGTGGCGAGCCCCCATCACTCAGCAGAACAAGCGCCTCTTCCATGNTAATGGCTATCTCTGAAGTCTGCTGAAACATGCGTGTGCAGATCAGCAGCAACACTGTGTGCTAAGCCTCTGTTGGCTGTAGCAGTAAGGGTGTTGGAAGTTGCTTGCCTCTGTAATAACCCAGCAGATCCTTCTGCTGCTTGGTCTGACTTGCGGGGCTGGGCAGACCTGGGAAGCTGTGGGCTGTTGCTAGTGGCTGGTTTGTATGCTGCCCCATGCGTACTGTCTGTACTGTACGAGGGGCTGCATGCATCTATGTCCTGGTTAGAATGCTCGTGGAAGGTGAGCTGACTCTTCTGTTCAGAAACTCTGCTTTGCTGCTCAGCTACAGGTACAACAGCAAGAGGCTTTGCCCTGCCCAATGCAGATGTTGTGAAGCGCTCCTTGCTTTGTGATTTGCTGTGTGGCGCGACTGTGACTGATGGTGCATTAGCCAGGACACTGTGTACTAAACGCCTGGTGACTCTACACCCTGCAGTGCCCAGTATGTCTNCTCCATAATGCTGGTTGCATTGCTGGGCTGCCTCTGAGCGGAAGACTTTGCCGCTGCAATGCTACCAGGACTGGCACTCCTGCCAGACACTGGTCTGGGTCTGCCTCCGTCTGTACTGGCCAATTTACCACTGTTGAGTCTTGATGGTGCAAACCGGCTGGAAGGAGTGTCAGGGGGAGACGACCTTTNGTCCCCACAGATACAGGAGGCAATAGCAAGGATCCAAGCTAGACTGCCAATCACAGAGCAGCAAAATGATGCTGCGTCACAAAGTTCCAACAAGGCTGTGAACCCACTGGAAGCTGTTGGCCGCCAGACGCAAAGGGCAGCCAAGCTGCCTGCTGGCTCTATCTACCAGTCTTCTGCAGACAGCATAAATGAGAATCTGCTCATCCTGCTGCATGGATATGGCGACACCCCAGGTGAGTCAGTAGCACTTCTTGCATGCTTGGCCTGAGCAAGACACCTCGCCCTTTGGAGCTTACTCTTGCGAGACACAGAGTGGTTGCACAGCAGGCAACTGTGTGGATTTCAGTCGCTTGAAATCAATACAAACACAGCTCCAGTCAATGAGTGTGTATTGAGCTCTCTGCACCGAAACATCATGGCGGGGCCAGTGAATGTCCCTGACCATCAAACAGCAGGCAGCTGATAGATTGCATGAGTGAACCTGCCGTGACAGGCACCTGTATGCTTGATGGCATGCATCACNCTGATCAGCATGGCCCCAGGGCTGGCCAGAAAGGCCCTGTCAGTCAGCACTGGGTCAAAGAAGGGATAGCTCAGAAGACCCTGCATGCACCCCACCCTGTCAGCATAGCTGACAGACTTGTGATTCATCATGCTGGCTTGCAGTAGACCTGACCCTGGCTGGATACAGGCAGGGGTGCTTGCAGTGGTGATGCAGACATGTGCTGCAATGTTATGCTGCAAAGGCCCTGCCAGACAGATAGGCTAGGTGGCATCAGGCTGGAATGAGTCTCCAACACTGATCTGTTTCGTCAACCACAGTTGGCGGACAGATAGACCGCATGATCGCATTGGGCACTCAGCCACTCTGGCTGGCACCAAAACTTTGTGCATGCACTATCTGATTTTGTTGTGTAGCGCCGTTGACACTTGTAACCCGCAGGCAGACGTATCGCAGATGCATTTGCACAGACCTACACATCCACAAGGTCTATATACTGCAGCATGAAACATACAAGGACTGCGCGCACTGGAGGATCAGCCTTACAGGTATAGCAATCGCCAGCAGGTGCATCTTGTGCAGACTCATTGAACACAGTGCTGCAGCTGCGGCAGGACAATTCCCATAAGAATTGCACGAGAGCTGACCTGGAGAAGGCCAACATACAGGAGGTCCATGCCCCCCTCCAGGTGATCCCTCTTGCGGGGCTGCCACCTGCCTTGGCTTTGGTTGCACACCGGCTGAGTCAACAGCTGGCATGTCGCTCCAGACCACACACCTCCCACTGATGTGCATGTTGCCTGGCTGCTGATTGCTGCAAANCCATGCAGTTTGGGTCTACCGTGTACCTTTCAGTGCTACCAGTCTTGCACTGATGTGTGGCAACAGGCAGTGCCGTGCTGACAATAGTTTGTTGCTGCAACATGATGTATGCATGCCGTTGATCTGGACATGAACATGTAGCAGCTTGAGCAATTCAGCAAATAGCAGGACTAGCGCCACTGGACATCAAAGACACGACAGCACAATTTTTCATCGTGCATTTTGTATTTAGCTGCGAGCTCACCTGCATGAGGAAGTCGTTACTNAAGTCACAAGTAGAAATTGTTTCATGGTGATGATGATGACTTGTTGCTCATGCTCATGCTGGTCCACGCAGAATGACTTGAGGATGTCCAAGGANTGTGGGATGAAACTCAATATGCAAAGCAGTTTACAGCATGTCAGCAGATGTTGTGCAGCTCCTGGCAGTGGTTCTGTTTCAAATGTGCAGTAAGAAACTACCAACACAGTTACTGTTTTGAACTGCAGGCAAACAAGAGGCTCAGCAGCGCTGAGAAGGAGTTGGCTAAGGCTTTTGAGCATGCACGCAACACAGCTGAGCGANTCCCCTGACCGTGACGCGGCGCTGACTCAGGCTCAGTAAGCCCTGACTCACATGGGCATTGAAATCAAAGCGCATGTTTTGCTTGCTGTATGTATTATGCAAAGCCGCACTGAAATGCTGAGGCTGACTAACAGTTTGTCGTTCAACAGCCACGCTCTGGACAGAACCCACAAATGCTCTGAGCAGGNGACGTGCTGCGTGCAACATATGACTGTCTGTTAATTGAGGCATTTCAAGTTTGTAAGCTTACATGATCTGTGAAGGCCCAGACCGCAGGTCAAGACGCATACATGCAACCAACAACAAGCCCTCAAACAGCAAAATGAGGCTGAGCCGCTTGCATGCTTTGCTTACATGAGCTAACNCAGCTTGACCAGTCCCGGCTGCAGCCCGTGCAGGGTGTGCACCAGCGACTTTGCCTCCAGCTGACCCCTGGACAGTAGCAAGCTGTGTTGCGGGTAAGCCTGGGTTCTGATACCCTGTTGTTGCATCACTGCTGTCAGGATCCACCTTACGCAGGACTCTTCTCGGTGCAGCTGGCGTAAGCTGCTGTTGCTGCTGCACTAGACTTCCCTACACAGGAGTGACTCGTTGAGGGCTGCTCGATGGAATCAGCAATTTGAGGCAAAGCTGTATTTGTCTCAGGCATATCCAGAGCGCCAGCACTGTCGGATTCTGGTGCAGCAGCAGCAGCAGCTGCAGCANGGCACAAGTCAAATGAGTCCATTCTGCCATCAAGTCCCTCTGCATCCAGCAGCCACAGTGAAGTCATAGGCACAGCTGTTAGCTCCAGGCAGAAACCTGGGAAAGCTAGCAGGGTCAGGTCTGCNTCTGCGACCGCTTGCCTACCGGCCCTGGCAGCGTGTGGAGTGCAGACAAGTGGCAGGCTGTATGCAGCAGCAGCTCAGNGCCGCACACCAGTCTGAGCAATGGCGCCAAGGCAGAGCATGATTTTGCCCATTTTGATGGTGGATCAGAGCCAGCTAAGAGCACTGCATCTCCAGAGCCAGAGCCTGTAGTGCAACAGTTCCCATCAGAGAGCGTGCTTAAAGCCAAGAAAACTGAAGAGGATGACTTTGCTGACTTTGACAGTGCACCAGCCTTGGGCACAGACAGCCTGCAAGCTGAGCATGTGTTTAGCTCAGCTGCTCAGGCAACTCACGACTCGGAGCAGCCAAGTAAGCAAGAGTCTGCAGCTCATGCGAGTCATCAGGAAACAGCAGCAGCNGTGTTGTCTGCTGCATTGTGCGGGTCCCAGGTGCTCACCGCGGTCACCGGAAACTGCTTGCTCTGCGCGCGTCGGAAATGCCATCTAATCGGAGCAGGTCACGTGGCAATGGCTAAGTTAGGTCGATCTTCTCGTTCGTTTTGCAGATATTGCTTAAACAGAAAGAGTTATGTTTCGCCTCACAGTTTCGACTTTCGTTCCCTTGCTACTTTTCGTCCTAGTTTGCGAAACCTCAGCTGTGACAAGCTGCAACTTGCAGACCTCACTGCAAAGTGTGAGCAACAAGCGGNCTCAGTTGCTGCAGCTGATTTGGTAGTAGCTGTAGCTGATTGGTTTGTTGCTGCAGCTGCTGCTGCTGATCGGNCGCCATGTTGAGCTGAGCCTGAACGACCTGAAGACCAAGTTCAAGCGCCACAGTGTGCAGGCAGCCATGCAGTGCAGTGGNCTGGTGACACAGCAGGCGAGTATGTCCGTGGCGTTGCTGATGCTGCAGGCAAGCAAGCCTCTTCTGCTAAGGCCAAGATTGGCTCCGCCTCCAATGATGCTGCCAACTCTGCCGGCAGCACACTTGATGAAATCAAGCTTCAGGCTGCTCAGGCTGCAGGCCACTTTGCTGACACTGCTCAGGGCAAGCAACCCAGCACCTGGGACAAAGTCAAGAACACCGTCACTGGCCACTCCAACACTGGTGCCAATGCTGGCGAAGCAGCTGGCGAGTATGTGGCATCAGCTGGACAGTATGTCAAGGTGCGCCTTCTCCATTTGTTCAGAATTTTGTGTTGCGGCCCATGTGAATGCTGTATTACCTAGCTTGTGTTGATAGTTCAAGATGTGCCTGTTGCCTGCTTATTTGATGATCCGCCACAATGTTCTGAGGGTTGTCTGCACCTGTTAATGGTACACTGTTTTCTCGTGCTTTTTCAAACACCTCGAGTGATATTAATGCACTTGATCACCTGTACCATATGAGTGTCCTGCCTGCGGCAAAATACTGCTTTTTGCTGACTGCCTGCCTTGCTTGGCAGATGTTGTCCGTGCAGTTGACTATTGCAATGGTCTATCACACTGCCAGTCTTGNGGCGGCCAATGCTGTGTCATGGGCTTATGGAGTTTTCTGCATGGTAATAAAGACGAGGCAATGATAGGCTCAATGCACTGTGCTGCAGTGCCCAGGTATGCAGAGTCAGAAGTGGTGTCAAGAAATATGCAGAACTCAAAAAATATGCAGCACAGTAGAGCACCAAAGGCTGTTGCAGGGCTATGCAGTTGCAGCTAGCAACTCATGCAGCTTGCAAGTAGACATTCAAGCACAGTGCCAACATGGGGCACAGGCTTCAGGCTTGACTGATCCTCAATCATGGCTGTGCATCATGCCAGATAGCTGCGCGACAAGCAAGTGCTCACCAGGGTTGGTGATGTCTCTGCAGACTTGCTCAGGAAGGCCCCACCACTGCAGGCGTTTGTTGAGGTTTGCACCATGCTTGCTGATGTCCTCATGTTGGCTCGAGCTGGGACCTGCTGGTCAAGCAGATCAAGGGCTCTCATGCAGCTGACTCAATACTTGTTCACTGACTGCTGCCAAAGTTGCTTCACGTCATGCTGCTTGTTGTTGGGATCATGGCAGTTGATGTGTGGACTTGTGCAAACTCCTGTGCTGCTTAGCTCCAGATCAAGGCACATAAATGTCGTTGTTTTGTCATGCAGAAATTGTGGCAGGTGCCACAAATGCATATGAGCGGGGCTTCAGCCATACACAGTTTGTACTGGTGCTACACAGCCACACAGCACATACTGGGGAGGGCCCTNCTGCAACTTCTAGGCATGAGCAGTGCAGGCATGCCATATTTGGACCAGCAGCCAAGCAGGTGTGCAAAGCCAGTTCTGCATCACCAATGGCCTCACCCGGTCATGTCATGGCCAGAGCAAGATCTTCAGCCAAGCTTTCCTGCTGTCTTGGCTCCATCCGCTGCAGCAAGCAAGCCTGTTCTGACACATGCCGTCAATGGTGATGTATTGAATCATGCGGGCAGGCAGCAGCAGCAGCCATTAGGCAGNCGCAGTCCAGTGCAAAGCATGCTCAAGGCAAATAAGTCTGAACAACAGCAGCAATGCCTGAGCAACAGCTGGTTGAAAGTGGTATTAGCCATGAGTGCTGGAGGCGAGCCATAAGTGCAAAAGTCACCTCGCAATCTGAAAACAGTATAAGCAGTTGGAGCCAGACAGCACAGTGCCACGGCTGTGAGCANGTTGCCCTGGTGCTCATTGATGAGGTGTGTACCTGTGTAATGCAAGCTCGTTGTTGCAAGATGCAACTCAAAGATTCCTAGTCACATTTGCTGTTAAACTGATAGCACATATTCACGTGACGACACCAGCATGGCATGGGGTATGAGGCTGTGCAGGTACACCTCCTGGGTGAAAACCGGGGCAGTGCGCTTGAACAGGGCACAATATCAAGAATCAAGATGGTCAGCAGCCTCAAAGAAATGGCACAGGTATGAGCACCACGACTGCTTGAGGCATGGCAAAAATGTCAACTAGCTAGTCAAGTCTGCAACTGCAAATCTGTTCTCTGCTGCAGCTNCTTCTTCTTGCTGGTGGCCAAATGGTTTAGCTGCGGTCGCATTTGCAAAGCCTCATTTAATGGCGATAGCACAAGCTGATCGCCACGTAAGCATGCTACTGCAAAGGTTGTAGGCATGTCCACAGACTGACTTTTGAGAGTCAAGGATTCAAGCTGTTTTGCTGTGTCTGAGTCAGCATTGAAGTTTGGGCCGTGAAAGTCAAGGCCTGCTGCAAGCTCCAAGCGCTTTGCATTGGGTTTGAAGTTGACCTGTGCACAGACTTTATGTCGATNGCTTATCCTGGCAATCTTGAGTGTACGACAAGCTGATGCAGATAACGCGGTCTGCGACAAGCAACTGCTCAGCAGCTCCGGTACTACAATGACTGCACAGCAAATTCAAGGTTGGTGCTATGCAAGTCTGTGCCATGGTGTGGTGTGCACATCCAAAAGCGTGTGCAATCTCTCTGATAAGAGAACACACAGAAGCATTGCAGGTGTCTTAGGAGCTTGCCAGGCCTGATGGTAATCCTTGTATCTGCAGCAGCATGCCGACCAGCTGACCAGCTGTCTCTTGCAGTCTGACATCCTGAGCAGCGTGTTTGGTCAGGCAGCATAGCGTGTGACAGCACTTGGCTGTAATCAGGAGCTGCTCTGAGTAGAGCTCTGCACAAGCTGCCTGACCAGGACCAGCGGTGAACAAGGCTTTCTGCTGAGTCACTGAGCTGATGCAGGCTATNCATATCTGGCAGGCACTGCAAGTAGAAGGTTTTCCCCACCGTACAGCTTCGCCAGTACAGCCAACAAAACAGCAACCGGCTTGTGTCATTGGTGATGCATCAATTGCATGACTTTGGATGTCCACAGCATGCATTGTGCAAAGCTGTGAGACGGGCACTGTGCTGGCATGCAGAAACAAGGCGCTTACTGCAGAGCGCTTTGTGAGGGTGCCCTACATGTTGCTGCAGCAACACAAGCACGCCATTTTGGGCTGGGAGAGCTTGCAAGCTGATTATACCGGCACTACCACCTTGTTCAGGTGCATTGCCCTGGAAGACTCCTTTTTCTGACACCCAGACAAACCGCATCATGGTTGTACAGAACCACATGTGTANACGTCATGAGAACTTACGGTGAATGTCTGTCACTGACTAGCATACAGATGTGAAGTCATGAAGGCGAGCTGCACAAACTGTACAGCCTCTTCACATGTATGTTTCCAGGCTTTGTATTAGTCACAGCATGTAGAGCAACCAGCTTCTGAAGCTGTACCCAGCTTATGCACGTTAGTGGTGTGGTGACGCAACTCGCTTCTGCACTTCCACTTTGATGTGACACAGATTGCGACTGATGCAGAAACATTCATGGTGAGTGTACACATAGATATGCAGTAACGCTGCTGTAGCACACATACCTGGTTCGGCCATATGTTGCTGTGTAGTAGCCGGCAGGAAAAGCTGCCAGGGCCCCTGTGAAATGCATNTGACTTTCTGTCTGGTACACTTGCTCTGATTGTGCCCACCTTGTCTGCTAGTTCAGCCCAAGTCCACAAAACACGACTTTGCAGAGATAGTTCGTATTCAATGCAGGGCACAGCCCTGAGGAGGAAATCTAGCTTGGTCTGGTTGCTCTGAGGGTCANTGCATTGCTTGTGGCTGCTGCTGCGCTCACTGCTGCTTCTCTGCGTTGAGCTGTGAGGTCGATCTCAGACATGCTTTTGACGGCTTGTGGGGCCATGTGCTCCATGTTGCACTTGTCCAAGATGTTGGCAGCCTCATCAGGGATCAGTACTTTAGCAATGGCCATCAAGGGGACTAGATCAATAACCCTCAGAGCTGCCAAGTTCCCAAGACTTTGAAGAGGTGTGTTTCTTGGCGACAGATTGCTTTGTCTCTTGAGCTGCACAGAGTGCATTGCAGAGGTTGACGGGGGTGCTCTATGAGCTGGTAACAATGAAAGTTGTGCCAGTATTGAGTGCACCCCAAAACAAGCGTCAGTTCATACAACAAAAACCAGCACACACAACACAGCCTTGCACACAAGACTTGAGTGGCTGCCAATTACCCTGTCCATCAGCTTCGTGCCAAGAACGTCCTTGTGCTCCAAATTGAACCACTTGACCAAAGCCTCCAGCCTTTGGTTTCGGAAGCGATGGTACTTCTCATGACATACCAGCTGAGCTGCTTGCCGTCTCAGGGTATCTGTGCGTCGCAAAGCAGGTGCTTATGCACACGCATGAGGCAATGGTGCTGGTACGATCAAAGCATGACATGCCTGGCCTGCATGACCTATCTGACATTCATGAGGTGAGACGTCATGTGAGCAGATGGCCATATGTTAATCGTGGACATCAGCTGTGCTCTCCAATCCCTACTGTCAGCAAGCATAAGCCAGGACGCTGTATGGCAAGTGTGATGGCAAGCTCACATGTAGCTGCAGCTATGAAACACCAGAGCACGGCTGAATGTTGTAACCTAGCAAGCCATCTTGTACCCCATGTATGCATTGAAATGTAACACATCAGCGGAAGTGCCCAGGCAACATCATCTAAAGCTCACTACGCAAAGCCAAGGCGCACCACTGTGTACTTGGCCTGCAAGCTTCAGCTGGCACACAAGCTGATCACTGCCATGCTCGTCGGGGTCTGTGCTAGCATTGTAGAAATAGGTCATTTTGACTTTGGGCTGTTCAAATTGGGAAAAGTCTATCTGCAGTGGAAGTACACCTGTGCTGATGCACTTTGTGTGACGTTGCCTGACCAAGAGCACACATTCTGTGATCAACATGACATGCATTACAGGGCCCTCTTACTCTTTGTGTGTGCATTTTTGCAGAAGCTGTGTTTTGACTGTCAGCTGCTGTAGTTTCTACCTGCAGCAGCCCCACGAGTATGCGATAGCGATGCGATGCCGTCATCTGTTGAGCACAGATTGCGTTCGCAGCACACACCTGGCCAGAGGTGAGCCTGCCAGAGGAGTTGCTTGACCTACAGCTTGTCTGACAGGTACGGCTCGTGTTCAGAGCGCGGGCGAGGCTCTTGAACTGCTGCATCGTGCCAGGCCTGAGTCGGCTACGGCGAGACTGGCTTGACACAACAGACCTGTCACGGTGTGTTTGTGCAGGGTGTATATAAGCTGAAAGATCACTGCCTGCACCTGCCATAAGCATCGTGCTTGGCGCTGCAAAAAGTTGTGATAACCTGGCGTATCAGCCAAAGTCACACCGGTCGATGTGACACAACTTGCACAAGCACAACTTGCACAANTTCTCTGCAAGGGCTGTGGTGACCGTCAAGTGGCAACATAATAGTGCGCAGCAGAACATTCACAGGTGTTCAAAGTATCAAAGTAACCACAAGGTGGATGTGGCTATGGAGGTCGCTCCTTGACCATGATACTGAAGCATGCTTGACATAGTCTCAGGTCCTCTCAGATGTCGCAACCTGGGCGTTTGTTGTGTGTGTGTGCAGTCACGTTGCAGAGTGGCTGGTCACTGGAAAGTGTTGTGACAGAGTTTTGCTCCGAACACCAACAAGGTACGGCTACTTACCAGCTGGGCTGTAGACAACTTGTTTCATGCATGCCAGCGCTGTGGGGCTACCATACAACATGCTGCTGACGCCAGTCTCATCATGCACCACTCGGTCAGTCAGATTCTTGTTGTGAAGGTTGGTTTCAGCTGACATGCCGATTGATGCTATATGGTACCATGAGCAGGTTCAGTCAAAGGTGGAAAAGCTGTGTACATGCACTTAAGCTGCAGANCACGAAGACGGCAAAACCTATCTGATCGACTTGCAATCGGTGCGCCTAGCGTTTGCGAGCAGCCTACCAAGCACTCGTGCCAACTGACAATGTTCTGTGCTTGCAGACACACGGAACCTNAAGCAAAACACATCGACAGGATGGACACTCAGTGATGTCCACTCAGATGTCCCTGACAAGTTTGTGCTGCAGCCAGACAAGCATGACGCTTTAGAGTAGCCATGAATAATACACTTGCCACTTTAGATCACTCACGAATGTGTCCAACACTTTGCCGCAGTTGATCTCCTTGTCACCAGATGATGCAGTGGTGTGTTGTTTTGTGTTCTGTGCTTGCAGACACACGGAACCTTCGTCAAAGGACGTAGAATACCCGCCAACAAGCCCACGCTACTGGTGAACAACACACCCATCACCTTCGGCACAGCTGAGCAGAAGTTTGTGTTTTTGGGCGAGACCACAGGTCAGCAGGCTCAGCAATGCTACGTAATGTCAAGCCTGCTGGTCATGCACAGCTGCCAGCCCCAGTTCTGTCTTTGGCCCCAATCATAGCAGCAATTCCGACCTGATTTGGCAGCAGCAAGTGTATGCATCCTGTAGGTGAGAAGAGGAAAGCTGAGGCCTTGAGTCCCACCATGGCGTCCAAGGCAACAGTACGTGCTTCACATCTGCTGGTGAAACACAAGTGAGGTTCCTGCACATATGCAATGATTTCAGCCACTTTGCTGTTGCTTGCATAGGTACGTGGCTGAAGTCAGTCCTGCGTGCCTGTTGCTGAAGCTTTGCCAATTGCNGCAACCATGCTGTGAGACATAGCTGATGGGAGGCTGTGGATGGACCGAAGGCATGCCCTCAGAGAGGGGGAGGGGAAAAGGGGTTGAGGGGTGGACCCTATGGCGGGTCAGGCTGTTCTTGCAATGCTGGGCGGCCTCAAGGGCTGTGAGTCAGGCTCAAGAGATGCTGCATGGAAGTGTCTAGCTCGCACCCTAAACCCTAATAATGCAAGCTTGGCCAGGTTCAGCTACTGTCTAGCCTTTTGTCAGATGGAGGCGCAAGCACTATCATCAGGGCAATGCATCATTAGAGTTCAGGGTTTAGCAAACCCTATAGGCACAGCAGGAGCATATTTTGGTTAGTAAAGAAGGGTGTGTTCAGGGTTTGGTCTGCTGCTGTCACTATGCTGAACTCACAGCATGTCAAGGACAGTGAATGTCTCAGGAACGGCGACTTGCAGGAGTTGCGTTGATGGTTCTATGTTGCATGCTGAGCCGCTTCATGCTGAGAGGTGGGCATTGCGATGAGGCAACAAGCTGTGTTTGCTGCTAGTGCAAACATGACATGTGCTCGCACACTGCAGTACAATCCTGGGCCTGGAGAGTACAGCCTAACATCATCCTCCTCTGCCAGTGCTCTTCATCCCAGCACCTGCTTCCTCAGCAATGTCTCTAGGCTGTATGAGAGAAGGTCAGTACACTTCTGTGGTGTCAGATCGCGACAAGGACCCAGCTTAGTATTGTCTGCAAGCTGCTCTGCAGCCATACTCACTGCATACTTCTCGCCATTGCAAGCATCTGCAGAATATACAGAATACCCCTTCTAGAGCTTTACTTGACATATGACTGGCTTTGAAAGCTGGGCAGCATGACTTGTCACATTGCTTGACTTCAACAGTAGCCTTTGCAGCATGTGTTCTACCAATCACAACAGCTTTTCCTCGCACAGCAGGCAAGTCCTGCTGCAAGCAACGATGGTGTCCTGAACCGCAACAAGTACAAGCATCCTGTATACACATTGCACAGCCTTTTGAGCTGCATGCAGGGACACTCCTGCTTTCACGCCTGGTCCAGGCAGTTACNGATCGTAGTTGTGTATAGAATTGTGTACCTGCCAGCCCGTCTGTATGTGCAGAGAAAGCAAGTGAAAGACTCAACCCTCATGACTCACCTAGAGCGAGCAGTGGTGTAGGGCTCCATGGTTATCCTTCGGGGCTTGCTAGCCATGGCAAGCCTGTTCATGCTGCTGGTTGCGGGGGACCCATTCTGCTGTGGCCTAGCAAGACGCTCCAGCGCTGACTTCCTGTGCACACAAAGCCTTCAAGGCTGAGGATGCAGAGCATGAAACCACGTGACAACAACCCGCATGGCTCTTGTCAGCTAGATGGCACATTTCACTGCAGGACAATCAAGACATGCAAGAGCTACGATTTGATTGCGGAAGGGGATCACAAATAGTTGCAGGTACAAGCAGCATACTGGTTTCTGTGTAGTGGCAGTGTTCATACTGCTTGCATCAGTTTTGCTGGAATGCTGAAGCACAGCTGGCCCCCTTGTGACTACTTGGGGCATGGCACCATGTCAGCGTCAAGGCAGGCAAGATGTTCACCTGCTTCCAGGAGTCTCTTGAAGTGCACGGCCACCTGGAATGACTGTGCGCTTNTAGAAAACCCAGCCGCACCCTTGGACTTGGGAGTCAAAACTGTAGTGGATGTGCTGTGTAGCTTGTTCACAACTGACACAGCGCAAAAGCACGCAGAAAAACTCTGGACCCCTGACATAGACTGCAAAACATCAAGGTAGACTGTAGTGCACTTGGAGCTATGTTGTGCTGACCTGTTTGTTGCTTTCTTCCNTCCTTAACCAAAGCTTGTGATCTGTGCGTCACAAGTACGCCGCAGTGACCAGCAACTTGATCATAAGGAGGCCTGTGCTCAGCAAGCAGCTCATCGCCNCACAGCCAGATTTGGATGCTGTGCTGCAAGAAACAGAGGCAGCTGAAGCTGCAGGAGCTGTGCAGGGTGGCTGTACGTCTGAGCCAAGTGCCCCTGAAGCTGCACATAATGGCGCCGAGACAGGGGTTATCCACACTGGTGTTGCACAGAGTCGCCCTGCGGTCAAGCACCTGCAGTACAAGCCTGAGCAGGTAGCTCCAGGGCTGGTGGTATGGGGCACAGTCAAGGGCTGGCCCCCCTGGCCTGCCATTGTGCTGATGCCAGAAGAAATGGATGTGGCAGGAGTCATTGGTCAGCGAGGCAACCTTCTCAAAGGTCTGCTCAAACTGATCAAGCAACTAAACCTCTCTCGCCATCCCGCGGTTGCTGTGCATTGTCTGTATACCTGCTGCTTCTCTATGGGCATTGAAGGCCCCTGTCNATTGCAAATGTGCTTTTTGTGTCAGTGATGAACTGCCACATCAGGACTGCTGCAGGCTGCAGACAAGTCAGGCAAGTGTAGGTACAAAGCCCTGCTTGGTCAATAGCTGTTCTTAGACGTCATTAGAGTGTCTTGGCAGTAGCCATACTGACCATGCTTTGTTCTATACTGCAATAGCACGGCTAGGCAATGTTAACACAACCACATTGCATGAGCAAATGACATTGTCTCCAGCTGGTTGCGATCACAGCTAATGCCACTGAACATCATGCAATGCAACTGATGCAGAATGGTTGAACGGACAATGGACTTTGACATCAACCAGAGGGATCGCTTTGGCAGGACAGCACTCATGTGGGCAGCAGAGATGAACCACAAGGANAAACCTTTGGGTTGAACGTGCCATAACGGGACATTAATGAGTCATTTTGCATGGGAACTCATGCACCTGCAGGTTGGCAATGTACAGTGGCTTGCCAGTGTATGCGAAGGGGTGAACGCAGTATTCAGAGGGAAGCCCCTTCAGTGCAAACACGAGCAGTTGCAAGGCATATGCGTTTTGATCTGTTGCAAGTCAGGGCGGACCCAAAAGGCAGCAGTGATGCAGGCTTACCCGCTCTGCTGCAATGCTGTAGCTGCCTGTGAGTGTGGTGAGTAAGTTCCGTATGACGCGCTTGATCATGTCACAGCTGCCAGCCACATGTGCCTGCTGGCCATAGTGCGTTGGTTGCCTGGCAGCCTTAAACACATTTGCCGCCTGGAAGAGGTTGCTGACAGCCTCTTGAACCAGCAGGTGTCTCTGTTCAGAGGCGACAGATGACACCTGGTGCAAGCTTGCAAACCCCTGCAACAAACATGTCATGAGGACACAGGTATATCAGTCAAGTGCGACCTGTTGTCAGACTGCTTTTGCATGAATAGCAAACCGCTTGTGCTGAGGGTCAATCAGGTGTTGTGAAGCTTTGCAGCAGGCAAGGCTGCACTGCAGAAAATCCCAAATGCATGAAGATCAGTGCAGTGTCAGCAGGCAGTCCTCAGCACCATGTACACAATGGCACAAACAGCAAGCTAACAGGCATCCAGAAGAGTGTAGTCACAGTGCACAGCACAGCGGGTATCCNAGAAGCTGGCGCTCAAGGTCATCAATCTGCTGCTGGTCCAGCTCTGCCTGCCTGCTGCACTCCCCCAGCCGGCTATCACGTATGCGGGCAGCCTCTTGCAGGTCTGTAATCTCCTGCACAGCCCNATCAAGCACAGAGTACAGTCATACAGTGCTACCTTCTTGTCAGTAGGAAATGTGCACCAACTTCGCTGTTTTGGACTGGACATGTGATTTGATTCAATTTGCTGTAGTTGCACGACGGGACGCACTTCAACTGTATGCCAGATACGAGCTTCCCGCTCACACAGATGGTGGAACTCACGCCAAAGAACATAGCAGTGGCTCGGGCGCTGTAGTGCACATCACAGCGCTACCAATACTACAGTCTGTCATGCTAGAACATTGCTTTGGCCACACAGCGCAGCAGGCAACATGCAGAACCTGTGAAGGGATCTGACAGCGTGGCCACCCTCTTATTTGCACTCGACACCAGAATCGCGGAGTTTCACTGGCTCTGTCAAGTTTTGAAGAGCCATGCAGAGTCAGCTGTAATGACATCACACAGCAACTACATGTGGCACTGACAATTGCTCACGAACTTGACACATAAAGTGTGCATGCACGTGACTTGCATCTGTGCAACCTGGCAAGCCTGGACGTGGACAAGTCACCTGCAGTTGCTGCTCTTGTTGCTGCAGCTTCTCTNCACACAGCAAATGATCGAAGCGGGTTGATTTTCCCTTTACAGCGTCATAAGCTCCTGGCTCAAATGCAATGTTCAATGCTGTCAAAAGCTTGACCTAACACTGTGATTCAAATATGCGTCCGACTGTGCTCTGCTTCCGACGAACTCCGATACCGTTGTCAACATCAAATCGCTGCAGTTTCAGTGCGACAATAGGGTATGCAAGCGGGTAACGTCTGTCACTGTCATTTCTCCCCCCGGGGTCCTCACTTGTACGGATCAACAGCNGCTGCCATGCTTGTACAACACAAATGTGAACATATCTTACAACCGTCAACTTCATCATGACAGTCACCTGTACTATGCCTTGTGCAGACCATGCTGGCAGGCTACCCATATCCTGTCTCCACAAGACTCTATCCAAACTATGGCCTGGCAGCCTCCAACAAGGTGCCCTTGGCAGTTCAGGAAGCTGTTGTGCAAGCCCTATTTGCGTAAGTCATTACAATACTGAGTTCCTGCTTGACAAGGAGCAAGCACATCATATCTGATGTTCCTTCAACAAGTGCCCCATCAGTTCTTGTAGACCCATGCCTGTGTCATTTGCATTCAGGGACACATAGTTTGCAGCAAGTTGTGAGTATTGTGAGCCTTCTCACGTACAGCTTTCCAAACCAAACAGCTGTTAGATTTATCAATTTGGATGACTTGAATAACCGGTGTGCTGCTTGTCACATCATCATAGTGCACCATGACAGCCAGGTCAAAGTGTTACACACAGCCAGCATGAACAGACCAAACATGCTGCTGAGTGCAGCATTCAGCCTGACGACACAGAGGCGGTGACTGGAGGCTATTACAGATGGAGCACTTCCTTTGATTACCTGGATGCCTATCAGATGCAGCTGGACACCGGAGCCCTGCGGAACGGCAGCTGCCTCAATGCCAATGATACTTATGACATGGTGCAGTGCCCTGCTGGCAGCTATAAGCNAGCAAAGCATCCATTACTGCTTCCTGCCTTTTCACCATGCACACATTGAGGTCCTGTAGGGGGCTTGCATGCACACTCCAGTCTCCTGCCAAACCCGTATGCAATGCCTGTTGATGCCTTGTGCAATGTTGAATGCTGTCATGGATGAACTGAAACGGATTGGACAAACAACACTGTTGTCTCAAAAGGCTTGTGGGGTAGAGTATCAACCTTTGAACTATGACAACCATGAACTTCCTTACGCAGAGCCCAGTGTTGGGCTGTTAACTGTTGTGAGACAGCCATGCCGTCGCAGCCCATGTTGTCACTTGTTTTGCGCAAGTCATGTGAGGTTCATTAGTCTAAAGTCATTGGCAACAGCCCTTTATAGGCATGCCATGTATCAGAAATGTGCAGACTGACATAGCTATAGCATGCAACAATTCAATCTGTGAGAGCCTGCATCTACAGGCNAGCCAAACTGACAAGCCTGTCTCGAGCAAAGACAGCCAAAACCAGCCACCTGCAGACCCCTATGTTGTGGTGAGACNCGTAGCTTAGACCTAAGGCTAAGCAACACCTTTGGGGGACATCATCATCACCAATGATGCTGGCAAGTAATAGCAACNCTGCTCTCCCTCCTGTTACAGCAGGGGCTGTTGCTGGATGAGATGTCACCTGAAAGGCCCCGGCCACATGACTCAGGGTCAGCAACATGGCTGGGTCTCTGCAAGCCTCCTGGCAGTGCTTATGTGCGCCGCATTGACTTCAAGGTCTACCCAACCAAGTAAGGCAGCTATTTTGCCCTGTACACGACGTCTGTGAGACAACAGAGCCTGCACCAGTATGTGTTGCTGCATTTGACGCTAGTTTGAGGATGAAAGCCAAATGATGACAAGGGCATGAAGCTATACATCCTGCCGAAATGAGTATACAGCCTTGACCTAGCTACATTCGCGGCAATCATGACGCCATTGCTGCTTTGCTGGTGTTCTATCTGCCAATGTTAGAAAGGATGCCATCAGCGCATATTAGTGTTGCTGTGTCTTCAGGTACATTGCTTTTGCTGTCAACTACTTCATTGGGTCGGGGCCATTTGTGCGAGCACTGAGATACTGGGCAAACACAGCCACAGGTGCGCTTGCACAGCAAATGGCACCCAGTGCCAACGGCTTCAAGCTAACAGACACCGTGCTGGTGCCAATGATCCGTCAGCCCAAGCAGAGGACTGCTGCAGGGCAGGTCAAGTCAGTCGATGTGCTAGTTCCTCCAGGCATGAACTGCACTGACGAGACACAAATCTTTGAAGCTCTGGGTTTAGCCTATGTTCCACCTTACATGCGGTACTTTGGTACGAATTATCAGTGAGCCTGGTCCGGCATTGTCACTGCGTTCGCAGCCAGATCTGCGCAGTGTAATTTGCTGGTGGCAGCATGAGATGAGTGCTTGATACCACTTCTACAGATGAATGCTCAAGACTCAGTGACTGAACACAGACAGCCTGAGATGACTTGCTGCAAGGGAAACATGCATACAGTGAATCAGCGTTTTGTATTGCTGCCGTGTCAGCTGGGATACAGGGTGCATGGTACTGAACGANCTGCAGGCAATTGACAATGCTCAGATTGACAAGCTTGTAGCAATGGCACAGCAATATGGTCCAGATATTGCCAAGAGTGCAATTGTAAAGGTAAATGAGTGCAACATTGATCATGCTAAAGCAGAACACTGCTTGTGATATTTGCTTCATTCACAGAAACTTACTCCTCAAATTGCAATGCAGGCTGCTTCTGACCTTGCAATGCAGCAGGACCAGCTAGACTCTCGGCAGACACAGAACAACTTTGGCAGTCATGCACAAAATGGATACAGCANGTGCCGTTGACACAGCTGTCATTCGTCCCTTTGCTGTCTGTTGACTGACCTGCCACCCCTCTAAAGGCCGCAATAAGCCACCTTAGTAAAATTGTTGTGTCCAGGTCATTGTCTGTGCTTCCAAGGCCAAGAGTGTTGTCAGTTGCAATCAGCTTTACGTTGTCAGCTTCATTCACAATAGGCCTGCATTTGTCGCTGGCTGCCTCCACCCTTCCAACTCATCAACAGCAACAGGCATGTGGTCATTTTAAGACAAATGCATCAGACTTGCCTGTCCGGCTTGCATGACTGTAAAGCACACATCAAGCATAGAGGCATAGGTCTAGACAAGATCTGTCTATGTACATTCCAATGCTGTTGTGAGGGTCAACACTGGATTATGGCAAATGCGTACAGCGAGTGGTGCTGTGAAAAGCAGCTTGCCCCATCCGCTGGCAGACTTTGTAGCAGGAATCATTATCAAGATTTGTTTCCATGTTTGACATCATGGCTTTGCCAAATTGCACACTTCAATCCTGATCATGAAAGAGTGGAATCTCCAGCCTGGGCCGTAATTTTGGTCAATTGCCTTTTGTGGTGTGGACTCTGGCACAATGCACGGTGGACGTCCTGCTCAGCAGTCAGGCTGCGGTTGGACAGCATCACCAGTTGCTGCTGTCAGATCAGGGACAGCAGTGGCAAAACCCCTACATCGTAAGTCTTGCGCCTAACATTGCTGTTACCAAGCTGTCCTGTTGTGGCAGGGCTTTTGGCAGAATGCTTGGTGGATCTCCACTGTCAAGGAAGTGGAAGATGATGGCACTGTGGTGTGCCTCTCAGACTCGACTCCAGTCTACCCTGAAGGGGAAGAGTGGGAGGTTGAACCAGAAAACCTAAGGGCAGGGCATCCACAAGAAGCCCTAGGGTTTGGGATGTTGAACACACAGCTGGCGCCACCTGCGTTGCCTAAGAGTATCTGGAGGTCTGTACCCTGCACTGTTCCTGACAAAGTGTATATCCGATTGCACAATGACTTTTTGGTGCACAAGCAGGTGGCTACACAACTGCATCTTTAATATGTCATAGCTTGAGTACTTGCTATGACAGTAAGCTTGATTACTTCCACGTAAATCAATGCACTGCTTGCTTTGCAGACCAGTTGCCTGCTACAGAGTAGCATTTGTGTATGTCATGACACACAGNTTAGGAGTGTTGCACGTTTCAGCCAAGCATGTCTTCCAGCCCCCTTGATCACTTCACGCGTATTTGGCCACGATTGGCAAGGACACGCAAGGGGTTGGTCTGCCTCAACAGTTAGATGTTACCTCTTGGTTGGGTAGGATCACAAGACAACCACAGCACGCACANCGGGTGTGGCTTGGGTGCTGAAATGGTATGTACGTCACTGCACTGCTTCAATGACTGCCTGGGTTGCCGCAAAACCTATACGACAATAACTTTACAGGTTTACTCTATAAATGCACAAGGCCGCATGATTACGCCAAAGTTCGGGAACAAAAAGANGCCGTGCAGAGGTGGTTTGTGACTCCTTTGCTCCAGTGAGCATGTATCAGACCAGGACAGGCTCTGCAGACAGCTTCAGAGCACTGCAGCAATTGGCGGCACTGGCAACAGCAGCATCAGCATCAGGCAGCTTCACTTTGACTACAGCAGACACAGCATATGCAGCGTATATTGTCAATAGTATCAACAACTCTGCTATGCTGTCTCTGCTTGCCAGCACAGATGCAGCTCTCATGCAGCCAGCTCAACCCCAAACACAGAGCAGCCACTACATCACCATGCCAGGCTCAATCAGCAGTGCAGCAAGCNTGTCAGCTGCCAACTCAGAAACAAAGTTTCCTTTGAAGTGCCCATGTGGCGTGCCTGTGATCATGAAAGACATCATCAGTCTTTCAGAGCCTGAAGATCTCGAAAAGATCATGATGCAGTCGTTTGCCAGCTACAAGGGCAACAACTTGGAGACCATATTTGAGTGCCAAGCTGTGGAATGTCAGCAAGTGGGCTGCTATCCAGTTGACCTACAGGGTGACCCCAGGTGGCACTGCGATGTGTGCTTAGCCACTTACTGTCTGCCATGCCAGAAGGAGCTGCATGAACCAGTTCTGGGCCACGATGGCACATCATGCCATGACTTTCAGCAGGCAGTCAAAGCTGCAAGGGACAGTGCCACATATGACCTGGCACAGATGGGTGATAGGCTGTTGAGATGCCCTGGGTGTGCTGCATACGTGGAGAAAAGTACAGGCTGCTTGCACATGCACTGTACGCGGTGCGATGAGCACTTCTGCTGGGGTTGTGGAGAGAGCTTTGGCAAGGGTGCTGGGCACAGATCATATGATCATATATGGGGCTGCCGTGGCCCCCGAGCTGCAGATTGATCTGTGGAAGTGGCTGATGCCTGGAAGTGGCATGCTTGCATTCTTTGAGTTGTGATATACTCGACGCAATTTTGAGAAGACCTGTATAGCAACCCTGCCCTCACAAGATTTAGGTGAATGATTACATTGAATCACTTAGCTGCTGTACAGCTCCTGTATATGTGTACATGCATTTGTGGCACACACANTACGGTCTGTGGTGTCAGCTGCACACGGCTGATGCGCCCACAAGCAGACAGTCAGTCTGGCCTGGCACATGTGTTTCCTGACTCTACTACTGTAGCAGCAGATCTGTGCGCGCACATACACGTTTTGTGTTGTTGACTGCACATGGCTGATGCACCCACAACAGCACAGACAAGTTGGCCTGGCGCATGTGGTTCCAGTGTCAGACTCGCGTTAATGGCACAATGCACCCTCATTGGATTGTATTGGATCAGTCATATGCACGGCTTTGTAATCAAACTTGACTTGCGGTCGTGGCCTATGCCGCAGGAACTAACTGCACCCCAAGATGTTCCGGCTTGGACACTTGCATCACATTCACTATTGGGTGCTCTGCAGCCCATTGCTCCTACTTTTGTCAGTCACACAATTTGCACACAGTGTAATGGCATCCGTGTACAACTCACGTGATCTCATGGTGCAGAGTCCTGTGCTTGAGCCGTCCCACAGCAAATACTGACAGCTGCTGTCATTTCAGNGAGGCCAGGTGTACCAGCCAGCAGCACTGGTTGCAGCTTACAAGGAGCATGTGCAGCATGCCCTCTGTTGAGACAAGCATCCACGGGATCACCAGTTGCACCTTCTGGGGTTGCTATAGGTGTTCTGCTTGCAGGAAGGACAGCTTCAGGAAGGGCTACTGTGGGAAGGGCTGGGGGCAGGAGGGCTGTCTGAGCAGGTGCTGTGCGAGGACAAAGTGGTCCAGGACTACCTTGAGTAGCAATGGCTGATCCGCAAGACAGTACATGTTCAGGCGGCTTTGGAGTCGTTGAGTCTGTGATGAACTTGCTGCCAGTAAACANTTGAAGGTTGGTGCTGGTGAGGAGGCTGCAGCTGAGCTTGCGCCAAAACCCCCAAAGCCAAAGCTTGGNGCAGAGATCCCTACTGCACAGCTGTCTTGCCTGTCTTATTCAGGCAACAAGTCTGCTGAGGTTGTGCTACAGAAACATCTGATCATCCATGAAGCAGCAAAACAGGAGAGGCCTCTTTACCAGGAAGCTCCAGCATGTGCTATGCTTCAGTGATGCTCCCTATACATGTGTTAACTACAACAGAGGCAAAAACACAATGTCGAGATGCTTGCCTTCCGCACAGCTCGCTTTCGCTTCCTGCCGAAAGTCAGACCGATGCCTTTGCTCGTCCCTCGCTTCTTGACAGGTACACCCAGAAGCTCCAAATTGTTGATGCTGTTCATGTCCATGTCTGTCAGGTGTGACAAGCGCTGCCACTGCTGCTGCTTGGCGTCATCCATCTTCTCAGGATGTGTGATGACATAGCACATGAGCAACCTGACCTGCAGTTGGCAAAACCAGGAGTTCCTGACAGCAGCGACCACCTCATGTAGACTGCAAACATGACGCTTACAGCAACATCGGCATCACAACTGGAATGCAGCACTACTGGGTGGCTTANGCCTCATAGGACGGAGCCCAGCTTGTGCAAAGGTGCTGATGCTGCTGTCATGCATGCTGGGTACTCATGACCGTGCCAGTCCATGCTGCTGTTGGCTGGCATGCATGCACAAGCAAGCAGCGAGCAGAAACAGCTCAACTGTGCAGCCAACAGGGCGATCAGGTTCCAGAGCTTGCAATGCTTGTGGTCGTGCAGGCCCCNCTGAGCTGCAGTATGAGCTAAGATGGGCAAGCATCAGCAGAAAACTGCAGTGCGCACCTGATGGGCTACAGAGGCGTTTCCAGCGCTGGTCGGACGATCGTCTGAGCCACCCCTAGCTACAGAACTGTCNCTGCTTTGGCAGGGCAGGTGCCCCCAATGCCCCTGCGGATATGCAGACCTACCTGGACATTGCTTTGCTGTGCAGCCCTGCAACACAATGCAATCTGTTGGGCACTGCATGACGCCAACATTGGCTGTGTGGTGCTAAGCAACGGGGCTTGGGTATGCAGCATCCTGTTTGACAGGCTGTNCGTGTGTGCATAAGGATAGAACCCAACGGTGTGAGAGGCGACATTTCGCTTCGTATGGCTGCATTGGACGCTGTCTTGATGCATCTCAAGTCAATGCTTCCTGAGACTAAGTTTGATATTGGATGTTTTGAACCACAAAAGGTGCATCAAATGGTCATCCTTGTTGTCTTGCAAGCTTCTGCACAGGGAACTAATATGGTCTTGGCCACAGGGTTTAAACAGTGGACACAACCTAAGAGCCTTCTGTTCTTGCGATTTCTAAGTCCAAACGAGCAAACACCACCTTTGAACCCGGTCAGAATCCCATCCATGTGAACGCCAAAAACACGCTAATCTACCCTCAGATGAAATACCCTCTTATTGCTTTCCCGCGTTGACCGTGTCAGTCTTGATGCCGGAAGAGGTGGCGCAAATGCAGCGCGCATTGTGCTACGAGCTTCAATTGTCGTATGCTCTAGAGTGGATGTAAAGGCCAGCGCCATGGGCCGGGTCACGATAGCCGTGACACTCTTTCAAGAGTTGCATGGGTGCACGCCCTCAGCTATTCGGCAGTACACCACCGACGATACGAACTCCCTGTTAGCTTTCAAAGCGAAATTTCACAAAGCACAGGGCANCTGCTTTACATATGCTCAGCAAGGAGCTGAGGCAGCTCGTCACCACAACTGGTAGGGAAATCACAAGACATTTGACAATTGAGAAAGCAAGCTGTCTGACCTGCAAGTCCAGCCAAGGCAGAAGACTGCCAGCATGCCGATTGGGATCAGCAGGGCCAGCAGCGCCTCAAAGCCAGCCTGAGACAACACGGGGGTGTCCCAATACTGCAGGCTGCAGTCCATGGACACTGTGTTCACCATGCTGGACTGCACCACATTGAAGAGGTTCTGGATGCTGCGCAGGCTGTTTGGCCAGTTGATGTTAAGGCCAGCCACAATGCCATTGGTCTGCAGGTATGTGGTAACCACCTGCATGGTACAAGGCATGTCAGAACGGCACACAGNCTGACTGTAGCCATGTCTTCATCCTGGCTTGCATCAAATTCCTGCTGGTCTGGTGCTGCTGGCATTGCCCAGTCAGGCCTGCTCTGCAATGCTGCCTGGCGCAGTGGAGGTAGCAGCGTTGTGTACAGCCTCAACATCACTTGCACCTGCACACGGACCCAGCATTGAGATGCGAGCCCAAGGTTGCTGATCACCACAACGTCATCATGCTCAGTGAAGCAAGTGCAGGCAAGATGACGCGGCAGAATGGTTGTATATATGCTAGATGAGTGGGACATCTCAAACTTGATCTACACAAGTCATTCATGTTGATGATTCCAATGTTTCAACCATGCCTGCTATAATGTATCACAACTTGCAAGCTGTGTTGCATAAGGGTTTTGTCCTGTATGGCAGCATGATGGTTTGTGCCACACATAATGATGGATGTGTCATGCCAATTCAGCATGATGAATACACAAATTCCAAACGAGGCTGCCACCCGGTTGTGTTTAATGAAGGCTTGGCGGTAAATAGCAGCTGCAGCAACAAGGAGCATTGCAANGATGCGGATGGACCTGAATGCAACAATGATGCAGCAATGATAGGCAAGCTCAGAGGGCGTCTAAAACGGGGTTACCTAGACTTCAAATTTGGCGGTCTCACATAGCCTGACACATGGCTGGACACATAGCTTGGCTTATTGGGCAAGCATGATGAGTGATTGTGATGTGGAGTTTGCCTGCTGATGTGTGAGGCTATGCAGGACAGGCAGTGGTGTCTGGCTTGACAGCGTGCCTAGCAGCGTGCCAGCAGGCCCCCTGCCCAGACTCCAACCTGCTAGCGTCAGATGCCCTGGATGTGCTGCATAAGATAGGCCCCCAGCTGTCCTACCCAGGGCTGCCCCCGGACGTGCCTTCTGCCCTGCTGAGTCAGCTGTGCGGGGCGCTAGACCCCCAAAACAGCCCCCTGCGGCTCCGCCTCACTGCTACAGGTATTCGAATTGCATTGCTTTGCCAGCATGGGTGTCATTATAGTAGGGGTGCAGACCAATGATGACAGCAGTGATGATTCAAAACATCTGCGCAGCAATACTTCACATCCGTGTGGGTTCTATCACCACACAGCAACAGTGTGGCAATCTAGCAGCACTGGCTGACACCACCAAACTTGCGAGAAAACAGTCATGTCGCAGCTCTGAACATGCTGAGAGTGTTTGTTCAGTCAGCAGACTTTTGCCATGTGTGAGGATGAACAGACCATAGAATTCAAAAGCCCCTGTTCCAGCCATCCCGTTCGCACTCCAGAACCTCTTGTTATGTCTCACTGTGGACTGCATTCGGGCTTACGGGATGCCCGTTTTTGGCACTCAGCACCACCTCTGTGTCATATACACCTGTGCTGAAGTACATGACCAACATCGTGACAAATAGACGCAGAGTGCACAGGCCCAGCAATCAAATTGCAATGCAGCTCAAGCCCAGATGCCTGTTCCATAACAGGTGCAGCAACAAACACACCCTGTGCGCTTTTGGCAAGTGCTGTGCAGAAAAGGTCTGCAGGAGCAGCAGCGCATACTATGATGCTTGTGAGCGATGTGCAATATCAGCCTGGGGCCGACAGATTGCGCAGCTTTGTGTGCTTTGTGTGCTGTAACAGCACTGCTGTCAAAACCAACATATGCAACATCACCTAAAGCATGCCTGCTGCTTGACAGCTGACGCACAGTGCAAGTGACTGCCTGTATGACCAAGTTGGCTAGCCGGCAATGTTGTCAACTTGCACGTGATGTGCACAGCGCAGTGCATCTTTGCAACTGTAACTGCAAAGATATTTGCAATTTGGCGCAGGATAAGGTTGTTGTGTACCACTGAACTTGCATGTGCTGCCAGTGACAGCTTTGCAGTGCAACACTGTACACATCACGTAACAACCAGTGACACTGGCTAGCAAGCCTTGCAAGCTTATTGTGCGTTTGGTTAACTGAGCAAAGCTCGAACACGGTTATTTGTTGAGAGACACAGCACGCACTTCGCTATTCAATTGTTTCTGTGACCACATTTAAGGGACAGAACGGTAAGCAAGCACTAACAGCAGCAACTAGGCAGGTATTTACGCTTTGTTCGGGAGTATGTCGAGTTATGACTGCTGCCCAAGGGACTAGCTGGATTTGTCCCCGGCCTGCTTTGCAAGTAATGCGGTGACACTGGCCGCACAACATGCTGCTGCCTAGCCTGAGGAACCTGAATGTCAGCTGCACCCACTGCCAAGTCTTCCGCTATTGATGCAAACAGCTGCTTCACCCCTATGCCGGTCTTGGCTGATGTCACGTAGACTTTGCTGTNTACTGTTTCAGTCTGTATGATGTGTGCCCAGTGTTTGTTGCAAACTTGAGTCACAAGCCAGCATAAAGTGTGTCATCATGTTATTGTGCCTGGCGATCAGTCTTGTTGGCTCTGAAACCTGTAAACCCATCTTGTTCCTCTTCTGCAGCAGCTAGATGATATGAGTGTAATCTGCAGTGCTGGGAATTGTGGGGATGGCGAGGGCCCTGCAGCTGCTTGGTGGGAGCAGTGGGACACGCTGCAGCCATCAGAGCGCAAGCGCAAGTTCCCCACCAGCAAGCCCAGTGCAGAAGATGAGAANTGGAAAGAGACTGTGGTACTGCGCTGTCAAACCAGCCATTGAAGATTGCATCGGCCCCAATCACATCACCACTCACCATGAAGGCACTTGTTTGGGCCTGCACTACAGGAAACACATTTATTGAATTGCTATGTGCATTTTATTTACATTGCAGGCTGTGAAAGAGGCTGTTGTGGGGCAATGTCTGAGTGCATACATGCACTTTGCATTGTCCGCAGCTGAGCTGAATGCATATGTGGAAGGAGGAAACGATGATTGAATGCACAATAGCACATCATGTAAGCCATGTCTGAGCTAGCACAACACGTTAAACACTGCCAACCTGCTTTTTAGTTATTGCATTGATGTGTCTTTTACCTCACTCAGGCCTGCTACAATGGCTGGGAATGACTTGNTGAGCAAGCTAGCTTGATAGCATGCATATCGTGCACAAACATTAGGTCGACAGTATCAGCATCACGCCCTGAGGTGCGTGTGCAAGTGCACTGGAGTCAACCAGGTCGGGCTCAGACAGGGTTCATGATGATTTTAGTGCTATCAGTAGCCCACCTACAGAAAATGCTGTTCTTCAGCAGCAGCAGCTGCATGGCAACTTTGTGTGGCCATTTGTGTGGTTGACCACCATGTTGTTGAGTGCGCCAGCAAAGCCATGCCTGTGCACACAAAGCAAGTGCAAATACGGCAGATCAACAGCATGCAGACATTTACTGCAAATATACAAATCTTGTGGTTAACACCAGCATCAGCATTGTCGTTTGCTGACAACGAGCTCTTCTTAACATCTCTGCGTGAGTGGCATGAACATGTGCCTAAGCTGAATGCACACAGTAGCCATGTGAGAGCTGTCAAATCCATCCTGGCAGTAACACGAGCATGAGACCAGTGCCAACGATGCTCACAGGCAAAAACGTTATACATATTTGGGATGTATGGATGTTACTCAATAACTATTGAGCGAAAATCTGTCTTTTGCAAACATTTAATGTTCACACCTCGGAGATTCCATAGATGCAAAGGTAGTGATTGGTGCGTGCTTACCTACAGGTAGCTGCTGGGCGTTTGCTGCAGCAGGTTCACTGGAGGCCCTCATTGCCATTGTCCGCAATGACAATGTCACCTATGACTTATCAGAAGCACAGCTAGTGGACTGCATGCCCACTGCATANTAAAGTTGATGAAGTCCTGCAGTTGGATGCAAAGCGCGGTTGGACCCTGACCTACAGCACGTACTCAAATGCATGTATGTGCAGAACTTTAGAATACATATACGCTTGTCTTGGATACTGCACAGCAACACTTTGTAAAACGTCAGCTGTGTTGCCATTGCACATGCTGACAGCTGGCCACAGACTAGACATGAAGTCACAGCTCACGTTATGGGAGCCCAAATGTTGATCAAGAAAATGCAAGCCTCGGCTTGCTGTGGTTTTGTGCTGCATATGGGTTGAATAGCGCTGCTGATACCTGTCTGAGTTCAGAAAGGATGTCTGCTGCTCAGCTGTTGTCAAGTGCACTGATTGTGGCCTCTTGTGTTGGTTGCAAGCAGAGGTTCCTGCAAATGGCTCACGCCTCAAGAAATCTAAATGCCAGCACCATGCTGTGTCATCATGCTGGCTTGCATGTATGAGCACTCAGCTGCAGCTGCTGTTTCACGTACTTCAAGCATGGCACAGGTTCACTGAGGACCAAGAAAGCTTGCAGAACTTGCAATGTTTAGGTGCTGTGCTTGCCACATTGACAGTACTNGTCAAGTTCCTGATCATGAGGATCTGACAGCAGCATGTCAGACACACCATCAACTGCTCAGCAGATGGTTCTTGCTGTAAAGGCAGCAACATGACATATGCCACTCTATGGGTTNTCCACCCCCTTGGACTCCGCCACCCTGAACTGATTGGCCTGCACACAGTCAGAGCCAAAGTTGTGAATGCACAGTTAGGTATAAAGACCGTGCATGCTTTTGCTTGGCTGCTTGAATTGAACGCGGATGCACAGCCTTGCAAGCAATACATGTATCTGTGACTGAGAGCGCACGTTTCAGGTACAACTCGGTCCAGGCTGAGTTTTGCAGCAAAGCGGGAGACACTCAACGTTGGGAAATTTTGGTACAAGCAGTGTACACGTGGCACAGCGAAAATGCAGAATGTACACGCTTCCAGTACATACAGACTGGTGTAATTCCTTGAAGCAGAACCATGAGCATTAAGAAGGCACAATGGTGCCTCAGACACAGAAAAGTAGCTCAGCTTGAAGTCCACATTGCCCAAGTGTACACACATCATGTAGCTCACCAGCAACTTCCATACTCCAGCAATCATTCTTGCTGTGACAGCAATTAACAGTCATGCTCCAGATATCAGCAACACGAGTTCAACTTATCATGTGGTACAAAGGTGTTTGCAGTACAGATGTGTGGTATGGCTTACCTGGCAGATNCTAAGCCTGTAAAAAGTCTGACGTGGGTTTGTATTGTGTGTTTGCAGAGTGTTTGACAACGACATCAATGTGGCGGTGCATGCCAGCTATACAGCTTACAACAACATGCTGTTCAAGGACGCCCTCAAGTCAGGCTGCTATGACTTGCAAAATGCCAGAGATGCCTACAGGATAGCATGTGGGCCTCAAGGCATGCACAGAGACCTCATACACCGATACATCAAGGTACAGCTATCAAGCTTGATATAGTGCATTCACCTCCAGNGAAGTGTTTTTGAACAGATAGGTAAGATGCACAAGCCAGGCAAGCCATGGCATCCAGCACAAACAGGAGCAACAAACCTGAGTCATGCTGACACTTGTGGTATGCTGGGATGTGCATGATTGTGCAATGCCTTTGCGGCCCAGCCTATCATATTGAACAGCTTCACTATATGTATATAGAATGTTTTGGCCTGTCATGGCGGTGTTGCAGTTGACAGATGTGCTTTGCTGCTANTGGCGGGAACATGCCTTGGTGAACTTGTCTCAATTGTACGACCACCAGAGCCGTTCCTTCCCTGCAGATGTCTCCCAGCAGATGGTCACCAGGGTGAGCTGCCACACAAGTATCACAAATGTCTGCTGACAAACCTAGCACGTCTTAAACATGCCTTGCAATGACAACAGGCATTGTCAGTAGTGTTGTCAGGCTTTGNAATTTGGACCATGGTGGCTGGTGGAGGTAGGTTGACATCATCCAAAAGCACGCATCAAACACAACTGCTGCTCGCTATCATATACAGACATGTTGACCTGATTGCCTGCAATGGGTGACGTACAGAAGTGCATGTAAACGTTTGCACTGCAGGCTCAGTCACAATAAGACTGTGCAGCTCCAGATGATCAGCCTTTTCAGTGTGCAGCTCCAAATGATCAGCTTGTTCAGTGTTCAGTGAAAAACCCTGCCTGCTAACGTTGGCCCAAGTTTGGTGCTCAGCTTTGTGACACCTGAGACCAACATTGCCACCGGCAAAGCTGTCGCTACTTGGGCTTGTGACGCAAGCTTGCTCATACAGCATGTCTGTATCAGTNGCGTCTGAGCTCAAGGTCCAGACCAACACACAGTCCAGTCTTGATGACGGGCCTAGCTTGACTCCCAAGCCTGGTACTGCATTGACCCCCAGAGAAAGCCTGCAGCTCACTCCTGTGTCAGCCATGACGCCTGGCCATGCTACGCATACTTACACTCCTGGCAGCTATGTGCACAGCCCCACAATCAGCAGGGATGTTGAGGAATCGGGAGCAGAGGATCTGGAGGTTGCTGGCGTCACACTACACTGCAGCCCACCGCTGGCTGAAGGTAATGCTCGAGGGCTACATCTCCACATCACATGCATTCAGCAACATATGCGTGCTGCAATGCTGCAGTGAAAGCTGGTTGCTCAGTGTATAAGCAACGGCATGTCATGTCTGTCTCAGGTGGCTACCACACTTGCATGTCAGCATGCTACTTAACCNTCGAACAACACTTCCGGAACCGATAAGCTGCATTGTATATGCTCCGCGATGGCAGTCATGCAGTCATTCGGCAACCTTGCGTTTCTGTTGCCAGCACGCACAGTCTTCGGCTACCGAGGTGCCGCTAACCTGTTTTCAACAGTCATGCCTGCAGGCCCTGTGTAACAACTCCAACAAGCAATACAGTTTGGTGATGCAGGGTCTGCTGTCTCCTGTTTTCAGCTGCAATGCGGATATGCCAGTAGCACTTCCTCAGCAAGTACCTGGACACCATTTAGGTAAGGTCTTAGCACTTTTGCGTGTGGCTTACCCCTGAACTCATGACCTCACATGCAAGCTCTGCAGAGGTCTGAATGCTCCCACAGAAGCACCTGAAGTACTCTATGACACGCACACACCAATGAATCTGCTACAGAAGGGGGCTGTGGCTGTGCTGTCAGCAGCTGAAGCNCGTGGTTTGCGGTGTCTTGACACGGAGCGGCGACAACACCTCTTGCAGAACCTGCAGTTGGCACGTACACATGTGCTGCAGCACAAAAGCTTTCACACACCTGCAACTGCATAAAAACTTGCTGTAACACTCCAAGCTACATGCCCTGCTTTAGCTGTCGCATGTTGCTAAGCATGCCTTGTTTGCCTGGACCACTTCTGGGGTGATAAGAATGTTATACTCACCTTGTCAGGTTGATTGACATCAAGCTCTGGCAAATGGCGTATCACAGCAGGTGCTATATTGGTTGGGAGTGTGGCTCTAAGCAGGGCATCAATAGGAGCTATCCCTGCATCTGCAGCAAGCACCCCACCCTGTCCATAGAGCAAAGGAGAAGGGAAAAGCTTCATGCTATGTCGCAAGCTGTACCATCGATCTCTGCCCAAGTCCCACACATAGGCTTGTCAGCCCTGTATTCTGCTGTGTGCTTCTGTCCATTTCTGGCCTGCACAAACAGTGCAACCCTCAGATCCANAGACTCCAGCTCAGTTTTGCAGGCAGACAAAGAGGCCTCCATGCCCTGAGCCTGTGACTTGGCAGCAGCCAGTTCAGGCTCCTGCAGATGCACTCCATCACGACAAAGATGCTGGCAGCTTCGCATGCACCACAGTGGGCCGACTGTGATCAGCATCTGTAATGAGCATTGTACAATAAGCTGTCAGNTTTCCTTGCCACGCTCGAGACCACTATCCTTTTGAGCTTTCGCCCACACCGTGATCAGACTTGTTGGCTGGCCGAAGNTTTGAATGCTGGTATGGGTTGGCATCAGTAAAAGGGACTGCTTGCAATATGCACATTGTAGCTGTTACTGCTCCTTTNTGCTGGTGCTAGCATGAGCGATAGCTACTGGCAAGTCATTGGACGCAGCAGCTGCCAGAAGGTTTGGCGAAGCAGCTGCAACAGAGCTGACAGAAGCAGCTGCTGTTCCAAACTTCCTAGCAGCTGCTGCCTCCAGCGACATGCCAGTAGCTATTGCACATGCTGGCACCAGAAGCAACAGCTGCAGGGGAGTTGTCAGGAGCAACATCTGCAGGCAAGCTGCCTGAGGCAGCAGCANAGCAGTGTGACAGTAGCACCAGCAGCAGGAGGGAGCCAGTCAACACCCCCCTACCCGCAGCCAGTCTTCACAGAGAGGGAAGTCGCCCACATCCTACAGGTCTTGCAAACATCCCAGAATGAGGGTGCTGGCCTGCAATCAGGACAGGATGATGAGTGTCAAGACACCTTGCAGAGACTGCAGCTTGGAGTCTGATTGCCACTAGTCTCAAAAGGGTCTTGATACTCAACATCCTGTCGCATTGCAGCCCTGCAGCCCAACTCTGANGAGGATGTGCATGCCTTACCAGGTCATGTAAGGTGCATGCCTCGCTCACAACGAAGCAGATACCTGACATGACCTGGCAAGGCACACACATCATGTTTATGAGACAGTGCAGGTGCCTGAAACGGTGTGAGGCCAATCAAGTCGCGGCAGCCAGAAAGGGATGCACGGATGGAGCGTGTAGAGACAGCAAAGCACCTGGCACTCCTTGANTGTCCACCAGGCGCACTAGCAGAACAGCGGCGCTGTAACAATGGGCGGACATCATTTGCGACTGTATAGGATTGTCACATCTGACACTGATGACAGCAATAAATCTCCTGCACAATGCCAACCTGCATAGCAAACAGGCACAGCACTGTGCATGCTTACCAGATCACACTCCGGTCAACATGCTGACTGCTGCAACATCATAAGCAATCAGCCTGAAGCAAAATGTCAATCTGCTGCCTGGGAAACAGCCTGGTTGTGCTGGTGGGCCCCTTGGTCTCAACGAGAGACTGGCACGCAGGGCAGATTACCTTTGGCTGGTCTGTGTGGCAGGGCTTCAAGGACCGCTGCTCTGCATGTATTTTGAGCTTGCAATTTTCGCTGTGTTGCAATGCTGCCATAGCCTAGCTTCCTGTCAAACTCAGCCCAGTCATCTTCTGCCAGAGGTGCTGGTACAACTGGCACATCTGGTGACTCATCTTGTTGATCCCACACAATATCCTGCTCCCATTGCACAATATGGACTGGGTCAAAGTCCATGTCGGGGACAGGTGTAAATGCAGGGGCATCAGGGCCAAGGACCAAGCCTTCGCCAGACTGCAGCACCTGCCCTGCTTTGACTTTTACGNACGGCAGGAGGTAGAGCGGGCGCTGATGCTGCCGGCCTTTGTCAATGTGCTGGGGGCAATTGCCATGCATATGGCCCTGTCAAAGCAGCAACAACGAGGGACATGACTCAAACGCATACCATATTGTGCATGCATTTCCGCTCTACGCACCAGTGCGTGTGTTATTACANGCAACCAGTGTTGACTCAATTGCATCAGTCAAAGTGGGAACTTCATGCTTGACATGATTAGACCAATATTCTCTATGCTTTTCTGTGCTTTCACGCACGTGCTAAAACACATATGGTGTCACAGTGCTTAGTGTCAGCTGTGTGCATGACCACGGTCATCATCCTTCATGCTTGTGTGTGCACTCAGCATTGTGTGTGGACACCTTGTGCAGGAGGAAGCGCAAACCAGCCCTGCATTATACAGACATAGCTCAGCAAATGCAGAGCTGGCAGCAGCCCTCTCTCGTGGAGAATTTTGTGGTCCCACCTCACCGCTCCCTGTGTCCCAGCGCCTTGTACCTGAGGCACCCACTGTGAGTCTGATATTACAACACTCACCTTTTGAGTGCTCTGACCATCATGCATTGTACCAATGCCAGTCACACTCCTGTGAACGCACCCCTGCACTAAGCGCTTGCTTTTGGAACTGTCCAGATTCGTCCTGGAGATTTGCATTGCATATCAGGGCACAATGTCATCTTTGCACATGTACAATATAGCCCGTCACACACCATGGGCTGCCTAAACCTGCTGGGGTTACTAACCTGCTTTGACATTGAGCTTGACCTGAGTAGGTTGGACATATACCACTCATCTCACTACAGCCATCCATTGCCATGCAGCGTGAAGCTTCTCCTCAACCCACTCCTGCCGATGTGCCCCTGCCAAGACAACCCAGCCCCACGCCTGCCAGTAGGCCAGCCACCAGAGGCAATGCCAGCAAGCTAGAGCCTGTCCCAGCTCAGACAGTGCACAACCCAGCAGGCTCAGAANTGTTGGTGGAAGCCGTATTGTGTTGCGTTGCAGCTCTGCAAGTCTTTCGGCGGAATAGTCTCCTACAATGAGAACGCTGAATCATGTTACGCCGGCATGTACGCCAGCGGATCATGCTTAAGGCAGGTTTTACCTGGCGCAGACCGCTGAGTACTTGCTTTCGCAGCATCGGACGCGATTCGCAGACCCTTCAGATCCGGTTTTAGCTTCGCAGGGGGCTTCTTTGCAACAACAGTGGGTCCCTCCTCGTCATCGTCGAAACTCAACACGGCCTTTTTGGTGGCCTTCTTGTGAGTCTGTTGCTTGCGGGCAGCAACGCTCTTTCGGAGAGCTTCAGCTGCGGCATCATCATCCTCGTCGTCATTTGTCGNCCTAGAGCACATGATTGCTGACACGTCCACATTGATAGATGCTCAAGTGAGGCGGGCTATCTTTTCCGGCATGGCTAACAAGGACCTTCTCAAGCTCAAGGAAAACCTGGAAAGAGACAGGGATCTAGACAGCAAGTATAAGTCAAACTGTGTGGCTACAATCTCAGACCTATTTGGCATTGCCCGAACAAGCGGCCAGGCAGACCTCAACAGCTGTGTAGTGACATCCTCTTATGCTGAGACATACATCAGCAAGCTCAGTCTGCCAATGCTATCANGGCAGCAGTCAAAGCTGCCAGGTCAGGTTCATCAGCTGATGCTGTTATGGCGCCTCAGACTGGACCAGACAGTGCAACTGTGTTGCCATTGCTCAGAGGCGCCGCACAGCACTTGCCATCTGCTAGATTAGGCAACCCACCTCCCTCAGCATCTCAGCCAACGGGGCGTCAAGGCAGTGGATTGATGTCTTCCCAGCACAGGCAACAGCAGCAGCAGTTTGATCCGGCAAAGCCTAAGCGCACCATCAGCTTCAACAACTCCCTCACACAGAATAGACCAGCTGCCAAGCAACGGGCCAGAGCCCAGGCATTCAATGATGCTGCTGATGCTGCTGCTGTTGCTGCTGCTGTTGCTGACAGCTTGCAAGAAGGCAGCAGGCAGATCTGGTTGAGGCACAGCAAGTGCTGGCCAGGTTCACAGCCAACAATTCTGCCATCAGGTGAGCTGTGGTACGATGTATTTGCTCAGCCATGGGTGTGATTGGCCAACATTGATGACATCAGCAAGCAAAGTGTGACATCAGCCTGGNAGTGTCCTGCTCAAGCACAACAATGCTCAGTGTGGTTTCCTCTTGACCTACGACCTGCCTGACAGCCAAAGGATCTGGTCGCAGTCAAGTAAAGCTTCTTGTCCATCTCTGCTGGAATGGCACAAAGTCCACATGTAAGCTCTGTGGCCAATGTCTGGTAAGCACCTGAATGTGTTGAATGCATGCAGCTTGATGCGGCTGAAGGGGAGCTGTCAGCCATGACGCAGGACAGGAATGAGTTGCAGGCTGTGGTTGCAGACCTTGAGGAGAAGGTATGCACACACATAACACGTAAGTGATACACAGCCTTTGCACATGAGCAGAGGTAGTTTGGTCATACAGATTCCAGGCCTTGTCACAGCTGCAGCACCGGCAGCTGTAAGCGTCCGTTCTGCAGTCTGTTGTGCTGTACAGCAGCCGTCGTAATGTGTGCAGAACATGCGTGGTGCAAGCTTGACTACCTGTTGCTGCATCAAGTTGTCGGTCCTTCTGCGCACAGCACATGTGCCATTCAACACTGTGTCCCATGTTGACACGTATGTGCGATGGTTTGACCAGCAGCGGTCCTGCTGCCTGATGTTGTAGTTCAATGTGTGCAGCATTTGGCGCTGCACGCACCATGCTGTAAGGTTCATCGTGCCTCTACTTCCATTCCATGCAACATTGCACCAGCTCTGATTGGTGCCTGAAGAAGTGCGCTGAGTGGCGGTGCAAGAAGGGATCACTCGAGTGTGTATGCTATGTTGTGTCTGATGTTTTCACATGAGATGTGNGCAAAGCATCTGAGCCCAGCTGACGCCATTTCTACATAGCCAGCTGCTGGAAAGATGCTTCTGTTCATGACTGCATGCTCCAACAGGAACGCTAAGGCAGGCTGCTGCAAGTCAACCGCAAAGGTAGCGCTGCAGCTGCCAGCTGTGTCAGCTGAGAGGCATTGCCNGTTGACTGCCAGTGGTGATTGAACAAATCGTTACATCTTCAAAATCGTAAGTCAGCAGAAGTCATGAGTTCTGTTGTATGCAGCTCTGCTGACCTGCAGCGCCATCTCGGTAGGCCATGTCTTCCTCAATCTCAGTACGAAGCTGTGGATCATTCCATGGCCCAGCATCATCTATGAGGGTCGCATCTGAGGTGCCACCCAGGTACCTAGGCAGGTTCTCTGGGTCTACCCACTTCAGCAGGCTTGGGAGGTAATCCTTGGGGCACACCTGCCACACCATGACAAGCATGGGTTGCTAGGGTATGATGGTCACAATTGTGCAACCACTGGGCTGTATGACGGTGACATTGATGAACTGATGTGCTGTGCGGGCAGTTATCTCTCAGCGTGCACCATCTGCTGGTGCACGGCGCTGTCAGTGCAAAACACATAACAATGCTGCTTAGATGCTCTGAGCCTGCAGAGTGGCAGCCCAGTTGCCTGGCAGTGCATGGGCAAGCTGTGAAGGCTTCAGGGTACCCAACAAGCAGACCGTTTTCAGACGCACCAGGTTGCCTAACAAATCACATGTATGCACATGCCTGCTNAGCTAGTCTGCACAAGCAACTAAGAACAATGCCCGTGTCTGTCTGAGCAAGCTGTTGATTGAACGGTTGGTCCAGTTCGCAAGGAAGAATGGACGACAGCCTTTCAGTCCTAAGCAAACTGGAGGTCAGGCACTACATGCTTGTTGCTTCCGGAGCTCAGTGGTGGTGATGCTGTACAGTGCATTTTCCATCAATTCACTGTCTGTGAGGCTCACATGTGTGTTTTGNTGCCTGACTAGGCGTGCCTTGCGGCCTGTCATTTCTGCCACGCAGTCAGGGCCGCCCAGCAAGTCTACGAGGTTGTCCAGGGGGTTGGCAGGCAGCTCTAGCACTGCCACTGCCTTCTTCACCTGCAGTTAGCCCTGTCAAAGTTACTAATCCCTTGCAGCTGCGATATCCATTGACTGTGGTCAGGTTGTGGGCTCCATGATGTTGAGCCGCTATAGTTTCAGGCTGCATGCAACCTGTGTCGTTAGTCTGAGTGAAATTGTGCTCTCGTGCGAGAGGCTTTGTCTATACTTAGGGTCTAGAGTTAGCCTATGTTGAGGGTTGAGGGTTAAAACTTATAAGCAAACTAAGCGAGCCTTTCAGCAGCAGTGAAGCCATGCACAGAATGGGCAGCCAAGTATGCACTTTGGAAGCCTTGCTCAGATGTTTGACTTGACTGACCTGTTGTCTGCGATGAAGAGCTCCCTGGAATCTAGCCCGCATATGTTCCCGCTTCAGCTTGTCCATCTCACTCTCAGCTGCTGCTGCCAGCTTCTCATCCTCCTGCTGCTGCCCCTGCTTTGCCTGTTGATGCAATGTTAAGTGTTCCTGCCCAGGTTGATGCTGCAAATCTTCAGTTCCCTCATGCAAAGCCCTGATGCCGTGAAA
The DNA here is from genome assembly GCA_000818905.1 of Trebouxia gelatinosa. NCBI lineage: Eukaryota > Viridiplantae > Chlorophyta > Trebouxiophyceae > Trebouxiales > Trebouxiaceae > Trebouxia > Trebouxia gelatinosa. The sequence continues at coordinate 1,114,360 of KN805357.1, forward strand.
TTTTTGCATTTGTGCTTCAGTCCAGTTGTCACAGTCCTGCTTTGGGTCAGGCTTGACCTGAGCTGATGCTTGTTGGAGTGCTGGACCCCTGTGTGTATCAGCATGCTTCAATTCAGCCTTGACTGGACTCAAGTGCTGGTATGCTGGCTGCGAGTCTGCATGTGCAGTGTCATGATGCGCACCCACATCTGACTTGATGGCAGATTCATGGGACTTGCTGTAGCTGTGCTGTTCATCAGCAGACTGGGGCCTANACGATGGCCTTCAGTACTGTCCCAAGCCAGTTACTGCACAGAGTTTTCAGAGTTGTCAAGGGCTGGCATGCCAGTCTTTCTGCCACCCTCGCAGGCAGACTTGCAGGAGCATGTGCAATATTGCTAATGCGTGAGTTGTCGCGTACCTGCACTGCTATACATGTTGACAGACCTGCTATACCAGGCTGAGCAGAACCATGACAAAGCATCTTTGAGTAAGTTCTAGGTGTTTGACCATTTGGGGATTGGTGAACCAACTGCAAGCACAAAGCGGGCGTGTGTTAGCTGTCTTGCTGTTCTGTAAAACATGTCTGCTGGCTTGACAGCAGAGATTGCACAACCATAGCCCTACATTGCCTTCACTGTGATATGGCACACTCTCTGCGTGTTTGGCTTTGCCAACAAGCAAGAGCGCGCAGCGCCTAGAGCTGTTCTGCACCGTCTTCTGGCACTCGATGTGGCACTGATCCGGTAATTGCAGCAAGACGCCACCTCAGTCACGTCACACATAGCTGTGGGACTCCGTATAGTCACATGCAGCAAGATTTTGGTACAACAGCATCTCGGCAGAGCTGGGAGTGGATAGTCGTGTTTTGCCATCAAGCCTGAAGTATGGGGCTGCCATGCAGGGTATCTTGTCTCCAGAGGATGCCAGGAAAGCTGTGGACTCAGGTGTGGATGGGATCGTGGTGTCCAACCATGGGGGCCGCCAGCTAGACNCAGCATCAGTCTGGAGCCATCTGTATAACATGCCTGGGCTAAACCTGCGGCTAGATGCCTTTACCACAATCAACCAAGTTTGCTGGACAGACAGTTCCTGGCAGTAACAAATCTTGCTGAGGACCCTCACAGGATGAACCTGAATGGAGCGTAGTACACAAGTCAAAGTTTGTGGCCACAGCACGCTTCTTTGATCACAAACTGCAAACAGTGTGTGTGTCTCACAGGGGGCATATCCTGCACCACCAGCTCCAGTGCAATCGATGCCAGGCTACCAGAGCACAAGCCAGCAGCGCTACTCAAGAGGCCCAGCCCCTCCGCCACCTAATGCTAGCCAGGTGAGGTGTACGTCATGCTGTCTGTACCCATACAGTGTAAGCAGCCGTGCATATGTGCAGTCATGGTCAGCCGCATGCACTACGTGACAGTTGCAGTCTCTGAGATGCAACACAGTGCCTCACTTGCAGAGTTCTTGTGTGTGCAGGCGTCAAACCAGACGCGAACACAGAGTGTACCACTGGAGAAGGTCATTGACGACATTGTGAACATGGGCTTCAGCCGGCATGAAGTCAGGGGTGTGGTGCACAAGCTCATGGAAAGCGGACAAAGCATTGACCTAAACATCGTGCTAGATCGTTTGATGAATGGCATGCGTTAACCATTGCAATGGCCTGAGTGGCTTGTACGTAGTGAGCTGTCCTGGTTCNACCTCATTGACTTTGAGCAGCTCAAGATTGAGAACCAGAGTCTGAATGAGAAGATTGAGGAGCGCAAGGCTTGGCTGCGCAGCTTTGTGCCAGGCACCTACCTGGACCACACTGCCAGCGACATCACCTACACTGACTTTGTCAACAAGGTGTGCACTGTCATGACATGTTGCTTGCTGCCACTTCAGTCATCCTCTTAGCGCTAGATACGGAACAAGAAAACCTGCCAATCTAAACGCAGCACAGCTAGTCTTGTTAGTGTTGATGACAGCATCTCAGCTACAGCTACTCTGTTGGCGTTCTGACATGCCTGTGAAGTTGCCACAGATGTTACCTAGCCAGAGGGTGATGCCCTTGTTGAATGTGCACGGCAGGCAGCGTTGGCATGCCACTTTAAGCGCAGCTTGGATAATGCCATGCAGGAGTTGATCTTGTTTTCTAGAGCTGACCTTGAGAGATCTATCCCTTCCATGCTTGATGGCCTGAAGCCTGGACAAAGGAAGATTTTGTTTGGCTGCTTCAAGCGGAACCTTGTCAAGGATATCAAGGTAATTTGTGTCAAGCCAACATTTGACATCAAAGTGCATGTCTGCAATCATTGAGTATGCCGTGGTCATGCAACCATGCAGTAACAGCTTCTGCATGGCTCTTGCTGCTACCATCACCAAGAACACATATGGTAAACAAAGTACAGAGCTGGATTGGTAGTAAGTCATCTGTAAGCTAATCTGCACTTGCCGCATGCAGGTGAGTCAGCTGGCAGGGTATGTCTCAGAGCATTCAGCCTACCACCATGGAGATGTCAGTCTGACCACAACCATTGTGGGCATGGCACAGAACTTTGTGGGCAGCAACAACATCAACCTGCTGTACCCATCAGGTCAGAATCCCTTGAAGTCAAGCATCTGCTGATGATGCTCCAATGTCATGGCTGTGCCAGGTTATGTAACGCTGCAGGCTGCTCTTGAATGTGTAGTCTGTCCTTAGATTGCACAGAACTGCCNAAGGCAGAAGCGGAGAAAACAGCTGGCATGAGAACCGGTCCTTGGCTGTGAAATGCGGCGTCCATGCTTGGCATTCGAGAGTGCGGCTTGGCACAAGCGTGACAACTAAGGGCTGGCAAAAAGATGTGCGCTGTTGCAAATTTTGAAGTATGGCGCGCTGTCCCTCGAATCTCTTATTGCCACCGTAACATAGTAATACGGCGTAGAGGTCAAATAGAGGTTTGTATGCTCTGAAACCAGTGATCGCTTACAGCGCTGCGATCAGCCATAAACGCAGCGGCCTCACACTACCATACGAGTGAGAAATACGGACCGTCCTGATGCACACGAGCGGGTCCGGTGCAAGCGTGAGCTAGTGCAGGGATCTCGTACATGGCTATTGACATCGTCACAAGCTGGCGTGCACAGCAGTGTCGGGCCGAGCACTTGTCCTTGTATGGCCTATGAGGACCCGTACGCAACGCTAGGCTTACGCAAAAGCGCAAGCAAGAAGGATGTACAGCAAGCGTTCCGTGAGTTAGCGCTCAAGTACCACCCGGACAGGTAAACGGTGCCCTTATCGTGTATATCCGCCACACAAGCCTGGCTCAAATGCATGATATTGTGGCACAGAGACCCTTCTCAGAAGGCAGCTGAACGTTTCCAGCGCATCAGCCGGGCTGCCACACTCATCCTCAAGGAGGTCAGCAAAGCAGCCATCATGGCAGTCGAGCAACCCCTGCAAGGGCTTTGTTGTGAGGCTGACCTTCCATCTCCTTTCGCAGGTCTGCAGCGGAGGTGCCCTTGCCTCGCCCTGAGCGCTGCCCGACAGCTTCCCCGATGAAGCGAGTCATGCTGACAGCTACGCCCCAAGGGGCGTGACAGTCTGTCGGGTCGAACCACGCTACTGCCTGCTATATCGTCACAGCAAGTTGATCACNCTTAGCATAGCAACACAAAGAGACCCCCACACCGTGTAGACATCAAGGGCTTTGAAGCAAAAGGAGCAACGAATATGCATGTATACAGCTGACTCATACCGTACATCACAGGACACCGAGCAACATTGCAACTATTACAGGTCTGTCAACACACACATGCCTTCACATACACGAAGCCTACACTTGGCATTGTATCACTGCAATCTGTTATCTGTTGAGGAAGGGCCGGCGGGGGGAGTCATGAGGACTCCAGGCTGAGTCTTGTTCAGAATCCAAAAACGCCCCTACAGATCTTACTCGCCTGTGCCCCAAGGGCTGTGACCTTGCCTGCAATAACAACTTGCAAAGTGAGATACTTCTTGTAAGCCTGCTTCACATGCATGTCCTATGCAAAGTGCATGTTTGGATGCTGCATGGGATAAAGTCATGTTGCCACAATCTGACATCCTTATACTGCCAAGCACAATAGCCTGCAGAAGTAATGTCTCAAACCCATCCAATTGTGAGCACTGTAACATGAGCTGGCATCCCCAACGGTTTTTGTGTTATGGCAAAGCATGTCCCCAGGGATTGTGTTATCAAAGTTTGACAGCAGCTGTTTAGCTTCCTGCAACTGGCTGGCAATACATAATACCGAAAACTGGCGCAGCACTGAGGCGCCTAGACTTAGACTTCGACTGCAGACAAGGGCACGGGAAAAGACTGGAGCTTTGCGGTGTCCCAACAGCATACACCCAAAACATCAATCATAGCAAGCCGAACAGCACATGAACTGCTGACAGCCGCCCTGATGTCTTCACCCATGCGCTGTAGCCTACTCTGAATGGTTGCGCTGAAAACTGTGCTCAGGTATTGGTGTGCCTCGAGGCAGCAAAGCAAGCATAGAAGGCAGACTAGGTGACAAGTACATATTGCAGAGGTCTCATTATTGCACAAATTGAGGGGGAGGCGGCAAGCCTGCTGGAGGGGGCGGCCTGAAGTTCTGCAGCAACAGGAAGCGTTAGTCACCAACCCACTCCAGAAAGCACAAACACACAAGCAAANACGCGTGTCGTGGGCACGTCAAAATAAGTCATTTGCGCTACAAGCGTACCTCTCCTCTGATGAAACCAGTTGCATGACAAAATGGTTCCTGCTGCAGGCAGCTTGCTAGTGAAGACCAAGCCAGCGTCTTCATGACAGACATCCTCTTGACCAGCCTCATGTGTGCGCCTCGGTCCGTCTACTCTTGGGATATTGTCGTCACCAAGGCTGGAGGCAAGCTGTTCTTTGACAAAAGGGATGGCAGCAACTTGGACTACCTTACAGTGGCTGAAACAGCCCCTGAGTCAGTGCTTGAGGAGCGGGACAATATCAACGGCGTGCAGCAGCTTTCACAAGAGGCGACAGCTGTCAACCAGGCGTTCTCCCAGCAGGTGTGTATGCTTCCTGAGTCACACACATTGCTCACCGTATGATTTGCAACCTGTAATTGTCTGGTCGCACACCTTGCTTGCCCTATGGAATGCAACCTGTGGCGCACTAGCACTGGGATCAGATTACAGGTTCATCTTGTTGAGCACAGTTGCTGCAGAATATGCAAAAGCATATTGTCACAAGCATGGTTGTTGACCATGCCTTCTCACAGCAGGTATATGCTAGCTTTCTTTCAAGTTGCATGGTTGCAATCTGCAAACCCATCCTGTTCAAGTTCACTGGCTTTTTCGTGATTGGGTCACTGGTTGGAAGAGGAGTACAAGCATTTGCAATCAGAACCATACCTCATCCTTGCATGCCTTACTCATCCTGAGGAGGATGGCTTCCTGTGTCTACATGAAAGCTTTGCTTCAAGTCATATGCAGCACATCACTTGCATCGTCATACAGTGCAGCACTTCTGGCTAAACTCAATGCCTTGGCAAATCTGAGAGCCAAGTCCCTCGACAGGGTCTGTGTTGAAGGCAATGTACAACACACGCTCTTGATAGGAAGGTGTGGTTGGGTACTGCTTGCTTGCCTTGCAGTGTGAAGGTTGCTGTACCANACAGACTATATTTGGCGGTGACGCAATAACACCTTCGCGGCATGACTGCCTTGTGCTACTGTGCAGTTGGCTCCTGTCGAAAGCACGCATCGAATGTGCCAATAGCAGAACAACAAACAAATGTCTGTGGGACAGTACTTCTGAAGGCTANCTTGACTGCAAGGCTCTGTGTGTTTGCGTGGGGCAGCATTGGGGTGTGCTAGACCCTGAGCTGTTGCCGGGTCTTGGTGCAAAGAGGCACCTTGTCTAGAGATGTCAGGCCCAGCTGCATCTGTTGAGGCCAGCAGACTTGATGTGGTGCCCCTGGCAACAGCTTACTGGCAGTCAGATGTTGCGCGTCAGGTCTGAGTGACAGCCAAGGCCGCTGCCATGTGAAGCCTCATGAAGTTGCACAGNGTTCTGCAGTATGACAGGGGACTTAGGGCGTTTCATACATGTTTGTGCCCGCTCACAATGCATGCATGTGTGTGCTGCAATTTAGAAAGCAAGCACATGTGAGCACACACTAATGCTGCATGCAGCTCTGAGCGCTGGTGTCATGCNCCTGTCAGGTGGACAACCTTGTTACAGGTGCATATCACGCTAGAAAGTTGTCGGATTCAGAGACACAGTGTCCATATAATGAGTAGCTGTGCATGACATCACTGATTCTGCACGCTGTATCAAGATGGTATTATTTTAAAAAAGCCCTCACCCGTACATTACCACCAAAAATACCATATCATGAGTGTACCGTAGCAGTTTCCGCAATGGTGCAGGATTACAGGGCCATCATNCAGGAGTGTCTTACTCCGACCATGGTACCAAAAACATATCTGGGCGGATAAGTACCTCACAGTGATGCTGTTCATGCAAACTGAATGGCCACAGGGTAACACATCTGCAGTTTCTTTATTTGTGCACAGCCATGATGCAAAACAGGACTCACGTGTCCGTAGGGGCAGCATCTGCAGTGTACATGTGAGCATGGTCCTTGCAGGCTATCAGGTACTGCTGTGGGTAGAAGGTGCAGCCAGCTTGCTTGGCACAGGGCCTGTGGAAGGAATGGGGGCAGCTGTCCAAGCGACAGCCAATGGTAGCACCTCTGCCCTGACAGTGTGCACACCTGCAATAGCGATTGTGCAGTGCTGATGGGGGTTAAGTATGGTGTAATACAGCATTGAGACATGACAGTCTCCAGATTTGCAGACCATGCAAATGGGGCGCAACAAATGCCGCATGCACGCAGAGTGTAGTTTCAGCTACAGATCAGTTTTTGATTCAATGTGAGACTGTCTGTACATATACGATATAATTGTTGCAGGACGCCTGTGCTATACAGAAGCAAGTCAAGATGCATTGCATCAAGCGCACACCAGGTGACTCTGCCCCTCTTGAGACTCTTTCGTATCCCTCGTAGACATCCATCGCCTGACTCAAAGACCTGCAGGAAAGATTTTGAGTGGCATGCATGTCAGGCATGCATGCTGAGCAAGTCTACCGAGGACAAGGTCTGACTGTTCGTGTACAGATCATCACCTCTGGACTCCAGATGGCGCATTCGCGGTGAACCCACAAATCGTTCCCAACCGGACCCAACAGCTGACCAAGCTCACTTTGAGTCTCATCTTCTTTTTGACCGCAAAGCGAGCATGTTGTCGGCGTCATTAAAAGTCAACTCATTAATTGGCAGCGCCGCCCAGCATTCTATAGATGACGGAGGCAANGTACAAGATCAGATTGTGTACAAGGAACAAGCTTGTGAGGAGTCCGCTGTAGATGTGCGATACGCTCCTGACAGTGTGCAGAGCATGGTGTGGACCAGAGCATACGTGATCCAGCCTGACGGGGTGACACAGCTTGAGGAAAGGTCATGTGTAATCAAGCCAACCAATGCAGGCCTGTATACCAGCATGCAGTCCAGAAAGCACCTGTTCCAGACTGTTGCAAATTATCGTAAATAACGCTTTTGCACAGCACAATGCACATGTTTGCATGGCACTACAGGACATGGCAGCGAGTTGCATTGACCAAGCACAGTACATCAACATCGGTGTAGTGTAATTCCCACATTGGTGTCACATACCTCCACGGATGAGCTGTGGATGAGTCCCTTGGCTGGCACAAATCTGCCAGTGAANCTCCGTCAGAACAGAGCTACACCCTGAAAGTCACAAGCTGATTAATGACTGATTTATGACTGATACAGCACGGGTACCGTGCGTCCAAGTGTACATGTGAAGGCATGTCATCCTTTGCAACTCGAAAAGGGACTTCAGAAGTAAAGATGGTCAGTCCACATGCAGCATGAAATACATGCAGAGCTGACACATAGTCAGTTAGCTACAGCCTGCTGCTGCAAAGCATGGCCATTGGTAGGCAACTCCTGCCAGGAGGTGTTTTGAGTCCTCGTCCCTTTGTCCTGGGGATTGTACTGCCTGTCAATTTCTTGCACAGCTGCAGGAATGCCACTTTGCAACACTTCAGCCAGATGCTGTGTCAATGTGTCAACATTNCTTGCGGCGCAATGGGCCCCATGAAGCACTGCAAGCGATGCAGTTCGACAGAAGTCACAAAGTGAGTGTTGCACACGCTAGGCGAATTTCCAGAGCTGCATTGCTGGCAAGCTGCCGAANGAGCACCTGAGGCGCACCTGATGTTCTCCATTGTGAGTTGAGACGTCTGTGACAACTACGGGTCAAAGTGATCGGTGTCGTACCATCCCCTAAACACCACAGCGGGCTTGCAACAGTGCGAGAGCTCGCTTGCTCAAACACGCATGTCGATCCATTGCTCTCTCAGTAGTAATGTATGCAGCACAGAGACACTGCCGAAGTTCGATGAATATTGTCGCATTTGAATTTTGTAACAAGGCAAGGTCCAAATGCACGTAGTCAGGTTTCAGGGAAGGCTTGACATGTGTTGTCAATCCATTGCATCTCGGGGTACATTGCGGCTGATGCCAATACTTGACCTTGTAACCAACGTGTTTGCAATTTGCCGTGTGCATTCAGAAGAGCAGTACTGAAATTTTCACGATGAGCAATTGCAAGCCATCGCAACANCCACTCGCGCAACCCAGTCACCGATCTATGAATGCGCGTAAGCGCCACGGATCAGTCGCTTGAGTTCTGCAAGGCGACTCCCAACGTGCTGAGGGAAGCGAATTGTACCAGTTGGCATATGGATGCCTAATTTGGCTTGGTCTGTTGAACCGGTGAACATTGACATTAGCCACTTAGCCTCTGTACATGATTCTTGCAGGACGAAATACACGTACGACTGCTTTTTGAGTCAAGCTTTACTGCGTGTTCACATGTATTGTTCCTACTGGACAGTTCCATACCGAAACTTCAGGGCCCATGCTGTTGTATACAAGCTGCTTTCATGCATTTGCTGTGCCGTGGTGTCACTCTTGCCAAACGGCAGACAGTGACTGCGTCTCGAAGTAAGCCAGCAACACAGCCCTCTGTGTCAGGCATGCAGCAACCGCTCAGGTGTAATAGCTGAGGTGCTGTCGATAGCCTTTGTCACCTCCCTCACCATAGGTGGAGTTCCATTGTTTCAGCTCAGATATGACCATGCTATCTGGGTTCGTGGATGGTGTCACCTGCTGCCTGGCTTTCTCAAAGTCAGCAGCAGTGATAGGTCTCANGCTCACATCATTCCAGACACAGGATCAGTCAGTACCTTGTCTCTGAGGCTGATGACAGATAACATGAGAGGCTGCAGGAAGGCATTGCGCACACTTCTGCCTATGAAGGTGTCCATCAAGGGTTCCAGAAGGCTGCCCACAACAGACTGGGAGGTGGTGGAAAGCCAGCCTCCCAGGTCCAGCTTCAACACAAGCGTAACNTCAGCACATGGTTCATGCATTGTGTGTATAATTGGCAGCCACCTCAAGGTTAGCTCAGCATGTTGTCTCATAGTGCTTTGATGCAAATCAGGCTGCTTCATATCTGCCACATGCCTGCCTCTGTGCTTGTGTAAGAAGCTGTCCACATCAGACTGATACACATCAGATCAACTAGGGTTTCCAACTAGTGTACATGGTAACATTGACTGCTTTGGGGTTGTCATGATTCCAATGAGATTAGCATACTTGCAGCTGACAGAGCCTCTGTGAGTGCCTGTTTGGCTTGCTCAGCCTCACGCCTCAGCTGCTCGACTGCCCGTGCTGACTGAGCCTGCTGTTCCTCCAAATCGCTGACCTGCACAGCATGCCAAATGGGCTGTGAACATTCTGGTGAGCCACTTTTTGCATGCAATGGCGAACCTGCACATTCTGTCTGCAAGAGTCTGCGATGCATAGTGAGTACNACCTGTCAGCGCTTGTATCGAGTCTGCTAATTGATTTGTCAACCGCTCCTGTATCTGAAGCCGGTGGCTGTACTGCTCTACTAATAGGGCAACTTGCTGCTGTGTAAGACTCTGAGAACCTGAAGTGTGAACTACTGCAATATGGGCAATGCCATGAAATGGTAGCATATGGTGCTCACACTGTGACGAAAACTGCACGTGCCACTCTTGTATGTGCTGAGGACTGCTTGGCTCAGCAGCATGAGAGGCAAGTTGTGACACTGACATAGGCTGCTGCCTGCTGCCAGCTGTTGATGCAAGAAGCATCTGGACATATCGTTGCGCTGCTCCTTGCAACTCCTGCAGACATCAATACACTCAACATTTGTTCCAGCAGGTCATGCGGTGTGCTTGCAGCCCTTCACCAAAAAACCTTCAGTTGCAACTCACTGACACGCTCAGACTCTTGTATGATAACCAGAATAGCATTGCTGCGGTTGCATGCACGCGCATGGGGCACTCACGACAAACCAGTCCAAGGCCTGTCAGGCAGATAAGAGACGTACAGTTCGCTCAAGATCTTCCCCCACTTCCTGCAGGATGACCTCANAGTAACGGCACATGTTGACACTGTGACTATACGCAGCATACCATACCACCATGTTGTCTGTCATCATGCACGTACAGCTACAGTCAGCCCAAGTAGCTATCATCTGCAGAGATTGTGATTGCGCTCATGCATGAGCACTGTCATGATCACAAGTAAGCTGCAGTGGCCCCTTGCTGGTACAGATGGCTGGGCATGCACAGGCGTCTACCAAGGCACATTGTTTGCAGTTGCAAAACTTTGTCACACATGCATGTCAGAACAGATGCCAGGAAGGGTCAAGCTGACTGCATGCTGTCTGATGTTGCAGGATGCTCAGGGGCATGACCTGTGTCAGTACCGTGAGTTTGATCCCAGTGAACAGGATGAATCAGAGGGCGATGAAGAGCAATGGCACAGCCAAAAAAAGGGCTGCTGCACCATAATGTGATGTGCAGCAGGGTTGCATACAATCGAACGCAACCTGCGCTGTACGCCTAGTTTTGAAGTTGTAAAGTGCAAGGAGCAAGCAGTCAGCAGGCTCTGAGCTGCAAATCCCTTGCAGTGACAGTAACCATGCCTTAGACTGGTTGGACTGCTACTTCTTGCAAAACACTGGTACTGCAGTCAGTGCAGGTTGTCCTCCACCCGTCAATGTATGTGCCAGCTCATGTGTAAAACCNAGCTTATTGCGCACAGTTCCAGTTTGGCCTCAGGAGCTGGTGTGAGGCCTGCAACTACAGCTCCTGCCAGCAAAGCAGGCAACAAGCAGAAAACTGTCAAGCTCAAAACTGGTGCAAGACACAGTGATGCCGGGGTTGCAGCCAAGAAGAAGGCCAAGCTTGGAATGGCTGCCAGTCCACCACGGCCTGCTGAACAAAAGACTGAGGATGCCGCTGATGGAGATGCTGCAAGTGGTGGTGCAAAAGCTCCTGAGACTGTGGTCAAGGTAGAAGTGGCAGCATTGGGCAAGCAGGCAAATAGGCAACGGGGCAGCATGTCACAGGCAGGCGACCAGGAGCATNGCAAACAAAACGCTTACATAAGTCATCAATGTACTACTAGAGAGACTAGTCTATTAGTCTCGTCATACCTGACTGCACAGGGCAAAGCAGCCACACAATGTCATGCGCAGCAAACCGTACTGTTCACTTAGTAAGCATCTGGCAATCGAGCAGGCCAAGGATGGCAAACCTCAAAGACCTGTGCTAGTAGTGTTTTGTAAGTGATCCATAGACTGTTCCAATGTGNGGCGGTAGAGGCGGTGACAGAGGTGGCTTCAGAGGCGGCAGCAGAGGTGGGTTCCGAGGAGGTAGCAGGGGTGGGGTCGGCCGTGGACGAGGCAGATTTTAGTACATATTCATGACCGAGTTGAAGGAAGCAGTTTCACTGGTCATTACAGCTGAACAAGCAATACCATCCTGGGACGAAAAGCAAGCTACTTGGCCACAGATCATTCTTTCTTATCCTGCCTCTTGGGTTCTCAGTTCCTCAATCCTTTTTGGCAATACCCTTCACCTGGTGTACCCTTACTTGCGTACATCATTTCAGCTTAGTTGCACCAGCCAGACAGTCCTGCGTGAANGTGCATAGGGTCAGTGTGCTGCTAGAACAGCTAGGTGCACTTACGATCACAGTGCATGTCAGGATACCTGACACGAGCATATTGACAAGAGTGGCTTGGTCACTAGAGCCAAGATGGCAACTTTTTGACATGCAGTGGTAAGACAGCAGCATGGCAGCGACAGAAAGGCACATGATAACACAAATGTGGGCGTGAAGTGTATGAGCGCCATCCAGGCTGAAACAGTCAATGGCAATGCAGCTGGGCATCGTAGGCATTTTGTATGTAGGCTGCAATCAAAAGACAAATTTGAATCTTTTCGCTGAATATCAGCTGGCATCATTGTGGCAAGGCCTAACACAGTCACTGTGTTACTGCGCACCCAGCTATGCTAGGAACCATATGCACACCATGAGCTACTGTTTCTAGGGATGCAAAGCAAGAGTTCACGGCAGCACTGTATAACAACATGACGGCCATCATTAGTCAGCAATCAGTAAAAGTACAGTCAGTGCAGATCAGGAGGTATGGGCAGCAGAACTTTGTGGTATACATTACTTACTCTCAGCCAGAAGCAATGGAGAGGGTGCCTTGAGTGCACCTTTGAAGGTGAAGTAGGAGGTGAACAAGTCATTCATCAGAATCCGAACGGTCAGTGGTCAACACTTCAGTCAGTCCTCGGCTCAAGCCTGCTCTTCAATGCATTNGTTTGAAGTTCAGTGTACATTTAGATATTGCTTTTATTTATATTTCGCACATATACTGTATACTTCGTGGTGCGTTGTTGCTGACATAACTATTTGACGTCAGTAAGTGTAAGAACACCTGCTGCACGCATACAACAATGCCTGTAACTTAACTCAAATTCAGTTTGACTTACAATCATTTGCACTCGTGAGTTTGCAGTCTTAGGCGAAGCGTTAGTGAGCGATCTGGATGGTCTGCTGACAAGGTTGGCTGGTCCAGATTGTGCTGCGACNTTTAAAGTTTACAGCTTATCAATTATGAACAAATCTATACATTGAAACAGTATAACATGATATGTCACTATATCAACACAATCACTGCTGCTGCAGATGGCCAACGGCATTTTGATGGCAGGCGTTACAATGAGAGCAGCAGCCGCCATGCAAACACTGATGAGGCATTCCTCTCAGACCCTCTCTCAATGCTGGCTGCAGCTGCAGCAGAGTCTGNTGGGCGGTGCACATGGAGCTGAGCAAGGCTACAGAGGCATGACAAACACACTGCCTTGCTACGGCAATGATCCATGCCAAATTTCATAACTCCATCACTATGTTGGTGGTGAATGGCTGCTGAGTGCTCAAGCACTGATCCCACTCACCCACATTGAAGCATGTGCCAGCTGATACACACAATCTCGTTAGTGAAATTGTTGGCTTGACACCTTGAGACAGATGCTTAGATGCACCAGCTATGCCACAGGACGCACAGACAGACAGCAGGCAGGCAAGTGCACCCCACAGCACCCACTACCACACAAGGCAGCCAAACTGACTTACATCTGCGGTGACAAGGAGCACAGCCAGGATGAGGTGCACCAGGCTGTGCTTCAACTGCTGCGCATCAGCGCTGTCCGGCTGAGCTGTCAGCAACCGGCTCATCAGGCTGTCTATAGCTCCCGCCTCTTGTGCTGCTGCTTGGTTCTTGGGGCAATGTGCAACCAGACTGGCCAGGGCCTGACAGGCTTGCTCCGCTACTGCTGAGTCTGAATGTGATAGCAAGCTTGTGATGCTGACAACGGCATTGCTGCAAGCCTGCTGGGCTGAAGGGCATTGACGGGTCAGACATGCCACAGCATTGCTCACNCACCCATGTTAGGTTCTCCACATACTGAAACCCCCACTTGTACAGCTGCAAGACAAAACAAAAATGTCTGTATAGTCTCTGTGTGATCTGGCCATTTGCATAGAAAGCGTGGTGATCCGAACAGCAGGGTTGGTTGCTTGAGAGCAAGTCTGTTTTGTATCTGTAGACGGGCAGCTGCTGCCTGTCAAATACAATGCCACTGTGTAGGCAGTATAGCTACTCTGTCGGACCTTCTATACTCTGACATACATTCACATGCACATGTGACAATGCATTGTGCCTTTTCCTATGGCAACTGTCCGAGAAATCCTTCTCGGTGTGACAGCCACACCCAGGCTTTGCTGCAGTGCAGTGCTGCAAGACCACACAGCTGAGCCATGTTGGGGAATGCATGAGACATGCAAGGCAATGCTCACAATTGCATGTGTTGGATTGTATGTTACTCTGGGCACACCTGTTTGTTGACAGTGCTGATGTGCTCCTTTTCAGCCCATATGAACACAAACCCTACAGGGCATAGCTTCAGCAGGGGCAGGGCTGCCAGGCGGGGCCCTGGGTCCTCCAGAACATGCCCTTGCACATCATGACACCATCCTGCAAACCCAGACGTGCCACTGGGAGATCCAGGATCCAGAACCCACCACAATCAGTCATGGCACCATGCACTGCTTGCGATCATCTGAACATTCACCTCTCATTCCTCTCATATCCTTCCATCCAAATGTCCCTGAGTTGCTGCTGCACATGCTGCGCTGCTTTTGCAGCAACAGTACCATACACAATGCAGGGCTTTGTCCAACCAAGATGATCAGCACAGCTTCATATGGCTGCCTNCGGGATTGGACTGCCGGATTGACAAAATCGAACTCCCTGGTTGTCCCTGCTGAGCCTGCTGTGCGAGCTGTACNGCATGAAGGGCTGAATAGGACTCACATGTCGTGGGCATACAGGTGCCCACATACGCATCTCGCATTTGAGTCATCGTTCACGTGCTTCCTCCAGTGCTGGCAGGCTGCAGTNCAGGCCAGGGATAGTGCTTGCGGTTTTGCACCTTGCAACTGCCCTGCATATGCAGGTGCTGCAAGTACTGAAAGCAGTATTTGATGCAATGAGCGTCCCTAGTGAGAGTGAAGATCTGGTCTTCCTGACTCGGCTCCTGCAGGTAAAGGCATCCTCCTGTCGACAGCGCCCAGCATGCTGACCTTTGATACTGTCAAAGTATTGACTATATATAGAAGTGAGACCGTTCATCACATGCAGGTGCAGCAACACCTACCATAACACAGCCAGTTGTTGTATGCCTGCCTATTGTGTGATATGCGCTTCGTCAGTGAACAGCTTGGCAAGGTCAAGGCTGGCTGTGCAGGAAGTAGCCCTGCAGCCTCAAGAGCTGCAACACCCTCCCGCATCAAAACCGCTTTCCAGGAGTACAACCGTAACCAGCAGNCGACAGATAGTCTGTTTTGCAGTTGAGGCTATCTGGCCTACGGTGAACAAGACAAGGGTCTGCCCAGCGGGGAACCGTTGGGCCCAGAGGAATGCTATCATCTTCAGACAAATTGACCACCTAGTCGTCTTGTAAGCTGTGTGCTGCGGGTTGCCATGCAGAGGTGCCTGTATCTGTACTGTGGTGGAGTAGTGAGAAGGGTATGTGCCGCGCTTCCCACCAGCCAGCCCGGTACGTTGTACAGTATTGTCGCCCTCGGCTCCTCTGTGAATGTTTGCGCCGGGCACATTGCTCCAAACCATTCCGGAGTTGACTTGCTTGACCCGCTTCTACAGTGTATTCGTCATCAACCAGCACCACAAGAGTGACAACGCAGTCCAGGTACGATGTACCATANTGCAAGCATGTAGCTCAGGGCGACGACGTCTTGCCATACCTCAGGGCAGAGGCGTGCTGCCAGGACAAGAATGGGCATAAATGACACCTGCCCCAGCACTGTCAGTACCAGTGAGTCTCCCAACACAAACAGCTCGTTGCTGAGGCCCCACTGCTTGTTTAGCCCTGCAGGCGTACACCATGTCAGAGCAATGCAGGTGCCCCATTTTACAGCCAACTGCCTAAGCGTCTGTGCACAGCTGCAATATGCTTTCAACACCACCCCATAAGAACGACCTATCTGGGAGTTGTCTACAACCACAGTGCAGTTCCCCACTGCTTGTTCAGCCCTGAAGGCATACACCATGTCAAAGCAATGCNCATTCGGACAGGCAGGTGTCGAGAAATGACTGCAGGAACGCAAAAAGGCAGTCCTTCTTGGTCTCTGCAAACATTAATACCATACTGTCATATCTCCAGCTGGGGCAGCTCTCTTACTGGCGTGGTGTGGCAGTCCAAGTGATGCGTTCTCTTCATCTTCGCTTGCCGTGTATTCGCGGAATCGCGGATGGCATTTGCTGCAGTATGCCTGCTGGCAGCTTTTGCTGCTGACTCATTTGCAATGGTTACTGAGTCACTCAGGATATTGATGCCAAAATGGGTAGTGTCTGTACCACGAAGGGTCTGGGCAGCTTAGATGCNGGCATGCGCTGCCGACATAGCGTCAACTGAAAAGTCGAAGTGTTCGAGGTGTAAACTGGTGAGCGTGTACAGCTGAACTGATCAGCTAGCAACTGACAGGTATATGACAAGCACATCAACCTGCCCATGCTTGCATTCCAGGTGTACTTCTGTGACAAGACATGTCAGCATGCTGCACATCACAGCCAGTCTATACACTGCAGGAGGTTGTGGCTGTGGAAGTTCTGCACAGGCTGTTGTGAGGAGTTTCTGCACAAGCTGTGCGTATGTACATATATCCCTGTCCAGCTGCATTCAAGGCCATCATTGCTATGTTGTGTTCTCTGTGAACGGCTGCAGCTGTTAGCACTNTCGCTGAAAGTTCTGCGGTGTCAGCAAAGTTCGTGACTTGCCATGTACGACATCTGCAGGTCTGGAGCAGTTGTGCAGTTTAGACAGCAGGTTCAAACCATTCCAAAAGACCTTGTTCAGCCAGGCTGGGTCAGAAACGAATAGGGATGCGCAGACAAAGCATGAAAACGAAGTCCTTGATGCATCTATAGAAGTATATCTTCATCTGCTCACAGATCACTTTCTCACTGGTTCAGCATTTCAGACACTTGAATATCTGGTTCGCCGATACAGGTAACGCACACTGCGATGTGGCATACTGCGTTTGCTGCTTTGTCGTTCACCATGGCATCATCCTACTGTTCAATAACTTCCGCTGTTATGTTATTGCAGAGTTCATGAGTGCAACGTAGACTCCTTGGTCGCATGCGCCTTACCATATCATGCCACCAACCACTTTGTGCGCCTGGTGCAAATTTTGCAACTGGATCAGTCCCTATGGTGCTTTCTTAGTCCTATGCAAAAGTCTGGAGCAGCAATGCCGAGGACTGTCCTGGTTCAGCGCTGCATGAATGATCAGGTACAGCAGCTGCTGCTTGACTTGTAGCAACAATTCCTGAGCTGGCAATAGGAGGAGCCATGCTTCTGCTTTTGTCTGCAAGTGACGTGAGCTTCATGCATCTTGAATATATCTCAGTGTGAGATCGGCAATGCTGACTTTGTACTGGTTGGTATGCAGGCCGTCTTGCAAGCCATCTGTGAGAATGCCAAGACCTTGTCAGGCAAAAAGACAGGCAGCAGCATGCAGTCACTCTATGCGGTGTTGATATGTGAGCTGCTGACAGCAATGCACACAGTAAGTGGCAATGAATGTAAGCAATTTCGAGTGGATACCACCTCATCTTCTGTTTTCAACTGTTGGCACCTGCGGCTTGCAGTCTTACCATATTTGCCTACGAGATTGATGATGTGGAGTGATGATTATGATCACCATTACAGACCTGATCTGAGAGACTGGTTGTCTCGTTGTTGTCACCTTTCATGCACCACTCTGACCACATCATCAGTCTCGTCTTACTTCACCCTCTTACTTCACCACTGATCCAACTTATGCTGCCACTGATCCAAAACACATATTGTCCCGTTGTACTACTGTCATTCCTGAAAGGTGTTTACAGCATGTCACATCTTTGCAGGTCAAGGAAGACACTGTGCGCCTGTTACTGCCATACCTTCTGGCAGGACTGAATGCCAGCAAAGTCACAGCTGACTACCATGCTGCCACCATGATGATAGTGACTCTGCTTGCAAGCAAAACAATCCTCTCTGAGGGCTTGTTGACAGGTATGCTGACAATCAATCACTCACACTCTGGGCACACTGCAGTGCTCATGATGATCACACAACTCAGCTAGGGAAGTACGCTTCCCACTGTGATATATTTCAGTTTGTATTCCCTGAAGCACTGCATTGCCCTATAAGTTGTGCTACAATTAGTCACCCCTATTTGAACTGCTCTCCCACAGCATGTTGTGTTTCCGATTGTGTATTGCTGCTACAGGTTTGTTGTCAGAGATGGTGCGGCATGTCAACGCCTTGCAAGCTGCTCAAGTGGTCATGGCTTTGTGCCACATCGCTGTGGTGCAGTCACAGGTTACCCAGTTGTCCAAGAAGACTGTGAAGGCAAGTGCCTGCAGGCCATAGCACAGTCCTGCATCAGAAACTTTGTTGGCGGTGATGATGATGAAACAGTACCATCAAATCCTGATTTGCTAGCGCAAGCTGATTACACAACTTCAGCCTTGTCTGAGCTGCCAACACAGTACACTATCATATGTCACAACATGCATGCCCTTATTTGGCTTCCACATGCCCTTGCAACGGCAACCCGTTTTTGCGTCTCTCACACATTGCCCAACAGGGCTTTCTTTCCACAGCCTCTATAGGCGCAGGTGTTGTGATACTCAAAATTGTGAAACCACCATTTGTTTGCTTGCAGAGAGTCCTTGCGATTTTGGACCTGGTCCCTCATTTGGAAAGGCTGGCAAAGAAAGGGATGGCTCTTGGACCGCTCCTTGCATGGGTGCTTCCGTCTCTTGCAGCTGGCATACCTGACAAGACAGCCTGGCTGGACTGCGCTGTGCAAATGGCTAAACAGCTGCCCCTAGGTACAGAAATCACGCATCTGCCAAGTTGGTGCATGTCGTCAACCGCTGCCACTTTGCAGTGTTTTATGAATGTGTGGGTGTGAAGTGTTTATGTAACTGTGCAGTGCAAGCATGTTTCAATTGTTTCCTGCTCTGTTTCCTGGGACAATTGCTACTGAGTGCCTTGCTATGTGTCACAGAGTATGTGTCACACAGTCTGTTTCAAGCTAATGGCCTGCTGGACCATTCAAGCAGGATATCATCTTGAGCCCATGTTTCGTGACTGTTCACCAGCTGTATTGTGTCAAANAGCTCTGCAGCTTCAGCAGGTATATCACAACAGGCATGTTCACAATGGCGTGTCCCCTTGTGANACACTATGGCATGCGTTGGCCTACCATGCAAGCAGTTCGCTGTGTACGCTGGGCTGCACAACTTTGCACAGAAAGTGGGGTTGCATTACCCCGCTGATGCGCTTGAGGTCAGCGTTGGTGCAGCTCGATTACGCTTGTTCATGCAGCATGCATATGCAGAAACTAACGTTAAGCTCAGTCACGATTACAAATATGACCTGTTAACTGGAAACCTGTGACCTTCTTCCTCTGAGGAGAGCAACGGCCTTCGTGTGCGTAGCGAGATCCGCAGCTGCATGCCANGGCTGCACAGCTAACACCTCAGCACTACAATGCCCTATGTCAGACATGTCGTGTGTTTCGTTGTAGGCACAAGCTTGAGGCCAGCATTTGAAGAGCTGCCTAGACCTGAGCAGCTGTACGTTTGAGCACTGCAGTTGAGCTCCATCATTAACGAGTCAACACCAACCTGATTACGTAGGGTGAAGAAGAAGATTACAGGTATGTGTATNGAGTGCCTGAGCATGCTGTTGCTGCGGTCGTTGCCCTCGTAGAGGCGCACAAACTGGTCAGCACATGCCAGGAAAAGCTTGGCGTCTGGAAGGTCATCGTGAGCAAGGCCATGCATCCGTAAGGTCTTCAGACGGGCACCAGAGGCATACTCATCTGCGTGGCATTGCAATGAGTGAGTTCACAACAGATGCATGCAGAGCACAAGCAATGCCTTGCATACATTCCTGCGATTGCAATTTGAATGTGCTCAGCTTTATTGGCACATTGCAAACACTGCAAACATTGCCATTGCACGATCTGTTATTGGTTGGCTTGACATCTTGTGCCTTCCCCTGCGCCTCCACTCTCTTTTGTGTGTCTGTTCATTGTTTGTGTCATCCAGTGCTCATGAGCCCATCAAGCATGCCATGTGACAGAGTGGTCAAGGCATTGAACGCTATATAAACATGAGTAGACTTTGCAACACGCATGTGACTGTCTTGGTGATGCAGTTAAAAGTGTGTGCTACATCATCCAAATTGCGAGCATGTACCAGACTCAGCACTGTGTAATCAGCAACAGACTACCACTGCAGTTGTGGTGTCCACACCCTGACACACACTGCACTCACCCGGCAGCAGGTTATATCCTGCATAGCCACTGCCCTTGGCAAACAGATCCTTCATGAGCTTGCTGCTACTGTCAACCAGCGTGCTGATCCTGTGCAGCCTGCCATTCACAAAGATTTGGAGCGGTCGCTGCAGCTGGGCGCTTGCCGCTGTAGTCAAGCTATTGATAGCTTGAAGGAGCAGAGGCTGCAGGTCTGTGCTGGCGGAGCTGTACACCTCAGTGAACACGTCCTCTTCCAGAAAGGTACCCACGTCAATGGGCTCAAAGCCAGCAGTTTCCAGGAGAGTCTTCTGGGTGCTGGTTGTTGAGTGGTATTTCATGATGGTCAGCGGAAAGACGTTGGGCACTGCAGCAATGGTCTGCTCCCATGCCCTGGACGGCAGAACCTTGGCAGTAGACAGCTGAGATGGGCTGAGCTGAGCCCCATTGACGTCCTCAAAGAGCGCACACTTGCGCAGGAAGCTACGCACATGAGCATGGCAGAGAATGTTGCTGATGTCCAACTTGGTCAACAGAGTGCGTAGGNATGTTACCAGCTTTGAACACCGCGCTGCTGATTGCACGACGAATGCCAATCACAGCGCTGCTAGCCAGAACATATACCCTGCATCCCTGCCATGTGCATGTGTCAGTTTCTTTGCTTGCACAGGGTGTTCACATATCTGCATTGCCTTGGTCACAGGCTCAAGNCACATTGTGTCTCTCAGCATGTAGAGCTTGTCACTGCTGACATTAGCACGCTAACATCTTATGTGAAATCTACTTGTTCCACTTTGTGCAAGCGCATTTCAGGGAGATCAGGCACCCAAGCATTGTCTTGACACTATTGGCTGCTTTGGCAAAGCTGAGTCCAAGAGGGTACGCAGGACATATGCTGTGCAAACACAGCACGTCCTGGTCCATGGGTGATGCTTGTACAGCATGCAGAGAGCCAAGCAGGACATCGACTCAGTCTTCAGCATGGGGCTGTTTGAAGATGTGAAGTTCCTGCCGCAGCCCTCTGAGGCCAGCACCCTTGAGAATCCCACTGTGGACTTGATGCTGCAAGTCAAGGAGAGGAANGGTGCCAGCCCCTTGCAGCATCATGTTGTTGCATGCGAGGGCGATGGCATGCATCAAAAGGTGCATTGGCCGCTTTCAGCTTGCTTATAGGCATTGAGTTCAGGAGACACCTTATGCCATCATCTGTGCATGAAGGGTTTATGGGCTGAAGCAAGTGTTGGGACATGCTTCCTACGTTATGGCATTGGAGTCACACTCTGTCATGTTGTGCAGCTATGTGTGTGCTGAATCTCGCATGACGGAAGTAGGTTGGATGCTGTAGGTGACCAGAGAAAGCTGTCACAGCTATCAAACATGCTTAGTCTTGCTTGGCTGCAAACCTAGTGTGCTGAGGTTTGACATACTGATTGCTTGGCTGCAGACGGGCTTTGCTATGCTATGACCTTAACACGTTCGCCCTGCTCCTGCTGCGGTTTTGCATTCTTGCAACATCTGTGTGATCTCAAGCTATAGCACAAGCTGTGTAGTGTCACCGCAAGCAATACATGCATGCTTGCAGTATAGGCTAGAGTGTGTTGTGTACATTATACATGTAACGGGTCTAAGTCTGCTGTGTCTGCATCTCACTCACCAGCATTTTCGCACAGCATCGACATTGTAAACGATTTCCCTTCGTTACGGTAGTCTGGAACGGCTGATTCTGCAGTGACATTGGGCACGTTATGCTGCTCACACCAGTTGAGCGAACTTGCCTGTTTGATGCGCCGGGGCCCTGTGTCAGCTGCCACGTTACTGATTGTTGCTGCTCTTGCAAGTGTTTGGTTATGCACATGGTGGGGTCTGCGTGCACGCCTCACTGGTCAGTCCCCTGTCAAGCTGCAGCCCCAGTCTNGAACAGCTGTACCACGGTCAATGTTTGTTGATTGTGCTGTTTGCGTTGGGTCCACCGCTGCAATCATGACCATCATTGCAGATGTGGGAGAGCAAAGGTGCACAGTGCACCTGGAATCGCGACAGAGAAGACAGCTGCACCGCTGTGACTTTTTGTTGATTGTGCTGTGTGATGTCAAGTCCACAGCTGNCACCCAGCAGGCTTAGCAGCACTCGACACCTGTAAGCCAAGTTATCTGTGAGCTGGCATAGAAGTACGATGCAAATTCCAGACGATGAGTGTGCAAAACTAAAGTCAGCAGACTGTTTCAGTGCGACTGTGAATTCTGCACGTCAGGCCAAATCTCAATGAGTTTCTCGCGGTTGTCGACAGAGTAAAGGATTTTAGGGCATTGCCTTGGCACATTGAATGCCCCGCATGCCAGTAGGATGGGATGTCAGGGTCGACTTGTGAGGCATTGCTGCAAGTTGGGATCCAATGATTGCAGCTGATGCTGGCCTTGTCCTCTGAAGCGGCAGTGTCAGCTCTTGAAACCATTTCTGCTGAAGACCTGTGTCCTTATTGCTGTCTGCACACAACAAGTGCTCACTTGTTGGCCGTTGTTCTTNGCGGCCACAGGGAGGTTGCGGGGCAGGCGGGAAGCTCCATCCAGAGCCACATGGAACCCCAGGCCCTTGTTGTAGGGCTGTTCAGCGCCTCTTTTTGAGCGCCCACCCCTGCTTTCTGATTGTGCTGACTGGCCGAGCTGTTTCCTTCCTGCACACAATGTGTGTCAGTGAATTCCTTTCGCAGCATACATTCACATGCTGGGTCCTGAGTGTACAACGGCGCCAGTCCGACCCCGCATACAGCATTCATGCCAACATACACAGCTCAACAATGCATCAGGTAGAAAGCGTTCCATGAAACAGATTGGCCAAATGCTGGCAGTCATAGGCTTTAGAGTACATTTACTCACTTGTGCTGGCTCACAACCTTTCCTGCTGTTCTCCAAGGCTTGTAGCAGCTTGCACAGGCATGGTACCGTCAGCCCTGGCGACCTGGTCACCNTGGGCATCTCTGGGCAAATGTTTGTTGATTATGCGCCATTGACCAGAGGCCCAAGGGGCTAACTGAACTGGGTCCAGAGTCAGCCAATGCAACTGCTGTATTCAAGTGTTGTAAAGCGACCCAAAGACTGTGCTGTACTGGCTTGGGAGAGTCTCAGGCTGCTCACCTTGCCAAACAGGCTGGCTGAAACAGGTCGGGAGCTAGCATGGGGCACCCCTGCATCTTGCAACAGGCCCATGACTGTAGCCCTGTCAAAGCCAACAGACCTGCTCCTGCTGGACAGCAAGGCGCTGTCAGGATTGCGACCAGCTGGGCGGGCAGCTACAGTCTCGGCATCCAGTGGTGCAAACTGCAGCTGCTTCTTGCTCATTGTCTTCCTTGGTGCGCTGCTATAGGTATTGTCATCTGCACCATAGTTGAAGGTTCACACACAACAACAGCTTGTGCATTGTGAGTCATGGCGTGTCACAGTGAGTGGTAGCCGTCTTCTGGTCATTGTCTCCTGATGCGCTAGTGTGTGAGTCACCNGCTCTGTAACCTCAGCGTTGAGTGGCCGCAGCCGAACTTTGTACGTTGTGGCAAGCAGTGACAGGCTGCTGGCATGCTGCTTGCTCAGTATGGCACCCTTGCTGAAGGCACAAGAGCTGTCACAGTGCTTGCGAATGAGCAATCTGCATTTCTTGTTGCACATGCATGCAATCGTTACAAAGACATGTGAAGGCATGTGACAGATATGGTGTTGCAGCGAAGCACTCTGTTTGGCATTCCTGAAAGCCACTTGTGCTTGTGAGACTTATCTCCCAGATCAGGTTGCAGTAAAAGAGACCCTGGGTGCATTCTGTCTACAGCATGCTGTCACAATGCTGCTGTTGGCTCTGCAGGCTGCAAAGGGACCTGGAGGAGTTGCAAAATCAGTCCAAAATGCTACAGAAGCAGCAGCAGGGCTTGCAGNTGCTGTCATGTGAGCACCCTTGACACTGAGAATTATCGCTCAGGCATACAGACTATGATGACAGTAGTGCACCTGCGGATTGTAGGCCTTGGGTAGAAAAAGCAGAGTTTCAATATCATGCAACATGACTCATCTGCTGTCACATTACTGATCGTTGAGGACTTGGCCCCATTCATCATGTTAAACACTGAAGAGTGCACAGAACATGATGAACTGGGCCAATTCCTCGACAGACAGTGATGACACAACGGATGAGTCATTTTGTATGACATTGAACCTGTGTGTCTTCTACCCTAAGTCTTCAGTGTCTTAAGGTGATTTTCAATCATCCAGGTGACAATTGCGGGGGTTCACCTATTGNATGGCTTCCACATCAGTGGTGCTTAAGCTGCAGTCAGCCTGAGGGTTCTGCAGGTTGGTCCTTGTGAGCTTGATGATGCTGTCAGGTGAAAGGACTGCTGCCCGCATGGAGATTTGTGCCTGTTCCAAAACAGCAGCAACCTGTTGCTTCCAATAGTCACAATTGCATGCCTAAACATAACAGAAGTCTACAGTGGCAGCAGAAACGTACAATTCTTGGTAGTACATGGTCTCGCTTTGCATGTTATGCAAGGGATTGGAAAACTCACTGATCTGATGACTGCTGCTTTGATTTGCTGAGTGAGCTCTTGTGAAGGCCCCTGCTGATCTAGCTTCAACAGCAGGCCTGCCATGACATCTACATTTGCTTTGTAGGCCTGAATGCAATTGTCTGTACTGTCTGATGTGGGCTGTTGCGCATTGACTTTACTTGACTCAGCATTGTAGGGAATAAAAGGCCGCGGATCACCATCTTTTGACATGATCTGCAGCAGCAAAGGCAAAGCTTTTGACACTGGCAACATCATTGGCATATTGTGATGGAGGTGAAGCAGAGGGCAAGAGCAACTTTGCAATCCACTTGTGCTGTGACAGTGGCAGTCACACCGCTCGCAGCTGACCTGATGTTGCTGCTGCAAGCTTGCAATTTTGTCCCCTCTGAATGACATCACTGTCTCTAAGGTGCTGTTTCTGCCAGCAATTTTGTTGTTTTCCAGTTTCAGCTGCTCAACTCGCGCAGCCATCTCTTCTATCTGTTCCTCCATATGCTGCTTTTGCGCCTGCACATACATACTGTGTACACCTACACAGCCACACACCTACCACTACTGTGTATCACAGCAGGCAGCAAAATTGCAGTAAGGCTTGACATGGCAGAATAAAATAGCCAGGCACATGACACATGGGGTGCTGACCGTGCCTTCTGTCTCAGTCTGTATGTCTTCTGGTTCTTCCTGTTCCTTTGTATCCAGACGGGGCTTTGCTTGCTATTTGCTGAAGTTTGTTTGCCCTCTTGTGGCTGTTGCTGACCAGCTTGCTGTGGTACATCATCATGACCGTATTGAAAACCTGAGCTACTGAATTGTGCCGCATGTGGATCAAGTATAGCCAGATCTGACTGGAAATTTGCTGTGGCACTACTGCTTTGCAAAGCTGACAAGCCTGACAGATTTNTTCCACTGCTGTGGCTATGACCGATCATGACCAACCATGGTTTCGTTAATGTTGGGCCTCACAGGCTGCAGGTCATGAGCCTGTTTGCTGGCCCTCTGGGTCTATCAGATAGATGTATATATCTGAAGACATATCTACATATGTATCAATCTTCTTCTTGCTTTGCTTCCTTTGTTTAATAGGCAGATGTGTTAAAGCATGTCCAGCCATCGCATCTTTGGTAGCCAGTACAAACAAGCCAGCGGGATATGCTCAATGCAACACCTTGCGTCCTGTCTGCATGTACCCAAGGGTGTGAAAGTTACGCTGATTGGTGAATGCCAGTGCTGCATGTGGAATGTCATGCGCTTGGCCAAGCTCTGTTTGGCATCTGTCACTGTGTGCTGCCGATACAACAATTGCAGTGGCTTGCATGAGTTGGCAAAGTCATTGCGCACTTTGTAGGGTGGCATCAAGCCATGAGTAGGTGTGATACATGCAGGTCATGCAAATGTACAGACAGACATCAAGGAAGCAATTTTCCTGGGGCGCAATGATGATCTAGTGGCTGCTGGGAGTGATGATGGCAATGTCTTCATCTACGATGCCAAGACAGGCCAGATTGTCCGGGTGCTGCCAGCTGATGCAGATGTGGCCAATTGTGTTCAGGCAAGTCCCTTGCTGACTCACCTTAGCTGTGTCCACTGGTGCATGTCACAGCCATGCGTTGGGGGTACATATGAGCAGCATGAGCTAACATAGCAGTGTCAGTCATGNTTCATTCTCCACCCAGCGTGAGGAACCTACACTACAAGCAGCTGAGCACACCCATGACTCTATCACCACCATGTGAAGCTGGTTTAAACATTGCAACAAGCAACTATGCGCCAGACACCACTTGCACGCATGCATCAGCATCCATAGCCACAGCGCTATGCGCCNAATAGCAGGTATACTCCCTGTGACCCCCAGGCCATATTGTCTTGGAAAACCTTGAACCTTCTGGGAACACTTTCACAACCCTCTGAGTGTGCAATGCGAGCAGCAACACATTTGTGATTGTAGAAGGGGAGTAAGCATGCTTCAAAACCGCCCTTCCTGGACTGCATGACCAAGAAGCTGCTGTAGCTCTGTACAAGCTGCTGNGGAACAAGTGTGCCACCACCATCAGCGAGTGTGGCTGCCTTGGGCACACAGACCGCCAGACAAGTCCAGGCCGCGCTGCTTGCATTCTGCNCGATCCTGATGTCATTGGCAAGATTGGCACTGATATACAGGTAAGTGCATGGTGTGCACTCTTGCCAACACGCCGTTTTGTTGCACATGCAGCAGCACTTGCAGCAGCGCCAGTCAGAGGTGCGGCATCCAATCACTCCAGCAACAGTGCATCGGGTTGTTGGCTGTTACGCTGATCTCTTTATCTCAGAATGTGTCAAATACATCAACATGGCTTGTGGCAATTCCAGCTGTGGTCTAGCTGCAGCGTATGAATGCTCAATGCCCGCTTTTGGTTGTCAGTGTTGCCATGTCACAGGGAGAGCCTTTTCCTGTCTCTCAGGCAACTGTCAGAATGCGTGGGGCACTAACACAACTTTAGCAAACACATCTGCGTGAAGCTTTGCAGTGCTGCTGTAGAGCCAGTGTGTAGTCTCTGATCATACACAAAACAGCTATTGAGCCCAAGATCCGTCTGACTGTATACCACCCAAATCATGATTGCTGACCAGAGAAGCGATTCTGGGTCCACAGCACCCCTGATGTGGTGTAGGTGAACGCAGTGCACAGCCAGCTAGAGAGAGAGCGGCAGCAGCTGCACAGCCAGATCAGCCNGCTGTCGCTGGTCTTCTCGCAATACGCTGCTTGAAGCAGAAGTAGACAAAGCGCTGACGCATTTAGGGTAACGCCGCAGAGATTGCGGCGCATGCCACTGGCGTAGCGCTCGTGAGACCTGGCTCAGCATCTTGACTGATCATCGACTAGCAGACGGCAAGTCCACAAGCTGCCCATCGAGCGCACATGCAAAGGCGAACTAGGCGCTCGGCGCATTGCCAGGTGCTGTTGTGTCGTACCATGCGTGGCCTGCGGTCTCGCACAGCATGAACGGGGCACAGCGCAGTCAAACTTTGTACAGAACGCGAGCGTTTCATTCTCTGCATCATGCTACGCCTGCGCTGCGGCATACAGCCGTTGCAGCGCTGTGTATCGTGCACTGCTTGATACAGGTGCAATGTCAGGGACCCCGAATGCTGTGATGCATCAAGCAAGCACGAGCCGCTGCGTGCACGCCAGCCTGCCCTGTACGCATAGGTTGCGCAGTCGTCGACTCAGAAGCAACGGACGACCCGACACATGTTGCATGGCTCACAAAATCACAGTGCTTCCCGGTGACGGCATAGGCCCAGAAATCACGAAAGTCGCCCTGAACGCCCTGCAAGCTGCTGGCAAGCTTGAAAACCAGGAGTTTGACTTTTCTGAACAACTAGTTGGCGGTGCTGCAATCGATGCAACAGGCCAGCCGCTGCCTCAACAAACACTAGACGCTGCTAAGAGCAGTGATGCCGTACTTCTGGCGGCAATTGGCGGGTGAGTATCATGTGCTGCTGCACACACCAGCAGCGGGTCAGAGCTGCTCAGCTTTGTGTACACAGGTATNGGGAGATATGCTATTACAAGTAGAACAACTTGCTAGCTGAAGAACCCGCACCTGCAATGCCCCCCAGCTGCTTGCAGTGCATGATTGCAAGGTCAAAGTCTTGCAGGGAGCTAACAAAGTGCAATGCATAAACAGCATGAGCAGTGACTTGCAAATCAGATACACTTTACAATGCATGTGTTGACCCAATAGCATCGACTTGCTGAGGCAAGCAGATGGTGTAATGNAGCAAAGGGTCCCAGAGGCAGACTTCCAAGATGAGCTGCTCAAGGCACTGGCTTTGCTTGACGTCCGCTGCAAACACACCATCTCAGCGGATCAGCCTGTTTATAAGCAGATAGCCTGGGCTTCCATGCCCTCTGTGAGTCTGCTTGCCAACACGCTCAACATATGTAGCATGGATGTGCAGCATGCTACAATGGACATCTTGTGATCGGATTCTACAAGAGATTTTGCCCTGTTCACATCATCACCCAACACCGACTCATCATATGAAGTGAGCGCTTGCCAATCACAAACGCACTTCTGCAGCATGTGTACTCACTGCCCTTGGTGTCCTGTTTTGTAGCAACACTAGCTTCTGTGCAGGGAGGCGACACAACTTGCCAATGAACCATGGCTGAGGGCTGTTGAGCCGTGTGCGTGGGCATGACAGAGTGTGGATGTGCTACAGTACTGAGTGATGATTCAAGCTTAGTGGTGGATTGACCAGCGTACGCAGATCTGCGTGTGGAGTACCCTACTTTGTTCTGTTAGACATCACGTTTGCACGATGTGGAATGTTTGCTCAGCAGATGCTTATTGGGGTGTAATCGAACAGCAGCCTGCAGGACGCATAGCATTGCAAAGTTCGTCAAGCATGTGAGGCACACAGATGGCAGGTGATTGCAGTGACACCTGCTTTGTGACAGTCCAGATGGTCGACAAACAATACATGCCTCTCAGGGCAAGCTTTACTGTGGTGGCAGAAATATTAAAGGAGTCACGTGAAAAGTAGTGCCGCACAGACAGGATGCTTTCTCCTGAAGCAGACAACCTAGACATGAGAAGGTTCCAAGTGCAAACATGTCGCTGCTTATCGCCAATCCACATCCTCGCTTGCTGACCATTCCACATGCAAACAGATTTGTGCCTCCTACGAGCAAAGTGCCAGAGCACTGTCCAGAATGCCAACACCAGCGGGACACTCACTGAACCCAGACTTGCTATTGGTGAGGGCATTCAAACCAGCCAGTGCGCCTGTCAAGCCCACAGTGTATGCATGCGATACATGAGNTGAGCAACATGTATGCAATAAGCACCGAGCAAACAGACAGAGTCTGTTGCTACGCATTCTAGTGCTTTCATGCAAGCTCAACCCTGAAATTTGGAACACTGGTCAACTGAACAAGAGGGACATGATAGAAATTGCTGTGCAGGTATGTTCATGGCTAAGTGTGCAGGCAACTAGCCATGTATGTCGAATGCTGTCATTGAGGCATTCTCCACTTGCACTCACAGATGGCTTGCATTCACAGATGACCAAGATGCTGGACTTGCTGGATGCCTACTTGGAAGATGGCGGACACAAGGCCTGTCGCATTGATGGCAGTGTCAGCTGGCAGGACCGCCAGGAGGCTATCCACTCCTTCAACTCTGACCCAGACGTCTTCGTCTTCCTGCTGTCAACTCGTGCTGGGGGCCTGGGCATCAACCTCACCTCTGCTGACACAGTCATCATCTATGACAGTNAGCCACAAGAGCGGAGATCACCTGCAGGAGATATGCCAGACCTCTTGCTGAGTGCTACTGTGCTGTCATTGAGAGCCTGTGACGCATCCACAGGTGGTCAACAGGTTTGAAGACCTTGTCGAGGAGGGGCACCCAGCACATGATGCCCTCCTCAAAATCTTTGTCAAGAAGATCAAGCNTTCAAGGCATTCAGGAGTAGGATAGGCTAGTACTCACCCAGCGTTGGCTGGCATGCTCGTCTACCCTCATCAGATCATTGACATCATCGTCAAANTAGGTCAGCAGAGGTCTGCACACAGACATTTGCAGTCATTTGCATGTAGGGCTTTACAGTGGTGCCAGACAGCTGTTAGCAGCACCTGTACTGCTTGCTGCAGCTCTGGTTCAAGCCTTGATCATCCAGTTGACAAGGTGCTGCTGCTGAGGAGCCAGCCAGGTGAAAAGCGAGCACAACTTTACGCCACCTCAATGCAACATATTGGCTGTCAGCACCATTGCCTGCTTGTTGTAGCCAGGACAACCTGGCATACCCCTATATCTCAAAAGTCCAGGTTCCATCCAGCTCTGTCTTCAGGTTAGGTTACCACTGCTCATGCTGCACATGAGCTCNTTTGCAGCACTCTCATCTGGGAATTGAACAGAGTCCCTGGCTGAGGGTGGGGGCGGAGCAGGGACTGGGGGTGTGGGGGGTGCAGGGTCTATAGCCTGAGGTATGGGGTCAAACAGGGGGAACCCAGAGTCTGGAGAGGCACCCATGGGATGGCCTCCCACACTCAGACGGCTTCTCTGCCGCCCTCCAAGCACAGGACCTGCCCACCAATANGAGGACTTCAAGGAAGAGGACGGGGAAGAGGGGGCTGCACAGGAGGAAGTGGCAGCGGAAAATGAGAATTCAACGGACAATCAAGCTCCNGTGCACTGCTACCTTCGTGTATTGAAATCTGATTTGTAACACCTGAATATGCTGCTGCTCACTCATAGCCATGCTGCTGCTGTGCGCTCCCACATTGTCATGGCCATGCGACATGCAGTGTCTGGTCACATGTCGGGCCTGAGTCACCAGGGTGACGCAGCAGCGGTTCGCGGTCCGATGCGGTTTCATGCAGTGCACAGCGCAAATCACACTGACTCCCGTCGTCTGCTGCCGCTCAAGATGTCTGACTACGAAGAGGTTGGTGAGTATAATGAGGTCGAGGACTNTCATGCATGCTGCACCAATTGAATTTTTGGTGCAATTGCTGTCTGAGGTCTGGTCCGACTTCGTCTTCCTGGCATATACTGTTGTGCCAGTTGCCTGGTTAGCTGCAACCAGCCACTTGAAATGGTGACTAAGCATTTAGGCTGTCTTGAGAGGCTGACTTTGCTGTTCCTTGACCAGCAGCAAACATGACTTCTTTGGGTATAACATTGCAGTGACAAGACTGCCTACTGCTTGTACCCTCTACAGTGAGCGCTGCAGGTGAGCTGGATGCTTCAGCNTGTCACTGAAGCTGATGCTGGAGCAGCTCAGCTTTGTGAGTTGCATGCTCAGGTAATCGCTGGCAAAGGGCTGTATGTTTACTCAACATACAAGTCAGTCAGCCATTGACAGGTAGGTCCTTGTGGACAGCTTCCTTGATGTGACGGCGAATCTGTTTGCGCTCTTGTGGCAAACAAGAAGCTTACAACAAAAAGCGGTTGGACCTGCAGCCTGCCATTTCCCAGCTCAGCAGATGACAGACTGACTGCATCACCAATAGGGCATTCATCATTCATTAGCATCCGCACAGATGGTATGCGGGACTGATGGGCTCTGCTTGTGCCTTGCAGTGTGGCACAGTTCACAACAGATGACATTGGTTTGCTGTGGCTGTCAAGCAGCAACCAGANGGTGCCAATCATAGCACCATGGAATAGCTCATCAGCGGGAAGGCACTGTGCACTGCCAGGCGCCGGTNGACAGTGGCAAAGACCTGTCACAACACATAAAGGTGGTCCTTTAGAGTTGCTCAAGCGAGATCTGCAGGTGCATGCCCAAGATAGCAGAGCTTGAACATGGCCGCGATCGAAGTCAAATAGCAAGTCGTGTTTGCTACATCGTGGCAAACAATGAGATGCAGTGCATCGCAAGCGCACCGTAGTAGTCCATGTTTACTATGCTTGCTGAGCTGAGCAGAGGCTGAAGCTGTAGCTGACAAGCTGACAGTGTGGAATGTTGCACACTGTGTAACTGAGCTGCCAGCCACGAGTTCAAGCACAGGCACGCTGATCCAAGCAAACTATGGTACGAAGGTCTACCTATAGCTACAAGTTCACACGCCCTCAGGATGTGTAGATGAGCAAGAGCGCAGCACCGATTTCCAGGCACAAGCAAGCATCCTTCCAGTCAGGCACAGGCAGCTGAACTCATGATCGGCGATGTGTTATAAAGGTATGTCTTGTGTTGTAGGCGGCTGATGTGGTTGGTGAGATGTAGCCTGCGCTGATCACATACAAGAGTTGCCAGCAAACAGGGGCTTCAGAGTTTGCTGATCAGCTTTAGGTGTAAATAGTGCTGCAGCAGGTGCCTAAAGGGGGCGCTCCCTTTATATGTGTGTACGCATTCACACCACATGCACAAGCCCTCAGACTGGTACAGCCTAGGCCTGATCAGTAGGGACCAGTATAGACCACACTTTACTGCCAGCCTGAGGTTGAAACAGTGTGCAGGACAAATATAGACTCCACAAGGCGGACATGTTGCCGGTTTTCAATGTTGAACCTCAAGTAAACCATGCTGCAGCAGGCACGCCATCATACCTAGCAGAGTCTACTATGCCATTGTGAGTGCAACACAGGCTGGTGGAACTCAGGGTCACTCCCTGTCTCTCAGTCTGTATGTTGCATGACTTCAAGCAAGTCTTGTACAAACTCTAGATCTTGTTGCATGAACTGCTCAATAGCATGGTGTGGCTGCTCGATAGCATGGTGTGGCAGACACCCCACAAAGATAACGCTGTTTTTACCCACACAGGCAGCCCTGCTCACACGAGGTAGCTACCTGTGGGTTCTGCGTTAGTCTTTATGTGCATTGTGTCAGTCTTGATGTGCATTGCCTGAGAATTTAAACCTTTACTGCTGGCGCAGCGGTAAGACTCAGACGCCCGATTTTCGTGTTGCTAAAGAGAGACGTTTCCACGCTTCGTGCAGCAAGCGAGAGGGAGAGCGCGACACTGAGCGCGATAATTCTTGCTCATTGGCTTCGGAGCAAAAAGGAGTGGAAAATCGCTGGTGCGAAGTGGCCGACCCCAAGTGGTGCCTGTGTACGGCTGCATGCCGCCCCTTGAGCAGCCATTGCAGGGGTGTCAGCGGGAGGGATCAATTCACGGTCCAGAGAGGGGCTGCACGNTTCTTGGCCTCAGAGCTGCCAGCAGGATCCGCAGCAGACCCAACAGCTGGTGACCGCAAAGTATGGGCTATTGTGGCCTATGTCATGACTGGTCTCACAGTCTTGCTGTTCCTCTTCACCTTGGTGATGCTCAGGCGCATCAAGATTGCTGTTGCAACCCTCAAGGTGGGCCTGAAGCACGTCAGCTGCAGATGCAAGCTCTTTTGGGCAGCACAGTGTGTTGACATGCTCTGTGTGGCTTCTGACATGGCATCTTGGGCTGTTGCTTGCAAACTATCAAGCAAGCAGCAGACGTCGTTATGTCTGTGACTTGTGACATACATGGCTGTAGCCTGGTAGCACTGCAGAGCTTTGTCATGCATGAATGTTGACACTGTTGGCTGCTTATCATGGCACCACAGAGTACACTGCTTGCTGCCATCATTTCTCGAGGCNGTCAACGGAGCCTCCGGGTATACTTGTTGGTAGGCCAATCATTGTGTTACACTAACTATGTTATTTGAATTGGCTGTGCTGGATGGTGCCGACCACTTGAATCAATGTATTACACTGAGTGATGCTGTTACATATGTCGGAGGTTTGCTGCTGGGCACTTGCTGATGGCCATCTGCAGAATGGAGTCGTGTGTTGCCTATGTGTGCTTGTGCTGTGTAGTAATATANTCTGGAGGTGGGCTTTTAGCCACACATGGTTGATGATGCGCACGCGTCGTCACATGATGTCTCTGAAAGACACACTGTGTCTGCAGACTGTCACAAGCATGCACCACTCCCCAAAACTGGCTCATCTGAACATCAGCACCAGCTCTCTCACAGTGCAGCAGGACCAGCGGACCTTATGGGATCACCTCAGGCTCATCAACTTCACCTTCAGCCAGAAGTGTGCCTCAGGTCAGAACAACATCATCAAGTTGCGGTCTCAGGTGATGATAGTCCACTTACACACCTTACATCTGTTGTGCAGACCTGGATTTTGGCCATCGGGATGTATGCTACACGGCGCGAACTGTGCAGCCAGTGGGAGTGTGCAGCAANATGGTCCACAATTGTGCTGGGCTTACCGTTCTTGATAGACTCGCAGCTTCTGCGATATCAGGATGGGGGCTTGCAAGATGGACTCAGATTGGGCTTGAAAACTTCTTGCCTGTTTGCCTGCTGGTTTGGCACTTCGTGTCTTGTGAGAAGCCACGTGTTGCTGTGGTATTGAGCTATCATAGGGAGAGTGTAGAGTCTCCTTGCTGGTGCTGAGGGACTCGACCGAACATTAGAAACCAACAACATGTTGTAATGTGACAGAATCCAATCCAAGCCAGGCTGTGACTGACTGCTTTGGGCTTGCTTTACCCACGGGCCATGCCAAGGATTTCTCAGCTCAACAAAGCATAAGTGCCGCAGTAACCGTATCTCAGACACGATGCTCTCCCACAATGAACCCTGGAGCAACATAGCATATATATGCATCATAGCATGTCTATGCATGTAGCATAAGCTACNAGCTGATTGATCGCAACAGCGAAATGTAACACAAGTCTGGTCAATGCCTAAGCGCCGAGCATTTCGGCAGCTGAAGTAAGCTTGCGGTCAAACCCTTGCCAAGCTGCTATATCAGCTGCAACTGACAGAGTCACAATCTTGCAGAACGTGGTATGTGGTGTCTCTGGGTGTCTTGTTGGGGCTCCTTGTGGAGCTTGGCATCTGGTTCGTACCCTTCCTCATCCGTGCAATCAAGGAGCCAGCCTATACAGTCCAGTTCTGCCTGGTCCTGAGCACAGATGTCGCCACAGGCTGTGTACAGGTATGTAGACCCAGAACAGCTGTAACAGCGGCCACTGTTGTACAGCACAGGTTTCTCCTGTTGCAGCATGTCAAGATGTCTTCAATTGTGCCTTGTGCAAGTCCCAGGTTCAGTACCAACACAGCCCCGGAGGCANGACTAGCCAACTACCATGCCAGCTTCAGCACCATAGCCAAGTTCATCCCAGAAAATGGGGAGCTGTGGCCCCTGTATGAGCTGCCGTTGCACGCCGTCAGCATTGATGGTGCATAACCTGATCACACCGCCTGAAGAGCCATCACGAGACATTGCAAGCGCAACTGACTCCTTGACCAAGTCTTCTGCTTCTTGCTGACTCATGCCTNGCAAGTCACACAACCTCCACTGTGACCTCAGAATGTCTGAAAAGACCGCAGAAACTGTATTGTTGTGTGCGAAGGTGTACACTNTAAAGAGGCAGTTGCATCAGGTTCAACAGCAGCTGCAAGATGGCTCTATGGCCATGCAAGAGCTGCAGAAACAGCTTGAGGGAGCTCAAGCTGCTCGCCAGCAGGCTGTTGATGACCATGCAGCAGCAGTGCAGCAGCATCAAGCTGTTGCACTTATGACCGCGCCTGTGGCCATTTGCTTTCCAACACTTGGCGACACCTGTACCAAGTGCCTTTGAGGCTGAGAGTGCAGCAGCATTGCAGCTGTATAACTGCAAACTCGCAACAACAGCATTCAGCAGCACTGCAGCCATGCTGTCTGTCAGTCAGAACTTGCACTTGAAAGGAAACATGCATACTGTGACAGCCCCAGCTATCTGCATTGTTGAAAAGGACTGCAGGTGAGCAATGCAGCACAGGGATNTCACATTGCCGAATCCTCTATTACGGGATGATGCATTGAAGGCATGACTTCATGCCTGCTGAGCCATGTTTGCCAGATAGATAGTACATTGATCCCCTGCTGGGTTGATCTCCTGTGTTTTACGTGATGATGGCATGTGTTAACATCAGCATGCATGTGGCACAGGTGGTGTGCTCCNGAGGCTGTGGACTGAAAACAGCGGCGAGGTCGAGCTTGGTCCTGATGACAAGCCTGTCTGTATTTCAGCAGGTACACACATATCATGAGCGTGCAAGTTGCAATATTTGCTCTTGTCATGGATGCGGAATTGTCACATGAAAAGTATGAGTCATGTCAAGCGGTAATGAGCGATTTTTGTGTTTGTATCCTCAGAGGTCCACTTCTTCATGCCTTCATGTAGGCCTCAACTCTGCTGAATTTCTGTTACTGAACCAGGCTGGATCAGCAACGTCAGCTGCAGTTGTGTTGCAGTGCGTCGCAANTGCAAACGACAGCAGCCAGCAGGAGTACCTGGACGTTCAGGCTGCTTGGCAGGTTTGGCAATTGGAAATTGGCAAAACTGCAAGCTCCTTCAGCTGCTGCACAACTTGCACACCTCTGAGGATTGTATTGCATGTGTGTCAGTCAGGGGAGATAAATAGGGAGAGGAGCATGTCTGGCAACTACAGAGACCATCGTAGGTGACTCAGCAGATGACTGCTGCAGGTGCTCAGGAATCCCGCTTTGAAGTATCAGTATGACCAGCAGCTAGCTCAAGAGCATGCACAGCAGCAGGTCTTCATNTGGCTGATGGAGGGGGACCTCACCTGGGCTTCTCGCTGCGCAGCGCGCGGAGCGCAATAGCGCGCAAGCATGGTGTTGAACGCCAGCAACACCAGTACTGCAATAATGCCACACACTGTGAAGGTGAAGGCGCTCATGCCTCGAGCTATATAAAGCCGGTGTNGTACTGCAATGCTATTGTAGTGTTGCAACATGGGTATGAGCAGCACAGGTGCGTCAGCGGTCTGCACCACCTGCCATTGTTTCGCTGATGTCAATGAGCTGACTTTTGAGTGGCAGTGCTTCCATGGATTGCTGCATGCTACAACATGATACCTGGTGATCAGCTGACAGCCATACGCTAGGCATATCACGTACGTCCGCCTCAACCACCATATCCTGATCCCAGACCCCAACCAGAGCATTCAACTCTGGCAACACCAGCAGGTCTCTGGTGCCTACACTAGTATACATTGAATCAGTCTGCATTGCCCCATACTGTTGCAGAGCAGCTGACGCCAAAGATGTACACAAAGAGGCATTGCACATGTGACATGTTGTGTCTTGGGAACGCTTTGATTCTGCACAACTTGCAACCAAAGCAAGTGCCATGCAATTACACCATCAGACACACATGTGATCATCAGGCTCATGTGCTCGCAACATAACCAGATGGGCAGCTGCTGAACAAAAGCGTCAGACCCACGCCTGTAAGGCCAGTGATGATCATCCGCATGTGACCCATGGCATATGCTGTATGTAACAGTGCAGTATGCTGTGGGCATATGTTGAGCTTGCGCAGCATTTACGGGATCACAACACACAAATGACGGAAAATAAGTGTGGTTGACAAATGGTAGCATACCTCCAGCAATTGACAAAAGTGGTATGCCAATCTTGAAGCGTGCTTTAACNAAACATGCTGTACTCCTGCATGCGCCGCCTTACTAGCTGCATGGTGAAAGCTCCCCCATACACTGGCGTGTTGGGGTCTAGCGCGGGGACCACCTGCAAGCGCCATACAAAACTTGGTGTTGAGACATAGGAGGTGCAAAGTCTGCCCACTTGGTTTCAAGTTGAAACAAAAGGCATTTTCTTGGTGTAGTGTAGTGGTGTTGGGGTCTAGTGCTGGGACTACCTGCAAGCAACTTACAAGATCATGTTGAGACATAGGAAGTGAAAAGTCTGCCCAAGTAGTAGCGATTTCAAACAAAAGGTAGTCTGTTGGTTTGATGTAGTGGCAAAGTATGTGTCCTGCCTCTCGATGCCTGGGGCAGTCAAGTTGCATTGCAGCCTGAGGAACTGATGAGGGTGGGTAGCTGCTCTGATACTGACAGAACTTTGCAGGGATTGCAAACACCGATGGGATAGGCTTGGGTCAAAGCCTGCCTTTCGGTGGCACATGCAGGTAGTGTCATTGGTGTAATGCTGCTCACCTGGTGTGTGCAAAAGATCAACACCTTTCTGTGCTATGCCAATCTTACGACTCTGATGCAGCCAGAAAATTTTACAGGATAGCATCCCCACATTACTCTGCAAGGCAATGCTGCTAGCTGCTGCCAGTTAGGTGCATTGTCAACACTACATGTGAGGCAAGACATGTCAGACAACATTGTGAGACCTCAACAAAAACAGCTTAGTGTAGTACTGCACTCGGGAATGAGGCCGAAGTCCTTATGCATCTTTGGCAAGTATGGTTTTGGTGTGTGACAGAACATGAAGGAGTGGAGGCCCACCCAAGGCAGTGCTCCTATATGATCCTCATGCCCATGTGTAATGATCACAGCCTCTATCTTGTCTCGCCACTCTGCTAGGAATGTTGTATCTGGCAGGATCTTCTGCATGCCCAAATCAGTGAAGCTGCACAACAGGCATTGCAGCGTAAGGATCTGCAACTGGAGTGAATAAAGTGTTGCAACTCAGGCAACCACACATAGCTATGCACCGTGCACTTGTCCACTGAAGGCTCCAGCCAATGCATCTAAGAATTGCCATCTGTGTGGCAGAAACATGCAGACAAAAGGATGGAAGAAGCCTACGTGCGCAACTCATGCGCAATGAGTGCAGTGCGTGTTTGCATGCAGCAGCAGACGGTGCACAATGGAGCGTCCAGCTTACTCTGGGAACATGAGGCCTGCGTCTATCAAAATATATCTGTCATACACTCCCACCAGCATACAGTTCATGCCAATCTCGCCCAGTCCACCAACTGGCAAGACTCTCAGCGGTGGTCCCTGCCCTGATGGCGGTCCTGGGNGTACATTTGAAACAAGTACACACAGGCATTTGAGAGTCATGCTGTCACACATCCTGCAGCTAAGCCCTGGCACATGCGTAGCAGCAAGCACAGAAGCAAAGGTTCTCTTTTGCTGTTTGCTGCACACAAAACTCATGTCATGACTTTGCCGCACCTCTTCTGCTTTTTGGCTTGCTGCTGCTTCTGCTCTCCCTGCCTCTGCTTCCAGGCATTGCCCTTCTTCTCCTTCAGCTTGGCCTCCTTCTTGAGTGACCTGCAGAATACAGCATTGACAGCTCATGCTCTGCATATGTGCCTCACATGGGCCTGAAGCAGGAGTCACAGCTGGGGTACAGCACTACTGAATTGCATGGTCAGAACTGTTTGAAGTCACAGTCCTGGCTTGGTAGTTACTTGCAGATGTAAGCAGCGGATGCCATGGCAGAGGCTCAAGTTGAATGTTCTCCAACCCTTCAACACATACTTGCAGGCTCGGCAATCCATGGCCTGAGAGGCTAGCAATGCACAAGAACAGTACTGCATAGCTGCCTCAGGTTTNCACACTGGCATTAATGACAGCCAACTGAGCTTGAGATGTTGAGTTCTGCTATACATAGCCAAGTGCACCCCCTGCATATGTGGACTGCCAGGACAAGGAGGCCATGTGACAGGCTTCAAGGGTTGTGAACATCAATCTCCAACTTTGCAAACACCAAATTTTTCCACTGGCAGTGTGAGAGCATGTTTACTGACCTCACTGAGACCAACAAGCAGGTACTGGGGGACCTGCCAGAATACATTCATGTCCACAATCCCGCTGCCATCATGCCGGCTGAGGGCTGATGCCCCCGAGTTGCCATGCAGCACCTTGCCCTGGTGGAACAGCTGCAGCCGGTACCACTCCACTGCTGCAGCTGCTAGCATTGCAAGAACACACACCAGCAAACCCCAGCCTGCAGCACACACGTTGCATCACATGTACAGTGAGGTGTCGGTGCACTGCTGCATGTTGCCTTGGTCCTTCTTGTAATCGGCAAGGCCCTCCTTGCCCTCGTTCGCGACACCTTTCATGCCCTGGTTCCTGCAGCGTATGCAGTATCCAACTTGGATTGAGCTTGAGAGCTGACCGGCGACTGCAGAATGCCGTTCATGCAACAAGTTCACAGCAGTTGTGGCGTCAAAACCCGTCCCGGCTGTGTAGATGGTGAAACTATAGGAAAATTCAGCGTGTAGGATACAAGTCGTTGGTATGACGCACCCTTGTGGGTCCTTGAAGTCCTGAACCTTGTTCTTGATGGCGTCCATGCTCTGTTTTACTTCAAGCAGGTTCGGAAACTTGTGAAGGGATGCTCT
This sequence comes from Trebouxia gelatinosa, assembly GCA_000818905.1. NCBI lineage: Eukaryota > Viridiplantae > Chlorophyta > Trebouxiophyceae > Trebouxiales > Trebouxiaceae > Trebouxia > Trebouxia gelatinosa. The sequence goes on from KN805357.1 coordinate 1,154,856, forward strand.
GTAAGATTGCANTGTTGCTGACGGGGAGCTAGTGGCCAGAATGTGGCATAGTGATCCCAGAGCATGTGCCAGAGCCACATTGTCATTGTGCTGCTGTGCAATTCGCACGGNTGTTAACGCCTCATTTTAGCGCACTACAACATTTACGAGAGCATCTTAATTCCCGCGGTCACCCTATGTTTACAAAGCCTGCATTGCAGAAGCCTGTAGAAGTACCAGATTCTAGCAGATGTCATGCAACGCCTGCCTGCAGAGCTTGACTATCAAAATCATGCATTGAACTGCATGACAATTTGACAGTCTTTGACGTGAATTGCCCCACTAAATGTGCAAGCTGCAGGCAAGGATGACACATCCGCTTCTGTTGCAGATGCAGCACAGCGATCTATGCAGCATTGCGAACTCATGCTAGACCTAGCCACAGCCTTGTCCTGCCTTGTTGATCACCTTACTCAGCCTGAGGTTTCACCACTTGTCTGGGTGACAGCAATAGCAGTGGGTCTGCTGGTGATTGGTGTTTTTCTTTCAGGTGCCTGATCCAACTACACCTGCCTACATCTGATCCTGCACTTGCCAGTTTTGGTGCACAACACTTTCTGCTTGGAAAGGCAGCTGTACACCCTTAGTCATGCGTTCCACCTACAGTACCAATACCATGCACAGCCACCTGCACATGCGACAGTCTGAACATCTGATGCATGTCACGTCCTAAAGATGTTACATAGCTGCTGACAACAATGCCATGTAGGGCTACATGCAAAGTCCAACAATGCAGAGGCCCAGCTACAGAGGCAGGCTGCTCTCATCAGCAACATCCAGCATCAGTTGGACTCTGTCAACGTATCAGAAGCAACCATGCAGCACTGCGTCGTGTCTGTCAAGAGTCATAGGCTCAGCATTGCGGACCTCAAGCTGCAGCACCTGAGACTGGCAGCAAGAGTGAAGGCTAACACCGATGCTACTGCATTACTCACTCGCCTTGCGGGTAGGTGCACTTGATTCCAGCTTCTCATGACGGTGATGTTGACTCAAGGTGCCTTCAGGGTTCTGTGGCTGCTGCATCAGCTGCCGCCCTCAATGCTCACTTTCAGCTGTGCCCCGAGCTGAACAATGGTTTCTGAAGCAGTATGTAAGTGTACACTCTAGCAACATGTCCTTCCCTAAGCAGACTTGTGCCAATCATTACAGGTTTGCACTACTGTAGGCTTGACGAGGAAGTGCTGCATCAGCTACTGTGCTTCAATGCTTACTTTCAGCTGTGCCCTGAGCTGACCAATTATGTCTGCAGCAGCATGCAGGTGTGTATGCCGGCATTACAATTTTCCCCTGACTATAAGGCCACCAGAAGCCTGTGTAGTGAAAGCCTGCAAAGCTGAGCACATCACCCTGGTGCCAGACAAATTGCTTTTGCGTCTCCGGATTTTCTGATGGTGACAGTGTCTGCATCAGCAGCTGCCCATGAGTGTTCCCTGCATCTGAGGTCAAGCTGCACAGCAGTGTCTGCACAGATGTCACAGTATACAGTCAAAGACTACGGGATACTGCAGGATCATTGGAACATGCTCCATATTTGTAATGCACCGCCACCAAGTAGCCCATGTTGGCTACACTCAAACTCCTGTAACAACCCACGCGACCCACACTGAGCCCTGCCATACATTGTGCTAACTTTTGCTTTACTGTATTGCGTGTGCGCTGGACCCACTGTGAGCAGGTGGGCTGTGTGTCATTGCCACAGCTGCAGCAAAAGCAACTGTGGCAAATGGGTCGGCTGACTGGGGCTGCAGCGGTGACAGTGGCATGTACAGCTTGTGAGGCTGTGTGCTGTGTGCAGTATGCTGGTCCCTGACTAGTCTTCAGGAGATGAGGAGTCACCTTGATGGGCAGCAGGATACTTAGGAAAGATTGCGATGCTAACTTACACATCTGCATGCTGCTGCAGAAACCATCATTCAGCTCAGAGCGCAGCTGAAAGTGAGCATCGAGGGGCAGCAGCTGATGCAGCGGTCCCTGATCAGTCTCCAGGAGATGAGGTCTCACCTTGGTGGGCATCAGGAGAGCCAGAAGGAGCTGCGTAGACAGGCCAGCGTGATTGACGACCTCAAATCGCAGCTGGAGTCCAGCTCTGACAGTGCCCGGGAGCTCAACAGGCAGGCCAGCGTCATTGATGAGCTCAGGTAAGGTGACACCTGATGTGGAGGTGGCTTGTCTACTGCTGACACCATGCTTGCTTGCGTGATCACTGGCAAACTTTGACATATGGGCAGTCGGCTTTCCTTTTGGCAATGATGGCAGGCCACGTCAAGTGGTCTGCCTGTGTCGGACATTGCCCTCAACATTGCCTGGCTTCTTTACCTATCCAAGTCACGAGATAGGCGCGCATGCGTGATGCTCGGCAGATGACACATGACTCAGCATGCTGTCAGGTGTTCAGTAGCTTGTCTGCGTTCAGTTGCATGGGGTCACGCTGCAATCTTGGTGCTACAGCTTCTGTGTGCCACCCAGTGGAGACAGATCACCAGGTCTCCTCGACACTTGAATGTGGTGCTAAAGGACACCTGCGGCAGTGCTACCTTGCAGCATAAAATACACTGTACCACCCATGCTTGAAACAGAGGTGTTCAGCCATATCTGAGATCATCTTGGCATGTGAGGACACCTAAAAACACTTGCTCGTTGAGTTGTTACTCATGTTGCCATGTACACTATGCCCCATAGCAGTCTGGGCTTGCCTCAGCATTTGTGCACTGGGCACTCGCTAACAGCTGTGGACAACTGACAATGACAAGAAAGTCTGCAACACAAACAAGGTCTGAGTTACCATTCCAACTTCTCAACACTGCTCCTGTCTGCATATATTCGGCTATTTTTGCAGAGTGCAGTTGAGTCAAAGCTACGAGCAGCACGAGCAGTTGACCCTCAGGGCTCAGTCTCTGGAGGAAGCTCAAGCACTCATGGCTCGTGAGCTCAAGGCCCAGCGTACTTCCTCTTCTGTCTTGCCACGCCTGGAGGAAGACGCAATGCTGGTGCTTACTCACAGGGTGAGTCTTGAGTCCCCTGGCTTGCGTGACGCACATGCCAATAGTGCAAGTGTTGCTCAGGTTGCAGTGCCAAAATGGCTCTCAAAAATAATGCTATCATTTCTCAAGCTGCATGGCAGGCATGCTTGATTGAAAACTTCTTGATGAGGGATTTGTAGCAAACCTTGTTTGCTAGGCAGAGTTGCTCCGTCTGAATCTGCTGTGGCGCATCTTGTCACACAACCCTGAAATGGGACGGTGCGCAGACTGTGAACACATGCCCTTGCATGCATGGAGCAGTCACCTGCAATTCGAAGCCAGTGTGTGCCCTTTCACACCAATTTGTGGGACGTTACATGCGGCTGGTGGAATTCATTGCAAGATACGCATGCGAAAGCCGCAGCACAAAGTCATGTGACAAGTGACAGACTGCTAGAATCTGTACGCATCGTGTGCTTGCAAGTCCAACTTGTGTCGTTGTGCAGTGCCTATTGTATGCCGTCATGACCCGTCCTGTAAGTCAGGCGTGATGTCAACGCATGATCTGTGAAGAACATTTTCTTCTGTACTATGACAATTCTTCTACGATCAATACGAATAGCATTCAACACCATTGTGACATCACTAAACTGACAAGCGGTATACACAACCATAACATAGGTGTACCAACTACACAGTACTTACACCACATGGTCGTGTTATAGGCTGCCAGTGCACCCATGTGTCTGCCTCAGACCCAGAGCAATGACTCAGAGCTAGCAGTTGCTGCAAACTGGAACACTGACCCCAGTGTCACATCCCTGGCATGGTATCTGGACAGGCACAAATCAGAACAGATACCTGCCGTTCTACCACAAGCACCACAGGAAGGTCTTGCCCCCATGGATGATGCACAGATGGTACGCTTAGAGTGCACAGTATGCATAATATATATGTAATGTTATATCAGGTATAAATAATGTTGCATTGTAGAATGTATATATATATGTAAATATATATAACAACACCCTTGACTGTCCTGCAACACCATCTATAGGCTGTATTGTTGTCTTGATGGTGCTTTGGTCCTGGCGTGCCCATTAAACGCAACTCGATCTGCAGCGCACATTCAATGTTAAGCAACCTTACCAGCGCTCTCACAAAGCTGCCGTCCTGAGAATTCCAGCATCTGTCTACTGGGTTCAGGACAGGGTCAGAAGTGCGCTCAAGCTTGCTCACCGTCTTGCCGCAGCAGCTTTGGTGTGCGCTCAACACAGTATTCTTGAAAGGCATCAATTGTGATGGCATCCCAGGCTGTCTAGCAGTGAAGGCAAGGTGCCTTGAGATGATAGACTGTTGGCCTCGACGACTTGATGGCACCTGCATGTACCAGATGGTCATGCTGCTTCCCTAACAACACCCCAGCTTCTTTGGTTAGCTTGGTGTTGGCAAGTACCAGACGGGACTTGCTCGTGTATGCTTGTATACAGTACAAGAACAGACTACACTCTTTGCTCAGCCAGATTGCCAGATGCTGATGTGTTGTCAAACACACATCAGCACGACCAAGCTCCATCTTCCCACAGTCACAATGCAACTACACAAGTCTCGAATCACGTGTTGCTGCCAACTGGCAGGCATTGGCAGGTGAAGTGCATGAGCCCAGTCTGCGGGTTTGGGATGCAGCAGGGCCGCCCACATCCACAGCCTCTGCTTCTGATGAGACCAGCTCGCTTGCCCCACCAGACGCCAAGCCTGAGCCTGCGCTGGTGAGTCTGACGTATGCCCAATTGGTGCACAAGCAAATGTAAGTCGCATTTGTTGCTTCTCCTTCTAACAGGCCAGCTCAGTTGCCCACCTCAATATCACGCCTGAGCTGATGAGGCTGACTGTGGGATATTTTGCGCAAGACATCTGAAGCTTGCCCTTGTCGTGAAGCAAGCTTAGTTGCCCTACCAGACCCTAAGCCTGGGCCTCTGATCGTGCAGTGTGCCAAGTTGTATATGAATCAGCTTGACTACCATGTACAGCTTGTGTCTGTGATGAAACCATGCATGCAATTACAGTTGAGCTGTACAGCTATGCATCCTATTCATGTCACGCTTGCAGGGTTAAGTTGACTAATTGTTGTCTCAGGTACAGCGCGGTGGGTTTCTGCCTGCATTGAAGAAGCTGCTCTGGAATTCTTGGCGTCCTCAAGTAAGCCTCATCACAACATAGCCCCATCATCATCACACCATAGCTCCTGGTCATACTACACAGGCATGACACAGACACATGAGTACTTTCATTTTTTGCATTTTTGAACTATGTCAACACACATTATTCCAGCATCCGCCTCGGACCCGTAACCTCTGTTTGTGGAGATCACTCCCCTACATCCTTACTCCTGATGGCTGTGTCCTACATCCGGCAAGCAAGCATTCCTTGTACACTATACTCAGAGTGTGGTATCCCTCAAAGACTTGTACTCTGACATAGCAATCTCGGTCATCTGGGCATCAGGGTCTGCAGTTTGACTGTCAATGCCACCTGCAATAACAATACCCTTTTCACAAGGACCACTGCCATGGGGACAGAGGCGAGTGTTGTATCTACAGCTAATGGCCAGTACAGATATTGCAGTTAGCTCGACTACTGAAGTGCATGTTTGCAGGCGACCCGCTCCAGGAGTTCTGGTGCGGATTGCATCTCTGGAGCAAAGGGCTTTGCAAGGCGCTTCTCATCTCAGCCCCTGCTGGGCCGAGCCAATGCAGCGCAGCAGCCCACCTTTCGGCCACATTCCATTGACCCTGACACACTGCAGATGCTGCATCAGCCAAGAGTGCAGGTATGGGTTGCACATCACCATCTTCAGAACCCAACTCCATCGAGCCTGACACGTCGCAGATGCTGCATCAGCTAAGAGGGCGGGTACGGATTGCACATGATCATTTTAAGCACCTCAATCCCACTAACCCTGACGCGCTGCTAATGTTGCAAAAGTCAAGAGTGCAGGTGTGGGTCGCATACTGCCCTTCCCATGACCTACAAGCAGCAGCTGTGCAGTGCTGCTGATCACTGCAAAGCATGACATGCAAGTCTCTGACTGCAGGTAGACAAGCTTCACTTTGACTGGGCTAGCAGTGCAGCATCAGCTTGGCGTGACACAATGCAGGCTGCTGGCAAGCACTCAGATCCACCTAAGCCATGTCAACTCCCAACTCATAGCACCCCCGGCCATCCTGCCCCTGGCCCTGCCCCTAGGGTTCTAGCGCCCTTGAAGCATGCCAGGGTGGAGTTGCCGCTGCTGCTGGGCATGGACTGTGACCGGACCGGCAGGCACCCTGTTGGGAGTCTGGACCAGTCAACGCTGAAGCAGGACCAACTGCTGACAGACCTCACCAAAGCTGCAGTGAGTACTCCACACACCAAGCCCAGCCCACAACAGCAGCCAGGCTTGCCCTTGTCTGATCCCCTGCAACCCTGCCAGAAGGAAAAAGCGCCTCTGCAAATTGACCCTCGCAATGTGTCACCTGTCAGCAAACAGGATGGATTAGCTAGCAGCGCGTCAGGCAGTCCTTGTGCAATTTGGGCACAAAGCGCACCACAGCATACCATGTGGCATGGTCATGCGGCGGCCGAGAGCAAACCCGCGGTGCTGTGCAAGTCGCACAGGCTAAGCGATGGCTTTGTCAGCATCAGCAGTGGCCACAAGCTCTCTAGCAATTCTGAGGCTGGTCTGTCCCAGGTGCGTGGCGCCAGGATGCGGTGCAGTGATTCTGGCACCGATGCTTTGGACAAGAGCATGTACAGGACCTTGCTGTATGCACTCCCCGAGGACTCTCCAAGTGGGTCTGCCCAAACGGGGCATGTGCAAACCTCTGCCCGGCGTCCAGCTTCTTTGGATCTTCCTTCATACCACCAAAAGTCTGCTAGCTGCACCAATCAGATGCAGTCCAGTCTGCCGCATGCTCTGAACTGTACGCAGCCACCAATTGACTGTGTGTCAGACAACTGCAAGGACTCTGGCAGCAACAGCCAGCTTGGTATGCTTGATGCTGCAGTGCAGCGTCCTACCATGTCTGAACCTCTGCTTGAGTGCAAGTCAATGAGCAGCAAATCCACCAGCAGCAAGACCACCAGCACGACCACTCTTAGCAGCCAGCTTGGTAGCTCACTGCAAAGTCATGGCTCCAGTCAGGCGCTGCTGGCATCTGTTGACGGCAAGCTGAGCAGCAGAAGTCACACCAGCAAGACCAGCAGTGGTTCATTCGGCAGCAGCATTCTAGATAGGCCCAACAAATGCAACAGCAGCAGAGCTGCCAATAGTGCAATGAATGGCACTGCAAGCAAGGGCAACAGCCGCAGGAGTTCAACTAGTGCAAGAACAGTGCGGCGGGATTCTGGATCTGCTCTTCTTCAGGGCGCTAAAGGCGTAGTCGCTAAGGGAGACTACCTGTATGTCATGGACTCCGCATCCAAGGTGACGCCATGCCACACCTTACTTGAACAACATGTTGAACAACATGCCTGGTGTTTTGCGCTCTGCTTCTACCTAAGGCTTGGTGTGTGACACCTGGGATGCGCACATGCGTATTGCAGCCTGACGAGCTCACAAGCACTCTCCCAGGTCCTGTAGTACATAGCAATGCATACATGCATGCATGCCACCGTGAATGACCTTTTTGCACCAAAGTCAGCAGCCAGAAGACGATCAACACAGGCAAGTTTGCTTTTGCAAAAGAGCAATGCCCTGTTTTAGCTAGGAGACATGCTGTGTTGTGTGTAGGCAGTCACGGCACCTTTGCACTACAGCCACATGAACAAGCTCTGTTGGAGTGTGATCAGTCCATTGGCATTGCCCCACATGTGCAAGCCATGCTGTGTGTGTGCAAGCAATCACAACCATCGCTTTTGCAGCAGACCTACTGCAAAAGTCATGCGCGCAAGCAACTATGAGCAGCCCCTTTGCCGTGTATATTTGCAAGGCCCACTATCTGAGTGCAGGCAACCAACAACAGCAGCAATGCAGTAGAGCCCCACGTGCAAGCGGCTATGTCTGCATGCAGGCAATCATGATCAGCCCCTTTGCAGTGGACCAACTAACCCTAGTTTTTCCCAAGGGTTAGGGTACACCCAAGCCAAATGTTTGGCATGCCACAGTAACAATTGGCAGACGAGTGATTGGCATGCCGTTACTCATGCAATGGGGCAAGTGACCACCTGTGCATGCAGGCAACTATGATCAGCCCCTTTGCGCTGGAGCCAATGCCCAGCCGACGGGGCAGCATTGACTGCCTGCCCTTGTCCAAGCAACAGCTGCTGGCCACCGCCAGAAGCACCGCTGTAGGCCAGGAAGTCACAGCCCCACTTGTTGATGCTGCTGCTGCTGATCACGGCAGTGGCAGTGCTGCTGAAGCAGACGCTGCTGAAATTGGGATTGCAGCTGTTGTGCCTGACACAGATTGTCATCATGCAGCTGCCAAGCACAGCATGCCGCCAGCTGGCGCCTCTCTTAAACCCACATCAGGTAAAGCGCATTGCATCCTGTTGCCTTGCAAGTTCAGCTGCTGTTACTGTTGCTGCCATCACACAGCTGGTGCAACTTGTGTGTGCAAAGGTGCATGATAATGGTAATGGCAATGCACAGGTGTGACATCCGATGCTAGGTACCTACTAGGCATGTCCTATCACAGTTCTGAATGCCAACATGTACTCCACATTGTGAACAGTGACAGGGCGAGTGCCGTAGATGCATGCTGTCACTGATGTCTGTTATTTGTGGGGCTTGGCAAGGGTGCAGCATGCTGCAACACGCTGCAACGTGTGACAAGAGCTGGATACCACTGCTTCTGCATCTGATATGTCAGTCAACAGCGTCATGAGCGGTACCAAAGTTGCAGGTGGTGGTGCAAGCGGAGCGAGTCTGGGCAGCATGTGTTGTCAGCTCATGCTTTCTTTTTGTGTCAGCCAGCACAAGTATGCACTGTACATCATTCTCCAAAATGCATCTGCCGTTAGAAGTTCTTTAGCAGTGCAAGCAGCACTGAGGTTAAGTGAGCTGTATGTTTGCAGGAGCATTGCAATGAAGGCTACTCCTGCAAATCCGCACCTTGATTTACTTAAGTCTGTCAACACAGGTCATGTATGTTGTTTGGCAAATCCTCAATACAGCCTTGTAAGGCAACTGAGCCAGTACCAGCACAGTTGCCGTGACCTGGCATCGCAAGTATGCTGCAAATGGCTCTTTACTACAGCTCTGCCTGCAAGTGCCTGCTGTCCTGGTTGATTCCTAGAAGATTGCATCTTGCATGGGGAAGAGCGCCTCCCTCTGTGTGCCCTGCAAAGCAATGTCACTGGTTTTCTTTGAATGCTGGGCACTGCTCCCCTTCTCGTACTTATTACTAGCTCTCATGTTTAGCATTTGATATTGTACCATTGGTCCTTTTTCTTTTGGTTCTGATGGTTAAGTGTAGTTTCCATGGCCTATTGAACTTCTACTACACTGCCGCATTTTGCGTGCAATGCTCTGGACAAGGTCTATGTCTTCTGTATCAGCATGTTGTTCCAGCTAGGGTTACAGAATACAGTGGCCTAATGATGGCAATCCTGTCTGCCGCACTACAGGCCATTCTCGATGGCATTTTTTCNGGCAGTGGCAGTGCTGCTGAAGCAGACGCTGCTGAAATTGGGATTGCAGCTGTTGTGCCTGACACAGATTGTCATCATGCAGCTGCCAAGCACAGCATGCCGCCAGCTGGCGCCTCTCTTAAACCCACATCAGGTAAAGCGCATTGCATCCTGTTGCCTTGCAAGTTCAGCTGCTGTTANAGCAGCTCAGGTGTGTTGCCTCACAACTCATTAGCGACATGCTGTGCAAGCAACCTCAGCAGAATGTGTCGTCTACACGTCGTGGCAGCCCTTGCATGACAACCTTGACTCAAAACATAGATTGCCAAATTGCATTCCCAAATCTGTCTGATCCTTCATTCTAGTTACATATTGTTCTGTGTGCCCAAATTTCATGCCCAAACCGGTGTACAGAGGATGTCTGTTGCGCAGGTCTTGGTTGACCCTCCAGCTGTGAATAGCACATTATCAATCAGCCCTCTCGACCCACGCCGGCGTGTCACTAGGGTCAAGCAAGAACAGAATGATGAACTGCATCCAATGCATGATGGCATTGAAGCAGAGTTCCAGGNTCAACTGTGTTCCTGGCCAGAAGGGGGTGCCTCATATACCAGCTCCTGCACATCCCACTGGCCCACCTACAGCTGCTCAGCAAGCAGCTCATGGCCAAGGCCCAACCAAAGTGTCGCCAGGAACACCTGCTGTCAGGTGACAGACCCTCTGCACATCTACCGAGCAGACGCCCAGCATTGGCTGGCAATCATGTTTAAACCATCACTGTCTCCGCATTGCTGCTGTAAAAAACTGCCCCAGCGCACATCTCGTGGTGGAATGCTTTTACATACACCTTACTGCATTATCACAATGGTCTGGTACAGGAAGGAGTACATGTGTGTTGCTGCNTGCTGGTCAGGCCGCCTACAAGGAGCATACACTGCTGCCAGCTCTGTTGCAGTCTATACATACGCTGTAGCAGCGATGAGATAGTCTGTAGGAATGCCAAGATGTATTGTAGCAAATGGAATGATTTGAATTTATAGTCAGTTTCTTGCCTGACTAAGCCCTTCACACTGAAGTGCTCTGGTTTTGCCTGTAATTTCTTGAAAACGAGGCGACCTGTGAACGTGGTCGTATGTCGTTACATGTTCAGGCATACTCCCTTGTGTGCACACAAATTCAGCGTGACTTCCTGTATGCCATATCACGCAAAGCTGACGTACCTGTGCGGCCTCCAGCCCCTGTCACAAACACTCGCATCGGCTTGGGCAACGCGACTGACATGATGACTTGTATGGCAGCTTTGGTATGGCCACAAGTACGGAGTCCTCCAGGGTGAGATGCGAGGCATCGCTCGTTCGTGTCCACGCTAATCAAGCCAGACCTCACATGTATTTTGACTGGTCTCTGATGCGTACTTCTTGAAATGTTGAACAGCATACAAGCTTGTCATTGCATGTGCACATGGCCAATCAGCNTATCTGTGCTTGGTTTGGTAATGGTATACAGCGCTGGATTCCAGTGCAGGTCTGGTACTGTGAAGCAGTGCATTCTTGTTCTAGGACTGCCGTAGCTAATGACAACAAATTTGCCACCAGGCTTCAGTATCCTGCAAGCATGGGCTACATTGTGACTCGAGCTTTCTGTGCATGCATCATGACAAAAGCCATGTGTGGCTTGCTGCATGGCAGCTGTGAGGCAGCTCACAGTGCAGCGTCCTGTTGTTGAGGCAGTTTAAGCAGCATTAGCACAATTAAGCAGCATAGCAATTTTGAAGCTCCTGTNTCACTGAGGGGGCTACACCTGACGCTTCAGGTCAGTCACGTAGTCCCTGAGGCACCCATGTCATTTCGCCACCTGTTCGACCACTTACCTGCTCTGTGTGGCACTTGTTTCAACTGTCTTCCTGCTTTTAGGCACGAGTGCAGCGCAGCCTAAACAGCAGCAGCCTTCAGAGCATGTTGCACGGACAGAGACAGCAGGTGCTCAGCCTGCAGCAGAAACAAACAAGCTGGACAATGCTGCACCTGCCACGCGTGAGGCACAGGACATGGCAGCGGAGCCGATGCCACAGCCATCACAGGTAGCACTGCATCTCGGCTCTATCTTGACCTGCAGATCTTTCAGTTCTGTTCTATTCTATATCAACTCGCAAGCCTCATGGTGCCCTGTCGGCTGCAGGCTCACCAGCTCAGGCCTACTGGCNGCCATCTCTGGGAAGAGAGGCTGCAGCTTCTCCACAAGAGTCTGAACAGCTGCCTACAGCACACAAATCCAGACTGTGTCTGGAATACAGATAGAAAGACACGTGTGCACTTGTCTCCATAAGCACAGATAGCTGCTTGCACATGCTGCGGATCCTGTGTACATGCCACAGGCATTCTGTGGATCCTGCAAGGTGCGCCTTCACAGATTACCATAGCACATAGCTACACAGCTTGTTGAGTCCCACTGAACCACTACTAGCATGTTCCTACCACAGCCTGACCACCACGCCAAGGTATGCAGAGTTGAGTTGTGCCCAAGCTCATGATCATGGGAAACTGCCGCCCATGCCCAAGCTCTGCTGCATGAAGGCTCGCNTTAGATGAGAAAGCAATATGCCTCCTCACAAGAATGGCAACTGTACACAGCAAAGCGGCTTTGGTTTCTGTGGTATGCAGCAATGGGGCGGTGGAACAGGCCACGCATGGTGAGTACATCACATCCCATGACAGGCACTATAATGAACATCATCTGTTTGCAAAGCAGTGAGATCATGTGCACCAGCTAGCTGTGCCAAACCTGCAGGAGTGCTGATGATGATACAGTTTTGTTTCTGATGCCTTGAGCTCGCTGGCCGATGAGCCTTGTAGATGTGTGTCTGCAAAGAGTGAGGTGACGAGTATCCAGCAAACCCATTTTGGAGCCCATGCTGTTTAGGGCAGCAGGGAACGCTACACCAGTACCGACCTTGGACTTTGGCCACATCAGCTGTTGCACACCACACTTCAGNCCCTGTAGTTGTGGTATGTATGCTGAGAGGCATATGTTTAGAGGGAGTCTGTGTACTGACACCTGGCCTGAACACATTGACTGGTGTGTTGCCGATCAGGTGACTGCTTGAAGCCTCATCAAGGGGAAACTTNCTCCCTCTTGTTCACAAGTTGCCCTCAGACAGGCGGCCCCACGTGACGTGCATGTTGTGGCTGTTGCAGGATTGCATAGCACAAACAGAAGTGTTCTGTGCCAGCAAGGGCGGTGCGCAACAAATGGCCAAGGAGATGCAAGTGCCTTTCCTAGGACGAGTGCCATTGGACCCTCTACTATCTAGAGCGGCAGAGGAGGGTAAATCTGCTTTGGCTCAAAGCCAGGACAGGAAGTTCATGCCCAGTCTGCCGGCTCTGCAAGCTATCATCACTGAGATACTCAAAGTGACAGAGGGGGATAGTCNCTCACCCACTCCATCTCCAACTTCTGCACCTACAAAGTCACCCTCACCATCTCCTTCACCCACTCCTAAACCTACATCACCATCTCCTGTCCCTGTCACACCATCGCCAGTCACTCCAAGCCCCGTATCATCAGGTAAGCAGCATGTGTGCCATAGCTACACCTGTGTGCTCTTTGGCTATTCCAACTACCATGTTTGCAATATTTTTGGGATATTTGTTTGCCTGCACAAGCTCAAGCAGAGACATGATGCTCACATGGTACAGGTACCACTTGCACTGTCCAGCTGGCAGCTTACTCTCAATGTGGAGGCATGAACCAGTGTGCTGCTGGCGCCTGTGTGGATGCTATCTGGTATGCCCTGCCTGATCCCCATTAAGTCACTCCCTTGTTGGTGCTGTTTGCATTTGTCTTGACCTGTCTGCACCCTGATTTTGGCTTTTCAGCCTGTTCACAAACCGTCATGGGCAGCATGCCTGTTGGCACACCTGTCGAGGTCTGATTGTACAATCATGTTGGTCTTCAACTCCTGCATGTCAGCAAAACAAGTATCCTGTTTCTGGAACTAGCAAGGGCAGGCGCACAACAGTGACGCACGCTGGCTTGGTGTGAATGGCAAGAAGGGCAAAGTTGAGCGCTGAATCATACGACTTTGCTTCAGCTCTTTGTGCTGAGCTCTGAGCTGAGTTCCACATCGCTACAGGCCTGGAGCTTGCTGTGGTCCAGACAGCAATGGTGCCTCCTTCTCATGCCAAAGGGGTGACCAATGGTGATTTGCCCTGCCCTCTGCCCTGTTTTGTGAGCACTCTGGCCATGCTCTTACACTCTTGACTATCAGGCGGTCCTCCATTGTTGCAGTCTGCACCACTGCTGCAATTCCTGAACTCTCAACCAGGTTTGCAGCTTACAATGCTGTGTATGGCCTNTGTTCATCCAGATGCAATGCAAGCTGCCTGGCAATCAGAGCAAGCATGCCCTGCATACCCAAAAGATTGCGAAAGCAGAGGAAGAAGTGCAGCCTTGCAGTGAGGCAGAAATGCCATCAAGGCAGTGGATTTGGCAGAGGAGAGAACTACACCAACAATACAACCACTGCAAGGGTGAGGAAACGGGAGATTCTGCGGCAGATTGACGCATGAGTGCAATGAGCTTGCACTGAGACAGTTGCTGCAAAGTCTGTGAACATAAGCAAGTGGTGCCTTCCTGCAGAGCTGAAGTTTGATGAAGCCATGAGCAACCTGCTGCGCTGCAGCCTGTCTCTCTTCCAGCCTGTGGAGCTGTTCCCGCTTTTCCCAGATGTCACGTCTCCATGGGCAGAGCAGGTGCCCACCNCCAAGCCATACGCGCGCCACAAACTTGGGATGAGCAGGGTCTGTGATATCATATTGTGCAATGTCGCCTCGCAACCTGGACCAACATGACAGGTTGCTCAGGTTTGGCAACAACAGCCTGGTCTAGCAGCCATAATCTTGCTACAGCAGCCTTATAGGACCCGTTGCAGCAAAGTACGAGATTGGCCCTCAGGAACCTGTATTCCTCTCATACAACCCAACCCATCACACCAAATCTGCTGGCGTAGATCTTCACTCCGTACCACTGCAGCCCTACTAGTTTGATGCATTGTGTGACACGCACAACACATCATGATGCCCACACAAGCACGACACGCCCCTTGTCAGCTTGGTGTAGTTTGTAGTACTGTATAGGCATGTCAATTGAAAAGCATCTGGTATGTCACGCACATGAACAGAGGCATCATATGTATAGCGCATTCTGACAAGTGACATCTGTGACTTGCGAACACACAAGGCTCTCGCAGAACAAGAGTGGCAAACTCACCAGTTGCTGAAGTACAGGTACTTGTCATCAAGGGAGATAAGGATATCTGTGATGAGGGGTGGCAGCATGGGTAAAGCCCACCCCACCATTTTGACGGTGGGCTGCCTGACAAAGGCATGCCTCCCCGCGCCTCCAGACCAAGCTCAAGGATCATAAGCTTGCAATGCCATTTGAAGGAGAGCCATTTGTGTGCAGTCAAAATGCTTGATTATGTCGAAGCTAGAGCTTGTGCCTAGTGTTCCACATGCACTTGTCATATCATGCAACGTCTGGCTGACGCTGCAGAGTCACCACATCATCAGACANAGAAGGCGATGGAAACTGTGTGTGGCGCTCAGAGGTCAGCAGGTGCAAGCCAGCAGCCTATCGTAGCAGCTATTGATATATCTGGTTGTCACGAAAGCACCGCGGCAGACAGCGTGCAACGAGTGATTTGAGCAACTGCGTTGACCAGTACAAAAATGCAGGTGCACGCATGTGTGCGATCGTCACGCCTGCTTTGTCAATGCGGCTCTGCATTGTGTATGTCTCCGCGAGTGCCACATAAATAGTCAACTGCGTCATTCGCANATGCTGCAAGGGATGCTCAAACGCATCATGGCTAGCAGACTGTACAATAGCAGTGTCTCTAGCTGTGCATGATGTGACTTGCTGTGTATCTGCAACAAGGTCTGGACTGCACATCTGCGTAAAAATGCACAGCAGGTGTGACAGACGTCTGCAAACTGCATATGCCTGTGGCACCTGGTTGCGCTGTCTGGCCTGTGCACTTGTAACCCAGTGATATGTTTGGCGTTGCTGCACTTTTTGCAACATTTGGGAGACCATTGCTGAACTCGTGCAAGTCCAGCTCACAGAACAAGACAACAGCAACCAGACGTATCACACATAAACTGTGCCTTACTGATGCTGCTCTTGCCGGCTTTTGCTACCGGGAAGAGCAGCATCTGTAAGGCACAGTTTTTGTGTGATACGCTTGCTCATGCAGCTTGCCTGTATAAGTGCTTGTGCACAAGAAGCTGTTATGGTGTANATCCCACGCAACGGCAATGGGCTTATATTCAGCCTATGTCAACAATCAGTCCAGCATTTGCAGGTAGCCACAACGCCGACTAATAACTTGTTGAAAAGATTTCAGACACGCTCTGGCAATCGAGCACCTAATGTTGCATTTCAAGGGCGTGTGTGCCCAGCTTGCAAAAACTGCAAGCTGAGTGATACATGGCTTAAAGACAACTTCAACCAGATTGGGCAAAGCTGTCAAGCAGTGCATACACCACATTGCTGTCCACATGACAAACCTCAAAACACAGACCATGCAACACTTACCATGACAATCTGGGACCCCTTTGACGCACACTATGCATGTACACTCTCGGTTGCCACCACTTCCAGCTGTCACACAACATTGCTTTTGCGGATGGCATTGCCGACCTCAAAGCATTGTGGGCCACAGTGCCACAGCTGGCTGTGAGTCACCTGTCATGCACAACAACAAGGCTGAGTAGTTTTGGGGCAATCATAGGACTGTACTGTATCTATGCACAGATTTGCATGGCTCACATGGGTCAATGCACTGCGCGCAATGCTATGCAAGCAGTGTGAGTTGTCTGCTGTCACCAAACTGGACCTTTGTTATGCTGCTTGGACAACACAAAGCACTGCAACTGCAATCCGTCAACTAGTTTGGACTTACACATGTATACAGCCCTGTCGCAGCTTGATATGTACGCATTGTGCTGAACCTTCAACCCTAAACATGCATTAGTTTGGTCACCAGTCAACTGCATGCGGGCAGACAATTTGCCTGCTTTTACTCAATATCCACCACGCTGGACATTGTAGGTCCCAAGNATCACCACTGCGTCGCTTAAGTATTCATCCTGTGTGCACTCATTTGAGGCGACAAGTGGAATGCATCGATGCGTCCGTGATGGTCTTTTGTACCCAAAGCAGCGCAATGACGTCCGAGAAGTGTTGCCGAGAGTGTGTGCAAGCCTGGAAGTCGGCCAAAAATGCAGACAGTCAGAAGTTCCAGATAGATTTGAACTCCCATCATCATTTTCCCCATCAAATGGACACCAAAACGCATATTCAGGCATTTATGTACAGTAGCCTTCAGAAGTACAGTCCCAGGCAGACCCTACTGTCAGCATTGTAACATGGGGTATTCATCAGGAGACAATTTCACGCCCTTGAGGCACATTTGCACTCAATACACAGGCAATGCACATAATCAGGCAGCCCCAGAGCTTTGGCAAAACTGGCCCAACACCATGCACTGCTGCAACAGCTGTGTCTGAAGTTGCTGTGCAACTGCGTGATGCATCCTCCTCCATGACAGTCAGGCTAGTTGCTGCTGCATCCTCAAATCTGGCTGCTGCAACAGTATCTCCATGTGTATCAACTGCTGTCACAACAGCTGAAAACGCAACTGATGCGCTTGTCTGCTCAGCGATCACTCCTGTCTCATCTGCAAGCACTGTTGAGCTTTGCACTGATTCAGTCACAGCTGCGCAATGAACCACGGCCAATGGCGCTGCCGCAATGGCATCTGTCTGTCCAAGGCTACCATCTGTATTCAGCATGCTGGCTGAAGCAGCGACTATCTGCNATGTAAGTCAGAGAGGTGAAGTTGCCAATGAAGGGGTCCATGTTTGCGGTCCATAGGCAGGCGCTCTGCNGAGGCTGAACAGCGGTTCTGGTTACCGTTGGAACGGTCAAAAGGGCGGCAGATGGGCGAGCTTTGTGTCTCCCTCCTATTGACAAAGGTGTGTTGGCCTCACTTGGCGACAACCATGCTGTGATGTATGTGACACCGCAAGCATCATGTTGCATCACAAAGGCAGGGTGAGTTGACATGGCCCGGTGTGCTGAATGCACCCATTAAAGCTTTTGNCACCTTCAGCTGTACAAATGTTGTTGGTGCGTTTGGCATGCCTGCAAGGAACACCCTGCATTGTCTTGTTTCAAAGAACTGCCTTGCAAGACAATGCTGTACACTGCCTTGCAGGTGCATCCATGGACAATCTGGGTGTACTGGATCGACCCCTTGCAGTATGCTCAGAGGGCCTTGATCATCAATGAGTTCACTGACAGCCGCTGGGGCTCTGGGCCCGGCTCTCTAGGAGACACTCTGCTCACCATCAGATCATTCCCAGGTCATTACTGGTGAGTCGCAAGGGGCGTGCATCTCGAGTTGCTATGCTGCTTGTTTTACAGCTGAGGTTGCATTTGCACCATTCATCCACAATTCTGGACTGCTTTGTAAAGCCTCTTCTTATAGTACAAATAAATGCCAGCTTGACCAGAGTTGCCAGGCTGTGTGACACACCTGGCGGCCGTTTTTCTTGTGACCACTGTATTCTCTTTCTGGCCTATTGCTTATTAGATATGGTATATTATCAAGCTGCATGTAGTTTCACGCCAACACATTGTAGCCCTCGTCAGGCTGTATCCTCGCTTCACTTGTCTTGCAGCTGAGCTCTGCTGACATGGCAGTGCTGTCCCCCAGGGGCAACTCCCTTGGTCATGTGGGCGCATCCATTCAACAGGTATGCACATGACAAGCACTGTCCCAGCAGGAGNGGCTTTTGGTGATTTGTCCAAGTACGGCATGCAGTGGGGCCGCAATCTCAAATTTGCAGCTGCAGTCTGCCATGGCTTGGTGATGAAGGGCAAGAATGGCTATATTGGAGACACATTGGAGAAGAGCCTGTTCAGGGCTGTTGAGGCTCAATTTACTGTAAGCACCTTCACATTGTGCTATACACATTCAAGGCACCCACATCAACAATCCATAGCTGCCGAGGGCTATTTCTTCATACACGATGCCGTTCATATACTGTCACTGCATAGCTGGAGGGGTAGATGCTTGCATTCAGCTTGAATATGATGCAACCACACTCCATTATGGCACGTACTGTTTGCGCAGACTACAATGCCTTGCTAAGTGGTCTAAGTCCCTCCACTGCATTGAGTTCAGATTTTGCAATATGCAGGCACACAATACGGTGACTTTACCTTACACAGCAAGGCGTAATGAAGCGACCTATCTTGTGAAGCTTGAGACCTTGAAACGGTTTGAGTTCACTTCCCAAACCATGAAAAGTGGGGCCATAGCTGTGCCTGAAGGCGAGTCTGACGATACAGCAATGCTATTCGTCAAGGGAGCGCCCTCAGTTATTCAGAGCATGGCAGATGCTGCTACAGTCCCAGGAAACTTTGCCAAGGTATACAACAAGCCAAGCAGTGTGTTGACTAAAGCTCCTGTGCACTGTGCAGCATACACCAACACTAAGTCTTGCTTCTGTTCACAATGGCCCAGTGTATATTACAATACAGCTGGCTGTTTGCTGAGTGTCCAACAGATGGGTGTAGTACTTGCTCTCATTCATGGCTACAGTTGGGGCTTTGCATGATGATGTAGACTGTGAGGTAGCTTACGTTTCCACGAGCCCTGCTATGTAGTTTAAGTTACATGCTATGTAGGTGGTGGATGAGTGGACCAGTCAAGGCTTCAGGCTGCTGGCTCTAGCGTCTGGCACCATCAGACATGTCAGCAAGTACAATGTGGCCAGTCTGTCACTCCAGCAAGCTGAAGCAGCTGTCAAGCACATGAGCTTGCTGGGGCTTGTTGTTGTCACCAATCAGCTCAGGCCAGACTCGCGCGACGCTATACATCAGCTGCAAGATGAAGGAGGCATGCGTACAGCAATGATCACTGGCGATTACCATCAGACAGCAGTGTCAGTGGCCTGGGCAGTGGGGATGGTGCCACCAGGTGGTGTGGTGCATATCATTGACAGAGTGGTGAAGCCAATGCCTGCGAGCTTGTCACCGCCGATCTCCCCTGTGCAAGTCGTTTCTACTAGAGCGCTGTTTCCTCGCGACGCTGCTGCAATCAGGCCTCCCTACTCCCGCTGGCAGTCTGCTGTGGACTCCAACTATTCACCGCCTGCGTCCCCCTTGGCTGTCGCTCGTCAGCCGACGCTGAGTCCTCTCGAGCTTCCCGGGCTGTCGGAGGCTCTCGGGCCCGTCAGAACAGAGACGGCAGGCCCTCAGCACTTCCGATTACAATGCNTTGCCTCCTCAATTCTCGCATACCACAGCGCACAGGTCACTGAGCAAGGCAGCTTGCCTGCCGGGACGGTTTCACGTGAGCAGTGCAAAGTCTTCTAACACTTGCAACACAAGCTCAAATCCAGAGGCACGTCGCCATACAGGACAAGCGCTATATTCGAGCAGCTGAAGCCTGTAGCGCCAATGAACATAAGCACTGACGCCCACCACAGTAGATTGTCCACCTTGACAGGCCACAGTATTCGATACCTGCAGCCAGAACGGCTTGAGCGTCAGCAGACACCCGATAAACATGGAGGTATAAAATGTGGCTGCTAGCATCATGTATGCACACCACCGCAGGACTTTGTTGATGCTTATATCAGTGGTGTTTGCTCGCCAAAAGATGCTCAAATGGCAACCGTAGAGATCTGCTGCTAGAATCTACCGCAAGTGTAAACACATTTACACTCATCAGGTGCAACAGACAGATACTGGGTCTTNCTCGGGTGCTCACGACCGATGCGCAGTCATGCACGGCTTTTCACGCAAATGTAGAGCTGACATCATCAGGTCCACGTATTAGACCTGTATTCATCTTCTTCTTTTCCTCATCGTTACGCACGACTTGTAAGGTGTACATGCAACATTCGATTTCGACGTATCTCAACGGCATCGGTAGCAATGACAGCGTTAGCACTGTTATGCACACCCAAGTTAGCATTGTTACGCACACCCACGTAATCGTTGAGCCCAAACCAGCTCTGTCTTTGAGCGCAAAACTATTCAAATTTTGCTTGCGGCTGTTATTACTTTGAGCTTTGTCAAACTTGGTATACTACTTGTAAGTGAAGGGGTCCACTTTGACCAATGCCGGCATTGATGCGGCGCCGCAATTCATGTTTCAAACCACAACCTCGAGCTCACCAAATGCGTAAAATTTGATGCACACTATCGCGCAAAGTGCAGCTTGAAAATCTTTGAACCTCCCACTTTTACAATTTTCAAGCAACTAGAAGCAACAACACTTCAATAGACTTTCAAGCAACAACGCACCATGCTCTAATGAAAACGCTGAACAATGACTTCTACTAAATGTGTATTATGTAAATCGAGATCTCTGATTGCCCACTTGCTCATTTTGTAGTTTTGCTGTATTTATCACACATGAAAACTTGGCTCTTCCATACACGAAGCAAGCAAAGTGTGCACTGGCTGTGTTGAGTAACACAAGGTGCATGATACAGTAGTTGCACATTGTGNCAGCAACCATTCAGGCCAGTCGTTGCCTCATAAATTGGTCTGTCATGCAGTGCTCGCAATGCAGCATTCACAAGCAGCGCAGGGGGATAAGGCGCGATGCAATGGGCGTACCTGCAGATTTCTGAGTTCGGCATCTCGGGCAGTGACTGCGTCTTCCCAGGCTTGCAGATCCTGCTGCATTTGTTGTATCTGAGCCGCACCTGTTGCCACCTCCTGCCTTAGCCTGGCCACCTCCTCTGCAGTTGTCCAGAGATATCAGAGCACAACCACCATCAGCAGACCTTCTGAGCAGTGACAAAACCATGTGAGTACTGCTTGCACCTGTTTATGCACTGCTTATGTGTGACTGTGGCCAGGGGACTACAAATCATAAATGCCAGCAGGCGCATGCGCACTTTCTGATAGCCTTGCTGAGTACTGCTATGCATCAGCCATAGTGCTTGTGCAGAAGCACAGACATGGGCACATTGAGGGGGGGAGCAGACCTTGGTCAGCAAGGCCTTGTTGTGCCTGAGCAGCTAGAGCTTCCTGCAATGCCAGCTTCACCTCAGCTTCAACCCNCAGTGGCTGGTCAAGAGATGCCGAAGAATAGATTTGGTTTGATGAGCAAAACATTCATAGCTACTGTAAGCTATGCATCTGAACCATGCACTGGGCTCGATTCCATAGCTGGATGCAACAGTTGGTGCCTAGTGCAACAAAATCTAGTGGCAATCAGTCAGCATACAGACAGGTGCACTGCAAGCGCAAGCTCATGAGCAGAGCAGTATATTAAGCACCAGGCAGCAAAACTCAAACTGCGTGCATGTGTGACCGGCCAGTATGCCTTCACACGCACCTGGACTATGGAGCAGCACTGCTGACAGAATGCATGCATGCAGACAAGCAAAGCACTTATGACATGCAGCAGTTCCAATGAAGAGTATGCAGCAACACACACAACAAGATTTCTTCCACAATCAAAACCAGACTCTAGAATTACACTGTATGCCTGTAATGTAGCTAGACTGACCTGACAGTACGAGCGTTGAGCATGGTCTCTGATGTGGTGAATGTCTTGGACACCACAACGACCAGAGTTGTCTCTGGGCTGAGACCATTAAGAGCACGAGCCACATCTACAGGGTCCACGTTAGCCAGGAAGCGCAGCTGGCGACCATATGCCTCATGTGCAGCCTCAGCATTTGTCCTGCACCCCGTAGTCGCTGTCAGCAGCTGAGGGCGTAGCTGTGGAGAAAAATAAACACAAGCTTGTAGCACTGAAAGGAGGCTGCGCAGTTTGTTCTGCCGTTAGCCAAGCGTCAGAATTTGAGCTGAGATTTGTGCCAAGTGGTCAGCTTGTATTTAACTGAAGCTTTACCACCTAGGTCCCAAACATGGCCTATGCACATCTTATACGATAGAAGCGATCGCAAAAGTGCACTTGACACGCTGAATGTGCCATCCTGGAGTTGTGGGCGCCAAACCTGAGTGCAGTGTGGGCAAAGAGAGGGCCCAAGAATGAGCCTCCAATGCCAATGGCCACCACATCAGTTAATGGCTTGCCAGTCACGCCCTTCCACTCGCCGCTGCGTACCTGCAAGTTGTGGTTTGGGTTTGCAGATACGGTGTTGTCACTCTTCTGGAGGCAAGTGTACATGCCTGATGAGCCTTTCCTGGATCATTGGTAGACCACGAATGACACCCTAGACCTGTAGGGTTTGAGATCCCCAAGCAATGAAATGCTGCTTGTGCTGCAGTAAGATACGCACAACAATCTGATTGACTGTGCACAAGGCACAGGCTTGTTATGCCACAGCTTCTTCATCACTGAATGATGACAGCATGCAGGATGCCAAGGANGAACTGTCTGGCTGTGCCGCTGCACAGCAGCCATTGAAAAAAGGCAGTTCAAAATATGCTTTGACCGACAAAGAAAGCACACCTGCAACTTGGCAAGTTGGCGCTCTGCTGCCCGTCGCTTCTTTGTAGCAAAGTTGCATGCCTCTATGGCTTGTGTCAAGCTCAACTTGCTACTTTCAAACATCTTCTGTGTCTGCATTATGGTACGCAGTGATGTCGGGCACCATCAGACGTCTGAGCAAGTATCAACTTGCACCAGTCACAGTGTCCACCCATGTAGGATGTACTGTACACCTGTGGCAGTGTGTCGTGTCGAGCGTGGCCCAGCTGTACAGCTCTACTTTGCATGTCAATGCATTAGTCATGCTCCACACATCCACATCTGACTCGAGCTGACACCCTTTCTTCGCATGTCAATGCCAGCTTGCCTGCAAATATACTTAGTGGTATATGTCCCATGGGAGCAGGGCAGACCCATTGGACATGCAGTGCAATCACAGGAAAGTCAGCTCCTGTGTCTCACTGAGTGTGATATGCAGCATAGGTATGGAATGAAGAGGATCCTGATGATGTTGTGCTGGCTATGGTTGTACGCACTGGTGTGAATAGCACCATTGGAAGCATGCTGCGCAAGGCCCTGCGCCCCGCTAACTACTTGAGCTCCTCAGACTCTCTTGTACAGGTGCCCATTGCCCAATGCCACACGTGACCTGTGCACAGNAATTCACATTTCATAATGCAGCCAGTGACATGTAAGGCTGCAACCAACAAGTCTGTGTACAGGTCTTGTGGGTGTACTGCTTTTGCAGCAAGACCTGTTGCTTCTCGAAGTTGCATACAGCTCAGTACAAACATTGACTGTTGATACGTCATCTGTCCTCAGAGAAGTGCAGTGCTGTCAGCACTGCAAACAGCTCATGACTGTGCTGCTTCTTACTCAGCAGGAATGGGCAATGCTGAGGCAGCTGCAGGCTGTAAGCATGGGCACTTAGCATGCACACAGCACAAGATACAGCACTATGTATGCACACATTGGCTTATCCAAACATCTGAAGCACAGCACAAGTGCTTGACCTGACAGGCATGTCAGTTGAATGTGTGTAGGTGTCTTGACAGCTGTGGCAGCCAGGTTAGGCATATGCCATCTGTGTTTGTATGCCATCTGTTTGTACGCATGCATGCAATGCCACTGCACAGTGATGCTGACCAGCAGAGCAGCATAATGACAGACTGGTTACACAGTGCACAAACACACACTATTTGTGCTAAAAAGCATTGCAACCATGCAGACACGCATGACAAAATGTTTGTTGCAGACCGTACATATACAAGACTTGCCGTATATGAAGCTCAACATGGCAAGTGTGAAGGCTATCTGCCAGATGCTACATGTCAAGGGCTTGGTAGACTTTGCTGGAGGGGGAACACTGAGATTGCTAAGGAGTGAGGCAGAAGTGTTGAGAGGATGTCAACAGCTAGTGATGCTGAAGGGATGTTGCCAGGTGTACCAGACTTATTCCAGAATCTGATGATTGTATTTCGGCAATATCACTCAGGATCTGTGTTTGGTAAGGTCAGATGACCTTGACATCATGGCTGGGTGCTGAAGCTATTGATTTGGCACTCAACAGTCTGGTGTATAGTTGACAGTGCTTAGATTTGTTGACTACCAGTGTCCAAGTGGACGTGCGTGCCAGACAGAATATATGGTGTTTGCTTGTATGCTTCGAGAGACCTCTGTTGAGTGAAAGCTGAAATTACGATGCGTGTCCCGGTTAATATGTGGCTGTGACTGGCCGAAGTAAGCGCGAGTAGATAAGATCGACTCCAACAACCGTCCGATGATTCTATCGTCAACAAATTACGGCGCATCGCCAGTATAGCAGGATGACCAAAGTCACCCTGGAGCTTGCTTTTGACTGGTCGACTCAATCGACCATTGAGCAGTAGTCGATCAGACGATCAATAATCGATTAGACGCTAATTCTCAATTCCGTTGACAAATAGGGCAGATTTGGTGTAGCCGTCAGCCCTTAAAAACACCTTATCTGACTTTAATCGATCGCCACCACTCAATACACAGAACTTGTCTGATTTNGGGGCTGCATCATTGACCAACCATATATCAGTATGCATGCCCTGCTTTGAATGGCTAAATCTTACAGCAATGCAAGTGTAGCTTCGAGCAACAGTATGCTGCATCGTGGCTTTGGCAGAGCCTATCTGACACCAAGCACAGAAAGGCAAGTTGTCGAGAAATGTGTGAACAGCTGCACACAGTGCAATCACGGCACAAATATCTGCATCGATTGTAGCACTGGCTGAGAGGCAGACCAGGGCGCAATCTGGTCCACAGAGTTAGCTGCGAGACCCACCCACAAGGGCAAAATCAGGTACGACGACAGGCACATTATTACCAGCATTTGCCTACAATCGATACAGCCGATTTACCTGAGATCGTGGGGCTTGCCAAGGAAACGCATTAGCTTTGGGCCTGAGCAATCATCCTGGTGCAGCTGCTCCCAACTGAGCACTCGCTGCCACGTCAACTCGTTCATTGCTGCAGCACATCATGAGTGCATCAGCACGTGTGGCACAACAGGCACAGAGACACTTGGCTAGGTACACATGCACTTTTGCATAACCACTAAGCTTGGCCTCAGGCTATGAAGGATGCATGTGGTACCTAACAGGAGTGCAATGACTGTAACACAGACAAATGTCAGGCATGAACACAGGGTCGAGCAGCTCACTGTTGTGTGCATGTACAACAGCTTCCATATCAGCTTCTTCAACATCGCTGCCTTTGCCTTTCCGCTTTAATGCTGCTGAAAGTGCCGCTGCCTGTTCGTCAGTGATTCTGCGCAATGGTGAGCCTCCTCCAATGGCCTTGTAGCCTTCTGAGCTTTTCGGCGCTCTGAATTTGGACAGAGCATACGCCAGCAACGGCTGAAGAAATTTGGCTGCATCAATTGAACAGGCCTCAGACTGTAATGACCAGTCGTCGCCAGCACATGCAGGCTATTGCCGCAGCATGAAGGCAAAACCATCTGATCAAGATGTACCCTGTACCTTGAGAGGGTAAGCGAATGATGTCTGGGTCATTGAACAAGTTGAACAGGAAGTGCTCAACATCATCAAGCGTTTCAGGCCCTCCAAGGTTCAGCAGCAGCACACCAACTTTGTCTGCTGTTGCCGCTGGCTGCTGCACATTGATCTCAGGCAGGCTGGTCTGTACGTTTCTGGTCAAAGTAGCAGAGTTGGCTACAAGGCGAGAACTAGCTGCAGGCTGCTGTCTGCTACATCTGACGGGCTGGGGTGCGCTGTTGTGTCTTTGAGATCTGCACAACAAGCCATCATGAGTGTTGACTGCTTGCATTGCTGACCCTGTGAAGCCATACCTGTCTGGAGGAGGGTGAGCGGGAGGTGTAAGCTGAGCGAAGGGGAGGGGCGGGCAGGCCAGCTGTGCTGTCCAATACCTCCCACACGCGCCGCTGCTTGGCCTCTGCACCCACACGGCTGGCCATGCTTTTGAACTCCTCCATTCGCACCATCTGCTTCACCTGTCACAGCCAGCAAGCACTTTTGTACCTGATGGATGACAGTTCTGTGGAGTCAGGTGCACCTGAAACATCTGTAACATGGTTGAACTCAAGATGCTTGGTAGGAGATTCAAAAGATCAACTTTTCATGCTCTGATCTGCTCTGACCAGATTGTGGCAAGTCGCCGAGTTATCAGAGGGCGAGCTGTTGTGGAATCCACACCCACATCACCACAGTATAATTGCTTGCTTGGCTGGCCATGCCCTGCCTCAGCTGTGCNGTGCCCAGTGAAAGGAGTCATGGTGTGTGGCGATATACTAGGCAGAGTCACAGCCTACCATGTGCCTTCGCTGCTGCTGCTAAGCAGGCCTTCAGGCAAGTTCAGCAACAGCAACTTATCAGCACTTTGCGGTTTACCAGTTTGCAGAGCTGCCTCTGTTGAGCAGCGCTGTTTGCCCAGCTTCATGCTGCATGTGTCACATCCCATGATAGATTTGTGTGATAGCTGCTGCGCTTCATACGGCTGCAATGGCTGTGTTTGGCACAGGCCTTGCATGATTGATGGTAACATATGAAATAATTGTGACTACTGTTTGCATGTATGGTCAGAAGCTGCTGAGGTGCTTGTTGTGGAGGATGCATCCAAGGATCACAGGTGAACCATTACATCCTATATTTGATGTACATCTGGTTGGTCCATCAGATGGCCCCACTTGAGGTTTGTAGATGACAATTGTAGATAACCCTTTCAGCCTGGCAGCATGTTTTGCATGCCGTTATGCAGCTGCATACCTGGCAGCAGGCTGNTCCCCAACCTTGAGCACCGAGTTGGGCCCCGCATTGCAGAGCTGCAGAGCCAGCATGGTTCACATGGGTCAACCCAGTTTGACTCAGTTCAGCATAATGATGACAGGCCGCCAGGGGGAGGGGTGATGTTGCTGAGTGAGGTGGATCTGGACAGAGCCCAGCATGGGGGCCACCGCGCAGCGCCCAGCTCGCAAGTCTTGTTGACCAGTGGCCGCACAGTCACAATCACTGGCAATGTGAGCACCGGTGCATAGAATCTATGTGCTAACGCCTTCTCCTTGAGGACCTTGGTATGGCATGATGGATACGTGCTCTCGTGACTCCTGCTCTGCAAATGACATTTTATTGCAAACATTGTTGCATTTATGAGTACTCTTGGGGGCTGTGTAGCAGGTATTGTTGAACAGCGGATGTCTTGTATGTTCAAACTCTGGCAACAGGAAAATTTGCAAGTGCACATGCTGGATCAGCACAATAGCTGGACCTCTTGTCATGGGGAAAGATTATCATGTATTATCACGGCTTCGCCTCTGTGTCATGACACAATTGTGCGGCTTGCTTAATGGTGCATCTTCCACACTGTGTCACCATNGCACTGCATCTATATTGTGTGAACAATCCTGCACACATGGGTGCAATTGTCAGGTGTGTGAGCGCCATTCGACGTACGCTAAGCAAGCTTGCAACTTTCCATCAACAGCTAGCTGCGCAAGCATCTCCAACACCGTTTCAACAAACCCTCAGTGCACGCCTTCCCTACTACTTTGCCACAGCCTACCCAGAAGCATCTGTCCAGCAGCTTCTCTCTCAGACCAGGCTTATATTCCTGGTAAACACCAACAACGGTCAGCAGCGCATTGTCAAGTTTGGGCCTTACTGCCAGAACAGATCGCAGAGAGGTATAGAAGCCCATCGTGCCTGGGCAGATGCTCAGTGTGCTCCAAACTTGGTAGGCAACTTGAGCTGTGCGTGTTGTGCCTGGCAGAAGATGTTGTCTTACTTGTTTGTTTCGTTCTGCCTGATTTGTGTATCAGGTTAGGATTCTGTGGCAGAAGTGCCACCTTTCCCATAGCTTGTGCAAGTTATTTTTGGCGCTTATCTTCTTCCTTTGCGATAGTGTATCGATGCTCCTATTGCTCAAACACAAATGTGTCAATGCACCTCACATCGTTTGGTGTTGTCCTCATGCTGCAAGCATACTGCTCATACTCATATGGTGTCCATGGAGATTTGATATCTGCGTAGAAAACTACGTAGACCTTAGCTGATAGAAACTGCCCATGCCTTGTGGACAGCTGCGAGTGCCCAGCCGTTACAAGAATGCGTTACAAGAACTGTCCTTTCAGTTGCATGTCAAAAGCCTCTGCGGACAGTGGCAAGCTGTGGAGATGGAGTACCTAGCGCNTTGAACTCCTTGGCAGCAGCAGCCGGGCCAGCACCATCAGCAGCAAATCTGCTCATCGGAGCAAAGAAGTTGATGTGAGAGTAGCCCCAGATGTTGACCATGTGGTCCCTGGGATTGGCAATGCGTTGAAACTCCAGCTCATCAAATTCGAAAACAGGCAGAAGCTCCACTGCGTTGATGCCCAGCTCCAGTAAGTGCGGGATCTGCAGCACAATTACTTCCCTTCAGGTTGCAGTATCAGCACATGATTATGCATGAACATAAGATTGACACACACAAGAAGTGTGTCCAAGTCATGCCTGGCAGAATGGTGCAGCAGCATGAAGTCACAAGGCTGAGGCAGCCTTACAGCAAGTGCACCTGCGTTAGCTGAAGCAACCATGAAACATGCCCATGCAGTGTACCTGACGCACAAGCACACAAGACCATGTTGACGGTAGCAATCGGCTTTGACAGGTTGAACACACGAGGTTGCCTATGTTCAACAAAAGCAGTTGCTACTGCTGCTAAGCATTGAGCGCATGCAATAGACAGCATTTGCAGTGCAATAGTGCTGAAGATACTCACCTTGTCAGTGACTCCTGCAAATGTGCCCTGCTTGCCTTCTGGTACGTTGCTGGAGGTATCAGCTGTGAAGGAACGTACTGGCATTTCATAAACAATCAGATCTTGCCAAGGCAGGTTGGGCCTCTGATAATCAGACCCCCACTCGAACTTTGGTGACTCAAAGTCGAAAGTACCCCAGAACACACTGCCTTGCTGCAGGTACAGAGACACCCAGTCTTACCATGTTTGTGCATTGCGTCAAACACAACCCTGATGTTTGCTGTATTGCATGATGGCATGTTCGAGCGCCACTAAACACCAAGCGTGACTTACAACACGCCAATTTGCTGGTCATATACTATTTGGAGGTGCACTAAACAGGTGACAATTCTGCGCATGATAGCATGTATGGGTTGCCACACACATCACCGGTCAGCAGGCAGCAATGACTGCACAGGTGCTGCTGNCAAAATCAGGTACCGCAGCAGAGACTTTCTCTGCTTCTGCCTAACTGCATGTGGCAGCAGCCCAGTAAACCAATCAAAGCCTGCCATAAAACGCTGTGGCTGAAACCTAAAATCGCACACAGCACTTGTGGTCATGCACAGCCAGCTGCAGAGCAAATGCTNCTGCGTCACTGATCGATACCGCTAAAGGCTGGCTGTGAAAAGCTGTTGGCTAACGTTTCAGGCATCAGTCAATACCTGATGACCGGCGCGCAGACGGCTGTAGTCGACCACCTCCCCCTACACAACCTAGCCTGCACAGCTTGACCGCGAGCGCTCTGTGCAAGCTGTATACGAGATCTGGTACGATGAAGGCATTCTACTCGCAGGTGATCCCGTATGTTTGGGGATTGGTGNTGCTTCCTGGCATCATGTGCAACATCGCCCCCTGTGAATGTCTTTGCCCAGAACAACGGCATCATCGCCTTCACGCTCTGCGCCTCAAGAGTTGCTGGAGTGGCCTGCGGCATCTGGCTGTTCATTTTTGGGGTGCTTGGCAAGGTATACGTCTTCTCATGAATTCACAGCTGCACAGCAATGTCTCGTAAAAGTCATTGCACCACCCAATGCAGTCACGCTCCGCAGCTCTGACTGCACTATTTTTGTCCTTTGTAGCAAGCAATGTTGCATGTGCTGTGTGCCATGAGCTGGCAACATGACCCTTCTTTGCTCTCTCATGCCGCCCCAAGTGCTCGCGCTTCAAAAGCTGCATGGTCCCTGTTGGCTGAGACATGGCAGCATCACTTCAGACCAGTTGTTACTTGGGTTGCCTGATCCATATCATGAGTGGTCAGATCANAGAAGCAATCAGACATAGTTGCAGCTATAGACGCCCCTAGCTCAGAGTGCGAATGGCAATTGTGAGTTTCCCTTCTTCTCCTTCCACGACTAGCAAAGAAACTCTGGGTACAAATTCATCGCTTAACATCGAACAAACCCCGTGAGCTTAGCCGATCATACCACTCTGAGCCCGACACAAGGGTGGCGTTGTAGAAGTAGGCGCAACGAGTCCGCGTGACCTCTCTGAATACCCGTCGTTCGCTGGCGCTTGCGTGATCAGCCCATGACGAGTTTGAGACGAGACAGCACAGCCTCGTCCTCTGGCAGAAAGATCCTAGTGACAGTGAACGCTGGGGCTGAAAGTGAAAACGCGTTGCAATGGACACTTGAAAACCTGTACAAATCTGGCGACGTACTGCATTTTCTGCACGTTCAACCCAGACAACAAGCTGCTACCTCATATGGCGCACCTCCAATCGATTTCCTTCCGCAAATGAAGTCCAAAACAACTCCAGATGGAGGACAGGAAGCCTTGACATTCATCAAGGAAAGATTGTTGCCTATGTGCGGGGACATGCAGCCTGAACCTGTTGTGACCATAGCCAAGGTATAACACAAAGCACTGTTAAGGTGCTTTGCGTTTGCAAATCAAGCGCTTGCGAGAATTCCTTTGCAAGCCTGCATACGTTAAATTGTGCCACTCTGCATGAAATACATTGTTGCGCATGCAGGCAGATGTTGACACAGATTCTGTTGGGTTTGCTGTCTGCCAGAGAGCTGAAGCCCTCAATGCGATAGCTGTGGTCATGGCAGGTCGCAATAGAAGCAGAACTGGTGACTTCTTCCTGGGCAGCGTCACAAACTTTTGTACGCAGCATTGCAAAAAGCCTGTGTTGCTTGTACGGTGATGCTCTCAGCCTGTGCATCTGCCAGGGCCTTTGCCCTTTGGTCCTGGGCCGCTTTGGCCACTGCCTGTGCTTCCTACATGACACACAGACAGACATGTCAGCAGTTGCAGNCCCAGATGCAAATGCAGTGAAAGTGGTAATACAGTATGACAAATTTATGAGCAGCTCAAACAGCGCAATCACATCATGCTGAAGCAGCTGGCAACATGGCAGTGCTAATGTCAGCGCCAGTACACATTCATTGGTCACACACACCATTTGCGGGTCACACTTGCCTGCAATACTACAGGGCTTGTGGTATACAGGTGTTTGGTGAAGCAGATGCACTGAATGCACAAAGTCCTGTGTCGACCATGTTGTTTACACCATTCCACTGGTTCTAGTATGGTGTGTGGACTCAGAGCCAGAGTGTCCACTTCAAACAGACAGCGCATGCAGGCATCAGGAGGTGTATGCCAGGAATAATTTCATGAGATCAACCAGATCACATCCTGTCGTTATTGCAGCAAGTGAACCACCATCAGTGTTGGGCTGATGTCAAACTTGGCATCACAGGCAAAAATCACACAGAAGCCTCATCATGCAGACAAAATAAGACATCCAAGTTTTCCAGTCTTGACAGCGTACCAGAGCCTGTGTTGGGATTGATGCTGGGCTCTCGGTCTATGACTGAGAAGACGCGCTTGACTGCGCCAGAGGCTTTGGTAATGTCTGGAAAGGACATCTGAGCTCCTGCTAGTCCACTAGCTGCGAATGTGATGCAGAAGAAGACCTGCAGGTGGCCACAAATGATTGTGACAATGTGTTGCCAGTTGCAGCATGTGGGGATATGTGGGCGTTAGTGGTGTCAGGGAAGCTGCATAAATACCACAGAACAAGACGCGGAACTGTCATCAACCATAGCTGATACAAGTGGGACAGGTGTGGGACAGGTTTGAAACTCATTCAAACCAGAAGTGTGCCGTGTGCATGACCTTGCATGCTTGGTAGCTAAAGTAAGCAGACACTCTTTGCACCTTAGTTGTTGTTTGCAGCAGTGTTACAACAGCGTCGGCAGTGGTCAGGCAGCTAGCAGAACAATCCTGAAATTCAGGATTGGTTGCTGAGTCAGGCGTGCTCNGAGTGCAGATTTTGACAGCAAGTGTACTTTGAGGCCCTGCTAGTTGAAGGGGTTCAGTGGTCTTTGTCTCCTAGTTTTTGTAAGGCAAAATCACTGCACTGCTCATGCTGATGTGCGCATGCAAATTGTCCATCTCACAGGCTGTAGGCGTGTCAGCCCTAATGTGCAACACAAACTGCATGTGCAAAGGTTTGAGCCAGCTCTTGTTGGAGTGTGCATAGGGCAATGCCAGCCAGAATGCAGCAAAAGTGTGTGTGTGTGTGAGCATCACCTGCCGTAGACATCTCACAAACAGAACGGCTTTCATATGCATATCAATGCACACCCTCTGGCGCTAAACTTTCAATTTATTTGTTATGGCTACAGACCTGACAGTGTCGCATCGTGCTTGTGATGTGCAATACCTGCTGGACGGTCTTGACTGGTGGTATGAGAAACCTGGGTTGGTTGGACTGCCAATTCTGCAGTGATGTTTGCATGAGTCATACAAGTGAGTCATTGTTGTCAGAAGCTCGGTCAAAGCAATCCCGATTTCCGAAAGGTACATCATTGCAGTCGGACAGCGTGCTGTGCAGCATGTGTCGCGCAGACGCGTAGCTGTAGATGGACACAGAATTCTGGTACCATGAGCCAGATCTGCTGGTGAGCCTTCGCTTACAATTTTGAGGTTAAGCATACACGGTCGTAACTGCAACAGATTTTCTAGCTAGAATTTACAAAGTGCTGCTGACGTTGGCGCGGGGTAAACAGGCACACGAGGATCCGACTGATCACCCCGTCTTCGCGACTAAGCTAGATCACCCGGCACTGCCCGAGAGCCGCGGTCTTTCAGGCAATGGGACTATCAGCGCCGTTCGTTGGTTTGGGCGCGTACGTGTGCTGCGTTGATATCATAGAAGCACAAGAACGTAGCTTGAGTACTGTCGCACGTTCGACAAAACGCAGCTTGTGCACTGTATGTGCAGGCAGCAGAGNTTCTGAATCCAGATCTGACTCTAACCGCCACAGTTGACTGCACTGTGCTGTCTTCAGATATTTGCTTTTGAGCAAGGAGTGGACACAACATACTGCCAATGATTAAGGTTTCATCTCTCGAAGTGCTGTTCTGCATTGATCACATGCATCACAGCATGAGAGCTGACTTCAACGTCAGTACGTCAACCATTAAGCTGTGCCTGCAAGGTGAGTGGAGTCAGACCTGTTTGCTGCCAGGTGTGACCAGGAAGAGGGTGTGGCCAATGCCGCAAGCCACCTGTTGTGTGTCCACACCTTCCAGCGCATGCACCTTCTCTGGGTTGGCGCTGCTCTTCTTCCCATCTGGACCATAGCCAAGCTCGCCATTTTGAGCTTGGCCCCTACAGCCAGCGTAACACTGTGAAGTGTATGTCAATGCTATTGACCATGTGGTGCTGCATACACAGCACACTACTTCCTGTGCACCAGGCATCTTTGCAAGATATACGAGTGCCATTCAACGCTATTGCTTGCAGGTCAGTAGGCTGAGGTGCTTCTCGCTTGTTGACTGATGGTGTCTGCATATACGCAATTGTGCTGCCGCCAAAGTTGATGGTCACTAGCACACGTGTGACACACAGCTGGCCCACCCCAGCCCCAGTTTCAGACCCCGCCAGAAACAGTATTCTAAAGACGAGCACTACCGTATGTCTTTCAATGAAAGTCGAATAAATAAATAATTGCATTTTGATCAGACCGTAATTACATTGCTACGGTACGCCATTACACAGTGCGAAATGCTATCACTGACCGTAATTACAACGATCTAGTCGAATGAAAGTATTACAGCAGGGCCCGACCTTATATAAGAAATCGACCTTTCTCAAAAGACGTACGGTAGTATACTCTGCGGTGGCTCAGCTCGCGGCATCAGGGATGCCTTGCTTACATATGCAACAACAGTCACAATCACAAACAGAAAAGACAATGGAGCTGATAAGCTCCTAGTTCGATAGCATGCTGAGTATCAAGTTGAGTAGCATCATGCACTCTCCAGACTAGATACTCCAGACACCTTCAGGGCGGCATTGCTGGCAGCGACACTATACATGCAGTGAATGGCTTGCCTTGAGGTACCACAAGTAGCCAATCAGGCTGATTGGGAAAGCAATAGACGCAAAAACGATGAGCCCGGTTGTCAGCTGTGACTGCACCAAGCCACCTACACGACAGGACTAAATTCCAGCTCACTTTCATTCAGATGTGGTGGCATTAGTAACAAGAGAATCTGAGTATCTCTCATTTGCAAGCATAACTGCATCAGCTGTTCATGCAAAGATATTTAGATGCAGCCATGTCTTGGTGCAGTGAGCATGTGACACAGAGTGTTGACNGTGGTGTGCATGTGAATGCAAGTACCCCCTGGACGACTAGCTGGCTATCATGTGATGCAGCTGTGAAGGTACACCAAAGTGACAAGCACCAGGGTGGACAGGGATTTCGTTTTGTGCCAGTTTATGTTTTATCAATGCATTACTGATATTTGGCAATACTCTCAGGCTGTTCAAACACGTATGCAAGTGGACCCAGCTGCTGACCGTTGCATACTGCTGGAAAGTCGTGGCTGCAAAATCACGCCAACACAAACTGCAGCACCTGTTGCTGGAGCAGACAAGCTTGTCCAACACCTGGCTGTTGTAACTTTGGCAAACTCCAGTTTTAGTGCTTGTCATCACTGTAGATTGTTGTTCACAGGTGACGTAGGGTGCTGAAGCAGACTGAAAGCAGACCTACAAGGCCGGACACGACAGAGGCATCTGTGGGCTTGAGCTTNACCGAGG
This sequence comes from Trebouxia gelatinosa, assembly GCA_000818905.1. Taxonomy (NCBI): domain Eukaryota; kingdom Viridiplantae; phylum Chlorophyta; class Trebouxiophyceae; order Trebouxiales; family Trebouxiaceae; genus Trebouxia; species Trebouxia gelatinosa. Next base: position 1,190,311 of record KN805357.1, read on the forward strand.
CGTTGTCGGATTGAGGATCATAGACAAGGATGTCCGTGCTCTCGAATCTCTTCGGAGGTTCCAGCGAGCGCACGATGGAGATATCCCAGGTGTGTTTTCTGCACCTTTTGGTCTGCTGCACGTGCCTCGCTTCTATGTCGTCAAGCAGACCAATCGAAGTCCATGTGTGCAGGAGGATTTGCAAAATGCAAAGATACCATTGGGCTACAGGGACTACTGTGCTCACTTGCTGGTCCCACTGAATGCCTGCAGAAGACAGGAGCTGTATTTACCGTGGAAGTGTGAGCATGAGAGACACGCTTACGAAAAATGCGAGTACCTTGAGTACAAGAGAAGGTTAAAAAATCTTAAGGAGACAGAGTCAAAGCACTGAAGCCAAAGCAGCTGCAGAGACTGTGCAGAGGCTTCCTGGTTGTCCAGCTTGCTACAAGTCCAGCGCAGCAAACAAGCAGCAGAATATTCATTAATGCCAGCAGTTTCTTTGCTCAATCTAGACCTCAGACGTCTTCTTGAATGCGCAGAATAGTGTGCGCTCCTGCCAGCAGAGTGACAAAAGAATTGTCTGATAGCTCAAGCTATGTCTAGCACCTCTGTTCACACAGCTGCCAAAGAGGTGTGCAACAGCCCACTCATTAGTGACAGTAAGGACACGGCAGAACAGTTCCTATTGCGGCTCATGTCTTTTGTATCTTCACTCGCAAACATCAGTTTGTCAGGGTGGACACTCAACCTAGGCTCCTGCATCATTACAATCAGGACTAATGAGGGAAATGAATGATGACAAATATGTAAGCTTGATTGTAGGTGATGGGTGCCTGCCTATAGCAATGTTTGTAGGTTGAGAGCAGTGCATACATCTAGTCGCTTTGCATCATGTAGTGTTATAGCAGTCACGTTTGTTTGCTTAGCATGATCTGCAAATGCATGCCCAAGATAGTGGTAAAGCTAGAACATGCCCTTGTGCTTGAACATGGCTTGTGTATTTTTGCGAACATATTCAGTGTCGGGATTTAGCTGTAACACCAACACTGCAATGTATGTAGTACATTACAGCAGGGCCTGACCTTTATAAAAAAACGAGCTTCTTGGAACACACTACGGTACTGTGCAAGCTTCTGCCTCATCATTGGCGCAAAGTAGTGTTCATTGCAGCAAGTCAGCTGATCTGCTCCAGCTTGCAACAGAATACCTGGTAATGGTAATTCAAGCTCTTCTGGCCACATGACTGAATGCTCCTTCCAGCGTCCCATGCTGGCTGTCAGGAAAACAGTATGTCACGCGCCGCAGCCGTGCATGAGTGGCGGCCATGGGACACATAGCACAAGGCTCTTGAAGTTCATGAGAATCAGACTGAGTACTCAGATATGACCTGCACTCACAAACTTATGCTCAGCAACTCTGTTGTGCCAGTAGCTGTCAGCACAGCAATGTCATATTTTTATCAACTATGACAGTAGTTTCTACTATCATGTCTATGGTACAGCGTCATGCACAAGATGCAGGCTAGATTTGCAGCATTTACATGTGCAGAACAGGNTTGTCTGCAGATCAAAGACGCCCTGATGCACCTGCACCCCTGACTCCAGACATTGTTAAGACAAAGCTGGAGCTGCAGGCATCAAATGCCATTGCTGGTAAACATGGTTCTCTTGTTTGCTGCATAGCACTGCAGCATGCTACTGTGTATGTGTTGTCCCAATTGAATGCAATGTCTGGTCCACTCACTGCAGTGATGGCAAGCTTCACGTCACCATTCGTTTCATTGTGGTGAAGCTTCAGAGTTTGATTCCTTATAATGTGCTGCAACACATCAGTATACACATACTGGACATACATATTTATTGTAGACGCAAGCACCTCTGAAGTTGCAGATGACCCTGCAGGCAACAATTAATTGGCAGCTGGGTCTCACACAGCGTCTGCTGTTTGCAGATGCCATCAAGACATACATGGCCGATGCTCATGGTGAAACTCAGCAGGTGGTGCAGAAGCAACATGCTGAGATTGAGAGGTGAGCGATCTGTGGTCATCACACCTCACCTCCCTCATGCACATCCATGACAGGCACAGAACCATGAGCATGTATCATTTGGCAGCATCATGACAGATGCCACTAGCAAGGGGCTGTTGCCTATTTAGAGTATAGGGTTTACCACACTGGCTTTCAAATATTGCCATGATGATGATGCAAGTATGCATTACCGTGATAACACAAGCTACTAGCAAAACATTGTTGCCGTAGCCTGTGCAGTGCTTTGTTAGTTACGACTTACTAGAATGTCTGTCAACATTGTGTGTCTGTACACACGGTCTGTCTGTACACACAGGGTGTGCTTGGCACATCCGCAGCTGGGTAACTGCCTTCCTTGTCTGTGCTGGTGTATGTAAGCTGCCAAGTCATGGCTTATATGTTCAACAACTTTTCCGCTTACGCAGGCTGCACCTTGACAATGCACAGCTGCAGCACAGAGCGCAGAGAGCCGAGGCAGAGCTATCTGACCTGCGTGCCCTGCTGTCAGCTGACATCATCATCTGCACACCTGAGAAGTGGGATGGTATCTCCCGCAACTGGCAGAACCGAACCTATGTGCAGAAAGTGCGCCTGCTGGTCATGGATGAGATCCACTTGCTTGGAGCTGACAGGTTGGTCATCAGTCAGAGCTAATGCACCTGCATTGTCTGGTTATATCATGCTGTGATCCATATGCATCTTCACACTAGACACCTCTGCTCTTGCACTGTGGCTGTCATGTTCAAGCACATCTACAGCTCTGTTGGCTGTCTGCAGGGGTCCCATCCTGGAAGTTATTGTGTCCAGGATGCGCTATATCAGTGCTCAAACTGACTTACCAATTCGGTTCCTGGGGCTGTCCACTGCTCTGGCCAATGCTGCTGATCTGGCTGACTGGCTCGGCATCAAACCAGTGGTAAGTTGCCTTTCTCATACTGCTGTTTTGCATGCATGCATGCGATTGCAAACCATGTCGTATAACACCCGCATACAGTCTAGCAGGGAGCTCAGGCTCTCATTACAAACACTAACCTAGGGAGTGCAGGAAGCAGGGCAGGGCATCTTTATGACTGTAGGCCTTGTTACTTGTACACATGCAGCTGTCAATGAGGACTCACTGGAAATTCTGCTGACATGCTAGTTATGAAATGTGTAAGCGCCGCTGCTGCTTGCCAACCACACTGACAACGAGACTTCTCGTTGCAGCAACACAGCTTGCTGTGGTGAGGAGGAGGTTTGTAGGCAGTATAAGTTGCAGGCCAGAGCCTTTACAATTCATTCACAACAATGTTAGGCAAAGCTTTTAATCTCACGCCCAGCAAGACTTGACTCACCTGCACACTGTTGCATGGTGTTACTCACTCATAGTGCATTGGTGTGGGAGAACCTGGCAACTTGCAATAGATTATGCCTGCTCACAAGCTACAGCAGTCTACAGCATGATGCTGCTGTGGCTAGAATGACGCATCTTCCAAGAAATGACAGAGGCGCCCTGCACAAGCTATCACTGCATTGCAAGGCTGTCTCAACACACAATCATCTCCCATCCAACCTGCAAACCCAATGTGCTTCCTGTTCATGCGATGGTATCTGCATGCTTGTTTGATTGCGTAATATGCGTCACACTAGCTGGCACCAGTAGGTGACCATCACCCATGTGCCAGTTGCTTGCTTGTACCTGGCATGCCTAGCAAGTCTGTGCAGGGGAAGCCTGTTGCAGCATGACCTCTTATGCTCACAGGCAGATGCAATGCAGGGCCTGTTCAACTTCAAGCCAAGTGTGCGGCCTGTGCCCCTGGAGTGCCACATCCAGGGCTACCCCGGCAAGTTCTACTGCCCCAGGATGTCCACCATGAACAAACCTGCCTATGCTGCCATACAGACCCACTCTCCCTTGAAGCCAGTCTTGGTGTTTGTCTCATCACGACGCCAGGTACAGCTTGTCATGGTTTACAAATTTGTGCTGGCAGATGTCAACACAAACATCATGCAATGAGGAATCAGCTGATCATGTTCTGAGAGACATTCTGGAATGTTGCCAGGGTTTTTTGTTCATGCCATTCACAAGTTTTGCCCATTTGCTCCACATGCTGTGATTGCTTACTCCTTGCTCCAACAAGTGCCTCTTGCCATAAAAGCATGCCCAATCTGCATGACTTTGCATGCTCCCATGAAGCNAACACCAATGACGGCATGTGAGCACTGTAGTAATACCATCTCAGTGGCGTGCATGCGGGATGCGGCAGAGACCGCAGGCATAACTGGCATGAGAACAGAGGACAATGGGACGCAGCAGTGGTTACAGTACTGCATGATGCCAGCAAGCCTGACATGACAGCCAGCAAGCCTGACATGACAGTCAGCAGCGCTATTTGCCTTGCCGTATTGCAGGCACAACACAGAATTTTAGACATCTGTGACTGATGAGTGATGCTGGCTGCTGATTGTGGCAAGAGCAATCTTAGCAGCAAATGACATGACCACAGTGAAAATGAACAGGCTGCCAGCAGTGACCAGATACAAATGCAAGCTGGAATGTGCCTTGTAAGGGAGATGCAAGGACACTTGTTGCATTCCCAGCGTACAACATTGCCAGTTCAAGTGCACATTCACGTATCAGGGCAGGCCTGTTACATACCTTGTACCATTGCTGTTTGAGCTTTGGATCACTGAGGATTTGGGACACTAGTAAAGCTCCATGTAGGGGAGGGTTGGAGTACATGGGCCTTGCAATAGCCTGCAGTGCCAGTTGATGCACAGCATCAGTATATCGATNTCAACTTCAAGCACAGGAATACACAGCTGTGTATGAGCAAGCAGGTGACAAGGGCTGTGCTTGTAGAAGTTGCCAGTGTCAGTGATCAACACCCATCCAGCTTGACAAAGACTGAGCAGCCTGGTAAGTCTGTCACGCACGATGTTACATTGACTGCAGAAGAGTATAGGTTACCGTGAAGACATCATCCAGATTGATCTTTGGCACAGTGCCTCTGACAACGTCAAATACGTAACTGCGAATCTGCAGGGATCAGAGCTGTTCAGCATGCGACCATGCAGCTGCCATTAGCCTCATGCATCAACAGTGAAGACAGGCAACAATTGCAGGGCCACAGTGTCATCACTGGTTTCGTCTGACCAGTACCTGTGACTTTGAATCTGTCAGCTTGTAGAATGCATCATACAGTGCCTCCTTGACAACCTGTACGCAAAGGGTGTATATTGGTTTGCCGAGTTGATCCTTACTTGACTGATAGACGGTGCACGTGGCTGTACTTGCCTGATATTGCACAGACACTATGACTGTAACAAACACATTGTCTCTGGTTTTAGTCTCGCAACGAACGTCCAGTTGCTGTACTCGCAGAGACAAGCTCCCGGCAACAGCCTCGCCTGCGTACAAACGGTAACGTGCAGAGGCTGCGTGTATCGACAAACGTCGCGCACAGACGGTTGATGCTGACACGTGATTTCTATCGTACCACAGCAGGGAATGATGCAGTTAAAACCCTGCACGACAGGCAATAATATCAGCAGCAGGGTCAGACTTGCAGTGCCAACGGTAACACCGGAACAGGCATACCGGCTGTGCAGCCCTCGAGAACTTCCCAAACCGTTCGATAATGTTTACCGTTGCCTGCCCAGGACACGTAAAACAAGCCTGCAAGACAGACACGTNCCATTCAGCTTTGATGCACTGCTCAAGGGCAATGACCGTGGGGTGTACCAGCGCTACTGCACTCCGACTGATGCACAGACGCTGATGAACGGCTTGACTGAACAGTCACGTACTATTGCGTCTGGTGCAAGCATCCCAACAGTCAGTGCAGCAGCTGGCAGTTGCAATTCATACCTGCCAAGCAAGGCCATGGACCGCTTCCTGTGGGTCATCAACTACTTTGCAACCAACGGNGACATCTCAATCATCATTGAGGGCGACGGCATCAGCAATTTCCCATCATCAGGAGGCCCACAGCCATTGCCTTACTCGTGGCTGCCAGATGGCAATTATCTGACTACAGTCAATGGTGACATTGTCAATCAGGATGGCACTGTGGTTGTGCTGCATGGCATTGCGTGGTATGGATTTGGAGACCCTAATGTAGCCATGGTGGAGGGATTATCTGCAGGGACTGATTCCCAGATTGCAGAGTTCACAACAGTTGTGCAGCGCATGAAGGTACTGCTGGGCTCTACCTGCTGGCAAGCTGTCAGATATGTGTGCAAAAACCCACATCAGTCTACATATACGAGTGACTATAGCATGTGTGCAAGAGTTTGTATGACAGAAACTATCATGGTCCTGTTGTGGTTGATCGAGGTTGGCTGCTGCAGCAATGGTGTGCATGTCATGAGCACAAATCCTGTCAGTGAGCTGGTATATTGAAATACAGCTGTCACCGGCACAGCGTGTGTCAGCATACAAGTGGTGTAGCATATGCTGACTGGGGGACTGCAATTATTCTAAAGCCAGCTGTGGCATTGTGGGACTTGGCAAAATGCAATCCTCTGCACGCTAAGTACTGACACTGAAGGTATGCATGCTTGCAGGCCATGGGCTTCAACACAGTCAAGTTGCCATTCAGCTTNAGCATAATGATTGCCCCTGCACCAGCTACTTCAATTCCTGTTGCGCATACTATGACTTGGTCAACTCAAACCATAGCCGGCAGAGCATGTGCTGACAAGCAAACCTTGTGCGTGACTCATATAATGCCCCAACATTGTGCAGATTCCACAGATAACGCTGCAACACTACAGAAGTTGGTTTTTTCAATGCCATGCAGTCAAGAAGCCCTGCACCGCCCACAACAAGACAAAATGCAACACGCATAAAGGTTCCCGCTTCAGACCGTAGGACGGGCAGAGCTTCATTGAATACATTGTTAGTACAGGTGCTGGGAGGCCCAGCAGGCACTAAGACTAGTCCAGCATCAACACAAAGAATGACTCCTGTTACATTGCCCCCTCTACCCACCCCCCTCCCATCTCCAATCAAGACACCAGTGCAGCTGCCTACCAAGGTGAGTGTCCTACTTGTAGTGACACGGTATCACACTCATGATCACTTAGCCTCTCTGAGAACTGTGGTACGACCTGGCTCGCAAGTTGTTGTGTTTTCATGATACCACCCATGCAGTGCTGCAGCTAAGTGTTAGTAGTCGTGTGTGTGAGTGCATCTATTGAGGCAAATGCAGTGTGCAAGTGCTGAGACTGAGCACAATGAATGCTTTGGTCTGTACTGCTCCTGTGTTTTCAGGGCGCAATCATGGCGGACGGGCAAGATGAACTCAAGCAGATTCAAACCCAGTGGCAGAGCCAAAAGCAGTGGGCGTTTGTCCTGGACTTTACGCAGAGCAACACCAGCAACAATGCATCACTGCAGCTGCCACTATTGCCTGGAGGTGAAGCAGGTATGCAGCNGGCATTTCAGCAGTTCAAAGACCAGCAGGTATCATTGCTAATCATAAATCTTTTGGCCTGTTGGGTTGGCTTTTGTTGCATGCAATTGAGTCTGCCAGCTGGGTCCAGCATGCGCACTATCCTACCCCGGAGTTGTCTTCAAGTGTATCGTGCTGACGTTATGCAAGCTACGTGAAGCACCTGTGAGGCACTCCACCTCCTNCTGCCAGAACCTGACAGCAGCAATAACCAGTGCAATGTGATTGCCTTGAATTTTTGCAGATGCAAAGTCATGTCAATGCTTGATGAGCAACCTCAGAGGGATAGGATGCAGAAAGTACCACATGTGAGCGGCCCCACAATGCTGGTTTGGGTTCAGGTACAAAATCCTCCCTTGCACCGCATAGATCCCAGTCAAGGAGCGTTGGCAAGTGTCGCCACACTTGATGGCTGATGAAGAAGATGGTCTGCAGGCTCAGCTCACAAGCATCGGTCATGAATGGGTTGTATGTCACATTGCACCGGGGAGCTTCTAGGCTGGTGCTGATGCTGCTTATCAGCATCTGCAGCACCAACACGCCTTAGTAACATATTGCAGCTGATCACACTAGGGTGTGTGTTTCTGGGTTGTGGTGCTGCAAGGTCATACAGCTTTGGAGTGCAATCTTTGTTCGACTTGCATCAGAAAGCCTGTGTAAGCATGCACAGCTAATGCTGGTACTGCAAATATGTGTACGGCATCACATTATGCACAAGTGACGTTGCATGCAATGCAGCGGGGCGGAAAGCGCACATTTTGACAGGATGTATATTACTAACTGCATAATTTGTACGCAGTTCACTGACTGGAAGTTGACAGATGTCGTTCGCCAGCAGCTGCCTGCTGTTACCGCCTAGATTGAATTGTAGAGGGAACTTCAATCGCTGGAGCACAAAGTCAGGTAGGGACAATGCATCACGCTCTATATGGATGACCTGTGACACAGAGAAGCTCTGTTGTCACACATTCTGTTGGCCAGCTGCATACATGCACTCTTCAGCACCGACATGCAACAAGGTGCAGATGCGACAGCCAANGCCTAGCAATGCAAAAGCCAAGTAGCACTCTCGGTTTCAGCTTCAAGTTTGCAAATTTATACAGTTGATGGTTGTTCAACTTCTGCTTTGGCTGTGCATGTCAGTAGCTGGCATGCGTGTTTGCTGATATGCCTGCAGCAAACATGTGGCTACTTGCTGTGTGCAGCTTTTGGCCAGAGGTGTGTTCCCTCACTAGCAGTCAAGCCCAAAGTCTGCCTCAGAGGACCTTCTGCGCACACAGCACCTCACACAGCCTGTCACGCTTTGCCAGGCTATGTAACCTGCAACTCCTTGTAACTAGCATTCTTCAGAGCGGTGTAGCTGCATGCATAAATGTGCAGGAGCACAAGGAAATGATAGCAGAGGTGTTGGAGCCTGTGGAGTTTGCAGCCGGGCAGCGGCTGTACATCCAGGGCGACACTGGCAGCCGCTGCTTTGTCATCAAGCAGGGTGCAGTCACATGCACCAAGGTAGCTGCCGGGAACATGCCTGCCAGCGTGAGCAGCCTTGGGGTGGGTGCCTTCTTTGGGGAGCGGTCACTCATCCAGGATGAAGTCAGGTGAGCATGGCATACTGCTGCATGCAGTCAGATCATGCCCTTAGTACTCTGTCTAACACGCCTCTGTCTAACCGTTCTAAAGGTCTTTCGCACATTGTGCAACACATGTCATGCTACATGNATTCCGTGCCTAATGTTTGAGTGATCTTGACAACTGCTGCCTTGGAGGCATTGTATGCAATCTGCTTCTGTGGGTGTGGTACAAGCAAGGAGGCCATGCTGGCTGTGTTGATGATCTTCCCATAGCCTTGCGCTAACATGTGCTTTCCCTCTTCCTGCGCGATGCAGACATGACATTAGGTATCTGACATGCTGAACATGATATGTCTGCACTCTGACCAATGCACAACAAAAAAACGATACAAGCCTGAAACTTGTGTTGAGCAAGATTGTAGCAGATGGCACAACATGCCACAATTGGCACGAGGCATTGGCAGGTTGAAAATATGCATATTGTTGGTACTATGATACAGTGCGGCTTACCTGACAACAAAGGAAGACACCTTTGGTGTTCAGGTCAAAGGTGAGATCCCAGTCCTCCTCTTTGCAGTCCTCAGCAGCAGCATTCTTGTTGATGCCGGCATTGTTGACAGCAATGTGCAGGCCGCCNAGCCACAAAGTGTGACTGAGCACATTGAGAGTCTGCTTAGCAGATCATCTTGCCACTGAAGTTCAGATATTTGTAAATCACAAATATCTAGTGCTAGTGGTGGAAGTTGGTGGCTGTTGGGACAATGACAAAACGTAATGAAGTGTGGGAGACGTGCTGGCACAGCAAGCCAGCTTCACCATGCAAGACAATCACTCAGCAGAATGTGCTGTATGTCAGTCAACAAAGTGCTGTAGATGCAACACAGCAGCCATGTTGCAGACTTCTTATGCAATTGATGTATGATAGGGTAAGAGTGATGAAGACTTGGCATCATCTCTGCACTTGACGCTCATTACGTTGATACTGCGCTGGTGCTGGCACAGTGTTGCGCATTGTCTGCAGGCCATACCTAGACATGGCGAATGCAGGGCTCTCGCTACACGCTGTGCAGCTCTNGTGCAGGTCTGCAAGCTGAAGCTCCAGTGCATGATCCACAATGTGCAGATCCACTGGCAGATCCCGAGCATTGTGTCAACACCTTCCTTGCTGAGACTGGAGCTTTGATTTGATGTTTGCCTGACCGCTACTGACCGACTGCGATGCGTTGCAGTGCATCACAAGTAGCGCTTTGAATGTAGTTGGCCTTGTTGCGAGCAGTCAGGCTGCTGTTAACGTGACACAATATGCACATCCTTCAGCTGAGCAGAGTATTTACAGTCACGTAACACNCAGCTACGCAAGTATTCTGGCAGTATCCATGATGGCATAACAAGTTTGAAAGGCAACTCCCTAACGCACAGCGTCAGGCTGGTAACCTATGAGCTGGTGGAGAAAGGGTGGCAACATTGACTCAGCCAACTGTGGATCATGCAGCTAGAGAAGCCTAAAATGCCATCGCTGGCCCTCTGAACCCAGTCTGGTCAAGGAAGGGCCTGCGGGTAAAAATATTGACATGACCAGAAGGACTGTGCAGATGCCAACCCAGCAGTACAAGATCACTTGTTGCCCTGTGTCTCNTAGTCGCAGAGCTACGCGATAGACTTGCAAGACGGCGGGCTCCGTAAGACTAGCTACATCTGATCTGTATGCGTACCAGGAGTTGACTCCACAGGGGTCACAAGAGGAGTTGCTGGAGTTGGTTGGGGTAGGACAATTCCAGGTGTCCAATGCCTTGATCCAATTTGGACCAACTCGACGCATCTCAGCCGTGAAAGTCAACGCATCTTGAGCTGCAAAGGACCGTACAGGTATCCTCAGCGATAGCGCCCAGCAGCGCGTTCACAGAACAGCGGCATGAACGGCCTGGATCTCAGATGCTCCGTGTTACCTTGCTCCGGTAGAGTGTAGCCTGCAATGCAGCGAGCTGCCAGCAACATGAGCATACATCCGTTCGACAAACGGGTCATGGCATGCATTCGTACACCGCCAGCTCCGGGGTGTGAGTCTGGCGCGCCGCATTACAAAGAGCATCGTTCAGGCTAACCGCAAAACCACAAGGTACGGAAGCTGAGCCAGGTGTTTCTCGGCAACGCTTCTTGGATGGAGCCATGTTGTGGGTTTGGCTCTGCGTAACGCTCAATCAACATCAAGTGTCTGTTTCAGTCACTGTGTTCTGGGCATTGCTTGTGTACTGCCACTTGGAATTTTTGGCGACACCTGCAATCTACTATGCATGTCACACCTGCAATCTACTATGCATGTGAAGTGAATTGAAGTTGTGGACTGAAGGTTCTGCACTGAGCTGAAGTTAGCTGCTACGGCAAAATATTACACAGCGGGGTAAAGTTGAGCGTTGACNTGCAAGTGAAGCTCACCTGGGCAGCATAGCGTGGTGCTGCAGGTGTCATACTGTTCATGTTTAACTGATTTTGCACCAACCAGGACCACAAACTAACCTGCAGCAATGTTATGGCAAGTTGGATGCACAAGCAATATCACTGCTTGACCCCATGACAGATTACAGAACTACCGGGTGATGTCATGATGAGCAAAACAGCGCACGTGGCTGAGACAACTGTCACAACAGCAGCCAGGCCGAAGGTGAATGCAGGCATGCAAACGCGGCATTCCGCAAAATGCTAATGGACAGCAGCAGTGCATATAGATCAGTGGGCAATGACAATCATAATCATGAAACACAACACATATGCGGAATATCACTGTGGCTCCACAGGGAGCACAGTAATACAAGCTTTGGCTTTACAGCATGGTAGCTGACCAGAGCAGATGCATCATGAAAGTTGATCATCAGCAAATCTTACCTGTCGAGCAGCAACATTTGGCAACAACCCATTGTGATTCAATTCTGTGACCGGTATAGCACACTTGGGGCATTGTGCTGAGGCCTGCATTGACATATTTGTTTGAAAGTGCAGGCAGCCAAGATTGTGTCTGAAGCAAGTGCAGCGCATGATGCGTAGCTACATGAAGTGCTGCATAAGCACAGCTGTGGTGTTGCAGTCTTCCCTGACATATAAACAGTGGCTAATGCGAGTGTGAGGTTGCATGTACTGTGGGTGACGTGTCACAATGAAATGACGAATAAACATCTGTAACAAGCAGCATCAGCGAACATTTAGCCTGACACGCATCAGTAACATGCAAGCAAGACACGCATCAGGATCAAGAATGATTGCAGATCTTGTCTGTGGGGTTGATGCGCTCCCACTTACCCAGCATATACTGAGTGAAAATGACACAAGCTAATGAGCGAGTGTGGTTGAGTGCGGCACACTCATGCAATACACATACTTTCTGAATTCNTCAAGGCTGCCAGAGGTGCTGCTACGAGAGACCTCCACCATCAGGTGAGAGGCGTCAGCTCGAGCAAGCTCCTGTGGCGGTGTCTGCTCCACAACCTCAGGCTCCATCAAGCTTGCATCCAGCACATCCATCTGAGCTTCAAGGGTGAACATCGGCATGCTGGCTGCGCTGGCTGTGCCGCCTTCAAAAGAGGTTTTCCTGCTGCCATAGCCTGATGGCGGGGGCGTGCTCAGGTTACCTGTCAGGAAGCTGCTGGTGCGGCGGGGGCTTGCTCGGGCCTTAGGAGGGCCTATGTAGGGGTCATGCTCTGGGAGGCTGTGGAGGCCAGATAGAGCAAGCAAGCTTGGCCGGCGGACCCTTCCCCCAGGTAGGGAGGCTTGTTTGGGGCTCAGCATTCCCGGGGCAATGGAAGACCCCTCCCCAGCCCTAGGTGAGTGACCGGGGCCTAGCAAGGACCCTTGCTTGTACAGCCCTGAGGGCTTGCCCATGGAGCCCTGTTTGACCAGCCCTCCAGGCAGGGCTAGTGAGGCTCTGGAAGCTTGGCGAGAGACTGGGAAGCCGGTCTGAGCAGTCTGGCCGTCAGGTAAGGCTTGGGCTGTCATCAGGACAGTGGAGATGTTTCTCTTGATGGGTGAGTCTGACAAGCGTTGTGTTGGGCTGCGCACATGCATGTAGTCTGGCTGGTAGCCATACGGCCCAGCAACACCAGGCTTGCGATTTTGCAGCGAGCTTTCGATTGCAGNCACACAAACAGCCATGCAGAGCAAAATTCGTGATTGGAACACACAGGGTCCTGATTGTGCCTGTGTCACAGCATGACCATGCTTCAGAGAGCTATCTGTATGCTTCACTGTAGCACATTGTGATTGCAGCCTACAGGTGCTCCTGTGAGTGGCAAGACCTTGTGTCTTATGCTTGCGCTTACATCGGGGCATGTGCATTTTGTCTGCATTTGCTGCTGCACCTGTGGANGTGCTACAGGTATGCCCAATCAACGCAAGCATGCAGCAAATGCTTTTTATGCTTCGCTGCTGCAGAACACTTTTTGGCAACCTGCCCCAACATCACCCTTTGCTGCCCAGTGTCACAAGTGAACTGCAGTCCTCATTCCCAATGCATACAATGCTTGCCGTGGTTCAATGCTGTGCACCACTCTGGGCAACCTTTCTCAACACCACCCTCTGCTTTCCAGTGCTGCAGCTTTGTCACTTGCCTCAAGATTATTACATTGTATGCTTCCACAGCTCCTCTGCAGCTGGGTTCCCTGTGAAAAAGCTTCTCAACATCACTTTGAGCTGCCCAGTGCTGCGGACATGGTGTCCGACTCCTTCCTGAGTACAGCATGCCCTGTTCATGCCGTCATGTCCTTGCACAACAGCAGTGCTCAAGCAATGCTTCATACAACTCTGGCTCTCATATGCTTGTGTTTTTCTGGATGTGATCTAGTTGTGCCCAAGGGTCTGGCTCAGGACATACCTTAGATTGACTCTAGATAGATCCTGTAGCGCAAAGTTCCTTATGGTCATGTACATGATGAAAGCCACATGTTGGCGTTGCTTTTGCTCAAGGAGGCCCGGTCCGCAACTCACAATGACATGATCAGCAGCGTTGCTAGCTGAGTTTCCTTGGGCAACAGTAAGTCCAACATGTGACTAATGGTAATGTACAAGTCTGAAAGGGATTTTACGCCACACTCGCCCCATATCCAAGGAAGATGGTCTGTGTGACCGTTACTAGTATGTTAGATGTAGCATGATTTGTGAGGCTGATGGTGTGATGCTTAAGCTATACAAACTTGCTTGCTTGTTAAGTACTGCTAGCTCTGGTAACAAGGATGAGACAAATCCTCCAAGCACACATTGACATTGCTTGCATAGCACACTGCATGTGCTGCATAGCATCATCAATTATGTGTAATGACACTGCACAGTACAAACTGCTTGCACAGGGGCACTGCTCAGAACATCGCTACACATGTGGGTTGCGCTGCTATCTCTGAGGACCATGCNTTGATGATCTGTTGGTGCGGTGCAGTCACTACATCTCTGCACAGTCGGGATGTCAATGACTCTTGAGCTGTGACGTACGCGGTGATGAAAGCAGTGCTCCTTGACGGAGACTTGCCATTACAAGTAATTCTGAATTCTGCCATTAGAAGCACCGTGACTGAGCCACCAATCCCAGTGCCCCCTGTCCCTATTGGTGCCAAACGGGTGCTGCTATTGACATGCTTGCAATGTAGTGCATACGCTTCTGTAACAGCTTTGTACGCAATGTGGGCCTGTGTGTTCTAAGAATGGTCAACCTTCATGCAAGCACAGATAACAAAACATGCATGAGGTACCGTCACACAGAGTAGAGATCTGAAGCTGCAGAACTCCAGATTCATATCTAGAATGATAGCTCGCCTGTACAAAAAAAGGCTACCAGTGCAAGAAAGAATGTTGGATGCTTGCCTGCTGGCAGCCTGTGCTTCTGGGGTGGACACATCGACAGAAATGAGGTCTGCCAGGAACTCAGCAGGGTTGTAGTGCTGAGGGCACTCATGGCCCATCTCCTCAAAGTAGGGCAGGGCATCACTGGCAGCCCCACTGTATAGCATGCGGCCCTCTGAAAGCAGAATGAGGTCATCAAACATGGCGAAGATGGAGCTGCGGGGCTGATGAATGGAGCTCACCACTGTGTGGCCCTCCTTGCAAAGATCCCTGAGGGTCTGCATGACCTGCAACAATGCACACAGCATCTCTGTGCACTATAGCATACAGCTGAAGGTAGTCATGCAAGCTGCGTGGTCAATCAAGGCTGCGTGTTTGCAAATTCAACTCAAGGCTCGGTTAAAGCACAGCATTACTATCACTGATTGTTGTCCTTTGCAGAACTGTTGTTATTGTCTTTCGCAGAACTGTTGCCTGTGAGCAGCTATGTAGACCAAGGCATTCTGCACCAATGGCTCTGACTGGAGATTGGCTGTTGTACATTGAGCTTGTTGTCATTCATTCATGCTGAACCATCAGGGAGACAATAGCGGACATATGTCACAGTCTTCAAATGGCATCTTGATTTCCAAATGACTTGATTTTCAAATGAAACCCTGAAAAGCAAGATCAGCTGCAAGCAGCGCCTTCAGCAGCGTGCCTTAGCACAGCATGACACATGGCATGAAGCGTGCATGCTTGGGAGGATAGTTGAGGAGGTGAACACTGTACCTTCTATCTAGGGTAGGTACAGTGTTCCTGCTAAACCTAGCGCAGTTTGGAAGTGGAGTGAACACAATGTTTGACACGGTCCTGCGCAGGCGTTGCTGTGCTGAACTGAACATACCAATACAGTATTATTGATTGCAATACCTTCTCAGCTTGAAAGGAGTCCAGCCCAGTTGTGGGTTCATCAGTGAACAGCAGCATGGGCTCTGCAATCAGCTCANCTCACAGTGGGTGGGCATAGCTGGAGGGGAGCCCTGCGCTCTCTGGACGGCTGCTGGCGCATTGGGTGATGTTGGGGCAGAGCTGGTGATGGAGGCGGCCCCAGGGGCAGAGGCAGGGGCTACATCTGCTACTGGTCTCAGGAAGCGTGGTGGCACCAGCTTTAAAGGAGCATCAAGATCTGCTGATTCAATGTAGACCGCATGCGGTGCCAATACAGGGAACCCTACAATGGCTGGAGGTGCGATGTGTGCTGCTGGGACGGTGGAAGCAGTGACGGTTGCTGGCATGGGGAGCAGTGCTGTAGTGGGCATGGCTGAGGGGGCTGCCACTACAGCTGGAGGCACTGGAGGAAGGCAGACCATGACAGGAGGCGCTGCCAAGAGTGCTGTGCCGCTAAAGATTGCCAGTGGGGCAGTCCTGCCAAGCATGTCTGCCACGTCAGTACTGACCAGCAACCTTTGTGCTAGAGGTCTGGCCCCAGACATGCCCTGCAGGTTGGCTACCGTACTCAAGTNCGCTCCAAATACTACCATTGCCCACCATCACAAAAACAAATGCTGTGCTGCAGGTATCTGTCTCGGACTAGAATGGCTAGTTATCAGCTGGGTAATAGCTTTCTTATTGTTCAATGCTTATTGTTCGATGCTTATTAGTTACGATGCTTATTGTTTGATGCTTATTATTCAATGCTTATTATTGAATGCCCAAATGCTGGCAGGCTTACCTGGGGGCCCCACTGCCTGGTCAAAAGCTTCTCGTGCTGATCTGCAGAATGCCGTCCCATTGCCGAAGGTGTGATGAATCTGTTCCAATCGCTGGCAACATCTGCTGCATGGAACATGGGTGCATGCTGCAGATATGCTGCCATCATGCCGNCTGTCTGCTCCACCAACAATGCTGGCCAAGCCCTGTGCCTGCGCATGCTATAAAACATTGTCACTCTTGCCCTGAAGCACTCTTGCTCAATATTCTACTATAGTCACAATACACCCAGTGCAGGCAGTCAACCAATCATGTGACAAGCACATCATACAGACCATCGGCAGCCTGTGATGATCATTGTCAGACTGCAGCACACACAGCTGTACATTATCACAAAATCAAGTGGTGTAGAAAGCAAGCTCACTTCTGCAGTAGAGCTGAACGCTACAGCATGTATATGGCCATCCAGCAGTAGTTGGCACTCAGCACTGCAGGCTTGAGGTGAAGATCCTAGTGTTGTCTGGTAAGCATCCAGTCGGAGAGGCTCCATGCCAATACCCTGCAGCCATATGCAAGGTACATAAGCATACATGGCTGCACAAACAGATCCAGTTAATGTGAGGCATACGCAACAAGGGAGACACGAGTTGGTGACATGCAGCAAGCCTTCAAAGCACTTTGTCAGTAGACTGCAACACTCCTTGCAGGCCATCTGATGCTTGCATGACTTATGGCCAGCAATCAGCCTGTATGCCAGGGGGCACAAGGCAATGTACATGAAACCCTGCATGTGTGCCAGCACAGATGTGTCCTGGAGAGGCTGCAACTCAGTCAAGGCCGTACTCAGCCATGAGTTTCCTGTGAGTCACAAATGTGCTGTACTGGGCAGCAGATGCTCACATACTGCATGTCCAGGTCTGCAGCACATGGCTGACTAGCACTGCCAGCATGCAGATTGACACAGACCCAAACGCCTTTCAGCAAGCAGACATCAATGGTTGTGCAGGCATTATGCCTGACATGTGTTATGCGTCTGTATACCACTTGGGTGCATCAAGCCATGTCGTCCTGCATCGTCACCTTGAGGCCCTCCAGAAATCTTGGCACCACTGAAGGCTCTGAAAGGCCCCCTGTGACAAAGGGCACAGGGCACAACACCTTGGAGCCCTTGCTGTAGCCGCGTAGATGCAGCTCTTTGATGAGCCCCTGTGTACTAGCCTGCATGCGTACATGCAGCTGGTAAGGGTCACTGCACGGCCGTCACAGCTTACAGGCAAACAGTACACATGATGCAATTACCATAGTTCCTTCTATGCAGCACAGCATTGCACAACAAGCATGCGCTGAGCAGCAACTTTGTGCAATGCTATGCTAGAGGCTTAGGGCACCTTAGTAACCCTGCAAAGACGTTANGGAGCAGTGTCCCTTTGGCACCTCTTGAGTAAGGTCCTGAAACCAACAGACACCAGCACACAATCATCGATAGCATGTCAGAGCTGTCATGGCACATGCGGCTGGCTAAATTTACAATGCCTTGCGCATTCAAATTGAATACATTGGCATACCTCTTCTCCTGCTTGGCTTCCTGAGCGGCCAGGCTTGTCATTGACGAAGGTCAGGCCCCGGAACTCATTCACACAGAAGGCCTCAAAGGCATACTTGATGAGGGAGGTGCGCGCAATCCAGCGCAGCCCAGCGGGGACGTTGTCTGCATTGGCGTAGTAGCCGCCAAAGACAATGAAGACTGTCATGATGGCTGGCCCCAGCGCCTGGGCTGCATCACCTACATGCACAGCATGCCATTGCATACCAATTGTCTGCATGAGTATATGTGCGAGTATATGTGTGAGTCATTGTGTGAGTAATGGTGTGCCAGTCACACAGTTATGTGAGTCAGGGGCGCAGCATACATGCCAAAATATGTTCTATGTGGCTGGACCTTGTGCCTGTGAGCTGTGTATTCTGCAAACCAGCTAGCAAAAGCTGGAGTCATGGAGAAGCATTGCTCTGCAGCTGCAGTGTACACACGCCCGTTGTGAATACCCTTTGCGAGTTGCTGGTGATGATTTGAGGTTTTGAATGTGGGTTACCAGACTGCCTTTGGCAAGGTGGTGCTGATATCCAGCGGAGGGCACATGCTCAGTATTCATGGAGCTGTTGGTTGTGTTGATGACTGCCATGCAACATCACTAAGCCGCTGCATATGACAAGACAGCACCTACAAAATGAAGATTATAAACTGCCAGTCTCCGCTTGCTGCAAAAATACCCGCAGCAGCGCAGCAGAATCACTGCTCTTGGGCTGTACGCCAGATGGCATCACATGAAGACGTGTGACAATAGAAGACAAGTTCTGTTACCACCAGGTCACACCAGGTGTTTACAGAGTGCCTCAAGGGTCAACGCTCATCACAGCAGATGTAGTGCAACTCTGTCACTTGAGATGGCTACCTGTGGGAGCAATGGATCCAACTGCCAAGCCCATGGAGGAGGCTGTGAAGGACTCCAAGCATGTGATGCCCAGAAAGCGCCCAAACCTGCAGATCAGGTGCCCACATTCTGCAGCAATGCTGTACAGCTGGCCCATCCTGACAGGCTTATGACTGATGCAACATCCTTGAGAAAGGCGCCATGCTGTTCAGCTTGTTATGTGCCAACCCATGCCACAGTGCATGCCTAATTCAGCTGCATAGCAGTGACCTGTTGCAGCTGCAGAGGCAAGCANCAAGGCTCAAAGAATTGCCCTAGTCGGTTAGCTGCCTGCTGACATGTCACATCGTCTAGCCATGTGATGACATGTCAGCAACGCAGCAAGCACCAGTGCATGCGAGCACAACACGACAGGCGCTTTGCCTTGGTGTAGCAAGGCGCATGATGTTCACGGGGCGCCGAACAAACGTCGTGTGCAAGTGAATGCTCACACGTTTGCTCTATGCGTGCAGCAACACTTGAAGGTGTATGCAGCGCCATAAAGGGTTCTGAAGAGATTGGAAAATAGGCTTCTTGAAACAGACGTGTGAAGACATGATGGCTCCCCCAAATCNAGCATCACTTTCAACTTTGTTTGGTGGACACATTTTGCAATGCCTGCTGACATGCAGGTTACACAGCATGTGGACCTACCAATGTCAGTGGTATACATCGTGCAACTCCTGACATTTGGTGGAGGCTTCTTTGGCATCACATATGGCATTCTGAGTGCAAGCTGGGATCCTAGAAGAGAGGGAAGCCTGTTAGGCATCACAGAGTTCAAAGCAAATTTGCCACTCATTTTAGACCGTGTAAAAAGCAGAGGTGGCAAGGGCCGAGTGTAGTGCTAGGAGTTGCCTATGCATGTATGCTGGGCAATGTTGTGTCATGGCCATGCACTACCATGGCCACCGAGTCCCCCACCAGCAGCATATCAATGCCTGCAGTATCCACCTATGAACAGTCATGTTGTCAGATTGGCTTGATCATTGCCCTGTCCTGATGTGATGCAGGAGTTGCAGTGACCAGTCATGATGTCAAATCAAGCTGCCACAACAAAGACATGCTGTCATGCTTTCTTCCGTTTCAATGTATGCTAATGCTGTCAAATGAACTTTGTAGTCATTGCCTTGCAATGATGTGAAATCGTAGACTTCAATATCCAGCATCACAGCGTCCTGTTGTAGTCTAAGTTGCTGTGCATCAATGCAGTGTGCAATCGTGTGATTCTGTTTGACCGCAGCACATTTTCGAGTGGTGCAGTGATGCCAAGCACATGCATATGAGGCCCAACAACAGGCAAAATTGGTGAAATGATGTCATGTTGTATGTTGTACCAGCATGTTGTACATGATCAGATGGGTAAATGCGAGGCATGAAGCATGTGCCTTGAGCAGCAATGGCACCGGCACATTGCAGCTTACATGTACAGCTGATGGGTAGTCATAGGCAGTGACCATACTGATTGGCTCTCCTTTTCTATACTTGTTCTGCAAGGTTCGGAGAGTCACACGCTTGGGGGATGGGGAGGTAGGGCCACTGTACACGGTGTTTTCGGGCTGGATGGAGAACGACCGGATGCTGCTGCAGCTTGCTGCACCTGAGGTNTGATTTGCAGTGCTTTGCTGCTAGCGGTGAACTGGGTGCGGGAGGTGCTGAATGCTTGGGCGCACCATGTCCAGCCTCAAGGGTGAGTTTCCAGTGCAGTCGACATGATCCCATGTTTGGCTGTGTACAACTTGTTCTGTGCTATGCACACCTTAGGACTGGGTTCCTGTGCTGACAAGTAAAAAGTCAGATACTCCTGCTGTACCTTTCAACTCTGTCATACCTGCTAGTATGGTAGCATGTCAGATGTTGCAGGTCCCATGCTTGCCCAAAGCTGCTGACAGCAGTGCTCATCTGCAGGTTCATATGCTTGTCTCTCATAGTGCACAACTTACACACATGTCTTGCTTTGAGCTTTTCTGTTCACATACCGCAGCTCCTATGATCCTGATATGGTGTTGCACTGTTCGCAAGATAGGTACAAGGCAGTGTAGTGCTGCAGGTGCGTTGGGGGTGCAGACCTACAGCAGAGTCTGCTGGTGCGGCTGCAGAACCTATGCCAGCTGGAGGCCCTGCTGGCCCACTGCCTCAGCCTTCTGCCCCACCACCCAGACCCCCTGCCTCCCCTGTTGCCCCACAGCCTGTCCTGCATACCCCGACCTAAACCTTCTGTAGGTTTCTTCCTCACATGTTTGTGATCCCTGATACAGCTGATGTCGTTATAGCAAGCATGCTGTTATATTGTGTTGCATTCCTTGCAACACAGAAATGATGCGGTCAGGCATGAGTGGGAAGCAGACCAGGTGTCCACAAACAGCCAATTGTCAGCCTTACACCTCTTGGAAAAATTGTAAGGTGGGTACTGTGTGCAAGCAGCTGATTGCAGCAGTCATCCAGGCAGACTCTGTGGCAAGGTAGCTTGATGGCAGCTGCAGGCACAAGTAAAGGCCAAGAAGAGGGGCAAAGCTGGGCAGGCAGAGGGCGGGTGCAGAACAGACAATCAGGAGAACNTCCAAGGCACGAGTACTTGGCAAGCTGCTACTATTAAGCATAGCATCATCAGGGTATGTTGTAGCCAACTTGTGTCGAGCCACTCCTGACTATCAACATAGCTCTGTGGATACAGCCAATGAGAGACATATGGTGTGTTTCGACAGGGGCAGCATCTCAGACAATGCTACTCAGATGTTCAGTATGTATGGGGGCCAGTACAGCCAAGTGATGAATCCAGATGACCATGGAACATCTCACCTGTCAGTTGTGGATGCTGCAAGAGGTGCAGTGGCTCTTACAACAACCATCAACACAGGCTTTGGTTCCAAAGTTATCTCAAACTCTACAGGTAATGCCATGCCCCTCTGCCCTTNTCTGAATGACCAGACGTGTGATATGAGCATCCCAAAAGATGCTGCCATGTGCCTTCTGAAGCTGGTGAGCATAACTTCACTATGTCAGGCACATGCCCTACTGCAATGCAAGCGCAACTGAAGATACAACCAAGGTATGGTGCGGGACTAGTCTTGGAGAGTAGTATTGAACAACCAAACAGACAACTTCAGCATGCCAGACAAGGNGACCTCAAGCTGCCAAGCAGAATGAAGTTGTGATGTAGAAACATCTGGTGCAAGTCAGTGAGTTGCCAGCACACATCACTGACTGTCTCTCTTGTGTTGAGCGTTGAGCTCAGCATATATTGGGCAAGATTCAGAATAGCTGGCATGCGACACATGTTGTGACATGACCCTTGTTGGGGTGCAGGGTCCCTATGTCCTGGTCATGGTGGCCACTGGGCGGCATCAGAACTCCAACAAGCTGCCTGCCATGTGGCTCATATCAGCATACCGCTCCCTGTCAAAGCCCTTTCGCAAGAACGTGCAGTATATTGTGCTGGTGCGGCCCACCAGTGGCCTGAAAACCTTGGTGGCCATTATCAGGCCCTTTGTGTCATCCAAAGCTGCCAGAAAAGTCAAGAAGGTATGAGGCACTTGTATCTCCATGCACAATCAGTCCTGGCTTGGCTCAGTGCTTCATGTTTGCAAGTAGCATGCAGATCACAACCATGGCAGAAGGTTGTCCTGACTGCCCTCACCATATGCACTCATGGGAAGAACCTTTGATTAGAGGCAACAAGTGCACCACACATGTGTCTGTACAGGTGCATGGTTTGCGNGCAGCAACGGCACAGTGTCAGGGATTTTTGGAGCCTCATGCATGCACAATTAGACAACGTTTGCAGACAACGGGAACTGGCAGCACAGCACATAGAAGAAAGCAGTGACAAATATAGCTAGTGAAATCGCAACATTTGATTGCTGAATCAAAGTTGAACAATCCTGCTCAATTCCAGACATAACTCACGTGACTGCCAGCATAAACATTTAGTGTTTAGGGTAATCTGCGTGACAGCAGCTTGATGTGCTCAACACTGGCATCTGATGACGGCGTGGTGGATCAAATAAGCAGATTTGCTCATATGACATTTTGTGAAGTTGGTACCTAGATGAGCGCCTTGCCTCACGCCTGTCTACCTCTTCTGCCTCATCATTATCATCATCATCATCATCATGCATCATCATTGTCATCTGGCACAATGACAAACTGCATGTTTTGTAAAAGACTGCAAACACCTTCACCGCTGCAGGCAAGGAGAATGTCAAACTTGGGTAGACCAACGGGGCCTGTCCTCAGCCCTACTCCTATTCTGGGGGAGCCTGTCACCAGTGAGCCCAAGACCAAGACATTCAACAAGGTTCGCCACAACAGCGCTGTACCTGACCAACGCTACAATCAAGGCTGTGTTCAGGCTGTACTGTTTGAGAATGCATCTGGATCTTGAATATGGCTGTGCGCTCTGGTCAGCTACAATGCTGCGACTATGGCTTTTCCCCTGTGCTTGATGCCAGACATGCTGGGAAATGGTGTCACACTGCAACCAGACAGCGTAGACATGTGTCATGTAGATCTGTAGTATGTCAGATAGCGCCTGACACAGAAGCATGGCGTTGATCGCCTTATGCAGTCTGATGTGTGCACTGACACCTGTGTGCAAACAGCAGTGACATGTCGGCATGCAGTTGGTGCTATGTAGCTGCTTGTTCAGAGCAGCATACACACAGAGAATGCACAAAATGATCGGGAGTGACAGCTTGATTGTGTGTAGCTAGGTAACACGCTAATGGGTGCTGGCTATGCAGGTTAAGTCAAAGGCCAAGTCTCGCTTTGCACCTGCTGGATCAAGTGATGATGCAGCAGAAGAAGAAGAGACACCTGTTTCTCGTAAGTCAGCATGACTGAAATGAAGCCAAAAGCTAGCTGTTGTGCTTGTTGACTGCCTTACCCAGCATATGTCACATTGTGCGGCATGGCTGGTGCTACAATGATNTTGAGCAGCGAGATATGCGTGCACGTCAGTACCTGCAGCTCCGGTGATCAGGACATGCTTGGGGGCAGAAGACATGTTGTAAAGCCCNAGATCTGTTCCCCATGCCGCAGCCAATGTGGCGCTCCGTGACTGACTCTTCCGCCCTGCACTGGCACCTTGGAGTCGCTTACTGTAAAGCACGCATATTGCAAACATGTTCTGTGTGCNAGCTAACAGTGCTGCAACCACGGCTGGCAACATAACAGGGGGAGACACATCATTGCAGGCTGGTTCAACTGTGATTGTGAATTGTGATGTTAGCATTGTTCCTGCTGTGTCTGTGCAGGTGTGCAAGGCGCTCTGGCTGCTGTGGATGCAAGAAGGCCGCCTGCTGTGGTAGCCACAATGCTCAAGACACTGCTCAAATACCGGGACAATGTCAAAGTGACTTTTAACACGTACGCACTTGAGCCCACGCCATGTGGACTGAGCCCAGACATTGTCAAGGTATGCCTCTAGCAGAAGAAGACGCGCGGGAAGTGTTGCAAGGTATGGTATCATGGTATCCATTATGCTCATTTGCCACTGATCAGCTGTGGGCTGAGGAAGGTTGGTGTGCTGTAAAAGCTACATGGAGGCAGCAACATCTTGTATGCTCAGCTGCTCAAGGTACTCATGATGTTGCATTGCTTGCCTTTGAACTCAGAAATGAAAATTCATTGCAGTGAGGAGTGTGAGGCAATAGATAGACTTGTTGTGTCCTGTCTTTAGATTCAGACCAGCTTGGCCACACAGACAGCACATCTGCATGTGTGTGCCACAGCAGCAAGCATGGCAAATATGTAGACCTGATGCATCATCATATATGCTCATCCCTGCCACAATGTATACTGCAGAGCAAGTTGCGCTACCAGGCATGGGGCCCCCTGCAGCAACCCCACCACTAGTTGTGTGGGTATACATCACCCACATGGGNATCTGCATGCTGGTAAGTGCAGACATGCAACGAAGGAAATTTGCGGAAATGTTTCCTTAGGTGTTCAGGGCTGGTACACTGCATGGCTTGATGCATGTGCCATGATGAAAGCTGCTGAGATTAGTGTATATATGTTGGCACAATCTCATTGTGATTACATCTGCTAGTGTTGAGCTGTACTGCATTGCTGTCACGCTGCGGTTCAGCTGTCACAATCTGCAAAGTCTGCATAGTGAGGGACTGTGTGGAGTTTTCAATCTGCACATTCTGCATGGAGAGTTTAGTCTGATCATGTCAAGACTTCAGCAGCCATGGGCAGAGCATCTGCATCCATGATCTTGCTGTACTCTGATATGGGCTTGCTGAAGTCTGAATTCTTAGCAAATACTGAGGGGCCTACAATACGGCTGCCATACACTGAGCCACCATACTGCCCTTGCATAGCAGCCTCACTGTAAATGCTGACAGCTGTGTCTGAGAGTGTGGAAGCTGGAAATTGGGTGCTTGTGAGGCTGCCTGTAACGAGTCTGTCTGCCTGAGCCTGCAACACAGAGCCTGGGATTTGCACTGAAAAACATGCAACATGATGGCCCGTGAACAAACACATGAGTGCATATAATGGCTTGCAGACTGTCAAGTTGCACAGGCTTAGCTACGGCAGCAGTGTCAGGCAAAGAAACAACCTGGTCAGACTAAGCAGCGCGTGACCTTGTCAACTTCAGCCTGCACACAAAGCAAACGTGATCACCTTTGGCAACATGCCAGACTCCGCTAGGAAAGTGTTATCACGTTGGGTATCAGTGGTTCCATCCTGTGTCTTCATCACTCGCTTCCCAGGCCTGCATGCAGCAATGATACACCATACTAGGCTGTTGCAAAGGCCTCACATGTTCACAGTGCCCAGACTGTAATGACAACCACTGAGCCTTACCACCACAAGATACAACAATGCTGAGACAAAGCTGTGCTGGCTCCATCAAGTTGCAATGTTGAGGTGTAAGTTTGGCTGCATCTGGTACCCATCTATGATTGCACATGTCAAGAAGCTTACGGTGTTATACTGGGCCCCAGGTACTGAAACTCTTCCCGATTGGTTGTACTTAGCTGTGGCAGTGGCGGCAAAGGCTCTGGTTCAATGCACGCCATAGCCAGCATGGCATTCATCTCCTACAAGCATACATGAGAAATGCGTCTGCATATGTTGCGCAACACGGATATATTTCGTCACAAAGCGACACAGACATGTGTAACTTACCATTTGTGTGCGTACTCCCGCAGATGCCAAAGGGGTATACTTTGCAGGATCTTGTGCACTTTGCTGTCCATTCTTGTACGTTGCCTGGGCCTGGCTTGTCCAAGAGANCACACGCAATTCTTTCAGGTACAGCAGCCTGGTCTGAGGCAAACATGATTTTGAATTGCCATATATTGGGCCTGGACACCTCGCTGAAGTACACTCTGCTTAGTGTCAGACAAAATCTCACTATAGAAACCACTGCCAAGCGGCACACAGTCACTAATGCAGGACAGTCATGACCTAGCTAGGCCTGCGTAGTCGCACCGCTGCATCCCTGTATCACAAGCATGACACATGTACTCTCACCTGTTGGCTATGAAATTCATTCAACCACTTGTACATGTGTTGACTGCGAACACAACCCAGTTTACAACAACCATTGCCTTTGGATCAATTACGTGACTTGAGCTGTTTTGCTGAGATCACATTTTGGCTTTTGGAGCGTTGAAAGAATGCACATTGCCACTCTCCACTCCAGCCATGGGGTCCAGCTGAATGTTGATGACAGTTGGCCGCCTCGTGCTGAAGGCTATCCGGCATGCTGCTGCCAGCGAGCCTGAGCTGTTCACATCATATGCACTGCCACCAAATGCCTCCATCATCATGTGATACCTACAAGCAATGCATTTGCAGGCTCAGAGCCGACACCAAATGCAGCTGGCACATGCATGAGCACATGCTGCTGCAGCAGAATATTGTGGGAACGTTGATTTCACAATTGCGTGCTTCTGGTCTGCAGCAGTGCATGCATGCTTCTGGTGGTCTTGGATTGCCGGGCAGTACCAGCAGTAACACCTGAGCTGGGCTGCATATGTATGTGGGCATGCTGCCACTAGCTGTGGACATGATATGCAGCGTTGCTGTGATTTTCATCATCTCAGGGTGGCTCGCACATTGCACACTCTTGCATCTTGTCNGCCCTTCAATACCTTCCGCAGGAACTCGCTGTGGTGCTCAATCACCTGTGTGTGGACATGCAATCAGGGCTTGATCGTGAAGCACTCTTGAGTAGAGCAGCAGTGACACGGCATGTCAAACATGAAACCACAGGAAAGTCTTCAACACCTTGCTTAGTCCATTGCTGTGGTGCTTCATTTGTTGCAACAATTGTGTGGTGAAGCACAAATGTACATGTCCCTAGCTGGTTGCTGAAGTCAACAGTGCCCGCAAGCCATAGACAGGCGATATGGCTGGCTGCTCAAGGTGCGAGTCAATTAACGCGTATGATTTCTATAGGCGTTGACTGAACTCAAGTCAACAATATAGCTTAACAGAAATTGGCAAGCCGTGGAGACCACTTGAATTGCACAGCTGAGCACAGAACTGAGGATTTCTGTTCAGCAAACTCCTCATGGCCGGAGTGGAACATACAAATGGCCCTGTATCGCATATGCAACAGCGTTGTTTCAGCGAAGCGGGACCTGATTGTGTTGTGCAGGTGTTGAGGGCGCAGTTGTGGTTGGCAAGCTCTTAGAAAGCAGTGCTGGCTCAGATCACGGCTACAACGCAGCTAACAACACATATGAGGACTTGGTCAAGAATGGAATCATTGACCCCCTCAAGGTGAGCAACTGTTTATTTACTGAGATGCCACCTGCAAAAGCAGACATGCTGCTGGCCTCTGTGTACAATTGGCCAATGCTGGCTAGACATACAGCACGTGGCATTCAGTGCACTTACCTGACATTTCCAGGATGTACACCTGCTGGTGAGCCTACAATCAGTCTCTGGTCATGCATGCATAGAGGGCAANTCGTCCGGTGCTCGGCGCCGAGTGCGTGCACAGTGTTCAGCTGCACTGAACTGGCCTGCTCAACTGATCAGCGCTAGTCAGCTCAANTCTCAGGGTCAAACAGCAGTCAAATCATACCGTTATGCCACGGCCACAACTTAAAACTAGCTCAGACTCAACACAGGCCGTTTTATCACTAAATAGGTACCTCAATGCATTGCAACATGAAATTTTCAAATGCGCAGGCTCTTCAAAGGAGCACTATTGCATGGCAACATCTGTCTAAACAGAGTGTATACAAGATGAGAGGAGGGCCATGTCCTCACCAATAAAATTGGCGCACATATGTGTGCGGCGCGACAAAATTGCTTTGACTGCTGGTATGTCTGATCAGCAGGCCAACAGTTCTTGCACCTAGCTGTGACGTCCGCTAGTCTTCTTAGTGGCGGTAGTGATGTCAAATGAGAGCGAATGCTGCCTAAGCTGTGCAGCGCTCACTGCTTGTTGGGCGTTCAGCTGTCACGCAGCTGCACCTGACACCCCGCTGTGTAGGGCAATACTGAGCTTGCTACTGATTGAGGTCTGAAGGGTATAACTTCTTCTGAAACTCTCTTGCCACAAGATCCTGTAGCAGGCCAAACACTTTGCTGGTACTAGCACATTATTTCAACACAACCTCCCAAGAATTTGCTGTTCAGGTCAACACGACCCTGCTAGCCACACTGGCAAGCAGCAGCAGCAGCGATCGCAAGCATGCAAAGCAAAGAAGCAGTGCTGGTGCCGAGTATGAACAAGTTAGCAGTGCACACACAAGAGTGGCATGGCCATACCCTCTGCTGCTGTGCAAGCGCAATGGTGTCATGGAAGCTTGCAACTTCTGCTACTGGCTTGAACATGCCTGTTTGCTTTAGAGCAAGCCACCCGCAGACTCCTAGACTGGAACACACAACTGTGCTGACGCCCAGTGCTTTGACCTGCACAGAGCTTTATGCTGAGTGAAATGAGATGATGGTATAGAGGCAGGAGCACAACAGTGACTCACAGCCACAGGGAATGCTTTCACTCTCTGTCGAGGATCAATGCCTTCTTCTGCTAAGCGCTTTGCTGTGGCCACGTAGTGGCAGCCTCCAGCAATTGCAGCACCTGCAGGCATACCAGAGCATAGCATGTGACCCCACTGGATTTTGTCTGGGACAAATCGAGACTGGGTGCAGCAATACCTCCGACAAAAGCCGCGAGGCCTGCTGCTGTGCTTTGCACTGGTGAAACCTGCTGCGCCTTGTGTGTGATATCTGCCATTACCGACGATGTGGAGATTGCGAGCACCGAGGTATGTCGATACGCATCTGTTGCGACGTGCACAGGCACGAGCGAGTCCACTGTGAGTGCAGCTTTCAGTGACAGCTTACTTCAGCTGNCAATGGCGAAGACGCAACAAATGCTCCCGGTGATATGTGAACATAAGCCGAAGCTTAACCTCGTACCGAAGACAGTAGCCTGGGAGAGCTGCGTCAGCAGACGGCTGGCCGGCCAGAGTAGCAGTACAATTATTTGGGAGCGAGTGCTGTCTCAAATTGCATAGTGTGATGTTGGTGCGTGACTTGTAATGCTTCCACCACTTCTCTTCTGCCTGTGTGGCTACCATTGTAACACTGAACCGTCAGGGAGAAAGTGGAGCAAATTCAGAAGCGCAAATCATTTCAAGTACCTTCCATCAGTCACTCATTTGCAGCACACATATGCAATCACTATTTTAACGGGTAACTACTATTTTAGCATCACTGAAATTAGGCGGGCAGACTGATGTGACTGAGTTAGCTGAATGATATACAATCAATAGGCCACTTTGTGGAACCCCATCTTCAATGATTGGACCCAGGAGTTGGGCTCAGTCTGGTTGCTGGCACATACATGAAGCCCTTTGGCAGCTTCTCATTGGTGGCAGCAGCCTCTGTGCTTGTCATCNTGGCCGTCACTCCTCGCGATATCTCGTTTGGTGTTTGAAGTTGCGATCACATACTTCGGGCACGTAGCTGCGCAAGCGCCACTTGCTCTTGCTATAGTTCCTCAATTGCACCGGCAGACATGTCAAAACACGTCCAGGATTTCGAGGTGACACTCTCTGCTTTCATGCTGTTCACGCTGCACCAAGTAAGCAATATGTCACGCCTGACAACAGTCCGTGAACGTTTGTAGAGTAGACAGCCGCTCAAGGGCGAAAGGAGGTCAGCTTTCGCAGTGGCTAGTTGATCGCAGTCTACACATCGACTATGCTCCTACTAAAGTGTAGCTTACCATAGAATATTCACATACTGTAACAGGGATGAGGAGGCTCAGCTAGACTTCACGCAAGAAAGGGGGCCCCCACAAGGGCAAGGAAATCAAGTTCGTCGTGTGGTCAAGGAAGTCAAGCGGAATTGGTGGCTGTGGGGCGCTGTGGCATTTGCATTTGTCCTCATTACTGGCGTAGTGATGTTCAGGCATAAGCTCTACAACACTGGCAACTTTGGTCTCCCTTTTATCGCAGGTAAGGGACTCTGGGTACATGCACATTGTCATGCTGCTGGTACANTGTAATCATCATCATCTTCCTGTAGCTCCTCAAGATCATCTGCTCCCAGTCCCACATTTTCAGCTCCTATTGGTATCTGCATGATACAGAGCACCTCCCTTCTGCTGCCATGCTCACACACATCTTGTGATGCATGCTGACAGCATGCAGTGCAAGCCTGACATTTGCACTGATAATAAGGATGAAACTGGTTCGACATCATGATTGCTGGGAGGCGATGGGGTAAGCGCTTGCTGAACAACTGCACTGAAGTTCAAGGCACACCTCAGACTCTTCATAGCCTTCCTCTTCTCGAAAACGTTTGCGGCTATTGGCCCTCCTGGCACGTTTAGGGGTTGGCTCTGCAGTCACCTGCAGGTCTGGGCAAGTGAGGTGTCCAGATGGGCTTGCNTTGCCGCCCTTGGCAACATTGCAGTTGATATCCATGAGCTGCAAGGTTGGAGGGAAGGCAAGCACCAAGTCTTTCTGGCAGTCCGTGGTATTAATCCCATTGATGTAAACACGCAACCAGGTTAAGGCTGGCATATGTTGCAACACCCACAAGTCATCATAAGGGTCCACAATGTCCAGGGTTGCCAGGTTGGCAAGCTGTGCAAACGCTGCTGGAAGGGCTCTAAATCCGCAACACCACATGGTCAGACTCCTGCACACATGAATATGTCAGATTTGCAGTTTCACAGGGCTATGTGCAAGGTAAAATGAGTCAGCAACCAAGGCAGGGAGCACCCAATGCTCATCACTTTATAGATTACCTGAGGTTCACCAGGTTTGCTGCGATTGCTGGCATTTCTGCAGGTGCAGCTTGAATCCGTCTGTCAAAATAGTCAAAGTTGTCGAATGTGATGTACTCCAGCTTGAGGTAGGTGAGATTGGACTGAGCAATGAGTTCCCAGAAAGTGCTGAGATCTGTGTCAAAGTGCATGAAGGCCAAGGTAAGGTGCAGGAGCTGTAGCTGTCGCAGTGTCTCACACAAGTCACCAAACTCAGTTGAAAGTGGAGGATTAAAACCTGAGGGATTGTACTGTGGTGGGCAAGGCAGCCCCTCTGCAGGTGTAAGCTTGTGAGAGTTGTTAGTTCAGACAACATACAAAGGCCATCAGCAAGCTGTTCAGACGCTGTATGGTCTACCACAGTCAGGGACTGCAATNCTGAGGACTAGTCTTGGGTTCTGCACGTTTGTGCGAGCTGCTTGGGCAGCATGCCAGAGGCGCTGAACGAAGAGCAGTTTTTCTGGGTAGACAGTAACGAGCCACATGCACAGAGACGGAAGGCTGTGCTTGCAAAGTATGGCAACCAGATAAGAAAGCTCTATGGGTACGATAACAGAACAGCATACCAGGTGAGCAGCCTGCTCTTCTGTATTGCATTAACTGCTTGCACATCTGCACCTGCTGTTGCTGCTGCGGTCAGCCACCACTAAACCAATAGCTCATCGCTGTTTGCTGCAGGTCATGGCTGTCATGGCCATTCAGTTTGCCATGGCATACCATGTACGCTCATTAGCATGGTGGAAGGTTGTGGTACTGGCGTATACAGTCAGCGGCACCTGCAATCAGAATCTTCTGTCAGCTCAGCACGAGATCAGCCATTTCTTAGCTCTGAAAAAGCCCTACTGGAACAAGGTGTTGGCTGTCGCATCCAACTGCCCTATTGTGGTGCCCATGGCCACCAAGTTCAGGCAATATCACCAGGAACACCACTCTCATCTGGTGAGTGCTGGCCTGCTCTGTGCTCTGTGTTGCAGTGCTGCATTAAGTTGTANCTATAGACCGGCAGTGAGCAAGTCGTGCTGCCCCTACGTATTTATGCGTGCTGCACAGCGGCCTACACAGAAGTGTGATGGTCGGGTGTTCAGGAGGCTGATCCACAGATCTGAATATCTTGTGGTGGCCTACAATTGCATTTACAGCATTGTTACATGCCTGTTCAGCCACCCAGCGTATGCAGTAGCTGCGCCTGGGTAGCAGCTGGATGGCAATTTGTCAAGCCAGCCTGCCCTGTGCACTGTGTGTGGCCAAGCAAGCCTGGATCCACACTGCATTGCCAGTCCCACTGCAGTCAGACATCATAGGCACTTGCATGGTGTCATCATTGGAGTTGCGTCTATGTTGTGCAGAAGCGGCATAGCTGGGTCTTTGCAATGGTGGATCGGGAGCCAGATGGCAATGACTACTCCTTGTCCCAGGTGTTCCCAGGCATGAGTAAGGAGGAAGCTGTGCAGAAGGTGAAGCAGGTGAAGGCATGGCTGCAGAGCCTGCCTCTGGCAAAGCGCCCTCTTGTCAAGGTTGGCCTCCATCTTGCACAGCTTGCTCTGCATGCTCGTCATATCTTCCAGACCCATTACACGATCACAAGCTGATGCCAAATTTGCAAGGTGTGCAAGTCTGGTTTACAATATGCAAGGCTNCGGCGGCGTCATGCACTGAGCATCTCGTGTCTCCACCTAGATGTTCAGTTCTGGTGAACGTGTGCTAAGTGGGGCAATAGTCAAGCCAGCTGCAAATAGCATGTTGCGTAGTGAGCAAGATCCAAAATCATGTAGGGATCATAGTGCAGCAAGAAGCTGAGCTTCATGCTCACCCCTAGTGTATCAAGTAAGGCCATGGCAAACTCATTGGCAAAATAGTGCAGGACAGGAGATCCTCCGGAAGAGACCGAATGTTATGCTCGATCAACAAGACCCTAGTCTGTGCCTTGAGGGCAGATNTACCATGTCATTGATAGCCTGATTGCATCAATTGCAATGGCATGCAAGCCTGCCAAGCTGTCATGTAGCGCAATACTAGATACGAGTANAAGTTTTGGCATACAGAATGTTGGCAACAGCTGTCACTGCATGTAGGGTCCTGGCTGATGGGTTGGAGCCCTTTGAGGCAGTTGCAAATGCTCGGCTGCATCATCAGCTCATTCCCAACCAAGTGGTGACTGAAAACTACACTGCGCCCTTCCCAGCGGAGCATGTGACCATCAGCAGCCCTCAGTATGNACGGTGACAAATACGGCTTTGCCTCAGCAATTGTTTCCTCTGTCCACAAATTGTGTTGCAAAAGTTTGCGTTCATAAAGTCACCATGCTACCGGCATGGCAGCTGCACCTTGTGATGTATGCTGCATCAGTTGCACATGGCAATTCAGCGCTTTGACATCTCCGCTGTCAATGTAATGTGTGGTCGCCCCTATAGAGCAAGGTTGCTTGTTCCAAAGCAGCTGCATCCTGTCACATGTTGCTTTGATTCTATACCTTCACGTTCAAGTGACAAACAGTTTCACTGCAAGTCAAGTGTCAAGGAGCCCACTGCGATTGCATGTTCCTTGTTGCATGAGTCACATAAGTCGGAGATTGGGGCTCAAGTGATCTAGACCCTTGCATCAGACCCACAGCTGCACGAGACTTGATTGTGTGCACATGACTGTCCTGCCCTNCTCAAAGCAAGCTCAACACTGCCGTCAAGTCACCAGACCTAGCAAGCATATGCTAATTGTTGCCAGCATATTGAATCCTGTGCACGTGAGTTGTGGTGCTGCATCAAAAGATGATGCTATGTCTGTGGTTGATGAGCCTATCTTCGCCCGTGCAAAAGCCTGGGCATGCATGAGGTGCACAGCCTATGCATTGCCATATGCCTTGTCCTATCTGTAGACGCATGATGAGTGCAGGGGGTGAGCCCAGCTCTGAGCAGAGAGCTGTGTGCATTGGCTGGCATCTCTCCCCAACATCCCAGTCAGACATCGCCAGATAATTGGCAAGCCTTGCACTCTCAGTGGCAGGCTTGGCTGACAAGGCTCGCCCAGAGTAGGTGCTGTTGATTCTTTGGACAGGTCTGCATACAATGCCATATGTCTTACTCTGTCTCTGCTACTGGATTCTCAGTCTCTGTCCAGCTGCCGAGCTGCATCTGCCTGTTGCTGCCTGTGCGCACGTTGCAGAGCACACATGTGCTGGGCTTGATGCCTGCTCACTCTGTACGACATTCTTAATGCACAGGCAGTATGATGAAGTTTGCACAAAGCAGTGCCAAATAGCAGGACGCGAACTACGTCGCGCTCTGGTCGCTTGTCTACTGCATCTCACAATCCGATTGCATGCAAAGTGCTGTGATTAGCTGCAGCATGCATGCTTGCATATTNTCCTGCCGTCGAGCTTGTCAGGTAGTCAGTAAGCTTGTTACGGTGATACTCGCAAAAACCGCGCGACGTCCTGTCTGCACGTCTGCCGGTCTTATCAGCTATGCGTGACCTGCGCAGGACGCGCCCCCGCCGTTGCGAGTCAACAATTCAGTCATGGTCGTAAAAGCTGACCCTGTTGAAGCAATACTGCAGCCAGAGTGGCTATCTGCAGTGTACGTCGTGAATCCCGACGGGTGAGAGGAAGTGCCGCGCCTTGTGTGTCAAAACTATTTGTAACTCTGACGATTCCATGGGCCTGCAGGGTAAACGGCTATGCTATGCGCAATCTACCCAAGGACAGCCGTTATTGCAAATACTATGTATCTTAGACAGCTGTTGGCGACGTGCTCTGCTAAGGTGAGGTACGAGTGCTGCTAGATCAACACTACAGTCGCAGCAGTACTTGGGCATTCAAACATACATTGTAAGGTCTTGCTCTATGGCTGCAGGACAGCAAGCTATNTGCTCGATGTTGTTGCAGAGATCTCAAGACCGTCAATCTGCACGTACTATATACTATACTGCCATAAGCGCATGCCGGGACGCAACAAGCGCACGCAGAGGCAAAGCACTGGCAAAGCACGGCATGGCGAGAAGACAGAACGGCTTTGCATGTGCGCACCATTTTGCGCACTTTCTGTATATCAGAGTCCGCGTTGCGATGCGTGCATTGGTCCAGCTGCACACCTGAGCTTGAACGTGACACTGCGTCGGTGCTCGCTCGCGTGGAGCTTGCTGGGACAGCCCGCGGTCTCACAGTGATCAAGCATGCAGCAACAACATATTCAAGANCCCCCCGCAGACCCCCACCGCCCCCTCCTCGCAGGCCGCCTGGTTTTGCCCGGAATGCTTGCATGGCAGGGTCAGATGTTTTGTGTGCGGAGAGTTCGGGGCAGGGTTTGATGATCCTTCCATGCGCAAGTGCTCCCTTGGAGTTTGCGGTCGGTTCTATCATATCAAGTAGGCTATCTGACAGGCAATGTCACCTGAGCAGCTCAGTGTCATGCTAGCATTGCTGTGTACTCACGAGATTATATCATATGTGTCTGCAGCCTTAATGCGTCTGCGTGCAGCAGCACATGCCTGTTGTTGCAAAGAAGTATTCATCACACCAACCTCGTTTGCAGCTTGTGGGGTCAATTGTCATTGCTGCGCAACAACTGTCAGCCAGAAGACATCATGTATGTCATGTTGATGACCCATTGAGCTGTTCATAGGGCTGCATCAGCACTGTCTAGGAACAAATGTGAAGTTGACCCAAAGAGCCAGCATTGTGGCATTTTACACATATAGCCATGACATACTCGAGACATACATGAGCATGACACATACATGAGGATACGTGAGCATGAGCATACGCGAGCATACGTGAGCATGACACATACGTGAGCATACGTGAGCAACCCTCAACCAGTCATGGAAAGCTGATGCTTGGCATGCAGGTGCGCACAAAGCCTAGAGCTGACTCAGATGGCAAAGAAGGGTGCGCATTTCAGATGCCCTCAGCACTACTGTGCAGTGTGCCGCAAGTCTGGAGATGGTGTAGACATGGTCAAGTGTATTCGCTGCCCAACCGCATACCACTCTTCCTGTATGCCCCGTGACATCCAGCGGCTGGTGCCCCATGCTAAGGTAGGCATTATGCCAAACCTTGTCTGTGTTCTCATGTAGGGTTCATCAGTTGGCATAGGCGGCTGTATCATCACCAACATGATACATGACTAGAGTCTTTCTGACCAGACATAATGCACTATTTGCTGCAACATGTCAGTAACTCTCTGTCACTCCTGCCCTGCTCCCTTCTCTGTCCTGCCTTCTGCTTTTCCCCCACTCCAGCCCCAGCGCATCCCACCCAACTCTCACCCCCAATGCTCAGCTTGCCTCACAACAGCAGGTGCACGTGTGTCAGGGTCCCAGCAGCAGTCTCTCCCTCTACCCCAACCCCCACTTGCTTTCAATAAGTGCACATGTTTGACAGATTCCTCTGGCTGAACTGATGCAGGGTGTGCATTGAAGCCAAACACCGTACATGCACACTGCTAATCCCTTGACACCAGCATGCCTGCTGCAGGTGGTCCTCTGTGCTGAACACGGGAAGCAAGGTCTTGATGCCTATCAAGCACCCCCACCACCTGATCCCAGCAAGACGGGGGCTACCCAAGCGCANATAGGCAACAAATGACTCACCTGTGAGAGTGATGGTAGTGTTTGCAGGTGCCCAAATCAGGCAAGGGCTCTCCCAGCACCAGGGCTTTCTCACTCGCCCCGTTCCTGCCATGGCCCTGCTTGTTGTCATGATTCCTCTGATGTCTCCTTGCAGACATGTTTTGAGCAGCACTGCGGGGCAGNCAAAAGCATTGCAGCACTTCCGTGTCTCGCCACAAGTTGCAGGCTTAGGGAACATACAAGCTCAGGCACATGACCCTGCAACTGTGCAGCGCGCAGCTGTGCCCTTGACTGGAGTGAGACCTGGTAACAGTGAACAACATAACTTATGCACAGGGCCAACCAACACACCAGACAGCAGGGTGCAGCAGCATACCATTCCATCTAACAGGCCACGACAGCCAAACAGACAAGCCACTCAGGCAAGTCTGGGTGCAGGTTGTGCTTGCGTTGCCATGTATTGCTGACAGGCAATCATCCTACTGCAGGAAGTCTCTGCAGTGTTTGTGAGGTCGGCTGTGCAGGACCTGTCTCGCACAACATGANCAGCTGCATTGGTTGTGACTGTCATGTTCTCATGTTGATGTGTTTTGCAGGCAACTGGGCGAGGCAATGTGCGCCAGGTTGATGACAAGGTGGAGGTCTNACGCTGATAGCATAGAAGCTGGAGTCGGGGATCAGGGCAGCGATCATGACATCCAAGAGATGGTATCCCAGTCCATTGCTGAAGGTCAGGAAGAGGCTGAGGACAGCGCCAGCAGCGCTAAGGATGCAGCAGGCAGCAAAATCAAATCACAAGCTGCCGCTGCTGAGAATGACTCGAAAAAGAAAGACAAGATACTGGACAAGCTCAAGCATGAGCTTGATAAGCGATTGGATCATGACAAGGATGCAGAGCAGGACAAGTCTGTAAAAGCTGAGGCAAAGCAGGACAAGAAGGAACAGGAGAACGACAATCCAGAGATCGAGTACAAGCTCAAAACAAAGGGTGTACAGGTGCCAAGCACAGCACAATAAGCATCGCATGGTACAGTATGATGCTCATATCTGTGTGCAGGTTGGACAATCAAGTGACTTCTGGAACAACTACGAGATTGACATCAAGCTTGCACAAGACATAGGCAAGTCTTGCCTTGCTGCCCTGTCTACCTTGCCTGTACTGAAGCTGCCAGCAATCAGTGCACATGANGAGCTCAGGGCTTCTCGAAAGAGGCCTCACCGCACAACTTTGAGGTGACACATGGCATTTTGGTGCTTGCTCATGCCGAGTCACATCAGCCAAATCATGCAAGCATATAGCGCTGTGAGCACAGCTATACAAAGCTCCCATTGTTGTTGTGGGAGTTGGAAGGCAACTGCCTGCTGGCCATTTACTGGGAACCGTGTCTTGGTGCATTGCATTGTGGCCTGCTGGTGCATACCTCATAGCTGTCATGTGCTGCGTCAGGGTNCGGCCAGTGGACATTGGAGATCTTCTGCGGCTTACGAGTAGTATACTGCACACACAGCCCTCAACTCAGGACCCAAATAAGGTAGCATTTTCACACTTGTGCCAACACCGTTGTGTTCTGACATGCAGCAGCCTCACCTTCACATGTTTCCCGTGATCTATATGGCATGTAGGTCATGCATCTATGACACCCCACAAGGAAAGTTTTACAATGCTGGACTATCTGGAGTGTGTCTGACTGCGCAAGCGGCTATGCTGTTGAACTACAACATGAGCATCTGTGGTGCAGACGACTATACACACAGAGGTGACAGCTAGTATAGCCAAGCCAGAACAGGTTGTCAGTAACGTCTCCAATATGTTTACCTTTGACTTTGAAGTTGACCGAGCCCACGTTACTAGCACAGCAGCTCATGCTCAAGCTGTGGCAAGAGTCAAGCGAGTTCTGCCAAACACCGAAGACGAAGTACAAAAGGTGTCTCGGTTTTTGTGAAAGTGCTCAGTAAAATCGAGTTGCAGCACTGTGATGAAAAGCTGCTGCTGCTGTAACTGATGTGNCAAAATTCAGCAGCATGTGCAGCCAAGCCCTCAAGTTGGTCTTTGTCTTCATATCAAGCTTGTTTGAACTTGTGTACATTGTGTCACATTGCCACACAGCGGCAGATTTAGGCAGTGCTGTCAGCATCTTGTTGTTTGTGCTTCAAACAGCTGAGGTCCCTCTAGCAGCTGTTTCCGTGTGGTAGCTGTGTGCATGTTTCGCTCCTTAGACATTGCCAATACCCAATTCCTTAGCTACCTCAGTGAAGCTGAATTCAGCTGGAGTGTGATTGAACTTGTGGACATGGAGATAGCTGACCGGATCTGTGTAGAAGGCATATGTCAGTGTCATCAAGGTCCTAGCCTGAAACAATTGCAGAGATGGTTTAATCTTTGATGGCAACTTGCACCTTTAGAGCTTGCTTGAGAACCGATGTGCAGACAGACACTGAAACGTGCATGAGAGCATTGCACAACACAGCTGTGTAAAGCGGGTNGTGACGGAATATTGCAAGCATACATACATTCATCTTGGACGAAACCCATTGCTTCAGCGCATGGCTGCAGCACCTTTACAGATGTATTTCAACAGGATACGAATAACCAACATCTGGATACACGTCTAGCCAGGCAGTTGGGCTGACTGTATATCAGCTGAAGCTTTTGAACAGAAAGGTGGCTGCACCTTAGGCCACTGTGTTGATGCCAAGAACATTCCCTGCATAGGCTGTTGCCNAACGGCAGCTAATTCTGCTGAAAGATGACAGCATCACAATCACACAGCACTGGTAATATAGTGCAGCATCAAATGCAGAGCAGCTGAAATGTGAAGCTAGCAATTTTATCACACCTGCATCTTCTGCTGAAATACTTCATGNGAGCTCTAGGCAGAAAGCCCTGACATGATCAACCTTGACACACATAACGCAACGCTTGTCCTTGTGTGAGAGACTCAGCTTGGCCGTAATAAGTAAAAATGCTAAAGTACTTCTGCCTCTCGTGCTGCTGGACAAAGAGGCTGGCGATAAGCTCTTGAAGCCATCTGGGACAGGAATTTCTGAAGTCAATGCAACCATCACAAGACTTCTTGTGAGGACCGTTTGTGAGTGGTTGTGCTGGGTGGCTTGACATCTGCAAGAGGGGATTTCAACAGGTGATTTTTGGGTATAAACAGCTGCGTAACATTTGTGGCACAAGCTTGGTAAGGGGCAGTGAAACTTTATCCGACGCAGAGGAGCAGCATGTAGTGTTTCAAAAGATGACGTCTTAGTGACTAGAAGTGTACCATTTCGGGAGTCTTGCTTGATACCGTAATCACAGTGGGAGTGCGGAAAATTGTGCTTGTTTCATGAGATGTTTGACCCATACAAAGCTGCTCTTGCGAGCAAGCTGGACGTCTGGTGCGTGCAGACACCAAAGTTGACTTCGGTGTGACTCTGTCATGTCCCATATAGGAAAACGCTGAAAACGCCCCCNAGCATCACAATCACTAATTCTACACTTTAGATACTAGATACTAGACGCTAGAACGTGCTGCATGTACTTGGAGGTGTTCTACAGCTGCCCAAAACTTGTTGGGGTGGTGTTGGCTAAGTGAAGCTTGTGCATCCGTCACTGTTGACGCAACTCAAGTCTTTTTTCTGTTGTCTTTCTGTTGTATGCAGCAGTGGCTCGAGGTTTGTGTACAAGCTGTAAATGGCTGCTTGTCAGATCCACATGCAGCTTGCAACAACAACAGGTGGCACACTTCACGCAGAAGTTTGATTTGCTTTACATCACATGCAAGCTTCTGAGGTCACCCAATATGCTGAATACTTTCAAGCCATGCATTCTAATCACATGCAGTGATTCAATGTGCCATGTGAAGGTCTGCAAGGCCTTGCACTGCATTCTGCTGGACTGCTGCATGCAGAAGAAGTAGGAGAAGGTGATTACGGATAGTGACCAATTGACAAGACTGATCAGCTGAGTAGCATGAAGGCCTGACCTCATCAGGCTGTATGAAGGTGGCAAGCTCCAGGCCAGTCATGTGATGCACAAAGCGCCGGNCCACAACATGACTGTTAGTCACTCGCTGCTGGATCGTCAAGTGCCAGTCGCTCATCCCATGGGCTTCTTGCAGGTTGTTGAGGATGCTATCAACGCTGGCATTGACCGCTTCAGCTTCGATGACCGAGACAGTGTCAAGCGCAGCAAGCGGGAGCTGCGCATTGCAGACTCTCTTGCCAAGGAGATCCTGGACAAGGTGGCTCGCAAGGCCTTCATTCAGTTTGTGACTCGCAGCAGAGGGCAGCGGGACAAGCTGGAGGCAGCCAAGGAACTGAAGAAGATGGTCTTCTTCTCCAACATTGTCGTGGCTGCCCTTCTGGATGATGTTCAGGTTTGTTTGCTGTTTGCAGTGTACAAAGTTCGTTCCATTGTTGTGCTGTAAGTGGCATGCGACATGCGAACATTGCATGATGCAGCGTGCCCACTATTTGCTATGTAGGGGTTTTGCGCTTGTGTGATAAGACTCAGGCCAGTCACGGGTAAGTCTTTTTGGGAGTGTGGAGTTATGTCAGCGCGTGTCGTATTGCCAGGCTATGCATGCTTTGATAATCATCCCATGCTGAAGCAGCAGCTGTAGCTTTGATGCATGGCAGTCACAAATGAATGACTGTCAAGCACATGCATGCTGATCAGTGATGTNCCGCAGATGTGCCAAGCAGCTTGTTTGGCAGCATGACCCATTGCTCAAGCACCTGTGCATTGTGCAAGAATGCAACGCAGCACACGCTGACCTGTCGTCAGCATCCACGTCACCACATCAGGGCTGTTGCAATAGGTATCATTGCCTATGGACTTGTCCACCAGCTGTGCCTTGAAGAATGCAATCCCTGATGTTCTGTTGTAGCTGAAACCATTACAGACATACGCCCCAGACTCGTTGCGGAACAGAATGTTGTCACAGATTTTCCCTATAGTCTTTTGTGCGTCCTGCCACAAAAAAGGTTTGACAGTAATGTAGCAAGCGGGGTGCCGATCTAAACCGTGGACTAGCCTCTGACGGTGTTGACTGAATGTATGTCATGACTCATTCACTGCAGAATGCTTCACAGCGAGACTGGGGTGTACAATGCAATGACCATTAGACCTGCAGCTTGCATAGGTGCATTGCATGGGTGCCTTCTA
Source organism: Trebouxia gelatinosa (assembly GCA_000818905.1). NCBI lineage: Eukaryota > Viridiplantae > Chlorophyta > Trebouxiophyceae > Trebouxiales > Trebouxiaceae > Trebouxia > Trebouxia gelatinosa. The sequence goes on from KN805357.1 coordinate 1,232,284, forward strand.
CATGCCAAGCTTCACTATGTCATGCAATTGTACACACGCACAGCATGAAGCACTCCAAAAGATGTCAAGCAGGCATCCAGTGAAGCTATGGGCTGTACACAACTTGTCAGCTGAGATGGTCATGCAAAGCTTCCATGGCTTGTGAGAAAGGCGGCATGAAGTGTTATGATTGGACTGCGCAACTCTGTGAGCAGTGTTGCTGGATGCATGATGTCCGGAGCTGTTCCAGAATCCAGAAATGCAGATGGGCTTACTGAGCTGATCTCGGTGGTAGCATCATAGCAGCATTGGGGTATTGGGCCTGCGTTTTCCTTTTTCTTGGCGCAATTGTCTACTGACTGCATTAAGCTAGCATCTTTGTCCGAGAACATCGAGCATGTATCATTGTCAGCCACCAGGAAGATGCCAAACTGGTTGGCAGGGTCTGTGTGCTCAAAAACCGTATACTCTGCGTTGCCCTCTGTGGTGAAGTTTGTGGCATTCGCCAGTGGCACTCCAACATCAACAAGCCGGTCATCCTACGTCCACATAGGAAACTCGGGTGGTTGAGACACACATACACGTGACATGANCAAGCTTGTCAGCCCCAGCGCCTCGATATATGAGAGACAAGTTGAAAGCAGCTTCTCTTTTCAAGCCCACCGCCGGTTCACCATCTTGTCCTGATAGATGAAGGGTGTCATCATTGGCGAGACACCTCTGATAGTACTGTACAGCAATGTGCAGCAAGCCAAGGTGATGTGCAGCCCTGCCCAAATTGTACATTGCCTCCTGCTCATACTGCCTGTGTTTGGCATACTCCTGCTGGCCCAACACACTCGTCAGCATTGAATCACGACATCATGAATGTGCATCTCAGTATAACAAGTGATTGTCCAGCCGCGCATTTTACTGGTCATGCAGGCATGAGCTGTTTGATGCACTACACCAAACAGATCAGCAAACAGGGCAAATCAATTCAGGAATATGCAGTGCCTTTAATTCAGCTGTTTGCCCAGTTGGGATCCTGCCAAATGTCGATCTCAACACATCTTCCCATGAAGGATGCTGGCAACACACATCTTGTCTGTGCTGCATCTGTACCGCAGGCCACTTTGCAAGGCCTGTGCACTGTGGCTACAATGCAATGCTGGGTATGCTAGAAGGCCAGCCATTTGATTCAGCATTGATTGACAGCTCCCAGTAAACTCCTGTCCTGTAAGCTTCATGTCATCGTCTTCCTGCGGTGTGGGCGCTTGCTTCAGCAGCCGGCATCAGCAAGGCACAAATCGGAGGCCACTTCGCCAAAAGGCTTCTTCTGGCATGTTCTGTCCTTTAAGTGGACACAAGTGTACATATATTGCTCTTTCCCAGTCATAGTGCTCTCACAATGCCCTGCTTGTACAGGAGCTTAGACAGGGGACACAGCAAGGATAAGCCAAGGGGCAGGAAGAGAAGCAGGGCATACAGCAGCATTAGCCAATCCCCAGACTCACCAGCATCCTCCCGCTCCCCAGCCTCTTCTTCTCCTGGTTGGCGGCCTGACTACCATGCTCAGCCTCCTGAGAAGTTTCGTAACGGCAGAATATTCTGGTCAAAGTGGGTGCCACTACCATGTCATATCACCTGCATATGTAGCTCAAGCAAGGACCGTCCATCACAGCACGCAAACCTACAGATCATTTTAAATTGTATTCCCCAGCAGATCAGTGGTGTTGTTTATTGCTCAATACAGGCTGCTTAGTACAGAGACGATAGAAAAGAAGGGCATTTACGCAAGCATCAATAATATGTCAGAGTCACTATCTGCACTGTCTTTACAGAATGTTACCTGTGCAGCAGTCGTCTATCAGCATGCCCAGGGACATGTTATGCCTGCTTGCAGCGACAAGACCTTTGACGAATGCCTGGAGAAAAAGCTATTTGCCTCCAAGAATCCTGAGGACCTGAAAGACATTGACGACTTCACGGCAATCTTCCTGTGGCACTCCTGGCACCGGGAGCTGCATGGAGTGTGGCTGAGCATCAGAGAGGGCAACCTCGACCCTACTGCCTTTGGTGGCAGATATGCCAATCAGGTGAAGCTTGCTGCCTTGCAGTGATAAGAGGCTGCCTGCTGCATGCTGAAATAGCATGTAACTAGCTTCATTTGTTGCGGAGACAGAGGTGGTCTTGTGCTAGCAAGGCTGCAAATGAACTAAGGATTGCACAGGCAACAGGTTGGGGTTATTTGAGGGGTTGCTGGTAAATGGTGGGTAGAGCAATGCCGCATGAGCAAGATTGCCACAGATANACTGGCGCAGAAACCAGGTGCTTTTTATTTTGCCTCCTGCCCCAAGCTCATGCTTGAAGATTCCCAATGTTTGTGATGGCAGGGTGTCTTGCCGGTCTAGCTTCTCATCAAACATGGCATCATCCTTGGGTGTGACATTCTGCATAATGACCATGTACAGCATCTCATGCACGTTGTTTCATACAAGCCTCCTTGTACATACCACCTCATTTGCATCACCGCAAATACAGCGCCTCATGTACACCACATAATGTGTAGCACCTCAACACTTGCAGTAGCATAATAGCAGCATAATTTGGCTGCTATTTCCGCAGTCAAATCATGTTGGGTGTCATACTTACAAGCATGAGGACATGCAGAATTTGCAGATTACTCACATTGCTTTGTGACAAACATGGTGAGTGCATGCACATTGGGTTGTANTAGGCTCAAGTTTATCAAAACGCATGCAAGATTTTACAGTGCACATACCAGCAAGTGACCAGTGCCCTCCCGTCCGTAGGCATGCGGCGAGCCACGCTGAGGCGCCTGTAGGCAGTATTGGGATGTTGTGGGCATATGTAGCATGCACATTGTTGAGCTGAGCTGTGTATGGTGGTCGTGTATGCACACAGCTGCGCTGGGTTGTGCAACATGGGCATGCATGTACATTGTTGAGCTGTGCCGTGTGCAATGGGCATGCGGATAGGTGCTAACGATGGGAATGCGCAAGAATTCAATGGCAGACATTGCACTGCATGCCCACAAAGCTCATGCAACTAGGTGCCTGCAGGCAGGACCCAACATACAAGCGCACATGCAACACCAGATGCAATGTTGGCTGTATACATGTGCTTTCATACTGTGTTAAATATATCACAGAGGTCAGGTGCCACATAGGTGAACCAAAGAACACTGGGCTTACCCTCAGGTGACCGTTGTGAAGGGGGGACCCCCCAGGAGAGGATGAAGTCAAGGAAGAGGGACCCCCCTGAGCACCAGGCATGTTCCCACCAAGTGCAGCCTGAACAGTAGCAGACCAATCAGCATGTGCCTGATACATATGCTGTGCACAAGCAGCTTGTAGGACAGTTAAGCAGGCATCAGCCCTCATTTTGAACACGACGGCAACTAGAGTTAGATTCACAGCAGCATACAATGTCTGCTTGCACAGTTGTAACATGCAGGTGCCCACATTGAACTTTGTGATGAAGTAGCATGCGCAGGGTTAATAAGCACAAGGACAAGTGACTTCATGTAGATACAGACATGGCAGAGGCAAGCAGCAGGTGCCACATCTGTGACACCTATGCAATACACATGCAAGGAAGACTGCCAGTTGTTGACTGAGTGCCTAAAACAATGCGGCGCTGACATGCTGGCAGACTTGAAACAGCAGACTCAGAACGGCAGACTCAAAACAGCTCAAAACAGCTTCCTTTGCGCCTGGCTACAGTGGCAGATGCATGCTGATAATCAGGAGNGTCATCTGCAAATGCCTTAGGGCTGCTGTCTTTTGCCCTGCTGATTGTACATGCCCTGGGGCTTCTCAGCACTGCCCTTGGGCTGCTTACTGTGTGGCGGTTATGGGAGCTGCGGCGCTGCTGGAAAGCAGCTGTATGCAAGGCAGCAATTGCATCAGGATCTTGGCGTTCTGTGCGTGATACAACGAGTCAACATCAAACTACCATATAGTCTGTCACACACAAAAGTCACGGTTGGAGAGGTTTGTGGTTCAAAGCTGCACAGGAACAAGTTGCAAATGATCATTGTGGCAATNAGACAATCAGCACCTGTCTGCAGAAAAGCTTGCCAGCATTGTGTAGCTATGCCAAATTTGGGCACTGCATTGCTTTGTCCATTTCGCCATGCAGGATTGTGCTGGAGATCAAAGCCAAAACACCCTTCAGGCCACAAGGAACAGATCTTTGGCGCTGGCTGGGTAGAAGCTGTGCCCCTCACAACAAAATCCTGCCCCAGTACTTTGCTCAGGTAACCCTGCCCTTGTGTAAGTCAGTGGTGTGTGTCACTGTGACCTCACAAAGCATGCATCATGGCGCTGACAAAAGCTGCTGTGACGGTGTCACAACTTTGCGTTGTCTTATTATCGGCATTGCAATCTGGTTTGATGCACATGCATGTGTTGATTGTAATGCCACCTCCAGTGTGAGTACCTATGCCCGCTCACGGTACAATGTACAAAAATCAACGCCTTGTTGTCAGGTCCTGCACTGACATATGTGTATCAGACTACGATTGTGTATGTGTGTGGGCGGAAACCTATGCCTGATGATGTCTTTGGCTTGCTTGAGCTGCAGCAGAGTTGTAAGNCGCCTTTTGAGGTTTGCCCTGCTGGCAAAGGCAGCTACTGAGGTGATGATGGTGCTTTGTAAGTTCTGGTTCAGGCTGGCAGACAATCAGCNGTGGCTGAACACATCCTAGGGAGCTAGCCTTAGTTGCAGCCTGAGCAGCTGCATGCAGACGCATGCGTGACAAACGCGGTCGTTCGAGTCACCCGTGCAAGCATGTGAATTGCTTCAATCGCATCTAGCTACAGCGGTATGCGCATGCTACCGAGNACATTGCCGTATATAGTAGTCATTCCGATCACTTCCACTTCTGGGGAATTAAAAGCTGCCAAAATAGCGATAGCATCGTCTGTACGTCACCGGAGCAGGTTCAATAGTACAAAGGTACAATGAACATGTAGCGTTTCAACCAATCTGGCTGGGCCGCAAGCAGTGCAGGCGACGCTTGGTGTGCTGATGGCAGCTGCTGCCGCAGGAACTCACCTATTCCCGGATCAGTATCGATGATCAACTTTCTACGTCCCATACGTGCAACGCGGACTACCTGCGATATCAACAGATGACGATGCTGTGCGCACTACTAAATCTGTACATTACACCTCAATGCACCAGCCGAAAGCGCAAAACGAGGAAGAACATTCGGCCTTAAGCTTTTACGCTTAGTCATATAGTAAACGGTTGATGTCATGCTGTCTTGGCAAGCTTTTAGAGCTTACAACGCCTGACAAATGGATTGGCCCAACGTTACCCGGGCCAAGAAGCCAAAATTGTTGCCCTCCAGTGTTGTTTGTATAACGCCTGTGCAGCTAAGCTATCAAACGTCATGCTTTATGGAGCCTGCCCAGTCGAAGTCAGCTGTGCAGCAGCACGTTGTACTTGAATTCCCACAGTATGCGGTAGTCGTAGTCTGGTATCAATTTATATTGTATGCCCAGTTGTGGTGATACAAATGCAGTTCGCGCGAAGCCTGAATTGGCACGTACTTTGCACTTGTATAACCAGGTGGCGTAAATGCTTGATCTAGACATCATGTCCACCCCTCTCTGCATAGCCATGCACAGTAATGGAGCGGTGGACAAGGGCTAATCTCCTTCGAGGCAACACGCTCCTTCATTCTTCTCGTACATAGCTCCGAAACACCGACAGTTTACTAATTGGCTTCTTCCGCGTCCTGCGACATTCTGCAGCGCTCCGTCTCGGACGATGCACAGATACGTGCCTGGACACCGTCGCACTGCTTCTAGTGTTGCAGACCTGCTCCTATTCACGATACCGGGCATCGCAGCGCACGCAATTTCTCGTGAGATCTGCACCTGCACCTGCACAGCGTCTGCTCCTCAGTTGCACAACTAGAACGGCGCAGGTCGGTGTCATACACACCGCACCAGGCCGCCTCCGGCACGCTACCGCATTGATGCAACAACCTCACTGCAAGCGTTGACCAGGCTTGAGCAGTGAGCACTGTGCTCAGTTATCTTGGACGAACCGAAGGTGCCTGAAACTAACTGAAATACCAAGCTTCCGGACACCGTCAGCAGTCCAGCCCACCTGCGACACAAACGCAGGGCATCTCAGCTGTACCAATGACCGCCAGCCGGACATGATTGCGAGCATAATACTCGCGACCGAACTCCGACACTCCGACCGTAACGCTGGAAAAGTGTGACAGCCACTGCAGCAGTTACGATGCGCAGCAGCACCCTCGTAGTCTGCGTCCTCGCTGCCTTAATTTGCGTTCCGGCCAACGGACAGCGCCTGAACACCAAGCAATGGCTGCACAAGCACTGCAAAGCCTATCAGGAGNGTTGAGTAGAGTTGTAGACAGGTCTATCTCATCTGTTCCAGAAGTGACCCCAGGGATCATGATAATAACATGATTGTAAACACCAGCATGCCAAGTCTCCAGGCTCTGCAGTCAGTTGTGAAGCAGATAATGAACCTCGGTGCAACTCCATCTGATCAACAGCAGAACACCACTGCGCCTACTTTGGCAATTATTGGAACTGACCAAACCATCATGGAAACAACTCTTTGCACCAGTCTCTTGCAGAGGTGCATTGTGGTCAAAGTTGATGACAAGGTCAACTGTTGGGATGTCAAGGCCTCTGCTTGCTACATCGGTGGCTAGCAAGATAGGCACAGTGCCGGACTTGAACTTGTTCAGCGCTGTCAGACGTCGCTTTTGGGCTTTGTGAGAATGTAAGGAGACAGCTGCAATTTTGAGCTCTTCCAGCACTGTGCTGAGCAAGTGNAAAAGCTTGTGTGCAAAGCAGATGAAGACATACCAAACAAGGAAACCTGTGCTCCGGAACATGGGTTTTGATCCTTGCGCACAAGTTCATATGAGCCATCTGCCGCAACATTACAGTATTTGTGTGCCGTGTCACAGCAGGATGCTGATGCACACCAAAAGCTTGCATTTACAGATCACAGGCAGCCAAAGCATTGCAACTTGCTAGCAAGGATTGAGCTTGGCTAACATTGTCAAGTCGCCCATGTACCTTGACAGCGGGTGTCTGTGGGATGCTCTTAGCTGGTGATAATGCTGCCTGTATCAAAGTAGAGTAGACTGGGCTGCCGCCATGGGTCTGTCNTGGCGGTTGGTTGGTGAGGTCTTGTTCTCTTTGTCATGGTCCATCCTTGCTGTAGGGGGCCCATCATGCCTGACTGGGGGGGTAGCCAGGGGGGACATGGGGAAGAAGGGCAGCTTGGTCTTGGCTGCTGCAGCGTTCTCCAGCTGCAGCTCGGCCTTGGCCAGATCTGCTTGCAGGCGCTTCACTTGCTGCTGGCTGCTGCGCAAGTGGGCCTCTGCTGCCGACTGCAGACACACCAGCAATTGTCAGGAAAGGCCATAAGTGCAAGTGGCTGTAAACCTCCTCAGGGACTGAGCAAGACAGGTGTGCAGAGGTGTAGTTGGCAGTGCTGTGTGAGCATGCCAGCGCCATCCAATCCTGTTTCAGCAGGCTGAGTAAAAGCCACTCTCCCACATGCAACACTGTGNCATTATAAGTACTTCAAGATGACATGAACATGCATTGCAAAACACACGTCACCTTCTCTCTCCAAGCAGTGCAGTAATTTTGAGAAGCCCATATGAATCTTGGGTAAATGAAGGCTCAGCAGATTCATGTCTAACTGACGCTGCCTGAGGCAGTAAGTGTCTGCAGCAAAAACCCAGTACTTTCGGTCACCACACACTCCTGGCTCCAGGTTTGTAGCACGATTGTTGGCCCTCCTATCGAGGCCTATCATTCGCACTGCACCTCGTTGCTGTTGTTGTGGGCAACCTTGACCGTTCAGGCCGGGTATGCTGCCCGCAGCTGGCGGGATGCTTCAAACGCCACGGTGGCCCGAGAGCTGCAGTCGAACACCTCAAGGACAGCACTGTCCGGGCGTGGGGTGTAGCACAACGTACANATGGTCATGCATGACCTGCAGATATAGCTCGAATATAGCAGCACTGGCTCAAGGAATGGGTGTGAAACCCTGTTGAACATGGCCTGTAAGGGGGGTCATGTCATGTAGCCAATGTTTGGGAATGGTTGAAGCTGTCAGTCAGGTCAATCAAGCACACCACTGCAGCGAGTACTGACCTGATATGTGGGTCCATTGGTGGTTCCTTGGATGTCAGACAGGGTGAAGATGCCTGATTGGCTGGCAATGAGCAGGGTGCTGGAGAACTTGGGGTGGAAGCTGAGCAAGCCAGGGCCTGGCCTGAAGGGCACTGTGTGTAGCAGGCGTGGCCCTGCCCTCACATCAAACACCTGCCGACAGTCATTGCAAGTGTCATGCACTCATGCAGATTGAGGCAACATGCATGATGGCCATTGAAGTGGATGCAATTGCATTCATCCAGCAACACCGAGGAGGTACGGAAGTGTCCACGCTTGAAGCTGTTGTCAAGGTGTGTCATGTTGCAAGCTATTCTATGCAGTGGTTAGCTTGGGCATGATCATATACTGGAGCAGAAGTGCTTCAGAAGCTAGGTGGTGCTGGTGTTGGCTGAGCGCACTGCAGTGCCTGGCATTCAGCTCACTGTCCTATTGTAATTGCTCATAGCACTGCGAGTCAGCAAACACAGCAATAAGTGGCACCACTCCTGCCTATCTTTTCAACCTGCTCAATCGTCACATGTCACACATGATGCAATCCTTGACAGTTTGCCTATGCCATGCTAGCCTGAGGGAAGTCCAACATCTGGCTGTGTGATGACGCAGTCCTATGTGCTGTCTGCAGGAATGGTGCCGGACAAATGCAGCTGAGTGCCTGGCTGTGCAATTGCCAGGGCGAGCAATGCGCAGTGCTGAGCCTTTCCTGACCTCTGCACACCAGCTTGCAGCAGAGCTGCTACCTGTGGTTGCGGCTCGCCTGCAAGATACACCTTACACAGTACGTTTGCACAGCATTATGCAGCGTTATACAATTGCTGATGCAAGGCTTGTCAGAACTGGATGACAGTAAGCGGGTGTCATGACTGTTGCATGTGGTTGCTAGTGTTCTAAATGCGTCCTGCATGCAGGCCACTGGCGTTGTGCCAAATGTTCTGTCTGTACTTCACATTCCATGCATGTCTTTTGTGTTCTGGTAATGAACAGCACAGGTCTCCTGTGTCATACAGGCACACACCCTTGCTTTTTGAAGTCCCACTTTTGCTGTATTCAAATCGCAATGTGACACAATGTGGCTACACAGGCACTGCTAGGGACAGGCATTTGCAGGCACGGATGATTGACATATCACTCACCTGTCAGCAACACTACAGAATTGCATTCCAAACAGCATGTTGCATGCGAGCATTATGTGATCATAACTGATATATGCCTTTGCTGCCAGGTTTTATCTTATGACATGCGTCACTAACTCTGATCTCTGCATGGCCCACTCAACACACAGCTGCCTGACACGCACTCCTTTGCTGTGCAGGTAGTGGCCCACAGTCTTGGTGCGTGGCTGGCGTATGAGTTTCTGTGCCATGCCAGGCAGCAGGGCTTGCCAATGCCCTCCCAAGNGTGACATGCATATAGTCAAGCTCGGTGAGTGCCGCGCTGGCATATGCAGGCATCATGATGCATTGGCAAGAGGATCACCTTCCAGCATGTTGCGCAGTGCCTGTGGTAGACCAATGCGCCTGCTGACAGCAGAAATGCCACTGCGCACAGCTGTGAACATGCTGTTCATCACACTGGCAGAGACCTCTGCAGCATTTGGCCTGTCATCTTGCAGCCTACACACAGCATCGCAAGCCAATGCGCTATCTGCTGTGTCTTGATACGTATCAACACTACCGCAGCTCAGCTCAATGCAGCACAGTAGCAGCAGCAGGAGCACAGCTCTATCATGCAACGTATCAACACTGATGTATCGGTATGCAGTACCTTCCCAAATCCGTTTGGCATAGCGTCTGTGCAAATGTGCATAGAGCTTGTTGAGTAGCACCTTGCATATACTTCAGATTCAATGGCGCACCTTGCTTTTGCCAATCGAGCCTGCATGGTTGAAGCATGCAAAGGTGCATCAGTTTCCGGCTGGACGCCAAGCTCAGGCTGAGCTGCCATCTCTGCAGGCAGTGGGCCTGCAACATCAGTTTCAGCAGCAGTCTCCTGCACAATCAAGCCCTGTTTTGGTCTGTGCAGCAACTTATTTAAGTCACGCTGTGGATGTAGGCATAGCGGGAGCAACAGGCGTCCATGCACATGCATGTCATCGGCTTGCCNTTGACTAGCATTGAAGGAACTGTGGTTGCTGCTTATTTTCGTGGCATGTGAGGGCACACCACCACTTATGCATGACCAGCACATTGTTATTGTGTTCATGAGCAGATGTGTACAGTTGTGCCTTCAGTTGCGGTCAGAGTATTTGTTATCACAGCTGCTTTGTCTTCAAGCGATGATTGTAATGTTCCTGCTCTGCATGTTTTTGGTTTGCAGTCAGTGTTTAGAGTGCCAGTGTTTAATGTGGCAGCTTGCTGAGCTGATAAACTTCAGCAGAAATAATGCTGGCAGGTTCTGAAATACGTTCAGGTATTATTGCACATTGTTCAGCAATCGCTGTACTGTTCAGCAATCGCTTATACAGTCTGCCGGTGACACATGCCAGCAACTAAATTTCAGCACAATTTCACCTAAATATAGGGTTTGCCAAGATAATTAATTGTTTATTCGACCATAGTTAAATTCGCTGGTGGTGGAAACCGCAAGGAAAGTCGTTTTTTTAGTTGGTACGGAAAATCCAGGAAATGTTGCACCTTTGCATTGTTCGCAGTGACTATGGGTCGCATAAGTTGGCATGAGTGCACCGCGCTGTAGCTTTGACAACGAGCATTGGCAGTTATCACGGGAACGGAGGTCAAGCTGAAGCAGTCTANACAGCTACAACGAGTCCTGTTGGGCCACCAAATTTGCGTGAGCTATAAGGCATGTCTGTGCTTGCAGCCAACAACTCAAATTGTGTTCTGGATGTGTACAGCCTGCAATGGCTTCACTGGCGGCGGTAGGCTGTACAGTATAGATTGGCAACAACANTGGTGTAGGTGGAGCATGCATAAGCATGCCAACATGTTTCTGCAAGACATAATAGCGAACCATAGACCCCTGTCAGCAGTCACGCTTGATCAAAGCTAGTGCCAAAGTTGGTTCGTACCAGCATGCCAGCAGGAATGAGGAAGATCCAGTTCTTCTGAAACCAGGATCTGTTATCTGGTGGAGGGGCCTTCTTGGGAACGGGCTTCCCATCTGGACCTTCAGATGAGCCCTGTTGCGCTTCAGGGTACTCANCATGTAGCCGTCCTGTGCCTTGTGGAAGGCATTCCAGCTGCGCTTGAAGCCCTCATAAACCTGAATCATGTGCTGTGCATCTGCGCTATCCTTGTGCTTTGCTCTCTGCAGATATTCATGCAAGCTGGTGCTGCGGACTGCTTCTTCCGTGGTCAAGCCTGCCAGATGTTGATTGGCCCACTGATACACCTCCAAACCAAGGGGAACTAGCCGCAGGTGCTCCCACTTGCCTTGCTGAGCCAGAACCTCTGCAATCAAAGTGGCTGCTGGTTCTGCCTGCTGTGTGTGCTGGGCAGCTTCCNCGCTGGGCCTGAGGTATTGCTGAGTCATTCACTGCTGATACAGGCGTCACGATGGCACCAAAGGGGACTCCGGCATTCTTTGACACTTGGTGTGACCTTGGCACCTACAGGGCCATACCAAATTGCTTGCAGCATACTTTGAGCAGCAGCCATGCATGGCCTGTAGCAGAAAGGCTTACTGTGTCAGAGGTCAGTTTCACAAGCTCAGCTGCAGGTGGTGCTGGTGTTGAGCCTTTTGAAGGGCGTGCCAGCGAATGTGAGGTGTCTTGCATTGTTCTGAGCATTGTTGGCAGCACCGGTGGATATTGCATGGCCAGATTAGCAAGACGTGCCTNGCTCATATATAGTAAGCAAAAACCAAGGGAAATGCGGTCTTGTAAGTTCAAGTAAAGCGTGATGTATGCAATAGTCTGAACTTGCGTGTAAATCTCGGCGCTGTGTAAACAGTGCGTCTGCTGTGCGGTGACGATCATATAGTACAGCGCGGGAAAGACAAGCTCAGAATCGCGTTTGAGAGCGCCGCTGGTAATGGCGAAGAGCGTTTCGGATGTCAGTTTATAAATCAATTAAAAAACGCAAGCCCACACGGGGGAGTGGCCTGCTGGCAGTACTCAGCTGCTGCGCAAATTGCAGCTCCACAACAATTATTGCAGTGAAGTACAGCGATAATTGAATCTGCAGACGAATTTCAATTGCATCACATCGTTAATGACGGCAAAACATACTAACAGTTTTGCTGCAAAACTTTTGTATTCAAAACAGGTTGCCGTGCTTTGCCGTGTTGCGTGATGTCGACCTCAAAAGCCATGCGCTTGCCCGAGATCGCAGTATGCCGCATAAACATCGAATACTCGCTACAACCCTTTTGGTAGTTGACGTCGTGACATGTTCCATGCAAATTCCCTTTGTTGGTCANATGCTGAAACGGTTAACGTGTAAATCAAACTGATCAGCGTTCAACAGACATGCTTGATGTCGGCACAAATGCCAAGCGACGCGGCGAGCGTAACACCGTTGTCTGGATTACGACGGAATGCAAGAGTTATTTCACGGCGGGTATCTGCTCAAGGCGCGTTGGCAGGACACACTGGTGATTTGTGTGGTGTATGGTGACGTTGTTGCGGCAACGCCAGCAAGTCAATCACCGGTATAGTCAAGTCATGCCGATTGATATGTGTCGAACTGTAACTTTTTTTTCAAAATCCCGCGTGCGAAAATTTAGCGACATCTTCAGGCAAAAGATCGCCTGTATCTGGTAACGGAGTCGCTCGATCGCTGAATTGCAAATTTTCGCCAGCGCTGGGCTCCGTGGGTAGCAGTGATCTAAGGTAGCTCTACCAGCGTCCTGTAAAGTCACGTNGGTCAAACAGTCAATAAGCTTTAGCGCTGCACGAGGAACGTACATGCATGTCTGCAGCTGTTTGTGCATGTATGTAGTATGAAGTACAAGCTGCAGCTACAGAACAGAGNGAGTCCGGCAAAAAAGCTTGGAAGACGAGGAGCCGGGAGGCTTTTGTAAATAAACACGTGGAATGATGTATAACATGTGCAAGTTTCCGCTCGCTGCCAGCCGCAAAAGAGAGAGAGAGAGAGAGAGATGATNGCTTCTTCTGAGCCAAATGTTCATCCTGACAGGGAATGATGCCACATGAAGCCAGCATAAATGCAACAAACTGAAGGCGTATAAGAAGTGCGGTCTGACTCTCAAGGCAGCATGTTCTGGTGGCTACCGAGGATGCTGTCCGCCACCCAAACTGCTGCTCACACAAGCAAGTTGTTNCTGCAAAGCTGTCTTTCTCCGCACAAGCGGGCCAACTCATGTCTGGCTCCACATACTAAACCAGTGTTTGCAGACATTTAGTCACAGGTGACTAAGAAGATTACAACCAAGACTTGCGACAACAGAGCTCTGCTGAATACAATCTCATGCGAGTGAGCAATCAGTCTTGCTCTGCAAGGCATGCTGTTGATTTACGCAGAAGGCATATGGTTTTGACTGCTGTTGCAGATGTTCATGGCNTCCCAAAGCACAAGGCAGGGTCATCATACAGCCAACTATGAAGCCCAGCTGCAGGCTTCATTGCCAACTATCACAGGCAAGGAAGGCCACTAGCAAACCTCACCATCATCACAAGTCATACCACTAATTATCAGGGAATACCTACAGCTCGCCTATACACAGATACGAAGGTGTATAGGCAGGGTATAGGTGCTCACTAATAAGTAGTGCCATGACTATGTGGTGATGGTAAGGTTTGCTAGTGGCCCTCCTTGTGTTTCATACTCGGCAATGAAATCTGCAGCTGAGCTGGGCTTGCAAGTATGTCTGGACTCCGCTCTGCACTGCATCTAGACAACACCCTCCGACCTGCCCATATCCCCACAGCACCAATATAACATTCTCTTGCCGATCACAAGCCTTTCGCAGAAATTGGGATGGTCACCCCAACATGTTTGATGCAAAATGGCTGCATGGATCTTACTGCGTGTTGTTGCATCTAGTGCTTTGCAAACATCTGCGTCTCCCGGCCAAAAGCTATATTTCTGGATGTCTCCATATACTGTCCTACACATGAGCAACCACTGCAGTACACTGCTTTACCACCAGTGTTAGCAGCAAGCAATATACACTTTCATGTGACTGACTGGATCTTTTGTTCAATGTTTGTCAACAGGCATGTTGCACACAAGGGGCTTCGCGCCATGTTGTGTCACATGCTATTTGCCTATCAGTGTACACAGAAGCTCTCAGTACACTGTTGTCACAACTGATACTGCGTTAAATGTGGCATTTTGGCACTGTTTCGCTCTGCCCTGGTGCAACAGTTGTCACAATTTGCTCTTAATGCATGCATTGACTTTCCTGATCAGACCAGGCACTGACAAGGAGCACATCAAATGGTTAGATAGCTTCTGCATGTGCGTCTGCAGACTTTGCTTGCACCTTGATTGCAACAGGCAGGCTGGGCAGAAAAGGAAAACAGCTGTTACTGAATTCCGACTAAATATCAGCCCTGGGCACACAGTTGTGGTTGCTTGGTGATGTATATTGCATGCACACAGCCTTGCCGATGGACCCCATCATAGCAAGAGGTGACATCTAGCAATACATGACAGCAACATCGGTATACTGTGGAGTTTGGACTGCAATGCCCATCACTGGACTCAACCTGNGCGGCTGTTTGCATTTGGTATGCCTTTTGTCGTCATATGTGCAGGTGCAGCAGTAGTGTATCAAAGGCGTTCACGTGCTTCTCATGGTCACCATCATCACACTGCCAAGGTGTGAAGGTGATATGTATATTCCGTGCACAGAGCGTCACCAGCTCTGTTGTCTTGCTTCATAACATCGTCATGTTGCTATTTGATTGATGAGTGTTTTGAGCACACTATTTTGTAGCAGGCGTTGCAGTGTTATGACTCAGTGACTGATGATAGGAAGCATTGCAAGCTTGTTTGTGCCTGTCTTTTGCTGTATGCATCTGTTCTGCACTGTCCAAAATACATGCACATGTAAACTTGAGCTGTACAGCGCTGGCGTTTGTACTGGCGTGTCTTGACTCGGGCTGAACGCAACTGGACCAGCATTTGACTTTTTCGTTTCGTGGCCTTCTACCACATCAGCACTTTGTATCGCCCCTACTCGTTCTATATATGTACCGTTCCACCACGCTTTAGGCTGATTTGCATTACCTGCCTTCCTCAAGGTTGACAGCTGTTGTACAACATGTCCCATGCGCATTTTTGCACATGTCGCAACAGGCGTTGACCCCACAGTCGGGAGCGTTCACGAGAAGTCTGCCCATGGGTCACAACTAATCAANTTGGCGGAGTGGGCAATGCAGTTTCACTGCATGTGATCTCAGGAGAGGATTCCGGAATTCTGGAGGAGCATGCCCTCATCACAACCAAGCTCAATGCTGATGTGCCAAAGTCTGAGGATGGCGTTGCAAACAGCAAGCAGAAAGATGGGGGCTCATCTAAGCTCAGTGACCTGCTGCTGGGTCTGACGGGCAGGTCGAAAAACAATACCCCAGATGTGGTGAGAGCTGATGCTGCAGTTCAGAATAAGGACAGAGACCCTTTACTGCCAGCATCGGAGGCGACAGAACTAGGTGCAGGCCTGCCAAGCGCTGCAGATGAAAGTTCAGAGTCGACAGCTCAGACACAGTTGTTCAGTCGTCATGGNTTTGACATCCTGCTTGGGATCAAAGGGGCTGTCGTTCTCCACAAACAGCACGTCCATGGTAGCCTTCTCCACAACAGCATCAAAGTGCCCATCGGCAAAAGGCAATGCCAGCATGTCAGCAACCTGCACATGGTGCATCACCGCTGTGTTANTTCAGCAGCGCCCTGATGCAGTTCAACAGGTCACCCAGAAGCCAGTGCCGCAAGCTCTCCAGGGTTCTCTTGAGTTCTATCAAGACTGGCACCACACCCTCAACCAGGTGCTTCTTCATCATGGCTGATACCTGCAGCAACCCTTCACACACTTAACAAGCGAGTGGGCGCAACAAGACTTCAAACTCTGGAGTGACCATGTTTGTAGCCTACCTGCTGCCCAGCAGCATTTGACCTTGTAAAGTCACATCAAGTATGTCACTCAGTTGAGCTCATGCACTAAGCACAGGTATCATGGTAGCTTGGCCTTGGACAACTTTCAAGACAATCAAGGCACAAATTGCATGTCACTTTAGTGCTATNCTGCCACTGCAAACGGCAAGGTGTCAATACAGTCCTGCCAGGTCTGAGCTGCCACTGAGAGGTCCGATGAGACGCACAAACCTGTCTTGGTGTGCTTGTGACGTTTGCACAGTGCTAGTGCAGGTGCTGTAGNGGGAACAGCAAGACGCATGCTGCAACGCAGGTGAGCAACTCGAACAAAATTCAAGGACTACCTTGAGTTGAGCATGCAGTTGTTGACAGATTTGATCATTCATCACACATAAACTCACATTGCCAGGCGTCCAGCTTATGTCGCAACAAGGGTGCATCACAAGCAGACGCACCACGCAAAGCAGCTGCAGCTATTGCAGTGCAACCTGTCTGAAAGTATGAAGCCAGAACAACAGAAATCGGAGCAGTCAGTGCTAAAAGACATTTGCTGTGCAGTTTGTACTTGCCGGANAGGTTTTCTAGAGCAACTATCTTGCCAAGTCCAGCAATGCATGGCTTGCATGCCATTGCCAGCTTGCATTCAATGTTGTGCATAAACTTTCTGCAGTTTGCACACCATCATGCCATAGTTACCTCAGTAGTCTGTGTGAGGCTGAGCTGAAACAAGTCCAACACACTGCTTGGAAAAGCAAGTCCACAGTTGCCACGCTTTGCAACTGGTAATATATGCCATGGCTTGCAGTTTTGCCCCAACCTGGCACAGCTCTGTACTCATTGGTGTCCCTGACAACCTGCANACCAAAATACTGGAACCCAGTGACAACTTTCAGCTTAGTGTCACGTACAAGGATGTGCAAGTTGCTGCCATATGTCTCAGCATCCTTGCCAAGCACCAGCTTTCTTGTTTTGTGTGTGCTGCCTGTCAGGCCATGTGTGAGGAAGCAGGATTCATGGCAGGGACGGCTTGCTCTAGATTGTCAGGGTTATCAGCAATAAGACAAATGTCATCAGCATACATCAGATGCTACACAAGGTCATCATGTACTGGAGCTTTGCATTTTTGAAGCTGCCCATCAGTCTTGTACCTGATAGGCAGGGAACAGGCAGAGAACAGGCAGCAGGGACCGCAACAGCAGTGTCCANCTGAGCAAACATGAAGACTAGACAATCAATGATTCGCACTAGCTGAGCCTACACACGTTGTTGTAGAGTCACTGTCCTGCTCCTGGGCTGGTCCACAAGAAATTGTGTGATGTTGAGCTTGTTGCGCTTGCGGCGGAGTAGACTGCATGAGACAATCGACCCATAACTGAGCCTTGACATGAATATCTGTTTGGTGTGTCTGCCAGTGTTTGCATCAGCTTTGGCACATGCTTGCATGCAGTTGTGCATTATGCAAGGTATGCATGCCAACTTGGATTTGCATGACTTGGGTACTGGTAACTGCTGACACAGTCAGCAATTTCAGCCTTTCTATGTGCAGGGGCCAATAAGTCAACTGTGGACTTCATGTGCTTGCAAACAGCCATCAAGTTTGCAGCNACATTCATCTGCTCATTTCCTGACCGTGAGGCTGCTGTATTTGCAGGCCCTGACCCCCATTGTGGAGCGTATCATCCAGACTGACATGAACAGGTTTCGAACATATGCCACAACTGATTCGCATTGATGCAGTGTCATGATGTACAGCTGCAAGGGCTATAGAAGCCTGGCAAATAACAAGTTTATTGACATTTAAGCGCAATCCACAGCAACTGCCAAAGGGATTGGAGTGTGGTCAAGCTGGCATCAGATAAACTTATTCAGGATTTTTGATTTACAACAAACAACACATGCCACAGTGGATTCATTTGACAACAAGCAAGCAGATCCATTCAAAGTTTGTCAGTATAGACAACACTGGGAAATCACGAGCTAAAACAAAATAAGTATTCTACTTTACAGGACACAGTACCAACAGTGAAACACAATACAGCTATCATAGCCCCGGCATGGCAAAATCCGTGGCAAACTCCTCGACTTCCCTCTTCAGCTGCTGTATGTCATCCCTGTCTGCATTTGCTNCTTGCGTGCATGACATTCTGAGGGTGTCATTACTTTGTGATTTACAGGTGCCACGTCTGGACTTGTCAAGGCTGCTGTTCCCACACACCACCAGGGACTCCCACACCTACGGTGTTGAGCAGCAACTGGCAGATGATGACAATATCTGGCACACCCTGCATCAGCCAGTTGCTGGGGCTGCCAAAAGGATGACTTGCAATGCCTTTGAGCTTTGCATTGAGGTGTGTGAACATCATAGCACACTCAGGCAGCACCCGACGCTGTGCTGTGCTTGGACTCAAAGACCCTGCGCGGTATACGGCACGAAAGCAGAACTGCTTGCTAGTCTTCTTGGCAGAAAGCTGTTGTTGGTGCATGCGAAGTACTTGAAGGCTGATCATATACAACTTTTGCCTCTCAAATGCTGTCTCCTGATCATGTCATCTCTCACAACACTAGTGCACTGCAGCAACAAGTTGGACAGTTTCATGATCAGTTACCCATGACGAGATATGGCTAATTATACTTTATGAGCAGCGAATTTTGCAACTTCATGCCACCACACACAACAGGTAGCAGTCTCAAACCACATGTGTATGTAAGGACTGGCATGCAAGTGTCAACTGGCACCTGATGACTTGAGACAGGTTGCTCACTAAGGGCAGCAACCCAATGCACCTGCAATCAACAGGTTTACACTGATACAACCAGTTTATGCAGCTGCGAGCTTCGCGCTTTGCGTTCGCTGCATCAAGCAGAATACCTGATAGCTCCATACAATGCAAGTCGCCAACACAGCCTGCCTGCTGATGTGCACCNCATGAGCGCACGTGCCTTGTTTGCTGGTATAGATAATGCATGTGGCTACGTATGCAGAAACTGTAGATGTGAATAGCGCAGCATCAGCAAGTCCTGGCGGTCAAGAACTGTGGGTGCTTACAGTTTTGCCCAAGCCCATCTGGTCAGCAAGGATGCCGTTCAAGCCATTCTGGTACAGCGAGATGAGCCACCTGACCCCCCTGAGCTGGTAGTCCCTCATCTCCCCGACCATTGTTGGCAAAAAGCGCTGCAAGGTACCAAGACCATGCTGATCATCAGTGGTGTTGCATGATGACGCATGCAAGCATCAACATTCTGTTCACTTGGTTGCCATCTGTTATGTCTTCACTAAGTCAGCAGGATCTCAGCTGGACTAGTGTTGTGCATAAATGTGAAAGTGCAAATGCATGTGACCGATATNCAAATAGGATATGTGCCTTAAAGGCTGTGGGTTGTGCTTGTACCCTAGATCCTGAGCCCCAAACCCTAAAGGCTGCGGGTTGCGCAGCAAGGCCAGACACAGAGTAGAATATTGTGGTTGAGAGCAATGGGACTGGTGACGCAGGCTTTACCTGATGTTGGCAGGCCCGGCAGAGCGGCCTGTCCTTCTTCTTCAGCTGCAGCTTGCATCTCNTGATTGCACTCAAGACGTCGTGCGAGAAAATATTCACGAACCCCTGTCCTTATGGTGAAGCTTTGTGATCTTGTTGCAGCTGATTGCGCTGTGGCGGACAAATGCAACCAAGGCATATGTGTCAGCCAGGCGCCTGACACAGTGTGCACGTCGTCAGGTAATCACTCACCCTGAGGTGACACAGCCGCCAGGTCTGATGTTGCTCCCGCTTTGGCCTCGGTGAATACTTTGGCCTCAAGTCCAGGCTTGCAGCTGTGTGATTGGCACATCCACAACCCATATGTTGTCAAATACGCTACACAACACGAAGCTTTTGGATCCCAGCAGCACACATGACTTGCACTTCTGCAATACACAGGATCTGAGATACTCTATTGCAGCTGTTGATGGCCAAATGCCTGCATACCCATTTCAGCCATAAAGTGGGGTCTGGAAGCATTGTAACTGTAACAGTGCATTGTACACGT
Source organism: Trebouxia gelatinosa (assembly GCA_000818905.1). Classification (NCBI taxonomy): domain Eukaryota; kingdom Viridiplantae; phylum Chlorophyta; class Trebouxiophyceae; order Trebouxiales; family Trebouxiaceae; genus Trebouxia; species Trebouxia gelatinosa. The sequence continues at coordinate 1,252,499 of KN805357.1, forward strand.
CATGCCACCGTCATGTATCTATGTTTTCATCATAAGGTTTTCATCACAAATCATAGATGATGACTAAACAGTTGTGCTTTGTAGATGACTGTGGGAATGGCTATGGATGTNCAGAAGGCTTGACACCCAGCGTGGCGAATGCCCAAATGCAATCTTTCAGGTTCTGTCCACTGAACTTGGCAGCCTCTTGAAGGTTGTTGAGCCTGTGCCAGATTTGCTGGTCTAAAGCAGTCATCAAACGCTGCAGANTGCCAGGTTCTTAATGTCAACCCATATACGGTAGCATATGATGCAGTGCTCATGACTGGCATGTGAGCCTGCTGCACTGCTTTTCAGGATTGTCAACACTTGCCCAGCCAGTTGATGTCCCAACACTCAAGCGCTCTGACAGTGTATTGCAATGTCTCAAACACCTTGTGTCACTGCACATAGTCCTGTGTCCAGAGGATGACCTGCCTCGCTTGGGAACAAGCTGCTTAGCATGCACACCCAGCTTGCACTCCCCAACCATTCTGACTGGCTTGCCACAGACTTGAGGCCACAGCTGCATGACAACCTCTACGCTGGGGTTTTGCAGCTTACCAAGGAAGTCGCCAGCACTTGTGACGCTGAGGGACATGTCAAGGCTTTTGCATCCNACCAAGCAGGACTTAGTTCTGCATCAAGCTGTTCCAGTGACAGCTCTGATATCACAGCAGTTTTGCCTCTATAGCTATGGCGACATGGGTTCCTCAATGAAGCTTTGCTTTGCAGCTAAGTCCAGCACTGGGTATGAAGGGGGAGCCAGAACCATCACAACAACCCCACATTTTGCTCAGCAATGGTTCACAGGTGTGTGCAGTGTTGCAAGTCTGANTATGAACAACGGCTGGCTGCAAGATGCTGACGGCAACACCCACCTGGTAAACCTGCTCAGCAGTGTGAGGGAGGCTAGCTTGGGCATGGCACAGCTGCATCGAGAAGACATCATCCATGGTGCTCTCTGTCCTGCGGCATGCTTCCTGAAGGCAGCACGCAACCAGCGAGGCTTTGTTGTCAAGGTATGCTGTAGAGCTGTCTCAGCATACTGCATGTGTATGTCACATGCACTTGCTGTTCTGCGCCATGTGCATATCAAGACTGCCAATACACGCCATTTGAAGCAAGCTACAAGACCAGTATCACTGCAGGTGCCGCTGGCTTTCAAAATCCCGCAGTCTCATTAGAGCAGCTCTTTATTAGAGCAGCTGCTGCTGCTGCTGCTGCTGCTGCTGCCGCTGTTGTTGTTGTTATTGTCTGTTGTCGGTGTTGTTGTCGTTGTCGTTGTCATTACTTCAGGGTCTTGTGCATTACCAACTCAATATACATGGGTGCACAGCTGCCTCTGCATATGGACTCGCTCCACCATGCCTGGTGCGTCAAGAGCTCTGGTACCTTGTCAACTGTATGTCAAGAAATTGCCAAAGTGTGTTGCACCATGAGTAGCACCTGCCAGCAGTGGTGTGTGCTGTGCGTGCAGGTGNTTGAAGGAGACATGGAGGCCAGTGACAGCAGCTTCACACTGATTTGTTTGCAGCATAACCAGCCTGCAGCACTGTAACCAAGACATTTCAGTGCAAGCATCAAGATCTATGCATTCCGTGTGCGAGGCAAACAGGCATCATTCATCATATACAAACAGTAGGGCATCATTACCTGCAGCGTGAGCTTGCCTGTGCGCAACTGGTGCTCCAGTTGGGTGACCATGAGGTTCCAGTCTTGCAAGACCCCCCTCATACACGCCGCCACAGCATGACACACAAGCCTGTGCAAGCANTGAGCACTTGACAGAGGTAAGCCATGCAGGCACAAATAATGGTGTGCAGTCCCATATAGGACAGCAGATGTATGACAAGCACCAGCAATGTTTGAAATGTACTGCTTGTGCTGCATTTGCGCTCTGCTGCGGTCTGATGCACTCTGCTTTAGTCACCTTCAAATGTTGGCCCTGTAACTTCAGGCAAGGGTCAGGACGTTACCTTGACAAAGATGACCTTGGCTCCTTCACTGAGTTCAGCCACATTGCTTTGCATGAGCTCCTCAACTAGGCCCGGCAGCAGGGGGTTGTACACGCTCTCCCCTCGCTCTGTCAGGCCCTTGATGCCTAGCCTGTCATACACAGCTTGGAAGCNAAAGCAGCGCTCATTGTGCACCACAAACCATCATACGGTAACACCCGTTGGTGTACATGTGCCTTGATGCTATGATGTGTTGATTGAGCGCAGTGACAAGCTGCGTTTGCATTGATGTCATGCAAAAGGTCCTGTTGCATAACTTTGTGAGCAGTTTCATGGGAAATTCAGCATGACACTCTAACACGCCTTGTACCTTCAGACCACAAGAAGCAAGCCCTCGCCAAGCTCACCTCCACACTGAGCACTTGANAAGCAGCTGGCAGTATGCAGTTGGCGTAACAATACATGCTGTGAGAGGAAACGACTAAGCTCACAAGGCACGTAGTATAAGGCTAGCAAATCAAAATGCCAACATCAGGACAACAACATGATCAACAGCAGCAACCTGGAAGCAGTGCATGCAGCATGATGCCCTTGCCTGCAGTATGTCAATGATGCCAAAGTACAACACAACATCCTCAGAGTTGGCTTGAGCATTCTCTGCCGTGTCATCTACAGTTGGCACCNCCGTGTCTGCAGTCATAGCTTTGTCTCATCACCCTGTGTGCAGTCACACTATTTGCAGTCACCAACTGCATGCTTGCGAGTTGACAACTGCACTTTGGCAAATGGAGTCTGGTGGGCCCATTCTGCACTGTAGAGGCATGTCTGATCAAAATGAGCTCAGGCGGAATGGCACACCTCTGTGCTTTTGTTCTGCATGCACCTGTGTGTTGCTGTGGTGGCAAGCCTAGCAAACCACGTTACTCTGTGTTATCTCTGTTCTATGCAACAAGGCAAGCTTGACAACAATCAACATTGCACCTGAGGGCATCTCTGCTCAGAATGCCATGCATGACGTTTGGCCTCAGCTCACTGAGACCTGGACTGCAACCTGAATCATGGTCTAACCACTTATGTAATTTGCTCACTCTCAATGTTGTATGCATTGTTAGCTGCATTGTGTCATGCATCATGTGCACTAACATGCCTTGTTGCACACTGCCTCACGTGACGACATGTGCACCATGGCACCTGTACATCTCTGTCTTGAATGGCCCTACACACAATGCATTGACAACATGAGGCTCCCTCCAGCATGAATCAGCTTTCCACTGCATATCAGCATGCATGCATACCCCCCCCNTGTGCCGCCCAGGCCAAGCGTGGACCAAGCCTAGTCTGTACAGCTGACACAGACAGTAGCTGTTGAGCTACTGATAGGTTCAGAAGCTACAGACGAGCTATATCACAGCTTGCGCTCTACAGGCAGCAGTCTTGACGTGCATGTGCTTGAAAGCCTGGCTGAAAGCATACAGGNACACCTTGCTGGGGCTTAGACAAGCTCTGGCTGACAAATGGTGGCGCCTGCAAAGGCAGCGCACCACCATTTGTCAGCCACTACAGCAAACACGCATCCAGTTGGCAATGTCACAAATACAAGTACACACAGACAGTGCCGCTGTTGAGCTTCTCTGCGTTGATTGACAGGAAACTGTGCTCGGTCTCACACAAGAGGTGTAAGACCACGCTGCTGAAGTGCAATACAGCCGCAGAAAACATGCTGCACACTACAAACCAAAGCATTGTGACAGCATAGTGAGCAACAGTCAGCAACATTGTGACAGCACAGTGAGCAACAGTGTGCTGCCAGGCAAATTGGTAAAAGCTCAGGCTGCAAGCATTTACTGATTGCACACATGATCATGACACCTCTGTTCCGGTCTNTTGATCAAGTCCTGCAGTCTCTGTTCATCTACCTGCGCATGGGTGCCAGCCCCTGGATGTGCTGTAGAGGCAATCAAGCAAGTGACACTCTTGTGTGGGAAACATGTGTTCTCATACACATTTGGGCGTATAATAACGAATGTATCAGCATGTAAGCCGTGATTGAATTAGTCCGAGCACATACACAACATGATATGCTCAGTTCCCGCATCACATCAGCCTCAGCATGCAATGCGGGGTGTGAGCTCATGTGAAATCATGCACGTTGAACCTTTCAGCATCATGTGTCATCATGTCACAAGTGTTGCTAAAGCATTGATAGAGGGAAGTGCAAAATGCGGACCTGGCGCCCAAGCTTGGCTACAACTTGGCTTTGCAAGGCTGCCAAGTCTTTGGCGCGTCCTTTGTGTTTGACAAGACCATGAGGACCTGCTGTCAAGGTGGCGTCAGCATCTGGCTGCAAGCTGGCAGGCTGTGCACCACTGTACCTGCATGAACAGCATGCTTCCAGTCAAGTTGTGACTGCGGGCCTAACACAGACAGGAAGAGCTTACGACAGATGTGCACTGCCACCAAGGTTGCATCTGGCTGCAACCTCTTGGGCTGTGCACCACTGTGCCGCCCNATACATATTAGTTGACAGTGTTACTGTTATAAGCATTTGTGATGTGACTGACATGTGCAAATGCCAGATATGATAATGCCTGCTGCTACAGTGCACAAAGGCCTTCCTTGCATTTTAGCAACCCCAGGACACGATGAACTCAATGACTCAACAGCACATGCTTCTGCAGACTTGTTATTGTGACACCTTTTCTGCTGTACTCAAGCGCTGTGCAAGACTTGCAATCTTACCTCTTCTCTCAACTCTCGATTGTGTTGACAACACAGTGACATCATTCGTTGTGCTTGGTGTGAAACAAAAAGCCAGGTGGCGCATGCTGGACAATGGCTGTACAACTAGGGCTTGTGGGAGCACTGTAAACCACGACTGATGCATGCTGACCTTCTAGCATGCGCTGACTGGCTGCCAAACTGCTACATAGCAGCAGCATGTGCAAGAGTTCCTTGCAAGAATGGTTGCAGTCATGCTGCAGTGTGTAGCTTCTGCAGCTTTCACAGTCAGGCCTGCTGCTCACATGACCCTTTGGCCAGAGGGCCCTTACAGAAGGGCAAGCAGGGCTGCAGATAAGCTTTGCACAAGTTCTGGTGTCAGCTGGAGCAAGGGCAAGCTATGTATGTTTGTGCCTTCATACTTGATAGCCTCACTGTGTATACAGCCGTTGAGATGTGATGCTGAATATGTGTCCTGCTGGCTGTAAGGTTGTCAGGCAGCAAGACTACCATCACTTGTCTATAACAGCCTTGCTTTATAGTCGCCACAGCTGTGAATCTTGATCAACAGCAACTGCAGATATGGATTTGACAGCGCATACGAGCTGACAGCGTCGCGGATGCCAGAGATAAGCATGACTGCTGCTACGATGCACAAAGGCCTTCATTTCAGGAAGCCCAGAACACAGTTAATTCATGCTCCTATTGCAACTGCTACTGGATGAACATCTGAGCTGAAGGCTGCAACAGGTGCAGACACCCTGCGCAGTACAACGAATATGTGCTGAGCATCCACATGTTGTTATGTGTTGCTGGTACAGTATCTGAGCAGTGGCTGCAGCTGATGCTTTCCCAGAGTCCAAGCTATATAGCTATGAGCTATGTGGCTGCAGCACTTCTTGAGGAGGCAAAAAAGCCATGCTTGCAGCTGTCTGGCCTGCAGCTACACATGCTGTGTGGTGATCATTGGCAGCCACTGCCACTGGTTTGGCAAGCAACTTGTACACACATCTAAATACCTGTAGCTTACCAGTGCTAGGACTAGCATCTTCATCCCAGCTGCAAGGCTACCACCAACTCTGCAAGGGATGCATTGCCCTAGTGCAAGGCTGAAAGAGCCCAAATTCTGCCAGCGCTGTCATTGGGCTGGTGCTTGAGGCGGCTGAGTACCATGGTCTTGATTGCCAACTGTTATCAGCACAAAACCCACATCCTGGTAGGCAAGCGGTGCGGCATTCGTGGTGCAATGAGGTGCCAACACTGAATGATGCAAGCATGGACATCACCATACATGNACTTGTCTGCCCCTGCTGCCGAACGTTGACAAGCACTGTAAACCTGACTGTAGTGCGTCTGCGGTAGCAACGCTGATCATGGTAACCCGTTATCATGTGCAAAGCGCGTTGCAGTCCAGCGCAGATCGCCATCTTCAAGCAGCTGTCTTTAGACTCGTTAGTAATAGTAAGCTGTAGTCGAACGGTTTCGTCAAGCCACTCTGTACGAAAGGCATGTTCAATGATGCACTTTTCGCTGAGTAAGCTGTGACTAATATAACCTATCACCCGTAGCTGCAGTGATGAGGCAAGTCCACTGTACAGCTTGCTTCAAGACGCTGACTGCTCTTGCCACACGCAGCCACATTGCAGTTACGTCGCTGTGCGTGACGAGCGGTCGGCACGATTCGCAGCAGTACCCAAGCCTTCGTTGAGGGACCTACCCTAAGTTGGCCGTGCTGCTAATAACCAATCTCAGAGTGCGCACATACACGGCTGAGGCACGTAGATACAGGTTGATAACCAAAGACAGTGGCAAACACCTTCTAGTCCAGAGTCGGCGTATAAGGTTGTCCTGCAAGAGTGAACCACTGCAATGCAGCACTGAGATTGCTGACTCAGCTGTTGGGGAGGCACAGCAGTCAGAGCGACAGAACCCAGGGGCCGGAAATCTGTTGCAGGCCACCGTACGGTCATCGTTGACATCACACAAGACCTTGGCTAAAGAACACCTTAGACAGGGATGGGGGTGTACGAGCTGCCAGCGCTGCCCAATCCCTCAGACAACATGGCAGGACCAACACCATGGTGCAACTGGATCATTCGAGGGCAAGTTCTGGCTGGTGCATATCCTGCCAGCACAGATGATAGAGAAACAGACAAGATACTCACAACTTTGCTGGAGCGTGGCGTAGAAGTCTTTGTATGCCTGCAAGCGGAAGTGTCGCTTACCATTCCAGAGGTCATGTGGCGCTCTGGCAAGGGGCTAAGGTACACAGACCTGCAAAAACAACATGTGTGATGCACTGACCCATTGTGAACAGTCTGTACCTTCTTGTACTGTCCAAATGCAAGACTTGCTCTGCCCTCAGCATGTTCTGTGTGCTCTGTACAATAATCAAATAACGGGTCATGCTTCCTGACGTGCGTGGTAATACATGTGAGCTCTGCACACAGCAATGGTCGGCATCGTTTGCACCTTGCAAGTCGAAACTGCAGCAGGTGTCAGGTGAGTCAAGTNTTTTCCGCTGCCAGAGGAAGAAGAGCAAGCTTTTCGAGCCAAAAGGCAGAAAAGTAGTACTTCAAGCAAGTTGACATGTACACCTGGCTTGGAACATGCTCCTTTGTGCTGCATTACCAGCAGCATGTCATCTCATGCAGCAAGTCAGGAGGACCAATGATTGCTGTACAGCTAGGCAACACCTGGGACACATCCCTACTTGGTGAATGATGTCTTTCACTGAATCACGCAAGGTTTTCCTGACCTGCAGCAGCAGCAGATGGCAATGCTCAAGCTGCTGTGTCCCTTGGTTTTGTTGCAATGTAATGTCAACTGAGGCACAATGCAACGAGCACTTTACTGATCATGCAATGCTTGAGCAACAGGCAGCAACATTACACAAACAGAGCTGAGCGTTTGTATCCTGGGAAAGTGAAGCAGCCAAGAGTGGTTGTACGAGAAAGACATGTGACATATAACTGCAGCAACTGTATTGCAGTGCACTCTGGTTGCTCACAAGTGTCTCGATGTGCAAGCAGCTTGCGCAGATTGGCGGCGGTGTGCTTTCACCTGCGGATCAAGGGCACCAAAAGGCTCATCTAGGAGGAGGATTTGAGGTTCGCAGGCCAACGCCCTGGCAAGTGCTATGCGCTGCCGCTGGCCACCAGAAAGCTGTGGAGGCTTGTGATTCTCATACCCTGGCATCTCCACCATCTTCAGAAGAGCAGTCACCCTACATCAGGCAAGTCAAGCAGCAACTCAAGAAACTGTGCCAAGCTGTGAAATCGATAAGGCCGAATGGCCACGCTTTGTTGCTAGATGCGCCAGGGATTCAGATTGTGGGGTCTTGGCATATATGAACCGGTGTTGACATGTACACACAAGACCACACAGGACAATTGCTTGTGAGCATTAGCAAGCCNCAAGTGGCTGTAGTGAAAACACAGCTGTTCAGAATTGCATGTTCAATCTGTGAGCACATTGGTTCTGCTCATGCTTCAGCACAGTTGGTTCCTCAAGGCAGGGTTCAACAGACCAGCTTATCACAGAGTGCTTGGGCCGTTTCCATCTGGTGCGCTGCTTATCCTTTATTGTGCACAAGGCACAGAGCCGCTGCTTGTTTTTTGAGTCCCCATTCACTGTGACTTTTGCAAAATGTGTCCTGAAGCACATACAATTACCTCATCCCAGTTGAGGCTGTGGGTGCAGTGCATTCCGAGCTTGACATGTACTGTGTGTGTTACATCAAAGTGGACGTGATGTAAGTTGCAGGTGCAATGTCACAGCAGCTTTCAGTTCCTGGCTGTCCTGAAGACCATCAGGCCTGTTCTTGCGGCACTGCAGGTGCGCATGTGTGTGGCATGCACTTGTCAAATTTTGCAAGTCCGGTACAGTGCTCTTGGTGTTGCTCTGTTGCCACCTTTGACATGCCTTGCACAGTCCAGCGTGTACACAGCTAACACTACCCAACTTGTTTGGAGTCTGTGCTCATTGCCATGACAAATCATGTCATGATCAACCGGCATGGCCTTCTCTTGCTATGCAATCGTATCACTGTTTCAAAGCATGACACCAGGCCTCACAGCCATGTGCACCCATGCAGAGCAATGGTGGGATGCGCTTGCTACTCATTGACAACATTTCCGCCTTTTACTGGCTGGACAAGGCATGCAAGCCACTCCTAGTCACGGCAGATGTTGCTTTGTAAGCCACAACCTCGGTCATAAAACTGACCTGTGCAACAGACTCAATAAGGGCTGCACGAAAGTGCTTCAGCATAAAGTGCACATGTCGGCACAGCCAACTTGGACAGTACAATTGGCCATGCCCCAGTGAAAGGAAATGGACAGTAATCAGACTGCTGAAAGTGCTCTGTACATATGGCTTGCCATTGTCACACACCAAGCCAATGATTGCCAATTATTATCCAATTAAGCCAATTATTATTATTATTAAGCCAATGATTCCCTGTGCCACACAGTTTGTCCATGACATACTAGCTAGCATGAAAGCAGCTGTTCAGAGATAGGGCAGGTCACTTCAAGGCATGCTGCAAAACAGCCTTCTGTAGCTTACATGTGGCACTTGTGCGGCATGCTCTAGTGTGACCTGCCAGCCATCTGACACATGGTCATATGCGCTGATCCCTATATGATGCAATCGTTGACACATTTGAGGTCATTGCTTGAAATATACAACCCCCACACACAGCCAAGATACACAAGCAGCCATAACTTCTNGCACCTTCTTGACAGACTGAAGCTCCCCGTAGCCGTAGAACTGATCTCGAATGTCGTCCTCGCTGATGACAGGAGTGAGACCTCCAATGTAGAGGGTGGTGATAGCTGCATCCTCTGGAGGCACCAGCTTGGGCAGAGTGTCTACTCTGTCCAGCATCTTTCTTGCAACTGGGTCATTGACACCATAGTACCTGCAGAGTTAAGAAAGTTCGACACCTGAGGCATTGCATGACAGGAAACAGGTCAGTGAGGCATGGCCAGACGACACCATGCGGTCTGTGGGATCTGCACTGGCAGTGCTGAATGCCGTACTGTTCAAGCCAGCTTAATGCAAATGCCAATCTGAAGGTGCGTGATCACAGCAAAGACTAACCATAGGTCGAGATGCCGCTTATCAAGCTATGAAATGGTTGCTGTATATTGCAGAAAACCTGGTGGATAGTTTTGGAGTTTGAGGTGTGACAAGACTCAAGGCTCGAAACACCACAATCTCCAGCAGGAGACTTACAAAACGCATGTTTACAGTATGCAAATGCACACACCCCAGCTCCGTACTTTGACACTCAGCTAGTGTATGTGCATAGGTTGAGTGGCCCACCTGTCCTTGATGTTTTGCTCAGCTAAGTCGCCTGTAGTGGGCATCTCATGCCGGTATGGACACTCAGCACCACGTTTGCACTCTCCCTTGACAAAGAAACTGCAGATTGGGGCTCTGTTCCTCTGCAGTACACTGTACTTATCAGTACTGTTGTTAGCAACATCAGCAGCTAGAGCAATCTCCACTCATGGCTAGATGCAAGCTGAATGTGTACAACAGACTTAATCAATTGCATCAATGCATCAAAAGCTCTGCCCAGTCCAGCACAGTAAATCATGTGACACAGAACACAAACTGTCGCCTGGCACTCAGGCCAACAGCTTACCTTGTAATATGGTGTTGTTCTTTGCAACTTCAGGATGGTGTCATTGGCTCGCTGCTTGTTGTACGAGGAGTCCAATTCACCATCTTGAGACAATCTGTTGAGCACATATTCTTTGTTCACATCTGATTCTGGCAGATCCTCGACTTCTTTGCCAGTTGCACTGTCCCTGACTTGGACTGGCAAGTTGTAGTCCAAGTCCAACAGGCAGACCTGCCGATTTTGCACACAGTAAGCAGCCTATTGTAAGGGAGGGAGACTGAGAACATGGGGACCATCCAAGACCATGACATGCATGTGACTGCTATACGCAAATTGTCGCAGATGCACCTTGTCACCTGACAGACATTCTTTGCTTTAGCCACTTCTTGACAAATGATGGTTTTCTTGTACCTATGAGAGGGTGGTTGTAGCTTAGCACAAGGTCAGGCTCTGTGTTTTGTAATCAGTGCGCAGTACAAGGCAACCTTCAGGACTCAGTGAAGTGATTGCACACTGTATGTACCTAGCATCATTGCCTGGACGCCAGCGAAAGACAGTGTATGGACGTCCAGATATATGACACTCCCCACCATATTCCATCTGCAGAGATGACTCGTGTCAGCTAAGTTCATACGCAAAGACATGTTGAAGCGAAGTCAGGCGGTCAACTTGCAAGGACTGGCTGTAAAGCAGGGCCTGTGCGTACCCTCTGCATCCGCACATATGGGTTGGGACCAAGGCAAGTTTCGCATACAATCGGGAAATCGGACCTCTCCCAGCCATCCTCCTCGGGGTTGGCGAGTAGCCTGTTTGCCATCGCGACTGCGTGCACGTAGGTGCACGAGCAGTGATCGAAATGTGCACTTAGAACCGAAGCAGCGCATGACCTAGTCTTTACCCTAAGGGGAGTAGTAAGGTGAAGAAGGTCCCAGTGAAGGGGCTCAGACGCACGCATTTACATATAAAAATTACCAACATTACATACTGCACTTTCAAGGTCGCTGAAAACGGCGTAAGGACTAGCCTGTCCTCCCTAGGTGAAGCATGTGGTGTATAAATGCGCAAGATCCTTGCTGTAGTTGTCTATGCTGCAAAACATTGTCAAGCCTAACAAACTATCCCAAGTCCACAAGGCACACCAAGGAGCATACCACAGATATCACGATGCACAATGTGACAATGACTTATTGCGGCAACACCCACCATCAGCCAGCAGAGATGCAATGCTTTGATGAAGGCTTCCATGCAGCTCTAAACCTATAACACAGCCAGCTACACAGCAGTATACTGAATCTGCTTGCAACCTGCAACAGTCAGGCACTGATTGTTTTGACCACCGACGCATGCCACAGTGCTATCGCTGGTGGAGAGCTTCAACTTCTAGTAGTGCGGTGTAGATGATCATGCACCAGATTATTGGTACAATATCCATGTCAACATGGTGAACTTTGAGCCATGCCAAACATCTCAGTGTCTGAAATGGCGTATTCCAGTGGTGACAAGCGCAACCCCATACTTGTTGCAGCACTCAATGGCGTCTTGGTCCCGCATGCTGCCACCAGGGTGTGCAATGGCCTTCACTCCAGCTTTGCATGCCAGTTCAACAGAGTCGTTCCATGCGAATGGGAAGAACGCGTCGCTTGCCATTACAGATCCCTGCACACACACACACACACACAGCAGANGCGTGCATGCTCTGCAAGACAGTCATTCTGCTGTGACACGCTCATGGGGCTCCTGTCATGCTCTAGCTGACTCTTGTCACTATGCTGCTGAAACATTCTGCTGTCAGAGGTGCATTATCCTTATGAAGTTGCTGTGACGCCAACAGGTGCCTGTCTATATATGGTGGATTATACATATATGGCTGGCTTTATATGCACCATCGTGGCCCCCGTGTAGTTACGGCATGCAGTTGCAAGAGAGCACACCGCTGGTTTCTGTTGTGACCTCAGCAATTCTGCTCAGCACTAGATGCTTGGATATGTGCTATTTCATAGGCTACTTGGCTGTGAACGGAGATTGCAGGTGGTGGTGCATGTGCATGCAGGCGGTTTTGGCAGCTGTGAGCCAGAGTCTTCATGCAGCAGACTTGCTGCTCAGAGACATGGAGCAGCATCAAGCACCGTNTCCACAACGTATCCTGCGATGTTTATAAACATTGTTCTACAATACATGTTGCTATGTGGTGAATTCAGTGTTTGCCCAGCCTGTTGAGTGCTGATAATCAGCCACAACTGTAGATAGAGATCTCACAGGTTTGAGCATATGCAATGCTGTTTGAACAGACGACCAGCATGGAGGCTGCGTTGACCAGCAAGAAGGAGCCAACTTGCATGTCAATTGGCCGCAATCATCGCGCCAACTGTCATGTTAGTGTGGCTACACCTTACTGCATGTGCATTCCATCCTCTTGTGTGTCAAAGCTCAAGTTGCTCTTCTGCATCAGATCAGATCCTCACACCTGCACTCAACAGGAATCGCAGATCGGCCTTGCATTTCAGTGTAGCTGGCCTTCACTGCACTTGTGGTGAATGTTGCCAGGCATGGGTGAAAGCCAGAGACGCATCAGACTTCAGCCAGTTTGCCCCAGTGCTCACAGAGTGGGTGGATGTGCTGAAGAAGTATGCGACAGCAATAGACCCTGCAAGGCCAATCTACGATGTACTGCTGGATGACTTTGAGAAAGGCATGACTTCACAGCGGCTTGAACAGATTTTCACAGAGGTCTGTTCTTTTGTGCTTCTGCTTGAACCTCCCATGCNATGTGCCAGACCAGGTGTTAGTCAGAGGCAGGACAGCTGCACCTCAGACCCAGCCTGCTGATGATGCTGATCAGCATATAGATGTCGACGACTGCAGGAGTGTGTCACAGGCGCACCGACCAGGGCAGGCAGCTGTGCAGCAAAGAGTGCTTGACCAGCATCGCAGCAGACTGCGGAAACAGGTGTTAGCTAGGGCGACAAGAAATGCACAGAAAAGCGGTAGCAAGAAAGACAGAAAACAAGTGGCTGGACAAGCTGATTGGTGATCANCATGTATCTGCAGAGCAAAGCCAACCAATGCAACAGTCAACGGCTGCACAGCCCAGTAGTGCTGCTTTCGGTGCCATGACTGGTAAGCACACTTGCATGTACAGCAACAATGCCAGCATTGGTTTTGTGACAACTGCTAGGCAGTGGCAATGGGGCATTGCTTGTGTTGGCAGAAGTTGTGCAGAGTTCGTGTCATAGCATGCTGTTGTGATAGCGGCATTGCATATCTCTTGAGCAGGCCATGCGCCGCAGCAGATTGGCAGCTGCACTAGCATGATGTTACCAACAACTTGGGCTCTGCAAACTGCAGATGGTAGCACTACAGAAACACCAGGTCGGCAGCTGGCCCGGGGGTGGGTCAGCAGTTGGCTGGGGGCTGTGTCTCTGTGTAGATCAGTACTCTGCAAACTCCCAGACCAAGGCTATAATGTTGTGACTCTTCTGCAGGCTTTGCACCACATCAGTTGGGCATCAGTAGTGGCGCATCTGCCAGTCACATGCCGATGGGCAGCAGCGCCTTCACGGGGGATCAGTACCTGCTGAATGGGATGGGGTTGCAGGGGGGTCAGCAGGGGGGTCAGATGGGGTTCCAACAACCCAATTCTGCCCATTCCATGGGAAGCAGGCATGGTGTGCAGGTGAGCTTCACTCACAGCATGCAATGCTGAAGCACATGNAGCTTCGACACCAAGGCGCAGTCTGCATTGTGCAATGCCATTGCAGTGGACCTTGGCTTCAGCTTAGAGCAAGGCAGGCTTGACGTCTCTGTACACCCTTTCACAGGAGGTGAGAGCACATGGCACTCTGCATCAATGTTGACCCAGAACATGATTACAAACACAGCCACTACCACACTTAACACAGGCACAGTCTGCATTGTGCAACGGGAGTCTAATAGCGCTTGTCTTCGGCCTGAAGCAGGGCTGGCTCTGTACGTTACATCACTTGAGGCAAGGGCGCTTGTGGCAAGGGTGCTTGTGATCCTGCCCTGAACAGTCATCATGCATACACGCGGTGCTCAATCTGAAATGCCATAGCTGCAGAGCTTGCTTTAGCCAAAGCAGGGATGTCTTGATGGGTCTGTGTATCATCTGACTGAATGTGGGAAATGACCTCTCCATTGATGGACAGGTCATAGCTACCAGACACAGATACACTTTTATGATGTGTGCTGGCCCTGAGAGTCAAAGCCTTGCGCTGTTGGACCCACTGTTCTGTTGACTGGGCAGCAGTGTTAATCTAGGCTGCAGCTGTGCAAACATCAGGCTATGATGCTCTCAGCAGATCAAATACAGCATGTGCACAGGCAGACACCGTCACTGTCAACAAAGCCAGTCCATGCGGCGTGTTTACCGTGTGGATGGTAGCACCGGAGTATATGCTTTCAGCGCATCAAGTACAGCATGTGCATTGGCACACACCGCCACTGTCAAGTAAGCCCGTGCATGAGGCGTGCATACAGTTTGGATGGCAGCATGCAACCCAGGCTGTCAGCAGGCCCCATGCATCTATGACTTCCGACCAGTCTGTGTGGTGCCACATAGCACACATGCTGTACACCCATTGCCCAATGCCAATACAGGCTTAGTGGTGCTGTGATCCTCTTCTCCGGCAGCGCATGCTTCAGCAGGGTGACGCTGTCTTGTTGTGATATTTTGGCAATCAGTATACACACAACATGGACACTCGCAGTCCGCAAAGCTGCTGCTTTACACATGTTCAGCTACTGTTGAACTTTGTGTCAAGCCTCTTAGCTGCACAGTTTGTTTTGTTGACTGATTGCTCTTTTACAAATGCCCTTTGTGTCGTAATTACCTTTGATTTACTCACGAACAATGGTTTGCTGAGTGGTCGTTCAACAACTTGATTGCGTGGGGGCTGACCTACAATCCAGCTTAAAACTATGTCTCATTTGCACACTCGTAGCCTGTCTGTCATCAACCTTGTAGACTACAGCATCTGACATAAGTCTATATCAGGCTGCTCAGTCGAATCAATTGTGGCTGATTATGGAATCATTCATCAAAGCATGGAGATCTTTGGTGTGCATGTGAAGAATTGCGACCACACCCATTGAGCAGGCAGACTGACAAGCCAACAACTAGGAGTGCTTCTACTGCTGCATCCCAGTGGGCTCTGCAANACCTCGTTCAGCTGTGACGCATCTACCGCTGACTGGCTCCCCTGCTCGTCTGCCACCGTGGGTTGAACAGATTGTGTTTGAACGCATAGCGAACGTCGGTGCTCGCATACCCTCGCCCGCCTGCGCTTGGTCACAACAGGCTTGCCCTTTCGGGTTGACTGCAGTGCAGTCTGCGGTTTTACACCCGCTATATATCGCGCTGACTGTAAAGCGTGAAGGTGCGGTGCAACCATGTTGTTACAGCGCGACAGTGCAGCTAGGACTGCACTGTGATCGTGAAGTTTGCGTTTCTCCGAAGATAAGCATAATCCCCATGAAGTCATGCTGGGGACAGCTCGATTCTAGACATGTCGTGCTATGCATGCAGAAGAACTGCATGCTTTGGCGGTTTGTCAGCTTCAACTGGACAGACTTTTCAGAACAACGTCCCTCATGAGCTGTACAGGCGCAGACTGCCCAGTAAACAACTCGAACTGCTCTGCTGCCTGACCTATGAACATTTCCAAGCCACTGACTGTTACACATCCCGCACTGTCCGCATCCTGCGTGGTAAACGATGCAAGTCTGAGGCATGCCACTGCTGTGTACAGCAAAGACTGTGTCAAGCTGCATTGTATCTTGGCAAGCCATGCGGAAGCATGTGCATTTTGCACAAAGCATACAGGCACACATGCATGACTTGCAATGACCTCATATAACATGTCTGCCTGTGTGACGACACTCTAGCACCACACTACAATCAAGCTCCTGAACAAGCAGCAGACAAAGTGCTGCTTGACACCTGATGCATGCAATACATGCACAATATAGCCAGATACAGCGCACGGCCTTTGCTCACCTTCAGCAGTTGCGTTTGCATGGGCGTGTAGACAGCATCAAAGACCAGTTTGAAGTGCTGCAAAGCTGAGGCTGCCACAGGCGTGGCGCTGACATCAGGGTGCATGCCAATGGACGTTGTGTTTGCAAGGACATCTCCTTGCACCCCACCTGGATTCCAACAAGACCCCTTGTACACACAGAAATTATTGAGATTATTGAGTGCCAGGACAGTCGACATCCAATGAAGTTGGAAGTCACAGTTGCTCAGGCACAGTCACTGAACCAAATTTACAGCATATATGCAGATAAAACTTTCCCACGCCTCTTCCATGCCACTTCCTTGTGTCAACACACAGGTCAACAGGCAAGCTAGCAGGGTTGGACACATTTTCAAGGCAGCCATCTCTGTACCATGACCACGCAGAAGGTATGCATGAGCCTGCAACNAGCCCCATGGGCCACAACAACAAACTTGATGTCCCGTTTGGCTGTTGTCAAGTATGTTTTGCCTGTACTATTACTTGAATGTTGTGGGTGTACAAGGGCAATGTGGCTGCTCTTGAAAATCTTAACGTCCTGCACTGAGAAGTGACACAGCCATTTTGCATATGCTGAGCCTTTCTGGGCCCGTTATGCGACAAGCAAGACTGTCAGGACTGGTCCAGCAGTGTTGTCACAAGTGGAGAGGCCCATTACACGGCTCTGCCAGACAGTGTCCATTGCAGCAGATTTATGTTCAGGACTGCAAAGCGCCAGCCAGTCAGCCGCAAAGCAGTTTGAAACTTGACGTCACCCGCTGCATGCCATTGATATAACCACATCACACTATATGCTGCAGATTGGCAACGCTGCCAAGAAAATATTAGCAAGTGACCATTGATAGGAGTCTCAGAGGGGCCAGCGACAAGCAGGGCCAGTAACATGGTGAGAGGATTGACAAAATGGTTGTGAATCACTCGCCGAATCATCACTATGTCTTTTTAGTTTGCACTGAAACTCTAGACCTTGCAGCCTAGTCGGCTCACTCAAGCATGCAAAATGCCACGATAGCAGCAAAAGTCAAAAAGGCAAGTTGAATGGATGCAATAAGAACAGCAAACCACACAGTCACACACATATCTATAACATGTAAAATTTCTCTCCGCATACTAGGCTCACAGACTACATGGACAAAGCGGAGTCTAGGCCAAACAATTGTTGTCTCGCCCACCAACCTTGTGTATACAAATATGTCCTTGTGACTGATATCTTTTGACCTGGACTCATACTCACAGATGTTGAGGAGTTGATAACTTTGATGAGTGAATGTCTGTTCATCAATCCTGAGCTCCCATAGTTCAACCCAAGGGCCATGCAGCAGAGTAGCCAGTCCAGTAGTAGTGATATTGTTGCCATTCAGCCACAGCACGTGCAGCTTTGACCAGGAGCCCTTGACAAGGCAGCTTGAGGCATCGTCACCAAGCTTGTTATCAGACAAATATAGGACCNGTCAATCAAACCAAAATTTGAATCTGCAACAGGTTAGGCTTGGTGAGGCTTGAACTGCAGTGGACATGGTTGCATGCTTGCTGGCATGGCCAGCAAAGCTACAGGAGCTGGCTGTCTGAGTTGAGCTATGACGTTGATGAAGTGAGCTATGCCGCCAATGAAGTGATGTCCAAACAGCAAGTTGAGGTGGTTGTGACGGCTGCTGCTGTACTGAGCTGTCTTAAGCTGTGCTGGTCTAAGGATGAATGACAACAGTTCTGAGAGGCTGCTGCTGCTGTGTTGGTGCAAACAGCAGGAACAATCTACAGCGGACTTGACTATTGCAATGGCTTGGGGTGCTCGACAGATAGCATGATGCATCACAAGAGCTACAGACAACTGCCACAAAGTAGAGCCACATGTGAGGGCTCCAATTTGCAACAAGTTGCCTGCAAATCTTGTTACAGATATGCTAGCGTCCCCTGCCTACAACAGTGAATGCCTGCAGTGTCTGTTATGCAGCAGGGACAACGAGTTCCTGCTACTAGGCCGTCCAGCCAGCAGCCAGCAGGGAACCTTGATTGCTGTGTAGTCATTGTGTGTGGCATTGTGTGGACCTTGCCTGTGCACATCCTGGCCATCATACAAAAAANGGACTGCTTAAATTGGTGTGGCTGTGCAGGGACTTCATCGTTTGCCCCGCTGCAGAGCAAGTACATGCGTCCAGGTGTTTTCCCTGCCAAGCTACAGTGCAAGCTGCAAATCACCGCAGGCTGGCACATGGATCAGCCACAAGTTGAGACACATTCAGTATGCCATCGCCACAAATGTTTGGGGTATATACCCCTGTTGCTTGCCCGCCGGCTGAAGTCTTGTCCACTGCCTTGTTGACAGCTGCCTTGACTTCTTCTTCCTTTGCAAGCTCCAAAAGAGGAAGAAGCTTCTCCAACTCTTCAATAGTGGCAACTGTTTTGGGCTTGGACTTGAGACTTTCTTCCTGTGGCGCATGGTGAACACTGAGTGATCTTGCTGATTCAGAGGTCGCCAGTGAACAAAACCAGCAGAGCTTCAAAGGACATCATATTGCGTATGGCAGCTGGAACATCAAGACTCATAACGCGAAGCTACACTGAGCAACAAATCCCATTTCCGAGTCCGATAGGTCAAGCTGCATGGGTTGTCGTGGGCTGATGACACGCGGGGACGAGTACCTGTTCTCGGTTGACCCTTTCCTGCGGTTTGGCTTCGATCAATTCAATCTTGCCAAGACGCTTTCTGGCTGCCCTTAGCCGCTTCATTATTACGGTAACAACCGGGCTGCCTTCCTCAGCATCCTGTGGCGAGTGACTCACGACACGCCCAGCGCTCGATGGTGACAATTCTGTATCAGCCATGATGATGTTGGTGTTTTCGGCTGTTGCAGTCAGAGAGACCAATCTACGAGGAGCTTTCGCGCGCAAGCAGCTGGGAGTTTGCAGCTTCTTGACTCACCCAGTCATCAGCAATTTTGGAAATTCGACTCAAATTCAGGCAACCTTTATACATCGACTCGATGAAATCGCTAGTTGGCGTTGCTTGCCTGTGCTTTCTCGACTGCCACTGACACACAGGAGCAGCCATCTTCTTGTCTACGACAGTCTGACGGGTCGTCTTCAGCGTGTACACGTCTGAGTGTCGGGATTTGGCAACAGTACAGGGGTTCGTAAGATCCGACTCAGCTTGCAAGCTACCACTTGGTGGCCAGCGTGTGTAGATGCTGCCATTGCTGCTTTTAAAGACANGGCCTGTTGCTACCAGGCGCAACAGTCATGCATATGACTCATCAGGCCATGTGGCATCCTCCAGCACTGCTCAAACTGGGAACATGCAGGAGAGCTACAACACTGAGCATAGCAGCCCATATTTCAAACCTGGCAAGCCTAGTCAGACCCGGCTGTACAGTGCCCCAGAGTCGTCCCTGCATGCTCGTGAAGGCAGCTTCCGCATGCAATCAGAATGCAGCAGCAGTGCGTATGATGCCTATGATGAAGGCGCTAGCAGTGGCTTGGTACACTCAGTGTCAAACGAGGAGCGTGTTATGCAAGATCTGCTAGAGCAGGGGCCTGATGACATGTACTATGCTGCACCAATCATTGACCACCCTGACATGCGCGATGGCGATGCAAAAGTAATGAACACAGAAGATTTGCATGGCCTTGCAGGTGGCTCATCATCCCCTCAAAATAATTTATGACAGCAGCTATCATGACTGTAGCTGAGACTTGCCCATCCTGAGCACTTGCATCTACATCCTGGGCCATCTGCTAGCAGCAGCTTACCCTTGCATGACCTTGTGAGCAGGCCAGTGTGCCACAAACTCAGCATCTATGCCTAGCAACATCCCAGGTCTTGGTTGCTCTTCAAGTGTGAGCGACTGAAAGCTGCGAGGATGCTGCTTGACAGAGGGGCCCTGCACAGGAGGCCCGCTGCAGAGGGCGTAAAAGGCCTCAGGGGTCAGCACAGGGGAGGGGGCAGCTAGGTGGCCAGGAAGCTCTGCAGCCATAGTGGCTTTGTCTACCTGCATAGCCAAGTACTTCTCCCATCCACCACAAACATGTAACAACCCATGTGCACAGGCTTAGCATTGTGAAGGCTTTCTAGCTGGATCTGGGCAGCTAATGCATACAATGCAAGCCACACAGATAGTTTGCTGGCAAACATGACTCATGCAGCCATTCCCAGCACAGCGCATAGGGGGTATGAAGAGTGCAAAGAGAGTCTGGGAAGGCTGACCCTGGAGTAGTATAGCAGGNAAAACTCCAAGTTGGGGACCTGCAATGTTAGCAAAGCACTTACTAGTACCAAACAGCTCATGTTACTGGAAACATCAAGAACACCAAATCTTAGCAACACACCATGCACAGGTGCATCAACATACTCATGCAAGTGGTGTCTCTGACACCTGGTCAAACACGAAGATAAAGGCCCGGGTTACAGTCTTTGCAGAATTGCAGGCGTGCTAGGAGTGTGCATGTGATGCTTGCTATCAAAGCAGATTCTGCCTACTCAGCAGACTATATAGGCAACAAAGCAGCGTATAGCGCTCAGATATGAAGATTCAGCGTGTAAACAACAGTACCTGGGGTTTGTTGCTGACAGGTAATTGAAGGCAACCAGACCAAACACGAGTGCTTTGACGACGGTTTGACTGAGTCCAGTGTACAGACCAAGCTGGCCAAGAACACCCTTTCCTGTTACCAGCTGCAGCAGAGAAGCCGGAGTCAGGTGCATTGGATTCCACAAAGTAAAAGGTTGATGTAAACTATTTTGAAGTGCCTTGTTGAATTAGACTTGAAGTCCCTGACAGGAGTAACAGTAGACTGAATACCGCTTTTGTGAGGAAGGAACACATATTCGTAGGTCAGTACTATGTACAGCATCAGCACTGTGATGTGCAACANGGATGTATAGACTGTCACATCAATGGTTTGTCAGAGGTTTAAAAGAAACCAATCTTGTTTCCAATAACTATGCAGTGTTTCTGGGAGTGGCTCACCTTGCAATAGGCTTCCTGCTTGATGTTCAGCTTGGCGAGGGACCAGGTCATGTTTGACACACACTGCACAGACATGTCGATGCCNCATTGACAGGAAAGCAGTGGCGCGAGGGATACAGCCATTGAAGGATGGCAAGCTCACTATTGCTAGATGCAATTTCCTAGGCCTGCAAGACGCAGGTTAATGTGTACAGACATGTACACAAAATGTGTGGGCGAGGAGACAATCAACACAGATGCTATGCCATCTAGCATTGTTCACAGCCACTCTCACCATTTGTATGTCTCCAGTACCTTCCTGAAGCATGGAAACTTCACCTATCAGGTATGACTGTGCTGTTCTCACCTATGATTGAACATTTGGCTTGCTAGACAGGCCTCAGGAAGTGCAAGAAGGCAGGGCTGTAGAGGAGGCAGGCATGCAGGCCAATGGCTGTTCAAATGCTGCATGCCATCATCAGCTGTTGCAGAAGCTAGCTGTTGATGTAGCCCCAGCTTCTGTGCAATGACATCCAAGTCGGGTGCTTCATTGCCTGAGTAGCCCTACGCAGCATCAAGAAAAACTGCAGCATAAGCATCACAGCTGCACGTGCATCTTAGGACATCACTCACATGCTGCGGCGTGGTAATGATGCGGCACTGGCAGCCAGATACAATGCAGCACCAGCTGCATGCTGGTCAGACAAAGCAGCGCACTTGAATGCTAGGGATGAGACATCAGGCTGCAATATGGTTGGTGTACCACAAGCCAACACAGGCACACAAATAGCAAAACCCAATTGAGGTTCGCAAGTCCTAATCATGGTGACATAAGTACTGTTCTTGTTTTGTGTTGCTCGAGCTGTGTCTGTCAGACTGTGCAGGCGAAGACAGGTAACTGACATTGAGCTTGGTCTTGATGGCTACCGTACCAACTTCAACAATTGTCGGCATCGTAACTCATGATTATGTACAGCACTCTGCACTCTTGCATTGTCATGTGATGACGGTGGTAATTAGGGTTTTGCCAAAACAATTNCTGGGGAGCGCCATTCTGGGGTCATGTGGTGTCATCTGATTTAGCACACTGGCAGACACTGCCGCCTGCACTTGTCCCAGACACACCTTATGATGCGCAGGGTGTTTTCAGCGGCAGTGCAACTGTTGTGAATGGCACCCCTATACTGCTATACACAGGTCCGCTGACTTCCATTCAGCAGTCGGCTTGTGCATGAGATGCTGAAACACACTGTTCTCTGCTGACGTGCTCTGTGCCAATTTTGACCAGCTGAGCAATGTGCTGGCAGACCCTTTCATGTGCCTAAAGACCTCCAAAGTGCATGTCTGCATGTGTGCTGAGGCAATGTATGGTGGGCAGGTGTCAACAACTTCACACAGTATGACTACTATTACCAAACACAGGCAATGGCAACCCCGATTGTGCCTGCATCCACCCCAGATCCACTGCTGATACACTGGACCAAGTCTGCAGCCAACCCCATCATCCCCTCTGTGCCACAGGGGGGGAACCACTCCCAATTCAGGGACCCAATAACTGCCTGGGAACAGGTAACACAGGCAAACACCTGCCAGCTTCTAGCTGATTGTTACAGTACAAGATCTTGGAATCACCATACACTTGTGTCGGGATGTCCAAGATGAGAGTTGAGCTAGCTCCCTGTTGTTGCCTACTTGCTAGTGTGACTTTCCAACTCAGCCTAGTGACTCTCCTATGAACAGCCTTTGTTGGTATACCGACTGGCTGCTACTTCAGACATAATTCCATACGAGTGTGCCTCTTGTTCCTGTTGGCGGGTCTTGATGGTGTCGTTGATCACAGGACGGCACCTTCTACTCAGCAATNGTGCCTTTCTCAGGTGCTGCCTCAAGACATTGATCCTGAGTACGGCATTGCCCATTCGCCCCTCGGCCCCTCGCCCAGCCAGAGCCCTCTAGCCAGGCCCTTTGGGGCAGCCCCCACCGCACCCCCCAGCGCCTACACCACAGCTGTGGCGCGCTCCTCTTCTTTGTCCAAAAATGACAGTTTCTCTAGGCTCAGCAAAACCAGCGGTGAGCATGACACACAAACCAAGACGCAAAGGTCTGAGCTGGACAGCAGCGATCAAGATGCAGTCAACACTAGCAGTGTTGCAATGCTTGGACCACGCAGCAAGTCTGGCAGCAGACAGCATAGTGGGGCAGAGCACGTGGGCTCGGGTGTTCTGCCACCAGTAGCAGAGGTTCAGACTGCAAGTGAGAGGAGTGACAGCGAGGAGCTGTCTGTAACCGCAGAGACAGCCAGTCAGGATCTGACAGTGCCCTCTCAACAGGACTCTCTTGAGTGGCCCAATGCTGAGGCATCGGAATCTGCGTCACAGACAGAAACTGCTTCGGCAGACGAAGCTAGCATGCCGACAAGCACAGAGTTAGGTATATCAGCATCACTACCCTCCTGATGTGGACTGCTGTTTGCGCAGCATGTTGCTACTTCCAACACATGCTGCTGCTATGCATGTTTCTGTGTGTTGCTGTGCAAATGTGGACACTAGCTCTATGAGCGACGCCACTGGCTTGTCATGGCTGGTCAGTATGGCGTAGCATGAAATGACAATCACGCCGCCCACCATGCATAGGTACTCTGGCTTGACGCCTGCCGCATGCTCAAGCATCCAGGCACAGACAACACTGTGCTGCTACATTACACTGCAGGCACCATGCCATCTATGCTTGCGATCAGCTGCAATCTGTGTTGCAGGCAGACAAGGCATGCACTNACCTGTGCATACTTGAGCGATGTTTGGTAGCAGCAAGCAGTGTCTCGCATCAGCTGTAGCATACGTTGTTGCCTGAGTTACATACGTGACAAAGCTGAATGAACAGACTGGCAGCACAAACCCAGGACAAGTATGAATCGAGGTTCATGAGCTCACCTGTTGTGCGGGAGGGTAATGTGAGGTGGCTTGAATGTCCATTGTCCTGTTGTGTGACGGCATACCCTTGTTTGGGGACCCCTTGCTCAGGGGTTGACTTTTTGGAGGAGACTGATGTGTGTGTCCAGGAGGCAACGCATGCATTGTAGGCATTTGGTCTGCAGAGGCTGGCAGCTGCTGGTGTGAAGGGACTGGAGGTGGTGCAAATTCGAACTGCTGCTGATGCTGTGCACGCTGTGTCTGCTGTGGGTGCGTGTATGAGTGTGGAACAGACTGATGCACCTTGGCAGGCTGACCGTTCTGGCTCTGATGGGAGGCATACTGTACAGGGGCAAAGGATGGAAGTTCAAGGCCTGATTGAGAGTGGATCTGTAGCTCTGGTGGATCTGGCAGTCTTACCTGTCGCATATGTGGCTGCTGTGCTTCTGACTGGCTGTGAGCATGATGCTGCGGGAGGTATTGAAGCTGTGCTGCCTGTATGGGGTCTCTGGGACTGTCTGAGACAGCAGACAATCCCTCGAGTAGGTGGCCAACAGTGAATGGCTGGTCATAGCTTGTCTGCGTCTGATTTGACTTGATAGCATTCCACACCTCGTCCACAGTCTTGCCACTGCAGCAACAAGACGTACTGTTGAAGCGACAGGGAGTTGTCCACGTGTTGTTGCGGCGCTTCACACCTGTAGTCTTGTGTTAAGTCTTTGAAGCTCGTCTGTGTGAACAGCTGACGCCCTGAAAACTCAGGCTCGGATGCTGACACAGAGTTCAGCAGCTGAGGGTCCTGGGTCCATACCGTCTGTAGGAANAGTGCTATGTAGGCGGTGCCAATTTCACCATAATTACTAATTGCAGTCCCTACACCTTTTTTGCCAAGAAATGCTGCTGTACCCTAGGCAACATTTCCAGGCTGGACGTGTACACCCATATGTCTCTGAGTGGCAGTACAGACCTGGTAGGTGGACCATGCTCTTTCAAAGTGCCACGAAAAGGTGGCGAAGGTGCAGCTTTGGCTGTAGATTGCACAGCCAAATTGACAGTGAGCCACTGCTGGTGCTGGCTTCAGTCTCTCTGACATTGCACGCCATCATCAGCAAGTGCAGGGTCTGGTGACACTCCCTACCACTTCTGTGATGGTGTGCATTCTCAAAGAGACCACGGCCAGCATCAGCACCAGAAGCGAGGCCTACTGTCAATTTGGCTGTGCGGTCTACAGCAAATGCTGCACTTCCGCCACCCTTTCATGGTACTATTGAAGACCATGCTTGCCCTATACAGCGCACAGAGTTGCATGCCAACTGACTGCTGATGGCGTGCCACTGAGCACAGTTTGCACACCATGCTTGGACACAGCAAGCAGTGAACAGCAACATACCATGAGGGGCTCGGCTGCAGGCACACTATCCCGCAGGTAGACAAGCAGGGAAACGGGGGCCACATCATCCCCAGCCCACTTCCTGGCAGCCAGCAGGGCTGCTGTACAGGTGGGCCGCAGCTCATCGCCCCACAGCCCAAACAAGTCTTGGGCCAAGATCAGGTGCGCTAGTTCTGTTCTGGACCTTGAACTACCTGCACCCACATCACCATCATGACGGGAACAGTTTGTGACATTTTTCATTGTCATGGCGCAATGGCATGTGAACTCAAGTGATGTCCTTGTATGTTGAGAAAGGAAGGAAGCGTATAGTCCTGCAGGAAAGGCTTCTGTATGCCTGTTGCAGCTAGTTGGCTTTTGCTGTGCCTTGCCTTGATGTTGTAGATACATAGCATTGTTGCCTGTCCTGTGCTGCAGGCATGCCAGCTACGCACAGCAGCACAACATATCAAGCTACTACACTCCTGAGAGTGGCACAGCTTGAGTACAAGCAACATCCAGATCAGCATCATATCCTACCTGGAACACATTTGTGCCTACAACTGACTTGCAGGGCAGTGGCGTGTTATCCAGCAAGTGACAAGGGAAGCAGAGTGCTTTTAGCTTGATATGGCATAGCCCTGCCACTTGAAAACAGGAGCAGGCAGAGTACAACAGCAGCAAGGCAGCACAGAAGCAAACTGACCTCCAGGGAGTGAGAAAGCATCTCCAAGGCGTGGCAGCAGCTCAGGTGTCTGTGTGATCCAGGCCACCGAATCTAATTGGCCTGCAATGGGAGTCACACCTTGCATGCTGACGGTCCCATGNAGTGTTTGGTTTTGAACCTATGCATGTTCGCTATGCACCGAGCGGCTAGCAGCTCGCGATTTGTATGTCGCCCTAGCACTCACAAGCATGTGAGGAGATCATGTTTGAAACCGCGAGCGACGACTTCGCACGCTCGCGCCGGCGCTGTCAGCCCACACGTCACCTCTACACGCGGAGCCGAAAGGCTTCTGCGATATCCGGATGGTCGTGTGAGATGCATTCGATATCCCAGTATCAGTGCTGAATCTGACATCCAGCCAGACCAGTTCGACGTGACAATCAGCTATGAGGAAGACTGGGATTCTGATCACTGGGATGATATTGACTGGGCGTGGGACGTCACAAGTCAGTGGGACAGGCCATCTCCCAGTAGTCTGGCTACCCCTGCTGCATCTCGGCAGTCAGCAGAAGGCCATGCTCCATCAAAGGTGCCTTTCCTGCGACACAGTTCAGCAGTCAACACAGTATAAGCGAACATCAGTGTATCATTGTAGGCAAGACACACATTCACAAGTCCAGCAGACCTACTGCGTACATTGAACTCTGAGGGATACCTGCAAGCTCAGTTGGAAGAGATGCAAAAAGTCAAAGACAGTTATGAGGTACGGTGCCCAGTATCAGTGTTGATGAGGAACGCAGTGTAAGGTCACTGCCTCATCAACATGCATGTTGAGCGCAGGTTCACACTGGGTGTCCCTGGGTTCAATCTCGCCCTGTATTTGTTCTTATCCAACAGCAGCCAAACAGTGAAGCGTGACTGGGAGTGTGGAGAATTTGCCACTTTAGCAACATCATGCAACAACTGACTGGACGCACAGCTTGCTGTGGTCAGTGCATAGGGNACTGTGCAGGGATGTAATCAATTGTTGGACAACTGCAAGGCAAGCGCATATGCGCCATTGTTCTGATGGGATTTGCTCTCTTGCTGCTGCTGAACATGTACTTGACGAGTGTCTTATGTAGCTTACACGACGACCATATTGAGCAACTGCCTACATCATGTGCAAACTACATTCTAAAGTCACGTGCTGTCAAGCAAGTCATGTAGAGCCTGACGCTTATAGTTGTGCCTACTGCTTCACGTGTTGCGTGTATGGTAAGGTCCATGTTGTTGTTGCCACATGCAANTAGGGACCCCAGCCGGCCCCAGGAGGGCGCTAGGGGGTCAAACAGGAGGGCTGCTCAGGGTGAGGGAGCTGCTGCCAGGCAGAAGGAACTTTCTGACAGGGCCCTCAAGATCCTAGAGGAGCTAAGCACATTTGGGCGCCAGGTGATGGGGCATCAGACAGCAGCACCTGCAGAACTGTGATAGTCACAACTGTACTGACAGTCATGCATAATGTGTGCAGCCTGTGACAGCAGTATCATTCGGATGATCATTTCTGACATGCACACAGCCAGCCAACTTGGAGTTTGCTCTGTACTTTGTACATGTCTCACACAAATGGATCACAGTTGGCCACCAGTGTCAATGGTCATGTCAGTGCCTATTTGAAAGCTGTTCGCAATTGTAATCATGATTATCGTACAACACCAGGGCTGTAACAGTAAGGCTGCATTCAAGCTTGCAGTGTGGTCACATACATACTGCATGGCTCTCATGGTAGAAAGCTCATGGCATGCTTTCACTTGCAACAGGGTCCTGTGCCAGGCATAGCACAGCAAGCTAGAGCACACTGTGCATACAGCACAGCTTTCAAGAGCGTAACTTATCATATTCATATTGCTTGAGTTGCCTCGTCGCAAATTTTGTACCGTGGTGGTAGAGCTTAGCTGCAAAGTTGATAGTCAGGAGATTGGTGAACAGCCTCTACTATGATGTGGCCATGTTGCAGTACATCATGATTGATCAATCGATGTTGCCATCGTAAGTTGGACTGATGCAGGCTTGAAATCAGTCAGATACTTACACTTCAACCTATCATGCTAGTATCAGTGGTCTCTCGGAACTCCTCCACAACAGCGGCTAGTCTTATTCTGCTGTCAGCATTATGTGCCTCAATGCTAGCACACAAGCATAGCAACACCATNGATGGTGTCAATGTTTGTTGATGTGCTTTGTCAACCAGGGTTGTCCAATGCTCAAATGGTTTTAGCATTCCGGCCTGAGGCTGTTCCATGTTGTGTGTCATGCAATGTAAGATATGCAAGTGATCATTGCTAGCCTTCTGTTGCATCAGGGCATAACTTTGTCGCCAAAGCACATCACGGCAACTGTCGAGCCATTGTTTATGCATGTCGAACTAACTGCATGAAAATCTGGCCTCAACTTGCCACACTGGCAATCAGCGTTGCACTCCTGAGCCTCAGCGCAGACACCCTGCCCAAACACAGCATGTGAAGGCACAAGGCCAGTCTCAAACTGCCCCCCTGTCCCTTAACAAACATCATGCATCAAAGCACTCAAGTGTCCTGTCAAACACATGCCTAGTCGATAAACAGCATCAGCTGGCATATCTGTGAAGAGCATTGCTTATAGATGGCTGCTGCAGGCAGACTTACGCACTGTTCCAGTTCCAGATCCTTTCTGGCAGCCTTGAGACTCAACTTAAGTCAGCAGGTGTCCCGAGTCAGCGTTTCTTGAATTGAAGTATGTCAACATAGCGCTGCATTCAGCCTGCCACGCAGCTTGTGCAGTGATGATGTTTGCAATTGACAGCCAACAAAAAGCAGCACCGATGTGCTTACGACTTTTGAGTACAATGATGTCACCAGCAGAGGCTGATGCCACACACACCTTGACGTCAGTGCACATATCAGACATGCATACCTGACGATCAGAACTAGGGTAGGACATACCACGCAGGTACCTGGCATTTGCAGGGGAAGAGAATGCTAGGTACCTAGCATTGACTAGGGAGAAGAAGAAAAGAGGTCTGAGGCTGACCTAGCTTGAGTATAGCAGCAGCAGGCGCTGTGCGCACATGAGGTAGCAAAACTCCGTCAGCAACTTTGAGGCTGGTGTTCAGAACTAGAATATCAGAGCTAGGATAGGACATGCCTAGTGGGCACCTAGCATCAACTGGCATATCTGCAAGTGCTGTTAGCATCACACCAGCAAGCCTTTGCATATTCATGGCGTGCAATACTTGGGATGCTACCTGGCGAGTGTGCCTCGCTTGTAGCAACAGTGAGCAAATGTGTGGTCTGTGATAGCAATCTTGTGCGGTGCAGGATCCAGTGAATGCCCTGCCTGCAGTCCTGGTGAAGAGGTATAACATCACCCAGCANATTTCCGGCCTGTTAATTCCCCATAGAGGCTCAGCCTGCCCAGCTGCTGATGCAATTTTTCTTGGCCAAATATGAGGTCAGATTCAACTGCATTGTGTGTGTGCCAATGCATTGAGCACTGCATGCCATTGACATCCTGTGCACAGATTGACATTAGACCCGTTCGCATGCTTGTCAATGTCCTTGACACATGATTATACACTGGCACAAGTGTAGTTATTCCCCACCTGGTAAGCTGCGTCAATGTGTACACATGTTTAGAGGAATTGACAGAGTACATGCGTTAACTGATGGTCACACTCTGGGCTTAGAAGGTAGCAAATTGCTGCTGAAAGCCGGCATACCAACCTGTGAGGTGATGTTGCAGGTTGATGCGTATCCACAATGGTTATGCTGGAAGGCTTGAGCAGACAAGGGTGGTGATCTTTCATACCAAGATACCACGCTTGTTCATGCTTCCGCTTGCTGTCACAGCGGTTGCAGCTGTGGACAGTAACCACTACTTTCAGCTTAAGCTCAAGTGACTGAAGACCTGCTCTTCACATCAACTGCAGTGCATGGGCACATATATATATGTAGGTCAGTCATGCTCGACCCATTTGAAGCACCAGACAGCAGCTGTGTCCAGTTCTTGATGTGATATATGATGTGATATACAATCAATTGCTGTTGTTAGCAGAGGTTGTGACCTTTGCAAAACCTGTTGCAGCTGTACATGTGCTCTTTTAGGAGGAAGGTTTGCTCATGCAAGTCGTCCGAGCAAACGCACCGTGAATGTAGCAGCTCCACAGCTGCGTTGTGTTCGAACAAAACGAGATGTCATCTGACCAATCAGTACTGCATGTGGAGATTCAGGACTAGTGTTGTAACAGTACTATCCTCATTTTATATGGTGAGTCACCAACACCATGAGTACAGCAAACTGGTAATGTGCTTAGTCAACTTCAGCATAAAGGTTTACCACGGCATGCCGAGGTCAGTGCATTCGAAGCAATGTTGCTCATCATAAAGAGCAAGGTATGATGAAGCACAGACGCCTTTTGTACAAACGCACTCACTTACCATAAAGCTGCAATTCACTGGCTGTAACATAGCTGTATAATCACCACATGACGTTGTGCCTACAAGCTCTGACACACATACAAGCAAAGTCAACCATATTTATATGGCTGCCGTTCATCTTGTCTAGGCTCTGCTGGGCGGCAGCAGCTGTTCAAATCTTAGGAGAGGGCGACCCTGGTTTATCACCTCTATACAAGTCATAACACTTTCCTTCCTGTAGAAACCATCCAAACACCGACAGTCTGGGCCGCATTGTGCTGACAGGGGTGACCTGATGATAATGCGGCACCCTGAAGGCTATCAGGGAGTTGAACTGCGGTACAAATACCTGCAATGCCAGCATGACACATGGCTTCAGCTTCCTGATGGTTCATCACCAAGCACAACAGTGACTCAAGCAACCTGATTGATAGCAATGTCAACTTGTGCACATTAATGCAAAGCAACTTGTTACACCTAGCCTTTGGTATAAGCTGCTAAGGTGTNTGCAGTCAACAGCAACAGCAAGTGCAGCAAACCAAGGTCTAACACTTTGTATGTGTGTGCAGAGCTTCAAGTGCTCAAGTTGCCTGCTGGTAAATACACTGTCAGAGAGCGAGAGATGATGACTGGCAGTGGCCTTGTTCCACAAGAGTTCTTCCATGCAAGCAGTGCCTTGTCAAAGTCTCTTGTTATCGGTAAGTGTTGCTGTTGTTGTTGCAGCTGGTGAGTTTAGGTAAGTGTTGCTGTTGCAGCTGGTGTATCTGTATGTGACTACATGCAATGCTTCGCAGTGTGTGCGCTGTCACACTCTGTCTCTGTCTGAAATGCGTCACGCTGCTGCGCAAAACTTTTGGCCAAAGCCTTTGTAAATTGTGGTGTGCATGCAGCTGTGGCTCTTGGTGCTGGCTACTCATTTTGGCTGTGGCGCCAAAAGCAGGAGCCAGACAATGACAGCGAGTAGTATATGTAGATACTGATTTGAAATGCTATAGTGCTGCAGCATGACAGTGCAGCAACGCTAGGTATCGTGATGTGAGCCACCCTGTGGTGCATGCATAGAAGCCATGGAAAGGTTGACATGGCCAGACACAGTCTGTACTAGCTGTGATAGTTGTAGCCTTTCTGCTGTGGGCAGCAGCACAAAGTCAGCACTTAGGCACACGTTCAGATATTGCAGTGTCGGATGGATGCTGTACTTGATGCCTGTTCTAGCAAACCGACGTGTGCCCGACACTTGCAGCGTATATGTGACTGCAACACAATTACCTGCAAAGATGCTAGACTGCTGGCCCTGTGTTTGGTGTAAGCACATTGCCTGTTAAACATACATCATGATGTCAACCCTCTTGCAGGCCTCCTGCAGAAAGTGTCATATTCAAGAGATGAGCCTTGTGCTTTCAACTGCATATTCAGAATCTGCTTCAGCCCTTGCACTGCCCCAACTATCTGTGACATGTTCGTGAAAGCAAGCCCACGTTGAATGTGTTACTGTCTAGTGCATATTCTGAGTGCAGCATGTGGGGATCCCTACCCGAGCCGAGGATTGTTGCAACCTGCAACGCATGCACATGAGTTATGTCTGTCCGCATCTAGCATCCAACACACCTTTGCAACGGCCTGACGTCCGTCGTGATCGTCAATCTGTTACTGCAGTGAAACACCTCAGGTAATGTCCTGTTCGACATAGTGATTGCAGCGCTAGCGTAGTACAGCACGATGTCTTGGCACTTGTCTGCTGGCCGGCCTTCAAGCTCCCTGCTGGCCTAAGCTTGTATGCTAGGTGTTGCCGTGCACGTTGTCAAGGCTGCAAGCATGTGACCGTGATCGTCGCGATCTGCGCTGTTAGCTTCTCTGCTTTGCAGTAGCACACGGCCTGCATCCGCGAATCAACGTTTCACATGCATGGTCGGTGTGACCTCGTGCCACTGGCCCAGTTGTTGCAACAATACGAGCTTTCCCTGAATGCAGGTTGTGATAAACTGAGCCTGCAACATGTCCAAAAGAGCAAGAACTTCCGACGCCAGCAAACACCAACCTACCAAGGAGCGTCAGAACCCCGAANTGCCTCAGAACATGATGCTGTAGCCTATGCCTCAGAGCACCCTCGTAGAGTAGACGCAGCTGTCATCTTTGACGCACCAACGTTTGAGTCACACGCCTATGCATATACGCTGCGCATGAATCACACCCATATGCCATCGTCCCGCATGATCCTGAACCCTTTTGACATACTTCCAGATGACCACTACAAGCGGTACTGGTTCTTCTCCAACTTACAGCAGCTCATAGATCAGGCCATCATTGCCAGAGCTAGTGGCGAAGCTGCTAGCATAAGACGTCCTGTTGATGTCAAGTTCAAGCCATTTCCATGGCCAGCCGTCACCATTGACTATGGCGCCAGCGCTGCAAGCATAGCCTTCAACTTGTTGTTGGTATATGCCTTCCTTGCACCCACCAGGTCCACAGTTGCCAGCATTGTGCGGGAAAAGGAGCTAAGGTTACGAGAGGGCATGAGGATTCTGGGCTTGCAGGTCAGTACGCCTATGGTTCTGCGTTGTTGCAGCATCTGTGCCACGCCTAGCGCTGCACAGGCGAATCTCATTGATTGCATGTGACATCAAGAGCAGGTGCTAGTATGTCCTCAACACTACACATGTATTAGCTACATCCACGTGGATACCTACTGTCAAAAGCCGACAGACCATTTTGAACCCACATAGTTTCACGACTCAGCTGCTTGAGTATTCTGCATGTACTGCCAGCAGCATTGGTCCTTGCAAAAGTTGATTGGCGCACATGCGATCGGGTGTGACTGTTGCAATCTGCTTTCACCGTCAAAGCATGGTTTGATTGCTTTTGCCCATGTAGTCCAAATGGATCTTGTGCATTAACCACAACAGGGCATTGAATCATTGAGTTCCTCTGTACATTAGCGTGTCATACTGCAACTGCACTGCAACAGTGTTCCCGTCTTAGTGCTCTGCAGGCAACAGCACACTGGTCTTTGTGGTCGCTGACCTGACTTTCTACCATGTCACTTTCTGACATCTTGTAACAGTATGCAATGCTTGTTCTATGTGGCAACATGCATAATCAACTGTTCACCTCCTCCTGCTCTGCCGGCCACCAACCACATACTGGTCATTTTGACACTAAGCCAACTCTCTACCACGGCCCTTTCTGGTCTGCACTATGAATATGTAAGCTGACTCGCATCAAGGAACAGAGAGCTTACAACAGATCACTGCGAGCATGTGCACAGCAAGACATGACTTGCTGTCTTGAAATCCTGAGACGAATCCCGACCCAATGCTGCATTTGTGTCAGCCCTGACAATCGGTACACAGACACACATTTCTGGCGCCAATGCAGATAGCCATCCATGCCAAATGTAGCTTCAATGCATCATCAGCATGCAGTGCACATGAGCAACTGTATGCTTGTTATTGTGGCTATATATACAGCAATCTGTAGACAAGGCTAGGCTTATGGTTGTCAGCATCATAAATGCTGCTGACATGCTTGCCACAACTTGCTGGCAGCACTGCAACCAGTCCTGATGCTGAATGACTCAGCCACCCAATCTTGCTCTGTAGCTCAGCAAACTGGGACTGGCCAGCCTGCACTCGCTTGCCTCAAACAGGCTTTATGTTTGACAGGCGGACATCACACTGAAAGCTGACAGTGGAGGTCTGGAGGAGGTGACTACCATTGATGGCACTGCAATCTCTCCAGGGAAGAGGTCAAGAGACCGAGCACACCTACTTCATAGCTTTTCGTCCTCTGGGGGAAGTGATGAGCAGCCTCTGTGACTCCCATAGCTGCAATGGCTTCACGAGACTATGAAAAGCAAGCTGTACCATACTCTGTACAACTCCNACTAGACATCAGCATGTCAACAGTAGGATTCTAGGCTGTGTTGCGCATATGGCAAAGGCTGGACATCAGGGTGTCACTAGTGACTTTACATCAATGTTGCCATATGGCGAAAGTTGTGAGAGAATAACTTTTATGCTGCATTCCCTGATTGACGCAACTGCTGAAGGGCATGCTTTTGTAAGGCACAAGGTGGCCTTGTAGCACTGTGCAAGCTGTGTGTGACTCCAACAGACAGTGATCAAGTGAGTTGCGCAGGTAGCTGCAGCTTACAATTTGATGGAGAACACCCGCAAGACTGTAGAGGGCAGGGCCAAGCTAGGTATTGAGGCCTTTGCGCAGGCGTTGCTGGGCATCCCTAAGATACTTGCGGAGAACAGTGGGTATGATGCCCAAGAAACTATAATTCAGTTACAGGTAGGTGCTGCATCAGTCAAGCACCCTTGGGCTGAGTTGGTCTGCATGGTGATGCAGGATGCATCTCGTATGCATCACACTACCTTCAGGGATTGTGTGTCTTCAACTCTACCACACTTTGCTTCAGGAGGAGTATGAGCGTGGGACAAAGGTTGGGCTAGACATCAACACAGGCGACCCGATCGACCCACAAGCCTCAGGCATCTATGACAATTACCTTGTGAAGAAGCAAATTATTCAGTCTGCACCTGTCATTGCGTCTCAACTGCTTCTCGTGGATGAAGTGATGCGAGCAGGTGTAGGCATGCGCAAGGCATGAGGTGTTTTGGCAACGTTATATTGGTCACCCACTGACAGTAGACAGGCGCGGACTGGGCAAGCATGTACCAAAGCACGTACTGCAAGGACGCGGATTCGAAGAAATGGCCCTTGTGAGCGCCTTGTGCGCTTTGAACATCGCTTACGTTTGCTTGCGTGGTCGTGCGCAAGAGTCGCCCGATGCTTCTTGTGTGCTGCTCATAAACAAGACGCGTCAGCTGCACTAGTCTATCATGACTAGATTTCTTGAACCTCGCTTAGGAAGCTGTTGTAGAAGCTGTGATGGCAGCCTCCAGGATATTTCTTTTTGGCAGGTCCAAGGCTGGTCAAGCATGTGGCCACAGGTAGCTGCACGTTGATGTCGCACATGCAAATCGTCAGCTGCCTCATGTTGCGGCCCTTTGTTGCNTCTTTGCAACTCGAAGGCTACAGACCTACCCCACCTGTTCGCTGTATACATGGCATACTCTCTGCATTTACTCAGACCCTCTTAACATAGCGATTTCAGTCATTGATACAGTGACAAAGCAAGCTTGATGTGCTGAGGAGTCATCTCGTATCTACGCTGACACAGTCTTATGGCAAATCCTGCTGGAGTATGTTGGCATTGCTCATGAAACTCTGGCTGTGCAGATCACCAGCAAGTGCTGTGTCCCCACAGTGCCCCATGTGCTTGTCCCATTCCTGGCTCAAGCAGTGCAAGCTATGAATGCTACAGTCCATCACAACAACACTGCACCACAGCCAAGGAGAACAATGGCCTAGTGAACCTAGTGTCAGGCCCCGGCCTCAGCACTGCTGGTGTTTGCCCTGCAGGTAAGCTGTTACAGCCACAAAGCAACTGACCGTTATCCTTTGATATGCTATGTGCTGGTAGGGGTGTACACCGTGCAGCAACAAACTTACTTATCATATAGTCCACATCTGTGGTATGGCATACATCTCACGAAATGATAGCAGCCCTCCTGCACACGTGCAAGTGCTCATCAGTAGTGCATGCTCGTGGGTGCCCACAAGATGTGTAAAGTGATGCAGCCATTTGGCTGAAAGCCTTGTTGAGGCATCTTGTGCTGTGGTGTGGGCAAGTGCNCATGCAGTAAGAGGACTGGTGCCTGGTCTGGATACTTGGGTGTTGTATCTGCGTTGCATGCGCACAGAACAAAGCTGAAGAATGCAAATGCCAGCTTGCTGTAAAATGACAAGGTCGTCATAAGGCTTGTTTATGAGGAGCAATGCAGGAGTCACGATTTGGATGTTTGTTTACAGTGCATGATCTGGATGTTGCAGACAGGAGCAAAGGTTGCTGGAATTCTGAACGTGGTTCAGACTGTACATTGTAATCCCTAACCGCAGGTCATTTGACAGGAGTCAGTAACATGTACCTGCCTGAGCAGGGCCGATGTAAGCTGTTTCGACAGGGCATGTCAAAGAAGCTGCATTGACAGTAATGCGCTCCATTCTGCGGATCATATCAAGTGCTGTGGCGTCTTTGATGTCTTTTGTCTCTGCTGGAAAGAATTCTGGGTGTGCTGTATTCTGCATCACAAGCAAAGCTGTTGCTGAGCAAGCACCAGCATGTACATTTGCAACGGCTGGAGCGTTGTACGAAACTCACAGCAGGTAAGCCAGTACTGCAAGCCAGTACAGTGCATGTATGAATATGTCTCAAGTTTCCCCTGCCTAGTTTGGCTGGGCAAAGTTGCAGTGGTCTGCACTGCGGTATTGAAAGGGGTCTGGGAAGGACTGTGCATCGCCGGAAATGCTGAAGCTGCGCGTGGGTGTGAATCTTGTCTGTGTAGGTTGTAAATTTGTTAAGGTACGTTGCTGTCAACATGCACTGGTGTCGGGCTGTTTCGAACAGTACGTATCTGGTCTGTGCAGGCTGTTTCGATAAGGTCGCACCTCAATCCGACGCACTATGCTTGTCGAGCAAGTACCGAGGTTATACTCACCTGAATTGTTGCGTCCAGTTTGCTATCCTGCACAAACGGATCACTCACATTTAGGTCAACGCGTTGACCGGAATCATGCGAATGAGCTCGCGGCACGAACGAGATATGTCGTTTCGTTGCTCAACCGACACTCCCTTCAGCTTTGCATTCAGACGCAGCTGCCGACGCCCCACAGGAAGCCTAGACACAGGCGTGCCGCTCGGGACTCCAGACTATGTCAAATTNCTGGATGGCAGCCTCTGCAGGAGTGACAACCGTCATCGCCTCTGGCAAGGAGAAAGATGGGGTTTTGCAAGTCACTGCAGGTACACTGATCTGCCTCTCTCCATTGGTATGCCCATCAACCACGATTTTGCACCACAAAGGGGTGTGTCCCCTTGTCTACAGCTTGCCTGGATGGTAAATTACAAACTGTGTGTTGTATGTTTCTTTGCATAAAGAGTGACAGATGCAGGCAGCAGCCTTCCTCAGGCTGTGAACTGTCTGCACGACTTGCATGGAGAATGAGATCTGTACTGTGGTCTACGTAGGCAATGCAATCGCAAGCACCTACACCATGTGCAGGTCCACAAGTTACCCCGCACGCAACATGGTACAGACAATTGCAAGCCCAAGAATAGCTGCTATTTAACAGTTTTGCTCCCCATTCTGCGGGGCTGATATTGCTCAGTGCTGCCTGTTGATTGCAGACATGTCAAGTGAGCTGTGCAGTTGCCAGCATGGTTGTGCACATAGTGTGCATAACAGTCCAGTCGTGGTTGCAGCAAGTTTACCCTTCCAAACAACAAGAACAGATCATGCAAAGTCTTGAGTCAGGCGCACCAGTCAGAAGGATGCTGCACTCTAGGGCAAAAAGTACGTCATATATACACACAATTTTAGTACCAATCATAAAATGTTACTAAATCCTAAACCCTAAACAGACAAACCCTAAACCCTAATTAAACCCTAAACCCTAAAGTAAACCCTAAACCCTAAACATGACATTATTCAACATGTGGTTGTCATTGCCAAACCTACCCGTAGATTGCCTGAGTGTATTTGAGAACACTGTGATCTCTGACACAGGCTCGCAACATATTGTGCCATGGCCTGTTCTTCGACAAGAGCCTCTTCTCAGATATGTGTATCACACCTGGCACATGCTTGCACCTAAACAGCACANTGAGATATTGCAAATTAATGCGCTTGTGCGTATTGCTTTTGCGTCAGATCATGAATGGTCAGACAAAGCTGTGAAAGGTATCAGTGCTTTCAGCAAGTATTGCCATGCTGGTATAGCCAACAGCAACTCATGTTCTGGGGAGGTGTCATAATAAGAGGCTAGTTGGCTAGGTCACATAGCACGTATGTCTGGAAATGTACTGCCAAAAGTTTTGTTTTGCCAACTTCCTGGTACNGTGCACAAGTAATGTGACATTTCACGGACCATCTCGCTGCTGTTTCAGCTGCAATTCCTGCTACAGGAGTATCTTTTCAGCAATGCCAATTGTCACATGCCCACGTCTTGCATGCAGGCTGACTGAGCAGCAGGACATCATGGATAACAGCCAAGAGCTGGCGGCAGTAGATGTTTCTGATGTTAATGCACACGCAGCTGCTGCACAAGCAGAGCCAGCTCAGCCAGGCGCAGCACAGGTGGGTGACATAGCTGGTCTTACCTTACCCTACTCAATGCTGATGTTGCAAGACTGCCTTTTGCTTGCCCTCTTCAGTGCACCCACAGCTTCACAGCGTATCTACCTCCCACCACCACGCCAGGCTGTGCTTTGTGTCATGGTTCACTGATAGGCTGCATCTTCTGTTGTTGCCTGGCAAGCCTGCCACGATAGCACTTGCATGGCTACGTAAGAAAGACCTCACGAAAGCAATGATGTCCCATATCATGTCCAAGTTTGACCCTGCCGCTGCAGGCAGCCTCACTATGTAATGTTGGTCACAATGTCAGTGATGGCTCTGCAGGTTGATGCACAAGCAGCTGGTGTCTTGGCTGTTGGACCTGCTGAGGCAGATTCTGGCAGCGCAGCTCTGGCCAGACTGCCCCAGGCTCAGGNTCTTGTGCTACCATAACATCATGTGGTGAGCACCTGCAGTCGGTATCGATGTCATAGGGTGCTGCAGATGGTGCACTGTGTATGTTTTGCATGTATTCCTGCTGCTGCACTGCTAACGTCACGTTTTCATCATGCTTGCACTGTGTCATATATGCATGTCTGCAGCAACTTTGCAGCGATGTGTTTGTCATCATGACAAAGCTTTGTGATAGATCACAATTCCAAGTATGGGTTGAGTAACAATGCCAGCTCATGAACAGTGGTGCAAAGATTTGGTCTCTGCTCACATTTTGTGTTCGCACCTTGCTCAACCTGTCCAACAAGCTCGGCATGACCATCCAAACAAATGAGATTGCAGGCTTTGCTTTGAAGCGACCTTCACAAGATGCTTCAAGACAAAGCAACCGTTCTGTCTTTCGTGATGTCTTCTAGCAGAGGCAGTAAGCCCAAGCCATGCTCATTGCGACACCTACAGACCTAGACGTGCGCCGCTCAGAGTCTAAAACAAAATTAACAACATGCTGTAGCTCGAGTTGTGAATGACAATCCATGCTATACCTATACGCTAGGTGTATGGTACTGTAATTTAGAAGCATCTGCAAACAAAGGGCTGACAGGGAGCTGCCTGGCCGCGGCCCTGTGCAGTGCTGGTTTGTTGTACCCATGCGTTTCGCCATAGCTGCAGGCGAAAGCTTCGAAAGCTGATTGAGTTAGGTCAAGAAGAAACCATTTTGAATTCAGCATCAGCTAGTTGCGTGAATGTAGTAGTACCGGCCGTGTATGTCTTGGCACGATCCCTTGGCCCGATCAGCTGCAGGCCATCAGAGCGAAAATTGACGCGCTGTGCAGCAAGTCATAGCAGAACATATGCAGCAGGCGCACTGGTGGTTGCCTCGTTTATGCAGACAGATACGAGATCTTGCGGTTGTGCGCGAAAGCGACTGAGCTAGTGCCGCTGCCGCAAACGACTGATCGTGACTTGTTCTTGCACGTTTGTCGACCAGGTTGCAGGTCCCACGCAGGCGCGGCTGCGTGTTCACAAGTCTACCTGGAATTCGTACTTGAACGCTGCACATCGCTGTCACGGACTCTGGTCATGGTGCACAGCGCTNTGTAAGCTGCAGTATCCTGCCTTACTTATTTCCCCATAAGGGGTTGCCCTGTGTTTGTGCAGGTGGAGTAGCACCCTGCTGGGCATATGGATTGTAATACGCCTGTTGCTGTTGATGTTGAGCAGCAAAGAAGTTTTTTGTTGCAAGCCTATGCTGGTTGTTGCACCTGCTTGACAAGAGGTTTGGCCTGACTTGAAAATATCTGCACTGAAACATTGACTGTCTATGCAAGCGAAGATTCTGTTTACAAAATGATATGTGATAGCAGCTTGCGATCATCAGTAATGTGTGTACAGATATGCAGTGACATACAGTTAGGTGTCATACATGAAGGCACTACACCTGCACCCACTTTGATGGGTAAGCTCACGACTCAATATACTGCTTTGTTTGCAAAGACATGTGACATTAGCTTCATGAACCGTGAGGACAGGCATCACCATACAAAGCACATTCACTGCTTGAGTACNGCAGCTATTGCTGCAATGCCCCGATCATACTCATGTACCTGGTTGGGCAGGCCCCTGACATCAGCAATTAACT
Source organism: Trebouxia gelatinosa (assembly GCA_000818905.1). NCBI lineage: Eukaryota > Viridiplantae > Chlorophyta > Trebouxiophyceae > Trebouxiales > Trebouxiaceae > Trebouxia > Trebouxia gelatinosa. The sequence goes on from KN805357.1 coordinate 1,293,459, forward strand.
GTGTGCAGGGCATGAGTGAAGATGTCTCCATCAACAAATTCTTTGATGACCCCATGCTTCTGGAACTTGCGCGGCAGGATGCAGACCTGGGTGTATACTAAGCCATCTGCATCGTTCTCATGCTCAAGCATCTGCTCACTCAATGGCAGCAGAGGGCAGGCAGACTGTGTTCTGCTCACAGCAGGCAGTCTGCGTGTTGAAGGACCATATGATTCCAACTGCAGCACAGGCTTGCCAGCAGGCATACAGGATTGCTGCTCTGCCCAGGTGTTCTGAGCATTGTGAAATGCTTTGCTCTGTCAATGTCTGCTAGCAGGGGCTAGCGTGAGTGCAGGCGACCTGTCACTAGACAGTAATCACTGCAGCGGCAAGGCTGTGAGTCTAGTGCCCGTGTCTGGCGGCTGCAGGTAGTCAGGCATGCTGTGATACAGGTTGCGTGCGGTCTCATGAGCTTTCTGTCTATTACTGCTCAGCTGTAAGGCATCTACTGCCATTGCCTGAGAACCTCGTTTGGAGCACATTCGACCATTTGTCGCCTGTATATCTCTTGGCAGCTCCTGCTACAAAACCTGGCAATTTATAGCAGGTTGTTGCTGTTGATGTTGAGCAGCAAAGAAGTTTTTTGTTGCAAGCCTATGCTGGTTGTTGCACCTGCTTGACAAGAGGTTTGGCCTGACTTGAAAATATCTGCACTGAAACATTGACTGTCTATGCAAGCGAAGATTCTGTTTACAAAATGATATGTGATAGCAGCTTGCGATCATCAGTAATGTGTGTACAGATATGCAGTGACATACAGTTAGGTGTCATACATGAAGGCACTACACCTGCACCCACTTTGATGGGTAAGCTCACGACTCAATATACTGCTTTGTTTGCAAAGACATGTGACATTAGCTTCATGAACCGTGAGGACAGGCATCACCATACAAAGCACATTCACTGCTTGAGTACTCGCTACGGAAGCAGACAAACTACAGTACCAAAACAGCAAACAAGACCAACATGTGCGGTGTTTGCTCGTGTACACAGGCTCTGGTGCCCCGCTGGCTACGCCTGATCATGCATTGCTGAGCAATGACTGCCTTGGTCTCGTGCCTGCATGCTGGACTTGCATGCTGGTTTGTTGGTAGCAGCAGCTTGCAAAGGCTGAGAGCTTGCCATCTAGCNCTGGGCAGCAGTGGCTCCCGTGTTTGCTATACGTCCAAAGCCCCACTCAGGCAGACTTTTGACCCTAAACCAGTTTTCATCAGTGGACGTCAGACATGATCCCTTGTGTCCAGCCTTGGGTTGCAGACTTGGAATATGGACCAAGGATGAGGGTCTACTGTACTCACTGGGCGTTGTGATTGTGTGATCATGGGTCAGGGTTGCAGATACAGGGAGCGCTACTTGCCTGACGGCGTTCACGCTTGCCCTTGCCCAAAGCAGCCATCTCAACTTGGTGCAGGTCAGTGTAGCCATCCTTGAGCAGGTCATTCCAAAATGCCACCGATGGTTTTGTGGGCGCCGGCTCCTCAGGAGCTGCTTCCTCCTCAGCAGGTTGCTCTGCACATGATCAACTATCAACACTATCATCAAGGCAACAGTCATCCTGCTGATGGCAAGACTATCTGGTTGCAATTACTTCTACATGATACTTGGCTTTCATCACCACTGCGTACGCCAACCCACAAGACCGAGCTTTAACAGTGCAGCACAGTGTCGCTTCAGGCATTGCAAGCGTCGCGTAGCGCTCAACTGCTTGGTATGCACAAAGGCCATTGCCAATTGGACTGGCAGTAGAGATACAATGCCATCAGGAGTGCAGAAACAGGGCATCCTTACCCTTGTCGGGAGATGCAATGATCTCAAAGTTGGCCACCTTGAAAGCCTTGACAAAGTCATCGTCCTTCTCTTCTGTTTGCTCAGCCTCAGGCTTGTCCAAGTCTGATCTGCAGCAAACATACAAGGCAGCAGGCCAACATCTTGATCAGCCAAAACAGCCCAGAATCAGTCGAAGTCACAGAGATTGCACAGGGGACTATAGCGATGTTGGATATGGTACCATCAGCACCGTAAACAACAGGAGTTGAAAAGCAACAAAGCCGATGCGGGGAGAAGCAGCCAGGATGCTACTTGAATAAGGCCATGTGCAAAGCATGCTGCATGAAACNTGGATATTGTGGGTCTAGCACAAGCAAGCGTCCAGTTTGCTGCAGCACACAAGGCTTTTGACCAAGCAGGGTAGGAACAGGCTGTCAAGACCAGAGCACTTGATTGGAATGCAAATGTGCATCACATTGCAGGTTTGAAACACCAGCTGAAGCATTGTCAAGATAGCATGCACACGACTGTCCAGTGTTGTCTGCACAAAGACCTGGTTGCAGCATCACTTCACTGAGGCAATCATGGGCAAGGCAGCCATTGCTGTACCATGTCGATCACTGTAGTCACTAGCAACCTTGGAATCAACCTTGGTTTTGACTGTTGCGTGCTTGAGGCTTGCCTGTCCCTGATGTGTTGCAAGTTCTGCACAGTATGCTGATCAATGATACCAACTGCAGGCCAGACATACACACCGCCCAGGTTGCAAGTTGCTTCAAGACTGCAAGGTCTTGCAGACTGGTAGCAGTGGCTTACCAAATCCTGTGGGAAGCTCTCCAGAGTATGCACACAGTTGCCAAGTGGGGAAAGGTACAGCGAGTATTCTGGAGCAGCTTCAAGCACACTTTCCCGGTGATCTACACTCTGATGGGCAGTATTGGCTGCAATTCAATGCCAAGGTTTAAACACGCCAGATCATAGCTTCAGGGATACTGCTGCGAAGGTATCAAAATGGCAAGACAAGAACTCTTGAGACTGGAAACAGCCCATGAGGGGGAATGAGCCAGAGGTGCTTGAGCAGGTTTGTCACATTGCAACATGACCATGCTGCAGCCGACACTTTCAATTGACAGGAGGGTGCAAAGTGTCACTAGTACTCCCAACCTGAGAAAATTAATAGTTGATGGTATGGTACAGGAACATGTCTATCTTATGACAGGTGCTTACCTGCATCTAGCCACCATAGGCTGACATCATCTGCATGNCCTTCTTGCTGTGCCATCTGATGTGACAGCCACCACTGGAGCCTGTGCTGGGCTGGAGATTCTCCTTGCCAAATCATGCCAGACGATGTGCACTAGACATCGTGTGGCGTCAAAGATTGTGCGTTCAAACTTCAATGCGCATGGCCTCTGGCTTTTGTGCTGTCTACATACATGAACTGTGCTCAGACATGACATTGACCAACCTTCACAATGTTTTACAGCAGCTGTGAGACTGGAGGCGCTTGAATTTGCTGTAGCTGTGTGAAGGTTCAGTTTGTTGCATGTTGCCCTGCTTGATTTGAAACAACACAGCAGTGCAAGAGATCATCATGTACAGCATCAACACAGACATCACTCCCAACCTGCTCACTGTCTTTGAGAGTGCATATGTTTGTACACATGAATCCAGCTGCTACTGCTGTTGATGATGTGCGCCAGCCAAGTGCAACGAGCGTTTTTTGGCTGTGCAGTGTAGGTGACCATTGCTTGGGGTATAGGAGGTGGCATTGGTGCACTTGGTGGTGGCTACCTTGGCCAATGGCTCTACAACACCGTCAGCAAGGCATCCATGCCACTGTTCTGTGGAACAAGTGTGGCCTCAGCTGCCTTCCCCATGTGGTGGCTGTTAAATGCTGACTTGACAGCCCAACCATTCCTCTTGATCCTGTTGCCGGCAATGCTGACTGGCATGCTGAGCGGCACNGACTGTATCTTTGTAGCGCAATCCTGTAGTACACAATAACACTTTGGTCCGTAAGCGTAAGAAGACTCCTCATCTGGCACGAAGTTCTAATACGGTGTATTAATCTGGTGCCAAGTGGACTTGTGGTGTGTTGTGGCCAACCTGTGATATCAGATTGCAACAGGGTCCTATGCTTGTGACAGTTGCCTTGCACTGTGCAGACAAGCAGCAGCTGTACCTGACAGCATAGTCGCCTTTGGCATGTCATCCCTGCCCAGTAAACATGAAATGTCGTGATGCGCCCTGTGCCTGGCTGAATGTAAGACAAACCGCCTGCAACAATGTGCAGAACTAATTCAGAGCATTTGCACCGGTCAGGCACTTCACAGCTAGTCACGTGTCGGAATGATGTGCAAAGACGTGTAAGAACAGTCACATCAACACGCGACGCAGAATCCTGCTGACCTGTGATAGTGTATCGGGCTTGGTACAGGTATACCGTTTGCGCTCATGCTGCGCAACAGCACGGGTGTGGTCACCCCCTCCGTCAGACAGTGCTGTCACGCAAAGCGATACAGAGGGACCCAGCGACGACAATCAAGTTGACGTGCAAGCATGTCTGTATACCTCCACAGGTCTGATATAGACCCAATTGTCATTTCGGCAGCCTCTAAAGAAATACATCACCTGGAGTGCCTGGCTTTGCTTCGGGCGCACCCATCCTCGATATGCACAAGTTCCGCAATCCCATTTGCGTGCCTCCGAGACCAGCCCGTAAAGTTGCAGTACCTGCTACCCACGCTTGGCTGTAGACCCGGGCGTGACCACCCAAGGNACAACCTAGTTTGGGCAGATACGAACTGCAATATTCACAGCAATCTGCCTGATGCAGATCAGTATGTCCCCCAGCCATGTCACTGAAACTAACACAGGACACAAAAGAAGTAAATACACCCTGTCTAATGTTTTGTTTCTGGTTGGTGATGTGAATGCAAAGCCACTTGTACAACATGTACAAGGTACAAGTGATTGGTGCTGTAGTTTGCAGCTGCAGTCTTGAAACAAGTGCAAGTATGTCATCAAAGACAACATAGTTGGCAGCCAGGAGACAACATTTTGATGTTATGTTGTCACTTGCCTGGAAAACGCCCTCGCCCAAAGCTTGCTGTACACACACTTTGACCTTCTTGCCGTCGAGCGCTACAACATAGGCAATCTCTCGAACCATCTCAAGAAGAGTGCCAATGCGATAGACGTCCATTTCTGGATTTAGCTCTGGGATTGTGACCCTACAGGGCATGAATAAAATGTCTGACATTGACATCAGCCATGCATATGTTGATCACATTGCATGGCACAAGGCAGATCCATTTCCTGTCATACTCAACAGCGCGCTCAACTTTCTTTGTCTTACTAAGCCTATTAGTCAATAGTCTACAAAGCATGCGCTCGCATTTGATGAGGCATATACACCACGTGAGCTGCATGTAAGTTAGTTTCATGAATTAAGTAACACACAGTGCACCCCAGACTTTGCAGGCATGACTTGCTGACAGCTGTAGTAGGCTGCTTGAGAAGCTGATTGTCTGTGGGATAGACTTCACAAATGAGGACAGATGACAACCTGAACCAGTTTTGAAAGCCTGTGTCATGGCTTCTAGCAGTGTGATGAACTCAAACAGGATAAGTGTAGTAGAGCAGGGCCACTGGCTGACCCTATGTATCAGCGAAAACAATATTGTCTGCTGCATGACAGGATCCTACAGCAGACTGCAACTTCATGCATGACACCACTCATTTAGCGGTGCAGAAAGAAGATGTATAAGGTTGAAAGTCTGCTGTTCATAGTGTGATATGCCCCAACATGCATGTGACCCTGTGTTACACACAAGACCCTTGCGCAAAAGGCGACAATCGACTTCTGCCCCTCAATCGTACAGCAACAGCGCGATCAAAGGGCAGAAGTTGATGGCCGCCTCTGAACACAACACGTCTACCTGTACCACCAGGCGCACATGTGTGGCAAGCATAACACACTTCACCAGAGCTGATGCATCAGCACAGGTTGACAAGCTGTCAGGTCATAATGTAGATCTCGTGATGCCTGTCACCAGCTCACATGAAATTGCAGGTTGGAGGCTTGCACTGGCCATACTGTATGTCACCACCAACACACACACACAATACATANCATGCAAGCTCCAATTCTTGCACACACCTTATTGGCTTCAACAAGCTTGCGTGCATGCTTGGCCATGCTCGTTGCCTCCACTGCATAAACAGTTTTGGCACCAGCCTGGGCCGCAAATATGGCAAGAATGCCAGACCCTGTTCCCACATCTAGTACTACTTTGCCTTCGAACTGTCTTCGGTTTTGTCTCACAGCTGCATAATATGCTCCAGTCCGCTTATGGTCCTCCAGCATATCTTTCTGCAGCGCCACCCAGTGTGAGACTCAAAACAACAGTCTGCTTACAGGGGTGAGTTGTTATGCTTGTGTTGAGAGTGAGTTTGACATGGTGCGCTGTCTACCTGGTGATACAGGTAGGCATACGTGCAGAAGTAGTTAGCAAAGTCAGTGCTCTCTGGAGCCGACCCGTCGAGTTCTGAGACACGATCCGATGTCGATGCTTGCATCGTTGACCGCAGAGTCGCCCTGCAGCCTAACACGGGGTCTCCACGCGTGCCGAAGTATTGACGCTTAGCCGTGAGTTGAAAGCTTACACTGACCTGTCGGTCAAGCAGGCGGCAGCAAATTTGACTTTTTATAGGGTTTTAGGCACAAATTACTAAGCTGCTGGCAGTAATGGAGAAAGTGGCTGGCATGGAGATATNAAATGACATACAAAGCAAGGCACAGTTGCATGATGGGCAAGATAGTTAGTTATGCTCAGCATGCATATAATCACAAACACGGCGCTGCAGTTTGACTTAGCGTTGCTCCCTGATTGGCTTTTCAGTGAGACATTCCATCCAAATTTGTGTTGTATACAGTCTATGTCTTTACAAAGGCTGTGGCCTTGTTCCTATGTCCAGTAGCAGTGTCATCATTGCGGTTGTACATCATGATGTTCATATTGCGTGCCATCCTGCAGCACACAACTAGCATTGTAGCCAGCCGCAACACAGCGCACGTCACCAGCGATCGCTTCAAGTGTACGAGCTGGGAAAGTGTCAAAACCTCCACCGTTTGTACCTTGAGGGATGCAGCTGCGTCTCCCAGTAGCAGTACCTTCCGGCAGGCAGCTCGATCCGCGCTTCCGCTGTACAAGCGCTACGTGGTCCTGTAGGTTACGTTTGCCGTTTGTTAAGTCGGTCGGTGAAACGCTCGTGTTCTGNGCATGCTACCACAAGTGCTGGCGTGTGTGCACTGGCCAGCGCCGTACCTCTTGCTTGGACAGTTGTGACTATCGTATGCTCAGGCTGCATGTTCTGCAATGTCGGCAAAAAGCCGTGCGTTGTGTGATAAGGCTGGAATTGGATGAATGTATGTCCAAATGTACACACTCCACATGTGCATGCATGCAACTTGAGCAGCTGTGACACATACAGCAGACAAAGGTAGTGCAAATCAGGCCTGTTGGACTTACCGGCCAAATGTGACATATACAACTTTGAATTATGACTTGATTACTGAGGTAACCAGTGTTTACACACAGTGTAGGGTTCAATCTGCACTGTGCATAGCGTTCAGGGTTCTATGTGGTGTATTGACAGTGCTCTAGCGGCACTGATGTATCAGCGCGAGCTAATATAGTGTTAACAGTGCTAATACTAAAAATGCTCAACCCTGAAATGTGGGGTACTGTATTGGGGCATACGCTCCAGACACCTGGTGGTGCTTCAAAAGTCACGCCATGCCTGACTACAAGGTTCAGTTGTTCTGCATGCAATCAAGCTTTGCCAAGCACATGTTTGTCTAGAAGACCTTACATGAACAACGTAGAACAGTGACAAACANAGACTGTGCTTGCCCTACAGCAGGGCGTTAGGGCCAACAAGGCAACCATGCAGGCAAGTCACCCAACCATTTGGCCTGTCAAGCAAGCTCGCTAGTCAAGCTCCCAGCTCAAGCTCGTAATCACAGCTTGTTAGGAAGGTTTCCAACTGAGGCTTACATCTGTGTCTTGCTGCATGCCCCACATCCTTCACGCTCAGATTTGCAATGCACAGTCACCAGTGCCAGCCTTGCAGATTGTTTTTTTGTGCTCATGGTGCACTGAGCACAAAAAAAGTAATGCACTGAGCAAGGTGTCATGAGCCNACAAGCAGCCTGTGACACGGTGTACAGACTTCACGCTGTGCCATATCAAGCCCCAACAGCTGACAGCTGACATGCTCTGGGCTCATGGACATTTGAGTTACAGACATATCCCTGCCTGTTTTGTGCAACCTGCAACATTTTAAAATGCTGCAGATCTGGACACAAGCACGTTCACTGTACATATCTTCACCAACAGTCCTGGCCAACCTTTCTGGTTAACATCGCAGGAATGCCTGTGTAGCTTCACTGAGGTGGGGGGGCTGCAGCTGGATCCATGTCACAGGTACTGTTGCAAGCGGTGCAGCGCACAAATAGAGGCAAATCAGCAGCTGACTTCTCCTGTTGCCCAAGTCCACTGAGGGTTCAGCTGAAGCAGGTAAGCTCCAATGCTACTCAGCAATCAGGCTTTGCGCACTTTGACAAAGTGCTTGTCTTGCCATGGCTCAATTGCTGCAATACAACAACGCACTACACCCTCATGAGGCATGTCAATGACATGTCTATGCAGCACGCAGGCTATATGCTAGCATGCTCTGGCGCCACTGCCAACTGGACTCCTCATACTGCCATCATAGCAAATGCGACTAGGACACTGTGCAGTGCAGCTGCAAATTTGTGATCACCACAGGTTGTAAAATATGCATGTTGCTTGCTGTGCCTTTGCGGGTGCTCACTGCATGGGCAGAAGCACCACTTTTGCGCCCCCAAAATGTCATGTACTCTCGCTGAACCACTGGTTGAGCAAATCCTGCATGGAGAACTGAAGAAAGTGTTGATGGAAATGCGCATTTAGTGTTACATGAGACACTGGACCAACACCACCTTTTGCCATTGACATGCCATTGACTGCTGGTGTGACGTGCAGATCCTCATCTGGGTCAGGATACCAGAGACCCTGGACATGAGCCCATATATGAGCAGGGCAGCCACAGCAAACCTGCTGCCTGTTTACAACCCGTTTGCAGTGGTCAGACATCGTGGCAGCAACGCACAGCGGACACTATACTGCCCAGTGCAAGTCAGCTGTCAACAACAGCTGGTGTGAATGTGGAGTTATTGCATTCATACCATTTGTTGTTGACAGTTGAATTGCAATTTAGGCTTTCCTGTTGACTTATTAAGACCAAGTTTCTGTAACTATGGAATCACTGCAGTCATGCCATCTGTTTTCCCATTAGCTGCAACAGTGAAGTTGGTGATTCCAGTTGCGGCTGCTGATTACATGAGTCTGTGTGCCTGCGCGCTGCACGTTATGAAGCATGCAACAAGCTGTCAACAAACATAGCAACACAGAACACAGCTTGCTGNGGGTAATAATGTTTGTACTTGCATCTACATTGCCAATATGTAGCACAATGGCACGTGCACTGGCCGTGTGCTCGCTCTTATCTGATTGTCATATTCATCACTGTCCCATTGTCCCAAAATCACTTTGATATATGCGTCAGCTTGGGGTAGGGCTGAAATGCAAGCACGCGTACGTTTAGGCAAAGTGCTGAAAGCAGTTTCACGCTTGACTCGAAACACAAAGAGAAGCAGGCAAAAATGCAGGTTGAAACGCAAGATTTGTCATTATTAGGTAGGCTGAAACCAAATGAAGCTGATGCAGTACTTGCTTCTGCGACACCGCGGACGCACATCGCTGACCTTGACTGTGTTGTACAGGCAATGAGCCGTAACAGTGCCGCACTCAGCAATGTCATTCAGCAACTTACGGGTCCAGGATTCAGTTGGCCAGTCAAATATGCTTTTGTAAGCACCGGCGCTGTGTGGCAGGTAGTGTTGCGTTGNCTCCATCATAGCGGCGCCCCATGCCTCCCATAGCAGTGGCCACACAGTCACCCTGATTAAACTCATTGCCAGGAGCTTCCTTAACAAGGCCAACAGCTTCAAGACCAAGGATGCGTGGGAATGTGACAGGGGATAGGCCCTGCCTTGTGAAGAGCTCAGAGCGGTTGAGACCAAACGCTTTGACTTGAATCAGGACCTGTCCCTGCTGAGGTTTTGGAATGGGGTGGCTTTCAAGCTTCAGCACTTCTGGTCCGCCTGCCTTATGTATCACAGCAGCCTTCATCACTCCCGCTTCAGGAAACAATGTCAGATATTCCAGGTTTTTCTGCACCCTTTACACTGCCTGCAGGGACCATTGCCAGCAGGTCGTGAGCCCCACATTTGCCACAAGCGTAGGTCTTGCATCAGCAACTCTGTCCCAGTTAGTAACAGCAGAAAATGAGCGGGCAGTGCATGGTCAGGCTGTAGTGTCATCTATCAGGCAAGATGAGTCAGTCAGGGCACAAGCAAACTTGCTGCAAACAGCATGCTTATTAATTGCAAGCCAGGATGGGAAACTCACCGTTCTCCTCTTCACCCTCAAAGACAAAGGCAACATTGACAGGAAGGGGTGTAAGGGTGGCTTGCCCCTCCTCCAACATCTCCTTCACCGCATAGATGAATGCCAAAATGGGCCCCTGCACATCATTAATAGCCTGTACATCATTCCCATTGCAGGCAAGCTGCATAGCGTAGAAGCTATTGCAGTGGCGACACTGCAGGTGCACAGGGTGTCTGTGTTCCTGAGATCATCAGGTTGCAGGTTCCGCCTACCATAACTACATATTGCAAACAGAACATCACTTTGACAATGAGCCACAGCAGACCATGCACACNCCTGGCGCCTGATGCCTCACCTCCTGCTGCTCCCTGTATCACCGGGTAGCATGTCCATATGTTCCCACATGCTAATGCTGCCTGACTCAGCATCATTTTACAAAAGAACATATGTTCCTCCTGAAGATCTCTTGTGTGCTATCAGGCGCTGTTGCTAGTGGCTATTGTCATTCTTATCCCGCTGTCAACACCCATTGCATGCAGCAAACAAAAGTGCTTGCTAGTACTGATATACATGCGCCATGATCTGACATGTTGACACAAACTTGATATAGACTCATGCTTTGTGCAAACAGCGATGTTGCCCTCGTCAATCATCAGCCTACACAACGCTGCACCTCCCGCTATCTGGCTACACCCCGCTATCTGGCTACACAACCTGGCTGGTGAAGTATCGGCGTACAGATATGAGATGACTGCTGTAGGCTGGTGCATGATGAGACAGGCAGCATGTCCAGCAGTGAGGGCAGTTTCAGCAACAGCCCCACAGGCTCCTTCAGCCAGCAGCTGCAGTCGTGGGCTCAGCCCTCTGTCAGAGATGTGGCGGAGGACTATCATGTCACCATATGGCTGGGAGACCTCAACTACAGGTAGAACCCAGGGCTCAGTCAGAGACCCTGACTACAACTAGGGTTCAGGGAGTAGTGAAAGACGCCATCTACAGGCACGACCAGCACCGCTCAAGATCATGATATTGTTGTACTGGCTCGACAGTTGCTACAACCCTGAAGTTCCAGTCTTGCTCACATTGCTCGGCACAGGGTTGTCATGAGCTGTGTTGTTCAGTCAGCAATTTGATGGACACTGGATTCCTGATTGGTGTCAATATCATGCACGGCCTAGTCAAATTCTGCGCCACAGAAGACCTGGTTGGTAGTGGCTGCAACCCTGAGACTTCCAGTCTTGCTCGTTTTGGTCAGCACAGGATGTTAAGAAACTGTGTAGTTTTGTTACTTTGCACAGATGTCACACTTTTAGTGTGGGAGGTGTCAATGTCATGCAAGGGTCAAGTATGCACTGCTTCGCGCANCAGAAATCAAACCAGATGTGCCTGGCCAAGATGGTGTGTTGATGACAATGGGTGCGCCAGAGCCGTGAACCTGCATTTAGATGTGACTACTGGTGCTGCCTGCCTCCACATGTTCTGCCTCATCCCACTTGGCCACCTCTCTTGACATATGCCTTGATCCTTGCCTGGTTCCTGCTCCAAGCCTCACCTTATCTGTCCACCTGTTGAATGGAATTGTTTATGTGCATGTTGGCAGTCTGGCTCTGTGTGAGTGGTCACAAATACAGCTCTACATGCTGTCTAAAAGACCATCAAGCAGGAAGTGCTGCACTGGTGGCTTAGGGTTGCCCCATGCTCAATGTGCACAGGACGCCTGCCGGCCATAGTGGTACACTTTTGCCATGTTGCATGCGTGGTCCAGCTTTGCATCCTGAGCAAGCAACTGATGTCTTATAGAGAAATGTGACTGCAGCTGTGGAGTACTTCACAGAGAAGTGGGTGAATGTCAATGGCTGTTCCAAAGCAGAGCTGCCAACCCTCTGTAAAGTGGCAAACATGCTGAGCGAATTGGTGGGCATGGTCAGCTCCGTATGTAAATGTGGGATAGATCACACTTGGTTTCGCCTTGAGAAGATAGCTCATCAGGTCAGGCATGATTCAAGCTCACTAATTGCATGCTATGTACGAAGATCAGAGTGTGATTTTCTTCTTGCGACGGGCAGCTTGGTCAGTAGCTCAGCAGTGTCACAATCTCACATTGCATAGTAGCGTCGCTCACAGCTTTCACAGCGTGCAGTGCCCAAATCAAGAGTCATGACTCCAGCAGCTTAAAGTACACAAAGCACCTGAAATCATCTATTCGGTGTGATATTGTGGTTCGCAGCGTGCCACTCTTTCTCAGCTCTATGCTCTTGTGTGCTGACAGCTTGATGTACTTTGCGAGCGCATTGGGTGGTCTGAAGCACTGTGTACGAGCTCTGATGCGCTCCCACGATCTTCGTCTCTGCTTTGACATCTGATGCGATGCAGGCATTTGTCACCTTGCAATGGCTGCTTGGTACCAATCACCTGCAGTCCGAGCCATCGCGGATCCTCAACCAGCAGGAAATCAAGCTAGCAAAAGCCTTGTGGACTCTGATTGACCGCTGCCTGAAAGACCACATCGCCGATCTGTCTCTGGAGTTTGAGCAGATGCTGCAGAGCATCCTGATGACTGCCACCCCCACCATGCAGCAGCGGGCATTGCAGGAGTTCCAGCCTTGTATTGATGTCATCTCTGGCGGTCTCAGACGCTGTGCCACAGACAAAAGCGTGTATGCTGCTGAGGCACTGATCCCAATGCAAGAGAGCAACTGCGCAGCTACGCACATGTTTGTCACGTTCTGGATGTTTCTCGGTGAGAGCATGCTGCTCGAGACAACAGTTGTATATGCTATCTCATGCTTTGCTTCCTAGCATCTATGTGTGCTGTAAGTCTCTGGAGTGCAAGCAAGTGCTGACGGGGGCCAACCAAATTGACAGTGCAGTGCTGCATGGCACATGCAGTCTCTCCTGAATGCAGTGCAAGCCATCGGAGCCAAAACCCTATGCTGCATCAACTGCATACTTTGGTCTATGAGTATGCAAGGCACATGGCTGACGATGCTTTTTTACACCCTCTTTGCCACCTGTTATGGTTTTTNCACCAGTAGCTGTGTTATCTTGACTTGAGATGCATCATGTTATAACCTTACTATAACTTGTCTGTGGTGTGAGCACTTACAAGCCTGCAGCATTTCAAGAAATGCATGTTCGTGATAGTACTGAAAGTCTGTCGTGAGCAAATTTCTGTGTTTGATCATACTTATCAGCAGCTTTCATTGGTTTCATGGCGGACTCCTTGTAAACATGTAAGACAAGGGCATGCGCTTGTACAAGACCATATCCACAACGTGGTACGCAGTACCTTTTCCCCACAAGCAGCGAGCCCACTGCGCATGAGTGCAGCTTGGCACCCAAGCTATCTGGAAACATAAATCATGACGTTGGAGAGTACCTGAGTCACAGAGGAGACGCAAGTTGATAAATTGCTGTGCACGCATAGGTGCAAACATGCACTGCTTTGTCAGCGTCTGAGCTGCAGACTGCAAATTGTACCACAAAGCGTAGGATGCCGGTGCTGAGGAACAAGGCGCATTCGATTCCTGATGCCCTTCATATCACGCCATCTAGATCTTGTCATAACAATCAAGATTGGAAAAGCACATCTACACCCTAAAACAGCAGAGGGAGGCTTGCCCTGAGAAAGGCACATCAGGTAGAGACTGTTTCAAAACAGTGCTGCCGACTATATATATAGTGCGACCATATTTAAATTCGCTACGGTATGCAATTGCCTAGGGATTGAAATACTATGGTGCTTGTCTTGACGGCGCAGATGCCTTTGCAACTGGTGCTGGTGCCATAGATACGAAGTGATGAGTGCATGCGCGCTGTGTGTAGACCTACCATCAGCCTGGGCGTGCATGGTCAACCAGAACTGCATGAACTGCTGATGACTTGGATGCTCGTAGCCACCATGTGATAGTCGTAGTGTGATATATAGTCGACTTCGTTTTGATCGCTTCTATGATCGCGTAGTCGTCGCGTACAACAATCGCCAGATAGCTTGCCTTGGCCTGCAACGCCCGCTGCTGTGATACACTGTGGCTTGTCTGAGATTTGGTCGTCGTGTGGAGTGGCTAGTTTGGCTGTTACTGCATGCTCCACAGTCCCGCTAAGTGCAAGTTGTCACGCAGCACCCATCCAGTTGTTCCTTGTGCGGGCCCGAGTCAGCATTCCAGGCATGTGCCAGATTGCTTGCCAACTTCTGTTGACGACTGCTACTGACANCATCTGCTAGTCCAGGCATTTGGGTCTTGCCAGTGGTAAGAGGACAGGAGTTGCAAGGACAAGTTGAAGCAGGAGTGCCTGTAAGGTGATGCTAGGCNAACGTGTTGCACGTTGCATGTCGCGTCTGTTAGTCCAGGCCTTTGGCTCTGACTAGTAGTAACGTCACAGGGGTTGCAAGGATGAGTTTGAAGCAGGAGTGTCTGCGGGCTGATGTAGGGCCAGTCAGGCTTCATGCTTGCCCCACATGACACCTTGCTGACTGTGCTGCCCATGGACAGAGCCCACGTCTCTTGGCACAAGTGCTGAGGCTGACAGCTTGTACAGATGTGCTACAGCCCATGCATGGTATCTAGTCAGCTAAGTCTGTTGCTACTAGCCATGCATGATATCTAGTCAGCCAAGTGTGTTTGGCTGAGTCAGCATGGACTGATGCAGGGGAGCTTGCTTGGAGCATCAGACTGGCCTCCACTAATGACTCACCAGCCACCGAACAGCTGAGGCAGTCCAGCAATAACACACAGGTAATGCTACCACATAGCCAATTGCAGCTTTCCTTCTGAAGGGTTTTTCTAGGTGGCGGAGTCTCCTGGACCCACAGTGCTGACATGCTGAATGCACATTCTGACAGCACCTTGTTTTGCTGCTGACTGGTCCTGCACAATAGGCACTCGGTAGCTGCTGATGATCTGTGGTCTTGTGTTGAGAGAGGTTTGCAGCAGAGTGTAGGTGCTGCTATGGTGTCTATGATCAGCTATGTTTGCCACACCACAGGAGCGAGTGTCATGCTGCAGGGCCTTTCAGGCGCAGCTCACAGGCAGCAGGGCAGACCTACAGAGCCCCCACAGGGTCCTGCTCAATGGAACAAAGCTGCAGGTGAGTATGACAAGTCCTTAGCATAGCGCATGTGCTTCAGATGGCCTGATACAGTCAGCAGCTCAACTCACTGACTCACGGAGCGCAGCAGTCCAAATTGGAGTCACCTTGATGAGCAGAGCACCATCAATTTTTGATGATTACTTCTGAGTGGACATTCAACATGCCTTGGTGTTGAGAAGCGCTTGTCATACTTGTCTAATCCTTCGCCATATCTGGTCGTGCTACGAGTACACAAGAACAGAGAGGTAGGCACACATATGCATGTGGTCTTGAGCCATCCTTTCAGGCAAGCTTGAAGCGAAGTTTGCATCTTTGCAGATGGCACTGCAATTTTTCCAATGGGTATTTGCAAGCCAGCCCTGAGCCCTCTGAACCCCCACCGCAAACCACGGGTCCCCAGCCGGGCTGCCAACAGCCTGCGAGCATTTGCAGCAACCTTGATTTCAGGTACTCCATGGAAGGCAATCTGATCTCTAAGACAGGCTAGTGTGGCCGCTTGCCAGTATAGTTGCATGTCTGTGGTGGGTTGCTGTTTTATGCATCCTGCTGTGAGCTGCTGAATACCACATTCGATATGTACCATGTTGCCCTTTCATCAGCACCTGCTCGCACTCAATATCCACCCGTGTTCTGGCACCATTGCACTCGTGTACGATCACCTGTGATGTCAGGCATGGCTTTGATTCAAGTTTTGTTGGACTGCAGGCAATGATGTGCAAGCAAATGAGAATGCCAGGGGCATCAGCGGCCAGGAAAGCCCCCACCCCTCAGGCGCCTTTGCTATGGTCTTCAAGGCAGGGCTGCCCTCTGCCCCTGCAGCCAACACCAGCCCTCCCATCCAACNCATGTGTTGTGAGTTTGACAACGCCAACCATAAACGCCGAAAGATCGACGAGCAGCGACAGCCCTGCGCCCCGCGAACTCTCGGCCTGGCGTCTGTGATCTGCCGCCTCTGTTGCACGCAATGGGTCAAAGCGCCCAGGTTTTCCCATTAACCCAGCGTAGGTGCAGCCTTGTAACGCCTGTCCGGCATGGAGCTTTCAGGAGTTTCACAGTGGGACCAGGCATTGCAGAAGCATACGATCGCGCTGCTGGACCAGTCGGTGGACCCTAGGAGCTTTGAAGCACGCCGCGATACTTTGTTGTTGGTCGTGCAGAGGTTACGCCAGTTCGTTGAGCAGACGACCAACAGGCGCAATGCTTCGCGAAACCTCGCAACCCTCCTACAAATTGCTGTCATCCCGGCACTTGACGACTTTTATCCACAGGACGAAGCCATCTCCATCACAGAAGAGTTGATCGAGATAATCTGTGAGTACAAACACATACGAAAAAACAACATTGCCCTGCACAGCATTTACAGCCAGATAATCCACTTGCAGGTGCTGTTGGACAAGGCCATGCTGACATCATGCGCTTGATGCAAGATATTGGAGTTTTTCACACCATGGTGTGGGTTGTCATGCACCCTACCACCCAGAAAGTAGCAGCAAATTGCTTTGGCAGATTGGTAAATGCACCAGGTCAAGCGGGTCTTGTGGCCCAGGTATTGCTCCTCACAAGCAAGCCTAATCCTTTTCAACAAGCTGCTTACATCACAGCATGCAATCCACAGACGTGTTGTTGAATTCATCTGCCAATGTCATCCCATGAATTTGCATGCACAGTGACACATGGTCGCATTTCATTTCTGCAGATGGCCAAAATGTACGAGACATGATGCATCACCTTACTGTCACTCAAATGTGTCAGCTGCAGCACACATGTGCAAGCGATGCCAACTGCTGAGACGCAGCGTGCAGACACTCGTGTAGTACACTGTAATGCATGTTCATGCATGGGTATCTTGGTCGTGTTGCTGCAGTCTGCAATTGTGGAAGCTGGCTCACAGATGGAGGCTCCTCCTGCACCACCAGACCCCTCCCAGCCAGAAAGCAGTGCTGCAGGCGCAGCCAGGCACGCATCTGAGGTACAGTCTTATGTCTCCTGGCAGGCTCACACTTGCTCATGCTGTGCCAAGCTGAGCTGTATTTGATGCGGACAGATGTACCTTAGCAAGCATACACAGGGCTGGGGGCAGTTGCCTGTAACAGTGCATTCTCACACTTCTCCCAAGACTGTTGTCAAAGTACGGCATGGTAGTGCAGTGTGTCAACGCAGATTGGCAGGACTCAGCAGCAACGTGCAGTCACAGCGAATCTCTATATACATATCTGAATACATGTGTATAGTTGCTATATATATCAACAACATCGCTGTGCACGCCAATCAGCTACCAAAATCCATGCTGCCATCACATCTTCAAGCGTGTGTGCAGGGCTCTCCATGTGCCCTGTTGTACAAGATGCTCACTGCGGGTGATCATCAAGCCCGCATTGCAGCTATCAGGATGTTGCAAAGCCTGATGCACACTGCCCTTGGGGAGCATCGCGCAGCGCAACAGAGTGCCGTGGCTGTGTATGGCAATGGTGCAATACTGATGTACTTGAAGCTACGGTTGCAGCAGCTGTACATTGAACTGCCAAGTCCTCAAGCAGCTCAGGAGCTTGGCCATGTCTTGCAGCTGCTCGCATTTGCTGCAGAAGGTGATGCTTGCAACTACCCACCATACATATTGCACCCACATTTTCATGTATGTCATTGTGACATTGCGTCCATGTACACTGGACATGGGTTGTTTGCATGCGTCAGTCCTGTGGCTTTGCAGGTGTTGAGGCACAACTGCAAGCGTTGTTGGGTGTGTGATCNACATGCCACGTGATCATAAGTTTGTGACTGTAACAGAGCGGAAGAGTTCAGAACTTGGCTTGCATAACAACTGACGAAAGAACACTTGAAGCGCTCTATGCTGTCCAGCAGGTTTTCAACAACTGCGCTGCAGAACACTTTGACCATCAAGAATGGAATGACTGCAGCTTCAGGTGGACCTGCCAATGCATTACAATGATGCAACCATGGCCACCTGCAGCGAGTGGAGCAGAGCCAACAGCAAACTTGCAAATCAGCACGCATGCAAGCTAGCTGCAGCGCTGCCTACATTNGACGTGAGTGTTGTACAGTAAAGATGAAAGCTTATCAGACTGACAAATGCTGAAAACTTGGTGCTGATGCAACTCCTCGTGTTGGTTCGAGTCTTCAGGAGCCCCCTGCAGACTGTTCAAACTCCCGCTGATCACCTTAAACGCAAGTTTCACTAGCTCAGTCGCTCCATGACCAAGTTATGTCAGACTCGCGAGCTGTGCAAGCAGCTGAGTCCGCACAAGCCTTGATCACAGCCCAGGAATCCGTCGAACCAGTTACTCAGACAGCTTCTGTTGCGCTAGCAGAGCAGAGCAGCACCGCAGCCCCTACTACCGCTGTCAGTAATGCAGGTAGGCTGTGGCTACGTGGCTGGCTTCGGTCAGTACGTAAAAACTTCCGTGTGCAGGGCCAAGTGCTCGTCAGGAAACCTCGTGCTGGAGTGCCTTCGGCCTTGATGAGGACGCGCTGCCGGCTAGTGAGCCATTGGTTTATGATGCTGGCTTTCATGGTCCTGCAAGTGCAGAAAAGGAGTAAGCATTGCAACACTACTAGCGTATGACAATACCTGCAAGTC
Organism: Trebouxia gelatinosa; assembly: GCA_000818905.1. Classification (NCBI taxonomy): domain Eukaryota; kingdom Viridiplantae; phylum Chlorophyta; class Trebouxiophyceae; order Trebouxiales; family Trebouxiaceae; genus Trebouxia; species Trebouxia gelatinosa. Next base: position 1,312,494 of record KN805357.1, read on the forward strand.
ACTGCATAGACAGTGTATCCATGCTTTGCATGTCTCCATCAGCCCAGGCAGCAAATATCGTTTGCCGGCATGGCTTAGTTGGACTTCAGAACAGTTGTATGCCTTGCAGGTATCCTGACAAGGCTGGTATACTGCTGTTCACAGTCTATTGGCTTTTCTTGTTGGTAGGCTGCTTCAAAGCTAATATCCGATTGTACCATCTTTGGCTTGCTGTGTGTTTGCTTGCTGCAGTGTTGCTACCACTAGATGCACATGTTGGCAATAAAAGCACCTTTGGCCTGCTTGAGCAGTTCACAGGCTAGCTGGCTGTTCCCTTGCACCAATGTGTGCCCCAGCAGACCAAACACTAACACTTAGCAAGCGTGCAGGTCTGCATGAGGGCATGAAGACCTTGTCAGATGGTGGAGTTCCGCCCAAGTTTCTGATCATCGACGACGGCTGGCAGTGCACGGATGTGGATGTGCCTCTGCGCAAGCCCATGAGCAGCCGCATGATGATGCTCAAGGAGATGCAGGAGGGCTTCAATGCTACTCAGGATGAGTTCATTGATGCTGAGCTTGAGATCCTGGCCAGAAGTGCCAGAAACCTGCCACCATCCAGCTCTGCAGGTTTGCTGTTTGTACCTTGTTTGCATGTGTTGCTTGTGTGNTGAAGCCTTTGTATACAATCTTGCACAGCTGTCTGGTGACCTGTCAGTCGCCAAGGACCGCTCATACTTTCGAAAGCATCTGAAGGACATGCTTGGTGATGCGGACTGGCTCCCAAGGCGCCGCTGGTGTTATCTGCTTAATGAGGAGTATGTTGTCCCATGCAAATCTGCAAGCACAACACCTTCTCCGCTTCCTTGTATACACCAATGAATTGTCACAAACTGCCACTCATGACCAATGTGCTTTCACAGTGGGAATACCATCTGATCATCTCAGCATTTTGTATGCAAGGCATTATCAAGGTTGTGCATGACGCCACACAGCTCAACCTGACCTTGCAGCGCTTGTGGTTGGCATGCACTGTCAAGCCTGCTCCACACTGTTGGATTCAAGTATCATGTGCCGCAGCTGTCTTGCGCATGCTGGTGCAGAGCTACCGTGATGCATGCCACAATGCTGCACAGGTTGACATCGTCTGACTTGCAAACGGTGCACAAATTGGGTTTTCAGGCTGCAGCTACGTGCATGGATGACTTTGATAGTTGAGGCGTAGGTGGCACACTGGACAGGACGAGTGCAGTGTGAGCTGACTGCAAACACTTTATACAGCTGCGTATCTCTCAGGCTTGTTGCTACTTGCTTGCTGCAGAGCTGGATGAAGCACACTGCGNTGTAAGTCATGCCACACGTCTCCACAGGCCCCTCGCGGCTCAAGCACGAGCAAACGTCTCTGCTGCAGGTATTGTCCTAGTCTGTGCCTGTTGCCTGCACCCATATGTCTGTAGTTGCGTCTGTCTACTTCTGTACGTGACTTCCTTCTGCGCAGTCTGGTTGTGGGTTTTCTTCGCTACACAGCTCAGCATGGCAAGTGTGGTGCATCCAAGCAAATGGTGGCAGCACAAGGACTTCAAATGTACACATCATACCGAGTAAAGTGTACAGGTATGCTTATGATCACTTATGTCCACCAACACCACTCATTGCTGATTTTATCTGCTTGTGTGTGCACCTCTGGTTGCGTCCGCTGTGTAACATATTGTGCAGATACTATCCAAATGCTTGCGAGTAGTAGTCGTCTGGAGTGCATATTCTGTGTCCCACCAGCAGATTGAACACATGGAGTGCACAATCTGTGCCCCACGAACAAAATAAACTGCACAGCTCCCTCTCATCACACATCTGACGCTTTCTATGCACATGGCAACTACCTGTTATGTAGCTGTGCAATGTCAATTGTTTGATCACATTGTGACAGCTCCCATAACACAGCGTTCTCAGCATTGGGTCTGTCAGCACATTATGAGTGAAATCCTGCATTCTGTAGACAGTGGCATCATTACAGTTCATTTTGCCATTTGAAAGCTGTCAAGATTCATCTTACACTAAATTGAGTCACAAACATGTGTGCTTATCCAGGTACATACAATATTGTACATGAGCAAACAGGGCCTGTGCTGCACACCTGGCCATCACTCAGGACATGTATGCAACAGCTGTGCAGTCTGCGTTTGTATCGCTTGATGCAAAGAGTCCCCTTGTCACAGAGAGCTTGGTTGATACTTGCTGCCGCTGCACAGTGCCTGCAGACGGTGGCTGGTGCAGTGGCATAGACAGGCTCACAAGCAGGCTACCGCTTCAGGGGCTGCAACCAAACCAGCAGCATCTGCTTCAAGTGGAGCATGCAGCTGCGGGGAGTGTCCCTATCCCGCTTTAAGTCTGCCAGGGTATGCAAAACTGCCAGCAAACGCTTCTTTGCACGCCCTAGCAGACTGGAAGTGGAACAGGGACACACCATGTAGCTGCAACCCCAGCTTGGAGCAGATGCTCCTTGTTTGGCTGCAGTCTGTGCAGCAGCTCAGCGGCTGTGATGAAGAAGATGCTGAGGTATCTGACAATCATTGCCATCACTTGTGTACGACTCAAAGTTCAAAGCTGGTGTCAGTGTTCAGATGCAAATGAACCCCTCGCATAGCCAAAGCTCTTCAATCCCCTGCCTGAGCTCAGCATGACTCAGCTTTGCGTCCTAGGACTCGTATTGGATTATAGTGCACTAGTCTGTACTCCAATGAAGCGTGGCATGCATCATGCATCTGGCAGACTCCAAAATGTGGCTGCCTGCCAGTGGTTCCCCCATCTCTGCAACTTGTTTGTGAGAATTAAAAGGGCACTGCATGCTGTGTGAGTAGAAGACACATTGGTGGATAGGACAAGCTGTGCAATAACTGTTCTTGGGTTGGGGTTGTGTGTGCCTCTGGCGATGAGAGCCCTTCATACAGCTTGAACAGAGTTGCATAAATTTTGCAGGAACAGCATGAAGATTTGTCAAGATCCATCACACGTGTCCTGGAGTCCATGCAAAGGAAAGGGCAACAAATACGACAGCTGAGGGAATATTGCAGCTTACTACCACTTTAGGGTAGTAAATACAGCCAGATGTTGTGACTGCTGCTGTGTGAGTTCATTGAGGTCAGTGAGACAAGNAGCTGCGCCATCGGGATGACGGCTTTCCGCGGCGAGACACTGCCATGCAATGTTACTTCGGGTGCGGTTCCCACACGACGTGCCCCAAAGCACCGCTTCAGCAGGACCTGGTATTCTGATAGCGCAACCCATGAAAGGAGAGCTCGAAACATCTGTATGGACGTGCGAGCAAACAGTTCAAAAGTGGTCGGGCTGGGCAGTGTCGGGATGGACTACCTGGCTCAAGTCGTGAACTTTCCTAAACCAGACGAAAAGATCAGGACCACAAATATGGAGGTACATAGCAGTGTGAACATCACCACACCTGCATACCATGCAGCTCTGTCCCAGCCTACAAAACTTCATGTTGGTTTGCACACGTGTGCAAAGGTTTCAATGCTGGTAAAGAGGTGGACAGCACCGTACTTTTCATCTTTAAGCAGCAATATCATGTTGTTTATGTTGTATCTTGTGATGCACAGACAAGGGGTGGGGGCAACTGCGCAAATGCTTTGACAGCTGCAGCACGCCTTGGCCTCAACCCATATCTGGTCAGCCAAATAGGAGACGACGGTGTTGGCGAAGAGATTGAAGATGAGCTGCATGCAGATGGTGTGCACACAGACTTTCTGCTGAAGGCCAAGGACCACCCTTCACCTTTCACCTACATCATTGTAGACAAATCAGGTGCCACAGTCATCTGACCACATCCAAGCAGTCAAGACCCAGTCAACAGGCATCTCTGCATTTCACTGCATAGCATTCCACTCTGCTGATGTGTAAATTTGTCATCTTGAACACATACGATGCATCATGCAGATGCAGTGCTGCTGCTTTCAAGCTGTTTCCTTGTTGTTGTCCATTGCAATTGTAGTGCATGTGCAAGGCAGATGTGCCAGGCTTGCGTGCCAAAGGTGCTTCAGCATGAGGACTTTGCTTGATGCAATAATGATGCTGCATAATGTGTACAGGGTTTGCTGGTGTCAGGAGCAGTTGCCCCTTCCAGCACATCACCAATGCATCACAGGTAGGAATGGCACATGACTCTGATTTTGGTTCACAATGCAAATCAGCTCAGTATACATTGCAGTCCAGCACTGATATTAATATTATATGCAGTCCTAACCCTAAGAGAGTCAGAAGCAATGCACACCCCACTGGCACACCACCAAGGTCCATGCCCGTCTCAGGTTAGCATCTGTTGCTGCCTTCTACATGCTTTTGCAAATGTTGAGTCAGTGAGCAATCTATAGTTTGCTCTGCGTCTTTCTGTTGCAGGTTATCTTGAAGCACTGGCTAGCACTCAGGCTAAAAGTCAGGCAGCCAGGCCTGTCACTCTACCTTAGACTGCACTGGCACAGGTACAACTCAAGATGCAACATTGTAACAACAGCAAGCTCAAGATCAGATCTGAAAAGATCAAGCCACCTTGGGTCTCTAAGACGATGTCAACTGCAATTAAGCTCAGTATCGTAGACAATGTGGCAGGTGTAGAAACATGTGCTGAAAGACAGTTGTTTCGTCAGTATATAGACAACCGCACAACAAACTGGACATGCATGCTCAGCAAGTTCGATGATGCTGCTACTGCATCATATAGCAAATGTGTATGTATCACAATTTGGGCTTGCACAGGCAGAGACCGCATGTCTAGCAGGTTGAAAACAACATGACCACATCAGTGTCAGGAGCATGCTAGGCATTGAAAGAAAGACGCCAGAGTCCAGTGAACACTGGCAAGAAAAAATACAGGAAAAAAGACCGCCAAGATAATCTGTGATGACCTGTAGGGGTATGTAGCACTGCATGCTGACACAGCTGTAGATGGCAGTGCACATGCAAACTGCCTGTTTGCATGCTCGTCGTATAGGTTATACCTCTACCACTTGAGAGCCTACTTGAGCTTACTTCTCAAGTTCGCGCGCTNGTGCTACTGGATGCGCCTTGCTGGCTCCGTCTCCCGCCTAGGCAATAGCGAGAATGCCCTCAGTNTTGTGCAAGTTTGGGATGTCCAGAGCAGAATGGTGTCTTGTGGGGCTTCTGCTCTTGCGTTGCTGCTGTACCTGCTCTGATGTTCATGCTGTGCCGAATCTTCTGCATTCTTGGGAGAACCGTGATACACACTTCTGCAAGCACCTACTTTCGCAGACCCTGGTACACACTTCTGCAGCAATTGACTGGTGCAGTTACAGGCATTAGATACTACAGTTCGGAACCGCATGCAACCAGCAGGACGAGGGCAGTGATAATCGTGACGTTCCAAATGTCTCCTGTGCGCCTACCGGTGGTTTGACTGCAATAAGCTGCTTGTAAGACTGTTTCAACAGTCACAATCTCTAAACATCAACTAATGTGCATGCAGGGCTATTGAGGCAGCTGCAGACGGGTGCAGTGATGTGTTGGGCATGGCCTACTGGTGGTCCAACTGCATCCAGCTGCGATGGATGCTGTGGGCAATGTGCCATGGGGGTGACATGACTGAAGATGGGGACATGGATGAGGAACCTCAGGGCATGGATGAGTTTGACTGGGTCATGAAGGTATTCCTTTTGTTTCACATGATCATTATTATTTTTTTCCTTGACGGCATTATCATCATCATTATTATTGTTATTATTGTTGAAATGCAAGACAACATATGCATTATTATTATCAGAGCTCTGCTCAGCAGCCCACATGCTTGGGCAATACACAACATCATGCCCCTCTGCAGGTGCCGTGTACTATCAGGGCAGCAATGGGGACAATGACGAAGTTCTGTACATAAGCGGGACTGTGTTCACAGGCAACAATGCCTCTTCAGGGGGGGCGCTGAGCCCCTGGGGGGCTGCCAGTGTGTACATCATTGACTCTGCCTTTGACCACAACATTGCCTACTACGGTCGAGGCGGTGCATTGTATGCTTACGGTACATCCTGAAATCNCATGGAATAAGATGCCAGACGTACAGACACCCACATGTGAGAAGGCCATTGCAAAGGCATATGTGGACACTGGGAAGAACTTGTTGTTGCGCTGCTTGTAGAACACCCTGNCGCCAAGTAAGCTTGTCTGTGATTGCAGTGCTCTGTTGCAACTAATTCAACCCTGGACTTACGCTGAATTGGCCTAGGGTTTTCCATGCTTTTGCTATCTGTACAGCCCTGTAGTCATGGTTTGTAACTTATGTCTGCTGTGCTCAGTGACAAACACAAGCCATGCCCAGCATTGACATAACACATGCTTTGCTGCACATGCTGACACAGCATGATGTACACCTGCTCTATATATTGTGCATGCTTCTGTCAGGCTACTACATATATTCACCACCCTCAGCGCAGCAGCCGGTAGTTTGGAGGTGTCAGTTGCATTGCCATGCTGCATGCAGAACACAATACTGTCTTGTCAAGATTCTGTGCATCGCGTCAGGTCCTGTCGCTTACTCCTTGCTGACGTGCACATACTGTTATTGTGCTTACCATTTAGGGTGCATGCTGCCTGCTGTTGACCACCCTTGNCACAGACAAGCAGGCGCCTGCTCGCAAGCCTGCAGCAACAACGCAAGCAGAGCATGCCAGTCAGCCTCCCATGACCGACTCATCTGCGGCAGCCAATTGCATGCAGCCAGACCATTGCAGCATAACAGCCACTTTTTGATGGCAGACCCATACAAACGGGGCAAAACCCATCAGGATGATGACTCAATGTCAAACTGTAATGCAGCCACAGGCAAAACCCTTTGCTATGTATGCTGACTGCAGGCAGAATACGAAAAGGACAGGTTCCGCTTGCCAGCTAGCCTCCTACAGATAGGCAAGCAGGAGAATGGAGTTGCTGAGCCGCCCAAGAAGAAGCGCAAGTGGGGCGGCTCTGAAGCAGCTGCCAATCCTCAGCAGCAGGATAAGGAGGATGATGGCAGAGAGCTGGTCCTCTGGCGAGTTAACAGAGATGAGTTCAACAAGAGGCTCAGGTGACTGCCTGTTGGTCTTGTCTCCAGCCATGCCATGCTCCAGACTAGCAGTGCGGGACAAGGCACCTGCCCAGTTGTCATGCTCAGCTGGCACTGCTCTGTATGCATCTTCATCCCATATCAGGATGCACTGCTGCACATCTGCTCCAGCTTGAGGCGTGGGTGCTGCATACTGAAGCCAGTGTGCATGAAGTGGCATGGACAGGACTGCATGGTTTGTGGTGTGTGGCCTGGTGTCTCAAGGAGCTGGGCACACATGACAGCACTTGGAGCTATAGGTGTAGTGATGAGAACGTCAGCCAGGCAACCATCACAGCTAGTGGCTTGCCTGAAGGAGTAAATGTGATTCATGATCTGTGTGCAGGCATGCAGCATGTGTGGNGAGAGTCAGAGGTGCAGCAATGCATTCATGAGCGAGTCTATGTGAGCTTCACAATCATGGTAACGAAGCTGCACAGCCATGCAGCCAATCCAAGGAGGTTATGTCACACAGCATGCCATAGGGTCTTAAACCTATGCTTCACTAAGTGGATGCAGAGGTACAGCCTGTAACAAGATGCGCTGACTGTATAGGCCCAATGGAGGCAGGTGTGATTTATGTAGCACAGGAGGTAGCTGGGATGGCTGTAGTTTCTAGAACAACTGAGGTGTGGCATTGTGGGCATGCAAATGGCTGATAATGATTCAGTATCACATGAGCTGATGTTGCTGCAGCCACATGTGCACAGCTACATAGGCAAACATAGGGTTTAGACCCTAGACTTAAAGTCTAGGCTTCATGATCGCAGACTGGCAGAGCACACCTTGTAATGGTGGTCAGGTGGCAGCAAGCTGTTGACTGGAGCCNGCTCGATTGTTCCTGGTCGAGCCTGGCAGCTGCAACCTATGCCTCTTGAAGGCTAGCAGCTGCAGGTGGGATAGGGTGCAGCTGTCAGACTTGAGGAGGACCAGGGCAGCTTAGCCTTTGCTTGCTGCTTGCTAGGTGGTGCAGCATTGCATTTGTGCTTGACGGCTGGTTGACGGCTCGGATACAATGAGGTTCATGCTTTTCACATCATCAGCAAGCTCACGGGCATGCTCATGAGTGCAGCTGGTTGATTCTGTACATACCTAGGCCTGCAGTGAAATTGTTCACTGATGGAAAAATCGCTGACTGATAGGATATAGTGCCAATCAATCAACCAAACTGCCACAATCAGGTCGTTACGCCCATCGTGCTTCGTATCTGTCTCAAGGGGGGCATGCTCGGCCTTCTGGTCATTGTAGCGCAAACACAGGACATGAATATACAGCAACGCCCACATTGTTCATGCTTACCTTGCAAGAGGTGCAGCAGGCGGCTGAAGCCCACTCCATCTCAAGCTTCTCTGCGTTGTTCATGTGCCATCTGCGTGCGCAGGAAGTGATCAAGGAGTTCGACTTGCGGGAGGCGGTAGGGGCTGAGCCTCAGACGTATGCACTTGGCCTCAAAGAAGTCTGGCAGGTATGCTGCTGCTAATCAGTGATGCAGTTCCTGATGATGCAGTTGAAGTTGCCACATGAACAGAGCTTTGTATGGCGCAGTTGCCTGTGCTGCTGCTGCTGCTGCTNCAGCGTCTTTATGCATATGCTGCGATTCAACACACCCTGTGACCTCTGTGAGTACCAGTAGAAATGGGCTTTACGACGCCAACAGCTGCTTATCAGCTTTGCATCAGNGACCCTGTTGCTCTGGGCACACAAAGCTTGGCGCTTGCTTGACGCTGATACAGTAATGAGTCATTCTGGCATACCCACGTACTGCAAGTACATCGCAAATTCATGCCCAAGCCATGCCATATATATTTATGCTATCTCAATGTCACAGCCGTGTAAAGGAAACACCTGCAGATCGTTGCGGCAGCATATGCATGCCCGTTGCTTACATCCCGCTGAAAGAGATACTACGTGCATCCAACATGATGATAAGGGTAGATGTATGCAACATATAGCTAAAGGTAGCTGTCAAATCTATGTTGCTGCTGAACAAATGGTCAGCCAGGGTCAACATCCTAGCACAGCAGTATCACGTGAACTACTGTCTGGCAGTCAGGCACCAGCTCTCACGCTAGCAAAAAGCTTCTTGACCCATATGATGAAGTCAATGAAACAGATGGACAAAGCTGTTGGTAGAGGATTAAAAATGGAGCCCAGACTTGTTTGAGATACCATGCACATGACACACCGGGATAAGACAATGGTCTGCAGTCTCGCTACTGGCAGCTGTTGGTCAGCACATGGTCCAAGAGGGAGGTACTACAGGAAGTATGGTACAGTGTTGCGAGGGGTCATCATGTTGCCATTCTCAGTTGTTTCTGTAAAGTACTTGACTTCCTTTTGCAACTGATCATTCAAGCACAAGACAGATGCTACATTTCCACACCGGTAGCAGTAGTTTGGTGCAGACCAGACAGTCACCAACGAGTTTTCCTGCGGCACATAGCACCTCTCAGGTGTTGAAAAATCCTGGTTGTGCCGCACTTGCACATTGCACATTGCACAGCTGGACATTGGGTGTTGTTGCTGTGGTCAAGATGCAACCGTAGAATCAGGGGTTTTCCAATTGCATGCTGCGGTATTAGCTGATGATAGGCACTCACGGCAAAATGGGGCTTGAACATATTATGGTGAGGGAACAGGTAAAGCATTGCACCAGCAGTGCAGCTGATCCAACCGGCCTGTGTCAGAGAGCTGTAGCGANTCAGTCTTTTTTGCCCCAGATCTGTTCCCCCAGCTTGTCAGCGACCTCCTTAGCTGTGCTCACAAGCTGGTTGGCATTACTGCCCATCTTGTTGAGTATTTTGCCTGAAGTCTTCAAAAACCTGCATAGCACACCACGGTATCACAAGCAGTGTTAAGGTCCCGTACCGGCTGCTTCTCATTTGCATGCAGAACAGAATTCAATCAGCAAATACAGCTCCAAGGAGGTTCCCTGAATACACAGATAGGCTTGCTAGGCTTGCAACATTCAACACAGGTGCAGACCACTACACAACGGTATGGTGGCACATAAATATGGATGCTGCGCATGACATATTCTACACGACTGAAAGCAGCATTGCGCATGAATGGCCCAGCCTTACCTATCTGAAAGCTCACCAAGCTCAACGCCGCCAAGGTTGTTGTCTGCTTGACTGCCACCTGCAGAACTTTGCTGTTTTCTGACCAGTTTCTAAACATCTTCAGGCTGCTGCTGTCGCACAGCAACTTGGGAATGTAGCAGCTTGCAAGCCATTCACAAGATGCAAGCTGGTGCCTGCCAATACGTGCATGATGCACAGCATTTCTGACAGGAGTGGGACATTGATGGGGCGAACCACTGTTGGCAGCATTTGAATGACACCCGTTGCCAGTGTCCAGAGCCTCACCATATGTTTTCCGAGGCGGCCGTCTGTCTGGCTGTGTCTGTCGAGCAGCACCTGCAATCAGCATAAGGCCATGTTGACCATGACAGAGAAGGCAGAGTGACCTGAGAACAGGCACAGAGCAGTCACGACGTGCAAGAGCTGTCCACAATCATCTGCATTTGCAATTCTCGGGTAACACCTGAAGACCAGATGGCAATGGCCCACAGAACAGCCGTGTCTGTACCTGCTTGGCTTGCATCTGATTGCAGCATTGGACTGTGCTGAGGTTCAGTAGCCACCACTACCTGCAGTGATCATATAGGTAAACACTCNGACAAACCTGACCCTGTAAACGCTGAGCATTTTCTGCTTGATTGCATGATTCAGTACCACGGTCATGGCCTGGCCATTGCATGCATGTGTGGTGCATCATTATGAGCAGCCTCATGCAAGCCCATGTGACCTTTTGCGCCAGGTAGCACACCATTGCAACCTTCACAGTATAAGCAGCAACAAGGACATGCAATTGTCCAGTGGCAGGCCGTGGTACCTGGATGTGTAGGTCACCAGTTCGAGTAAGGGTCAAGGTCAAATTGGACGAGATGCCCTTCATCTTTTCTGCAATTGCCTGCGTCAGCGATGCTGTAAAGAAACGAGACTGACTGAAGCAGAGTACAGCTGGTGTGATTATGCTTGCTTGTGTTTTACCTGTAGTCTTGTCACCTCTGGTTGTAGGTCTAGGTAATATAGACACAGCTGTGTCACCTCCATGTTGCGCTTCAGCTCTTCGATCACTGCAGCCGACAGATGAGTCTCGCTGCAGCTACTATCCAGACATGGTGACTACATGTTATAACAGGGACGGAATACATCCTGTAACAATGCCCACAGCAGACTCACAGGAGGGTGTGTATGGTCTGCTTACAGGCAGATTCTGGTGCATGTTCAGGTTGTGACCCTTGCTAGCAAAGCTGAGGTATGGTTTGGGCACGGATTGTGTGCCTGCTGCAGCTGGCATGGCGCGCATAGAAAGTTTAACCTCTAAGCTGTCAGCTGCATTAGTTTCTGCCGCTTTCAGCACTCGCAGCATCACTTGTACCTCACAGGAGAACGCTACAAGGTTGTGGTTCCGGCTGATGACCGTGTATGTGTCAGTCTCAAAAAGTGCTGCCTGCAGCAATCCACTTCTGATCCCCAGAGGTGCTGCTGCACAACTGCATGCATGCTCACTCACCACAAAGAATGTGGCTGATATCTTCATGCCATCTGTGTCCTGGCTAGATTGAACAAAGCACACTTCTTCAGGACCCAGTAGTAGCTGACAAGTTTTCCCAAACTTTTCCAGAGTGGGAAGGAGGCCTACATGCATGCCCAGTTGCATTGGCAACACCATGCAGGGTGCCCCTTGAAGGTTTCAAGATCAGAAGCCCAGCCTGGCCACCTTTCTGCAGCGTCCGCAGCCCTCGGTCCGAGAAGGTCCCTTTGAACTTCATTGCGAGCTGTCTGTCGAATACGCAGCCGTTTTAAGGGCACCAGCCGAACCACCCTTGATCAGTGATCGAGCGCTTCGAATTTACACATACAGCTCATCTCGGTGTATATTCAAGTGACGTCTAGCCGATAATCTTGAACGCAATGTTGGTCTGACTGGTAATGGGTGGCAGCCCGCAAGACTGATTCGAACATGATGTGCAGAGCATGGCAAAGCATGATGTTTACTGCAATCTCTCTTCTTCACTGCACAGACCACGTCAAAGAGTATGTTCTTGTGCCTCACGACCCACCACACACAAGAAATGACGGTCTGCACATGGGCAAACATAGGCACTAATCATGATGTTTTCTCTGTTGCCGCACTGGCACAAAGCTCAGCTCAAAACCTGTATGCAGTGNATTTCCTTTCTTGCCTCGTCGTACATCCCCGACAAACTTCTCCAGCCCAAATGGATCAGCTTCTTCTGCTTCCCGCTCAAATTGCACGGGGCCTGTATCCCTCCTTGATGCAGCCCCATAGTCAACACCACTGAATCCTTGGTCAGGCTTGAACCTACGGCCATCTTTCTCAGCATCAACTGGCTCATCATCATCGACTTGCTTATTGGGTCTGTACAGCCCAGAGCCCTTATCAACAAACAAGGCTTTGTCATACACATTGTATGTATCATCTGCTCCAAGACCAGATGCGACTCCAGTGTCTTGATTGAACAGCCGCTGGTCGTACATAGGCTGGCCTGTGGCACCAACATTTGCTTGGCCCAAGGCAATCTTTTCTGAGATGTCTCTGNAAACCAAAGTGCATAGATGGTCCTGCTGTAATTCAGACAAAATTTATGTACAGCTAGTGCATGCTTTGTTCATAGTGACTAAACAGCCTGATATGTTATGCGCCAATGCATTCAAATCCAGATATTTTGTTGTACAGTTTGACGTGCTATGGAGCGACGCACTTGACGCCTCAGATGTTTAGTTGAAACATATTCACGCTACATTGACACCAAAACAGACAACCTACCTGTCAACCCTTGTCTGCTGCAGATTTGCAAACCCTGATAGCAATCATCAGTCTCATATCAAGGTTGAATACAGATTGGATCTGTACAAGCCTCAGGCAAGGCAACCATGCAATTGAAGCCTACCTGTGATGAGCAGAACAGTTGGTGTAATGAGAGCAGCCACTCCCCAGCCGTACTTCTTGAAGATGGTTCTGGATAGAAGCATCATGATGAAGGTGACAGCTCCTGTGGCGGACGAAAAGTCACCCATGAAGGCAGAGTACTCATTGGGGTTGGGGAACTGAGCCTTGATCTTGCTCTTCCAGGTCACCTCCACCAAGTTGATGCTGATACCGTATGCCACCACCTACAAGACTTGGAGCATAAGACTGCAATACTTCACATGCAAGTTTAGCATGCCTAGTATTTGAGCTGCTGTTGACAAGGTGCTAGCAGAGTACAGGTGGCCCAACTTGGCACCGTGAGTGGATCTAGTTCGACATGGCCGCAACGTGTGTCTTTCATTTGTGACCAGATGCAGGTTAACAAGTTGTGATGTAGACAGACGCTGCATGTGCAAGCCTTGAAAATGGTGCATCCCTCACTTTGAGCCATAGCAAATGGAGTAACAGCTAGGAAGCAGAACCTAAGACTCACCAAGGTAGCAAGGTCTCTGATGTAGGGTGACTTTGCAAGGAAGGAAAAGGACTCTCCCACGCTCATGTGGGACTTGACCTTCTTCTTCTTGGGCTGGCCAGCCTGGACACGGGGCACAACAGTGCGCTGCAGGGCCCAGTAGGTCAGAGTGATCAGCAGACCACCAAAGACCACCATGCTCATCATTCCCTTCAGACTGTAGCCCCATCCATCAACACCAGGTGGCAGCTTGGCTCGCACCTGCAATCAAACATTCCTTCCGGCGTCAGCGTGAAGCAGTTTGCTACAAGCTGATACATGCTGCAGCACAGCAAACACATTTGTCAAACATGGACGCAACTGTTGTCACTAATGGCACACTACCTGCGTGATTGGGTATCAGCACCACATCCAGTGCAACTGCTCACGGTTGTCAAGCTGTGGGGTTCTCTACACAGTGTATGAGCTCACCTGTGAGAAGTACTTGACAGCACGTCCTGAGAAGATCAGGGCAACATTTGCACCCAGACCAAAGAGGGGGTAGAAGGCCTTGGCCTCATCCACAGTTGTGATCTGCAAGACACATATCATATACAACGGTACCATACTCAGCATCAACTTAGCAGTGACCACCTGGCTGGGGCTGTGATCAAGCAGCCAGTCCACAACACTTTGACAACATTGCTGTAGCAGGCAAGCACTGCATGTGACGGGAAAAGCAGGAAAGTGCTGATGTGGTCCAGGGTTCACTATTGCAGCATACCTGGTTGGCAAAACCCCAGAACAGCAGTGACACTACAACTGACCCCCAAAGTTCTGCCATGACGTAGAAAAGGCAGAATGTCCAGTTGCGCAAGATAGCAATGGGCCCAGCAAACCTCGCCCCAGCATTTTGCAGCAAGTTCTCGCAAAACTCTGCATGGAACATAAATCAGTCAGCACTATTCTTTGACAAACCTCAGGCTAATATGTTCATGTCGGAAACTTTGGTCACTTTGCCAAGGTGTGGTAACTTGCAAAGTCGGAGAGCTTGTTCATACATTCAGCACGTAGCAGCACAAAAGGGCAGGGCATACTCACAGGAGCAGATACTTGCACAGTCTCTGGTCAACTGAAAACTTACGTGTAGGGTGCAGCACGTCCCTGAGAGGGTACATGAGAAAGGCGAAAGATCCGAAGAAGGCGATAAAAGGAAAGATGCAGGCATAGAACAACGCTTCTGTGGACAGAATGTTTGCCAGCTGCAACACAGGATGACAGCGTCAGTATCAGCATCACTGAGGCTGGACATAGAAGAAAACAGATGCAACACACCTTGGCATACAACACGGTGAAACCAATAGCCATAGGCAGATTCACCCATGTCTTGAGAAAGGGAATGACCTCAGCGCCACTGCCTGGTGCTGTGACCACCAACACATCCTGCAACAGTCAGCTTGAGATGGCAACTCTAACGGATGCACGTTGCATACCAAATGGCTTGCTTCACAGGGCTAAAGCTTTTTCTGCTTTGTGCAAATCATGCAGGTATTGTCACAGAATTACCTTTGTGTCACGAAGGATTGTGTAGTTGAACAAGATGCAGAAAAACATCAGTCCCAAAGGAAGAATTTTGGCCCAGGTGAAGTGAGCGATGCCCAAAAAAGTCTTTTCGCCTTGTGCCACTCCGGAGGCGTCAGCTGCTGCTGAAGCTGCCTTGATGNTGAAAGAGCTGGAAATTTCTATTCATTCAAGGCTTTTGAGCATTCTGGATCAACGCTGTAGGCTGCTGGGTTGAAATCTGCCCAATCTTACCTGTAGTACCCACCTCCAGCGTACTCAACATTGCCCTGGATGGCCTCTGTCTGCTCAGTGACTAAACCATCATTGGGACTCAGTTCAACCCACTCAGACTCAGAGTCAGCTGCCTCATCTGTGGCTGCAACCTGTCTCAGGTGCATTGGTACATACCATGACATGTTACTGCTGTTGCTGGAGTTTGTGCTGGATGCAGTGATGTTGCCAGTGCTTGATGTGTTGCCTGTCAGGGCTGGCAGGAAAGGATCCTGAATGGTTTGGGATCCCCAGTCATAGAATCTGCCCTGCTGGGATTCTGTCCCGTCTGGAGAGATGATGACCAATGGGTAGCCGGGTTGAGCGACCCAGCTATGAAGAAGAGCAAGGGCTTCTGCTCTGNGACAATGAGCGCATCAAATCTTTGCACTGTTCAAACTCATGACCACATACAGCACACCTTCCCACCACACTGCTGTGCTTGTGACATATGTATTGCAACAGATGCGCACCTGTTCCACAAGCTGTCTACACGGCAGGTACTTGAGCCGTAACTGCAGCTGTTGACTGCCCCTGGCATGCTGCATCACTGCACCTTCTGCCGTGACAGCAAAGGGCAGCTGCACATCCAAAGCCTTGCAGCCTGGCACATCGATATACACGTGCTCCCCAGCGACTTCAGCAGAGCTGTCAGCCATGCTCTCNTGCTTTGCCTCAGGTATGCTTGACAAACTCAGGCTGTAGAACTGTAGTTCTACACAGCCTGTGTCATGGCTTTGCCACTGGTGATCTTGACAAATTTGACTAAGCACTAGCTGTGCCAGATACCTAAATCATGCCACAGTATCCAATTGGTGGCATGATCATGCAACATGCTCTCAGCCATCAGCAAACCTGAGTATGCATTGCCGCACGCATATGCAACCGTACAGCAGTGGTGATTGTACTGAGAACCCACAAGCTTCGCACACACGACAAGTGAACAATCAGGGTGTAACACTCTGCCACCATCAAGCACATCCATTGCATTATACAAGTATAACTGCACACTCCCTCAGCGGAGGTTAAGTCGGTAAGTACATGCACATGCATGTCTGATAGGCATGCTGTCAGACATCTTTATCATAGACTTACCAAACTGAAATGGCTCACTAACCAGTTCAAGATTGCCTTCCTTCACCTTGGCATCAATCAGCTTGTGAGCATCCCTGCCAATCTCCAAATGCCTGCAGGGCAATGCACAGGCCTTGCACCAAGATCAATCAGTGAGACTGGTCATCTATGCTGGTACAAGAATGCTGTCTTGTTTGCTCTCTCTGTGCAAGAGACACATAGCATGCATACGCCAACTTGATGACTAGATTGCGTTTCAGCATGCATGGCAAATAATCACATAGCTGAAGCAGCACGCTGTGTGACATTGCTGTCTTCAGCATTGGATGCATCACCTGCTTGTCTTATGTATGGGTGTGTCATGCAACAGGTCGACACTGACATCAGTATACCTGCCCTATGAGTATACCTGCCCAGATCATGCTCATGGCTTCCAGCAGCAAATTGCATGGGTCCCATCTCCTGTGGGGTGGCCTGCAGTTCACTGGGTGCTTCTGTACTCTCCATGACGCTTCGTGACAGAGCTTGCATGAACAACAGCTGGCGATGAAAGCGCTTTTGCTTAACTGTTCATGTGCAGCATGATACTATGCTGTGCAGTGCATAGGCAGTTGCACTACCAGCTCTTGCACAATGAGCTGTGTATGAGCTATATCCTTGCAGGTACAGGAATGTGTGTATGTCGAGTCTTCACTTCTGGTACAGAAGGCACAGATGCATTTTGACTGTGATGTGTGTATGATAGTACATGTTGTTGGGTCAACATTACATGGCTGCTGATCTCAATGTGTTGGAAGGAAGCTGTCAGGATAGCATTACTGCATCGTGATGCATATGGACACTNGGACAGGTGATCCTTTTTTCTTGGGAGGCTACCATCATGACAACAGCCTGCGACTCTGTGAACATAGCAGATGGGTACACTCAAGCTACAGACCTGCTTGCAGCTGTTTCAATATTGCCTACTGTACACATTTGGAGAACACTTTGTGCTTGTGTGAGAGGTACTTACCTCACCTTTAGGAGATCCAACCCTTTTGCTTCAGACTGATACATGCTATCTGCCACAAGCTGAGCTACCAGGCACGGCACGCCTTCAACATCAGGTAGAGGCTTGACGCTTGCAGGATCAATGACAAAATTGGTTGCTTTCTGGATAGCCTGTATCGCTGACTCTGGTTGTTGACCTCTATTTAGTGTGTCTGCAACATCACAAGCTGAGAGTGAGCTCATGCACCGTAAACAAGCTGTGAAACAGAGGAATGGCACAAGGACATCTCATCTAGCGGGTGTGATATGCTATGGGGCCCTCAACGGCCAGCACTCAACACTGTTTGACAAATTACCTGGGATTGCAGCGCGAGGTGCTGTACAACACCCTGTTGAGCTGCTGTCACTCCAATATCGCCTGCCTGTGCTGACAGAGGTTGCGGCAAGACCTGCTCTGGAAATTCCTGTGCATTTGAGTGTGGTGCTGACAACATGTGCTGCNTCGGAGCGTGCAACTCGTCTTGCTCCCAAGCGCGATTAGCACGGACGCAATGCCGTTACCAACTATAGGCTGACATCACAACTGTCAGTCAGTAAGGGTGCCAAGCCTGTGCAAAAGACGTTTGGACACACTCTGTACCCATGCTGGTCCGCGTACGGTCACAGGTATGTTGTCTGATCGTGTTGTCTAATCGTGTTGCTGTAGCGCAGCGATACTGTAACATGTGCACGTGTAATTACAGGAAGTATGGGACGTACAATGGGAAAGCAACTTCGGCGTGCATGACACTGTGCGTCAAGTCTGGCACNGCTGTTGAGCTTCACAACCCAGCTGCTGTAGTGATGGCTGTTCCTCAGCCGGTTTTGGGTGTTCAATGGGGGTGAGGGGTGTTTTGTTGACCATCTCTGCTCCGCCAAGCTGCTCAACCTGCAACAACAGCAACTTGAACATGCAGTACCAACGTCCATGTGTGTACACCAAAACTCAGGTGCTTGTCTGCAAGCAAGTGTCAACAGAGTCAAAATCTGGCATCACTTTGGTGGGCTCATGAGTCTGCAGTGTATGCTCTGACATTGAAACACACAGGATGAGCATTTCCTGTTGGCACTACAGCAAAACATGTGTTGGTGCTTTGCAAGCTTTGTGGGCAGTCATGTGAATGCGCCTGTGGATTAACGCTTAGGTATGCAACACACTACACTAGCTTCAGTACAGCTGACTCAGCCACAGCAGTGCCCACTTAATAATAATAATAATAATAGCAATANGTGAGATTGCGGTCTTGAGGTTGCGATGTACACAAGGTTTTCAGTCAATCTTGATGTATAAGGTCCAGCGTGAGGCCTTGAAAGGCCAAGATATCAAAGCAAAAACCCAGGCAGCTGACATTCCAGCTGAGCGCTCCCGGCCACAGACAATCTGCAATGTACCAATCACCACATATGACAACGGGCAGCACAGCTACAGCAGGCAAGCAGCTTGGACACAGCACCTTCTTGCATGCATGAGTCAGCAGAGGCCTCATGTGCACCATTCCGCAGAAGCTGCAGCCTGCCGTTTGAAGTTGTGACATGCCAGCGGGAGGCCTTCTGGCTTGCAGCATTGGGCTTGTCTGCAGAACAGAGGCCTAGCGCTGTGTGGAAGGAGACAAACGCAAGGTGCCAGTGTGCTAAAGGGGTCTGGTGTGCTGTGTGGGAAGACACAAGCATACGACGCCAGTGTGCTGAGAGCAGACCTTATGTACAGCATTGCAGCAGTGGCTGTCCCGTGCCAGCTGGAGCCCTTGACACGTCAGCATGCTTTTGTGTAGCAGCCTTGCGCGCAGCCAGGGCTTTCACAAGCCAGTAGTGGTGACCCATCAGCCAAATGACGTGGGCTCAGCAGCAAAGGCGTCTGTTATACACNAGTGTGAAGGGTTCTGCATGCATTGGCAAGTCGCATCACAAATCAACGAGCCTGTGTTGCGTTGAGCTGGTTGTGTTCGGCGTGAGCCACACCTGTCTGCCAGTGACTGCACAGCATGCGTGTGTACAGCGCCCAGATTTGTTGCTTGTCTTTGCTATACACTTGGGCATGTGCAAAAGTGTGCATCAAATGTGAGCTGCATGACTTGCAATGTTTGCACAGAATGCAGCTGCTGCTACTGATATCAGCCTGCAGTTCTTCTGTTTGTCTCCCTGTTGAACATGATGTGCTGCAGGGAGGCCCTGCAAGCTGGACTTGGGCAGAAACGCAAAGCTGCAAAGCCTGTCCAGCCAGGCGGAACCGGCAAGCGACGGTACCAGGATGCACTTGCTGATGACGAGGGCTCTAGCAGCGAGTCGTCACCAGAAGATAGTTGAGACATTTGCTGTATTATAATTACCAGTAATATAATAGTCTCATTAGCAACGTCGAATTTGGCATGTCAACACTCTTGTGATACATAAAAGGGTGGGTTATGTCATTGTTTTCCACAAGTCAACGCTGCTGATTGTCACACAAGCAACCTTTGTGTGTTACACTNGCTGTCAACGCCCCTTGTGACTGTTCCAGCAGCACCAGCGACAGCCATAATTTCTGATGCATTCCCTCTTATCAGTGTCGGCTCTAGCTTCAGTAAAGACACAATGGTCTGCAAGGCCACAACAGCGGTGTTCATGCGGGCACAGGAAGTGTCTGTGAGCACATTGCACAGTGGAGAGGTTACCTCATGCACTGCCGTTCACTCTGCTTTGCAGCTGCAAAGCTTGCTGTACTGCCTCTGTGCAGCAACATGCAATCTGCAAAGCTGAGTACAGTGCCAATGATTATCTGAAACACATAAGTGCATGCCATAACATGTGAGTGCTCCTTTCAGCACAGTCACATTGAATTTGTGGTACTTGTAGCTCAACCTGAATACAAGACAGCACAAATCANCGACATCAACACGACCTCGCCGGGCTTCTGTATGCAACGGCTCAGATCCAACACTGCTTCAAGACTAGCGCGGCAACTGCCATATGCAGCTGTTTCTTGCTTGCCCGGCGTTCCGCAATTGGCTGTGCCCTGCCTGCAAAGCTTGTCTGGCTGTGTGCCAACGATCAACGTACCCACAATAACCAGCTTGACCTGTCTTCGAGGCTTTGCCGCTGAGGCTTGCCGAGTCGATGAACAGCAGGCAACTGCCAAAGTTATCTTCAAGGACTCAGGCAACTTTGCAGGTCCACTGCAGCAAGCAGTAGCATACCCCTTCTTTGCGCGAGCTTACTATGTTGGTGAGGCTTTCAGACAACACATAAGCTTGCAGTATAGTCTTCAGATTATGCATGGAAACCCGAGCTGTGGATCTGCAGGCAACTCCATCAACCTTTCACAGCTAACAAAACGGGCAAACAAGTTAGGGTACCATACGTATGTTGGCAAGGGCATGGTGCTTATTTGTGCTGCCCCAGACAGTAAGGGCAGACTACGAGAGGACTCTTGTGAGACGGTGAGCCAGCACTGGCCGTCAATTTGGAACCACGTACTCTTTCAGCCTCTGCTCACACCTACCACCTGGCCAAGAGAGATCTGAAGCAACATGGGCTGTTGCAGGGGCTTCCACTTGAAACATATGTAGCAGCATACAAGTATGGATCTGTTGTTGTATTCAATGGGCGTGACAAAGATCGGGAAGTGCTCAAACTTTGTCAGGAGTTCTGCACAGAACCTACCAAACAGAACTATACAGAAGGTACTTCACTCCTCCTTACAGAGTGTGTGGAGCTTGATGCTGCTGTAACAGAACTGACCTTTGTTGCCTCGGTCATGCAGAGTTTCCAATCATCATCCAGCCTAGCTTCCCAGCGCCAAATGATTTGACGCCAGACCGCATCATTTTGCGACAGCTTGAGTTCAATAACATACGCACTCTGTCACATGTGCTCGGCCAGTCGGTAGCTCTAGATCGATATGCTGAGGTTGCTGAGCGCATGCTGTCCAACTTCATGCACATGAACAGCACTATGAAACGAAGAGGAGATTTCAAGGATGTCAAGAAATCAAAGCTTCTGAGCCTTGTTGCTGAAAACAACATGATCTTGACCGACATTATCGCTAAGCTGGGGCTTCAAGAGCGCTTTGACATAGCCTGGAAGAGCAATCAGCATAACAGAGTGTATGAACACCTCAGAGAGG
Source organism: Trebouxia gelatinosa (assembly GCA_000818905.1). NCBI lineage: Eukaryota > Viridiplantae > Chlorophyta > Trebouxiophyceae > Trebouxiales > Trebouxiaceae > Trebouxia > Trebouxia gelatinosa. The sequence goes on from KN805357.1 coordinate 1,334,063, forward strand.
AGCTTGAGATAGAAGACCGTTTTCAGATTGTGCAGACCAAGGTAAACCCACTCAGAGATCGCTTGCAGTGTCACCCAATGCCTCCTTGCTTGGGGTGCCTGCTGTGCTGCTCTGCTGTGCTGNCACATGTTTGGCACTGCATGTAGGCACTCTGTACAGCTGTCACGGTGCCACTGGCACTTGCCCTAGCCATGCTGCTGTGCTGGAACACATGGCTCATGACGACAAACCGTACCACCATTGAATACTATGAGGGAGTAACAGCACACATACAGGCGACTCAGCATGGGCAGCAGTATCAACATCCATACAATCTAGGCTTGTGTGGGAATCTGCACAATATATTTGGTCCAAATGCTGGTGCTTGGTTGGTCCCAGGAGTAGCTGCCTCTGGTGATGGCCTGACCTATGTCACTGCCTGGGACCATGTACAGGATGATGTCGACCAATTGCTGGGCTTTTGATGGCTGTGAGCCAAAAGTAATCATGCTATAGAGCATTGGATGCATGGTCAGCTGTACAAATTCTGATCCTGTGTGTTTTTGCCTGTGGCAGCCATCCTGCTTGCATAACATTATTTGTGATGTTGCCAAAAGAAATTGCACACCTCACTACGCATAGAGCTGCTGTACGGAGAGTGATAATGCTCAAGTTCACAGACAGACCCCCATGAAACTAGTCAACTCCTCAACCACTTGTTAGAAGCCTGTGTTTGGCACAATCGCTGGTTGTCCTTCACAAAATGGCATCCAAAGCCTGCCCAAACATGCCCAAGCCTTCCCAGGTTGACAACCTGGCTGTGATCAAGCGTCACTGACTTGCCAATGTGCTGCAGTCAGTGCGTAAAAACAACGAGCCTCAGGGCATCAGCTCTAGGCCTTGTGCATGTGTAGCTGGACTTCAGGTTGCCAGACTGAGCAGCAGCTGATGTGATTGTAATGTCTGGAACGCCGCTCAGAGCAGTTCCATTGTCACTCACTATGCATAAGGACCTCGCATACAGGAACACAGGGAATGTAGTGACCATAGCTACACACAAGGGCGCTGCATACAGTAACACAGGGAATGATGCAGCCATTTTGGGGTTTCCTGGACGGACAACTAAGGCCCAACACAAACCAAACAGGCTGTAGAGCTGCAAACGTATACTGTGCACTGAGTACTTTCAAGCTATTCACGACACAATTGTACGCTGCAACAAAGCGCGATGGATGTACTGCTGATTACAGAATGGGTCTGCAAGTGTGCAGAGCTAGTGTTGCCCTGTGCCACTATATACCTTCAAACACCTGACGTAGTTAGTCAGCGTTGTCACAATGTATACAAGCTGTGCAACTGATCACCTCAGCACAAGTCAAACTTTCGAGACACAAACTTGCTTGAGCTACGTAGATGTACACATGCTAGCCTGACATCACACCACCAGAGAACAGCTACGCATTAACCACACCTGTATAAACAGCCAACCCAATTATATACAATATAACATGTTTGAACGCCTGACAATCAATGCCAGGCTGTGCGTAACAACAAAAGATTCTGCCATGCACATTCGCATATTGACTACGCAGTAGCCCGCCTGCTTGCCAAGGTCCTGACCTCCTGAACAAGTTGTTCCTGATATTTGTGATCCACAAGGTACCCTCCATGCCCTGCCGTGGGGTGCACCAAAATTTTGGCACCATTTGCAGCAGCCTTCAGTTGGGCATGCACCAGTTCACAGGGCACAAGGTCATCGTTTGCTGACAAGGACACCGTTGAGGCTGCAGGCATGTCCTCAGGCCAAAGCATCAGGGAGTGCCAGCAGAACTTCCGGCAGAATGCCTGCATGGACACGCTGGTTTATTATACATGCTAAAAGCCCAAATGACTTTCAAGCCATTTCAGAGAGAGTTCAAGCCTTGATGGTTTGCCAGGCTTGCCATCAGCGGGTAGACACACAGATGCAGCCGTATACCATATACAAACTTAGGACTCACATCAGTGCTGAGGGACTGGCCTGTGTTGGCATGCGGCTTAGCAAATGACTGCAGACACAACATCAGGGACGAAGCAGCTGACTGCAAACTACAATGTTTCCTGCATATGTGTGAAAGGCATCACCCGGCTAGCGCATCATACTTGTGATACAACACTGCGGCCGCTGTATTGAATCTTTGGTGTCGGGGTATGGCAGGAGCTGCAGATGTCATGAAGCAGTTCCAGCTAGNCTTGATGGTGCAACACTGTACTGCTTTGTCATGTGTTCCACATCCAGTATCTAGTTGGAGCAACGAAACAGAACCCAACTGCTCTGGTGCTTGGTACCTGTTTTGCTGGCACTCAGCCAAAGCTGTTTCAAAAATTGCTGATTGTCAAGCCCAGCCTGCTTTATTATGTAGTGTAGCCAGCCCAAAAAAGCTGACTGGCAACACTGGGCAAGGTGTTGAGAAGCTAGGTGTTTGCTGCCTGCAGTATCTGATCCTCTATGGCTTCATCAGAATGCTGACCAACACAGTCACAGTCATCACTGCGCAGAGAGAGGTGTCTAATCACGAGGTGCAATTTGATGCTGCCTGTATGACTGTCATCCATGCATGGAGCATGTATGCAAGTCCGCCTGTATGAGCAGCAAGGATCTGCCCAAGCATTGGGTGCCAAACACTGCTACTGTGTGAGTGCAACATTGGTCCTGAACCAATAGTTCACCAGTGATTGTTGTGTGTGTATGTGTGAATGAGCTGTGGCATGCCTGTATACATCTTATGCACTGTCCAGTTGCCAGACATGTGCATTGACGTTGCTGCATGGCCTAAACACAATCACGCAAAATAAGCTGTTCTTCTCTTGTGAGCACGGCATGCTGACGTTGACTTCACCCAACCCATAAATACTAGCTTTGGTTGTCTGACCTTCGTCGTGCGTGTCTGTGTATGATACTTGCACACAACCTTGGTGCAAGCCCTTACAAGGCATATGATGCATGCTTTGCAGTGATTCTGACCAGAAACCACAGGCAAGTCTTGTGTCCTGGACAAGGACAGCATGGAAGTTGGTGCTTGGCTTTACCGTACCCTCATATTCAATGTGTAATATGGAATGTCATCAGCNTTCTGTCCTTGACGCCCAGCGAGGAGCAGTTGCAGGGCAGCTTCCCTGAGCACAGACTCTCAGTCAAGGTACAGTACCTCCCTTATCCTTTCAAGCTGCACAACAGGGAATACCGCTCAACTTGTGGACTCTCATGTCAACTTGTGCGATTTTGGGCAGCACAAGCTGACCGCGTCCTCATGAGCAAGCCATGTGCTGCAGGTGACTCTTGGGGACAACACCCTCACACAAGAGCTAGAGGTGACAAATGTGAGCAAGTCAGATGTAACCTTCAGCTTGTTGCTGTTTCTGAACCACTCAGACGAGGTTCGCACGGTACTCACGGTACTTTGCATGTGGTGCAAGACCTGAAGCCCGGGCAGAAAGTTTGTCAGTGCCAGAGCTGGTGTCGCCCTTGTTATCAAGATTGACACGCACTGGCAGCACAGCTTTGCTCTTTGGAAGTGCTTCAACCTTGTTTGATGCTTGATGGCTCTGCATATGCACAGAACCCCCCACAGCACCCGACAGATGTATGTTGTATGCAATGATAGATGCAATACTCACAGCAGTCCTTCCAGAACGGACGACTCTGAGTATACATTGTAGTGTTGTGTTTGTCAGTGAAGCTGTGCGAAGCCAAAGATAAGCTCGTGCAGTGGCAAATCTGGCCTACCTGCTTCATAGCTTGTGGGANAGGTGCTGTTTGACCCCACCTGCTGATTGCTGGCAACTTCGCATGATGTTTTCTTATTTGCCTGGTACAACCGGTGCTGGATGGTGCAACGTAAGCCAAGTGTGGAACTTTGGAAGCTAACAGAATCCCCGCTAAGCTCATGACAATTTCGAACCGCTTCTAACTCTTGAATGCTTACTGGCAGAAGCTTGGGACAATCGCCTGATACGTCAGCCCAGCCTAGCTGTCAGCGCGACGGCGAAGTCTCGCAGCCGTGCAGGATTTAGGTCAACCTCATGACGAACACAGCCAGAGCTTGTACTTTGATACTGCTGGCAGTATTGAGTTTGCACTTGTGCGTATCAGGCGAGCTCGAGGCAGTTACAAGCATTTCAGGTGTGCCTACCGTCAGCTGGCACGTTGCAAAATCGCTGGCCGATGCATGCTGTCCGCGTATCTGGCGGCCCTCTGACCATGATGATGATGATGATCGACTAGGTGCCTCACTAGGCCATCCACTAGGCAGTCAATATGTACGAGAATTTAATTTAATGTTGTGCTGCAGGCAGTCAAAGCACTTACTGTACTTGCTGATGGCACAGCTTACCGTCAGTGGCATGCTCTGCAAAGGGTTGTTGTTGCTGTCCTGCTCAGCTGGTGGTTGGCTTTCGTCTGCAACTGGTCGCTCCAGCTCTTGTAGTATGTCTTCTATACTGCTCTGCTGATCATACTTTTTACATTTGGCTCTGCAGAGATAAACTCCATGTCAAGGAGGAACTTGAGGTATCTGAGATAAATATGCTGCTGACACACAGAGAGATGACTACGCGAGCAATCTTGCAAAGNGTGCTGACAGGGCTGTTGCAGAGAGCTTCTGGGCATGCCCTGGAGGCATGGTTGTGGGTGCTTGAGATGGGTTGGGCGCTGGTGGGCTTGCAGCAGCTTGCGTTTGGCTGCCTGAGGCAAAACTTTCCTCCTCTTCTGGAACAGCTGGCAAATGCTGGCTGCCCCCTGACTGCCGGCGCACCTCGTCCAACTGCAAGCAGCATGACACTGGAACAGGGTATCACAGCATCGCAAGCCCACAAGATGTAAATGCCCTTGCATACTCATGTCACGCAGAGATTGTCAATGTTTGTCACATCATATGCACTCGTGTGTCAGAGCACATTTATGTTGCAGTGCCATCATGCGACATCCTCAGCCACCTCCATGGCAGCACTGCTTACGCTGTCANGACGGCGCTCCGCTGCAAGATAGCATTTGCACATTGAGTTTGCGTACGCAAATATACAGGTCCGTGCTTTCAGATATATACACACACACAGCTATACCCAAACACATGTGACATATGCAACTTGAGCAACATGATGCCTGTCATGTGAGACAGTGTATGATTGCTTGCATCAAAAGCTTCTGGATGTTGTGCATGAGGATATGGAAACTCAAGCGTGACATATTGCAGACTGGACAAGATTGCAGCATGCATCACCTCTATGAAGTTCATGACGCTGTTTGGCAGTGTTGGCAATGCTCGGCCACCCACTGCAATCTTGCTGCTGACATTGATGTTGCGAAACCTGACCTCCACAGACGGCAGCATGACCCCAGCCCTGTATGACAACAGCTGTCTCACATCACATGTTTCCCCACTTTTTTAATTCTGTCTTTGACAATTTTTGGCACTGGCTGAGACAGCAATGTTGCTGAACGTCATGCCGATGCCTTTCCTTGTACATCGACTGCACAGAGAGCAGGTGCATGNATGCCATCAGTGTTCATGCTGCTACCAGAACTACCGTCGTCCTAATGTGTCACTCCAGCTGCGGTAACATGGTTGTTGCCACACTCATGCTACACCTACTAAAGGCAACCGGTTTGTTGCAGGCAAATCAGCAGAGCAGACACACCAGTTGTTAAAGCGTGTCAAGAACAAGCAAGTGTCTTGCCCACTGGCACACTACACTGTTGCACCAGTCTTTGTTGCTTGTTGCAGGTATGAGTGGGGCTGCTGAGGTCAGCAAGTCACTGCATGAAGCCCAGGTCAGCTTACAGCAGCAGCCACCCTCTGGCGTATATACGCCTGCAATGTCAGCCACTGGACAGCTGCCAGCTACCACTGCAGCAGCACCCAGTGTGAGCGATCAAGCCACAATTGCCCAATCAGCTGCTCGCTCACCCACTCAGACAGCTTTCCCAGCTGCCTGGCACACACCTCCCCTCACTCCTGAAGCACTGCTGCCACTTGTTGCTGAGTCAGCTGCACCTGCTGTGCAAGAGACCNGCAGCTGCTGACCTAAAGCCTAACAGGTTCAAGGCAAGGCAAGGACACGGACTCACTGGTACAACAGCGCCAGCCAGTGATCATCTTTCGAAAACTTGAGACTACTCTGCAGCTTCGCTTCTTCATCAGCTGTCAGCATGTGATTGTCGATCAAGATCTGCATTACACATATCAGTGCCTCAGCATGANTATGGCACTGCTGAGACGCCAAGTTGGCTCATACCTCCAAGTTTCGAGCACTATGCTCATAAGCATGAGGAACCATGGCACAAAGCCAGCCCACGCCACAAATATNTCTGAACGCAGTGCTTGTGATTGCAATGAGCACAATGAGCACAGGTTGAGAATGACTTGCAGAGTGACTTACAGAGGCACAGGCTGGACATGCAGACTAGCTATGCTTGAAGGTGTAGTATGCTTGTCATGAGCATTGTGAGCTGCATACTGGACATGCAGAAACTGACCAGTTTCGGGGAAGCTGCGACATGCAAATGGGTCAGCAGTTACAAGGGGTTCTATCATCCTACCTTTCAAATTTGACAAGGTGAATGCCTTGGGCAAAGTTCATCCCGATGACGCGGTCCACTGCAGGCGACCAGTCAGCAGTTAGTGAAACAGCAGACCTGGTGGAAGTTGACGCTGTGTCACAAATGCTATGGCTGCTGCATGGTAATGTACATAGTTGCCTACTACTGTCTCCACACCACAGCTTGATATGCTGTGAGAGGATGGTTGGTACACGCCATGTTCCTTTGACACACATTGCCTGTGCTGCATGTGGGCAAGTGCAGTCACATGCAATGCTGCTGTGACACAACTCGCTGCCTGTAAGTTTGCTCACAGAGTTGGCAACTTTGACGATGCAGCAGACTGCCTCGAGGCAAAGATGCACAGCAGCTTGCTCAAATTTCCAACAGTAAGTTGAGGGNGTCATCAGGGCATGCTGCTGCACCTTGTGTCGCAATGCTAAGCCCTGTGTACTACCCTGCCTTTGTATTACCTTTGTGTTACATTACATNGTCCAAAACTCACCAAAAAGATTGAGAGGCAAGGCTGCAAACTGAGCGTGGGCACCACCCTGCAGACCAAATTTCAGGCTGAGTGAGGCTGATGTGAGCAGAACTCGCTTTGCAACGGTACCAGGTGAGTATCTGACCTGGAAAAACAAGACTTTGTAGTTGTCGGGGATGTTCAGCAGCTGCCTGAGGTTTGCCTCCGCCTGTGCGATGACAAGCTGTACGGGCCCGCCAGGATCTCTTTGGCTCATTTCCTGAGACGACGAGCAACGTTGAGCATGCTGATGCTTGTTGAAAGGCAAACAGAGAGCTGNCCCTGCAGGTGTGCTGTTGCACCTTCTGCTGCAGCAACATAGTCTGCACCTGCAGTGCATCCCTTACACTGTGTTTCTGTTGCATGGCTTGACCAATTTGCTGTCATGGTCTGCTAGTATGGTGTTGCTGCTGCTGAACACTAAGCAACAATCAGCTTAGTTTCAAGCAGTAGAAGTAAAGCACGATAGGCGCTCATGTATTGCCACTCAATCAAAGCTTCACTTTCGTGCAAGACACTGGTAGCTACATCATTTGCCAACCAGAACATTGTGACATGGATGATCATGAAGGATCTTTCACAATTTGTGCAGTTACAGCCGACAGTGCTGGAAGTGAATCCATGCAGCTGGTACAGAACACTGTTGGCTCCGGTAGCCCATCAAGTAATGCTCCACTTGTGGCCGAGGCAACCGGGAATGGCAGGGCAACACATAAGCTGGTCAAAGCACCAAGCAGTCCTCGCAAAGTTGGCAGCAAGCGAAAAGCATGTGATGTATGAGTATATACAGGATCAGCAGTGTGATTTTGACTGATTTTGACTTCGTCTCTTGTAGGCATAGACTTGCTGACCACATGCCTTGCCTGTTTTNCACCAGCAACAACCCCCCTTTGGCCAGTGGTGGCAGCAACAATCACCCTGGGGTTCTGAGTTAGGCCCACTGTGGTTTTCAGCGTGACGTGGGGCACTGAGTAGTCTACCGACAGCTGCAGCCAAGCGATTACATTTCAGCATAGGAGTGTGAGGTGCAGCACATGCACTTCGATACAGTAAGACCTAATAGTCTGCACCAATTTCATTTTGTCGGTCAGCACAACAAATTGTAGAGGTGAGTGCTTGCGGTTCCCCTGACATCAATGCTTTCAGCAAACAAGCGAAGCCAGATAGCAGTCAATTGCATGCCCAGCCTGGGTTTTACCTTGCCAGACTGCTCATCTGGAAGGGTGCCTGACACTTCAGCTGTGAGGTTTGGCGCTAGACCCTTGGCAGCAACACTGACTAAAGCCTGCAGACATCAACACCTCTGCTTTGATTCATGACAGATGCTGACACAGCAATGAAAGTTTTTGCCTGAAGCTGCAATGTTGCTTGCATTGGAGCTGGCTGCTCACCTTGCCATTTGGCAACACGCTCCCCTTGAAGCTGTATCCCTTGGTGGCATACGCAGCCTTGACAATAGTTTCCAAGGCATCTCCCTTTTGTGTGCTGGTTGCTGTGAACTCCTGCAGGCAGCAATACTACTGTNAGCTTGACTCACGTCAGTAATACTGCAGATAGCCGTGAAAGTGTAAGTCACATCAGCGACACTGTGCACAACCCCTTGCAAGCTGCAAGCCCGGCCGCGGCTGAAGATGCCGAGGCACAGAGCCCCACATTGAGCGCAGAACAGGTGCAATCAGCAATTACATGCTAAATATGCTCGCTACCAGGACAACCGTCTTATCCATTCGCCCATGTGCAGCAAAAAGTAGAGGATTTGGTGAAGCAGGGAGAAAATGTGTTTTTCACCGGGAATGCTGGCACAGGTTTAGACATACACCAATGTTACTGCAGAAGAGCAATGTGTTCGCTGGGTACAACTTTGTTAGATCTAGATCTAAACCCTGTCAATTCGCCTCTGTCATGTAGGAAAGTCTTTCCTGTTAAATCACATCATTGCGTACTTGAGACAAGAGTATGCGGAAGACTTCAATGCAAGCGTAGCAGTGACTGCTGCCACCGGCATTGCTGCTACACATGTCAGTGGCACAACACTTCACTCCCAGACTGGCTGCGGAATACCGCAGCTGTTAGAAGACTTTGATCGTATGTGGAAACAGACCAACAGAGACAAATGGCGCAAGTTGAAGGTGTAGCCATGCGCTAGACGCCCTCACTGCTGAAGTGTACAAGGGTGTTTGAATGTTTGCTTACAACTCAAAGATTTGTATGGGATGTCTAGGGATGTTTGAAATGAAGAGTTGCCTACTCATGCTGCATTGCTGACCTTGTTGCTCAGCTGTGCTGTCAAACTCATCATACAGTGGTTCCAACCCAGCCAGCTTCTCATCTGCAGCGACAACAGTGCGCTGTGGCAATCTGGACCACACTGTAGCTTTCTTTGGTATGCTTGCATTAACAGATGCAACAAGACAACAAAACTATCAGCAAAAGATAGGTCAACATGCCATTTGGGTAGTACTTGCAAGGTTAGCAGTCTGGCCAGGATGTCATACTGCTGTACATACCATCAGACATTGCATATGGATCTCCTTTGTCATGCCTGTGCTGATGGCCTGCACCATCTTGGCTCATGCATTGCCGCTTGNCAATCGACTAACTCTCAAATTGCAGCCTTGGACCTGCTGTTCTGCAAGCTGTGCTACCTGAAANTCGTTGACTTCAGGAGGCTCGTACTGGAACCTGTCTAAAGTAAGACAGCACTGTCATCTCAAGGGCTGTACATGCTTCATGTCTGCCTACATTTTCAGCAGTTGCACATGCCATACTTAAACGTCAGCCCCGGGTGCACTTGCATTACAAGCACAACATCATAACGCCCACAACTTCAACATGCAACTTCTTCCCCATTATGGCATGCTTATGATATGCATTTTACCCCTGTAGGGATGTCCAGCCTTCAGCCACCTGACTTTGACTGGGGGTGCCATAGGAAGTGGACCGCCCATGGCTGTCGGTGCTGCCATTGCATGCCCTGATAGGGTTGTCANGCTTCAAAGACAGAACCTACATGCAAACTGCCAAGGATGCAGGGCAGAGCAGCCTGCTGAGGCTGGAAGGGAAAAGACAAAAGAGAAAAGAAAGCATGCTTATAAGAGTGGCACCTGAGTAAGAACAGAAGATGTCGCTTTGGGCAACTTTTCTGTTTTCAGCATCCAGCCCACAATGCCACATATGAAAATGAGCTTGAAGGATGCACCAGATGTGGCTGCTAAGACTTCGTTTTCAGTGGCATGCTGCAAGCTGTGAGCTGCAGCACCGATTGAACATTAGGTTTCAGAGTATGCAAACTGCAGGTGCAGGTGTAAGGTCACGAAGAAAACACTGTACCACAGGACACATATGAAAGGGATGGCGTAGTGCTGTTGCAACTTGTGGTCATTGTGCACTAGAGACTTGAGAGCAAAGTTGACTGTCAGCAGCTGTGAAACAGAGAGATGGTCAGACAATGATTGTGAGCAATGCGCCAGCTAATGGGGAACAGCCAATGGTGCATTGCGGAATGTATGGGCGCATTTGAGTACAGCGAGCAGTGCAAAAATCACAGGGCAGCAGCAATGCCTGCTGTCAAAGCTACCTGCATGAACAAGGGCAGGCCATGCTCCCTGTAGACCGGCCGGAAGTGCGCTGCTCAGAACCTGTTGTTTGCGCGTGACTGAAGATCCGTGGAGCCGTGTGCAAGGACTACATAGGCCAAGGAAACGTGCTCTGTGGACGCGACTCAGATGTTGCCATCGTGGTGCATGTGTAAGCCTGCAGCACGGAGCAGGTTGCTTCCAGAGCAGTATGCAAAGCATGCCTTACACACCACACATAGCGGGCTTACACCGGCTTCGTTGCAGGTGCAGGATGCGAAATGCATCCCCAGGAGTGCGGCATGTGTATTGCAACGCCCGATGNGCATGACCCTGCATTGTATACCTGCCTCAGCATGTGATTTCTTTTCACGCCGCATAACTGTACTGCACAGTCATTGACATATTTTGGCAGCCATGCTTTGTTGAATGCTTGTTGCTGGCAGGATTTACACCAGAGGTGTTGCCGGGCCTAGCAAGCAGTGGCTGTCACTGCAGCTTCAGAAGGAGCTGCTGCGGTTGAAGCAAATGCCCAGCCCTTCAGCAGAACCTTTGCTGGACTTACGGCGACAAATCACGGCGTATCAGGTGCACCACGTGACTGCTGCTGACTGAGACAGTATGTCAAGAGACATGCAAGGACCAGAGAATGTTGAGGCCTTGCATACTTTGATTGAGTTTGTCGTGTTTTGTTATTTGTCCAATACCATACATTGTCACAATTCAGCGTTTGCACTGTATGTCAGATTGAATCGTTACACGTATTTGTCTGCCATGTAGCCTGCCGTTGAAGAGTAATCTGCATCTGTGCAAATAGCTTGTTTGGGCAATACAATTTGAATGCGTTGTTGCAGGTTTCATCAACAAGCGTGACTGGCATTGTGTGTGAACTAGTCCTTGTCATTCGTCCTCTATCCAAATGTACAAAAGTTGTGCATGCCTGGAAGACTGCTCAACATCATTGCTTTTGCATGCAGATAGATTTTGAGCTCAGGATACCTCACAAGGACACCGCTGCAGCAGAGGCTCATGTTGCAGACTTGCTCAACCTGTACCAGCACAGTTTGACGCTTTGTAAGGATTTGGACCCCAAAGAGAAAGCTCCTGGGGATGACTTGATCCCCCTGGCAGCTNTGCTGCTCATGTCTGAGTCAGTGTGTTGTGATGTCCACGCCACTGAGGCAAACATTGCTAGTGCAACTGGAACATACATTGTGGCTGCTGGTACTGTGTGGGTTGTGCTGCTGCTGACTGCCGATAATGAAGCTGGTACTACCCCCATCATCACACAAGCTGCTGTCAAGCACTGCTTGACTGGCAGTGCACAGCTTCTGCTATTGTGTGTGCCGACCATATTGCTTGAGGGTTCTGCTGTGACACCCATGCAGGTTGAAAGTGAAGTGACGGATCTTCAGCCATGCTACAACCGAACTCTTTCAAAAGGCCTGCATGCCAGTCATTATAACAGATAGCCTGAAGGCAAGTGTGATTTTGCAGTATCAGTATGAGAATCCAGTAATTACTTGTGTTATAACTGCAACACAATGCAGACAAGCTACAAGTTTTGTAACATGCTCAACATGCTCTACGTCAACTTGTGGAAGTGCCTTGAGCCTGTGACAGGGCATTGCCATTTTGACACGTTGCTCATGCAGAGGTCACAAGATGTCAGCTTGGCAACAAAACTGGTGTTNTGCCCTGGATGCCATGTGGGACACTGTCAAAGCGCCTAAAGCCACATTGAGCCGAGCCAAGCAAGTGAGTTCTCTCTGCAAGCGTACTGCTAGCTGCTGATGGGGCTTCATGTGATGCTCAGGCTGAGTGTACTAGCTATGTGCTGCTTGACAAGACAGTGATGGAAGTGCCCCTCAATTCTGTATGACTTGTGTCAGAGACAGCAACAAAATGCTAATTGTTTTGGCGACATGCAAACTCTTGTGGCAAAACATACAGCATATGCAATGCACCACTGATGCATGATTGCTGCACACAGTCTGATGCCAAGCCTTCAGATGTAGCCAAGCCTGCAGCCTTGAGAGTGGCCCCTGCAACCCTACCAGTGGGTTCCTGTGAAGCTACCGCTAGCAGCGCTGAGCCTAGACAGCCTGAAGGTTTTCCTGGATTTGCTCCAGTTGTGCCAAAGGCTGGTGCATCAGAGGGACGGCAGCTCAAAGTGGCCAAACCTGCTGCCTGTCAAAGCACTGACACCATTAAAGCGGTGCTGCGGCCTCCTGTACCATCTGTGGAGCCTCAGCTGACAGGTACGTAGCCTGTCATTGCAACACACACTGTGGCCTGTACTGTCATCTGTATTGCGCTGACCAAAGCATGCTACAGCTGTGTTGCTTTTCTTGANTCCTGTGTGGCTTGCTCCTGTGCAGAGTCATGCATTGCTGATATGTGGTCCTGCTGACCAGCCTCCTGTATGCTTGACAGCTGCATGGAGGGCGCCCAGTCTGCAGCCCTGGGTTGCCGATGAGACGCTGCCTGCTGATGCTGATGCTGCAAGGATGCTGCCATCACCAGCATCTTGCAAGCAGCTGTTGAAGCGACTTTGCTGGCAGTCCATTTGTACCACACAGAAAGATGATGTGCGAAAAGGGCATGCGCCGCCTATGACTGCTGGCAATACCCCAGGTGTACTTCATGACCAGTCTGCCATTGTTCTATCTGCAAGTTGGTTGCTGCTGTCTATGTGTGTTGCTGCAGCATGACTCTTCATCAAGTCTGGCCATCTCTACTCACATTAGTGACTGCTGTGTCCTCCCAATCAGTGCTAGGACCAGCCACAGCACCAAACCTGTCATCCTGTATTGATACAGCTCCTGACTGTGCAGCAATCTGCAATGAACANACTAGGCTAGTAAAGTGACTGACAAACCACTACTCATGCATCAGTCTAACTTGCGAGCGTCACTGTGACCTTCGTGTAACACGTCATGTGCGCCTTTGCTGCACTCACTCGTCTGACAAGAAAGGCCACTTGGCCTGATCAGACTCATGTGCCAAGCCTGAGGCTTCATTTGTTTGTCAGCACAACCTTGCATATGGAATTCCTGATAGAATCTGCGAAAGGCAAAAGGCCAACTACTGAATCACTCTCTGTCCTGAGGATCATATTCCTTGTTTTGTGATGCCATACACAAGCTTATCTATCACCTTTCTCTGAGCCTTGGCTGCATACGCTTTTGCACCCACCTGCATCATTGTGTAGCATCTTTGTATTCTGATATGAGCACAGCACTAAAGATCATCCTGCACATCCTGTGTGTAACAGTAGAGGACACACAGCATGCAACCCAGGGCAGTGACTGGACTGCACTCACCTCAGCGCGTAGTGCTGTTGCTTCTGCCGAGGACAGCTCACCAAGTGTCCTCACAAGGCCTGCACGCAAAGGCTGGACATGNGGCTGGTAGCGCTGGAGCACATGCAATCTTAATGTCAGCAAGTCCACTTTTACGTGTGGTTGACGGGCAAAAAGAGCCAGACTTCACCCTCACTCCCCGCGACTGTCTTCATCTCACTCCTACTGTCATCCTTGAAGTGGCTTTCAGGAATGAGTCTTTACACATACTTCAGCAAGAGTTGTACAAATGGACTGCTCGGCAAGACCTAGCACAACTAAGTATTGGAATACACATTCAGATGTCAAGAACGGCTGTGCAAGACCCATACCTCACGCTTTTGTGGAAGTCCCAGGGTAACCGACACCAGCATTTGCATTTTGGCAAGGGGACCCAATGCTCAAGGCCAAGCATTCCCAAATACATGTTCCGCATTCCTTTCAAGCTGTTGTTTGCCCACAGTAACCTGGCCAACACCTTGAACGGGCACAACCGCGTGTCTATTGACCTCTTTGACATGCGTGAAAATATAAAACAGGCAATGGCAGCTCAGCCTGAGGATTGACTGTACAGTTGTTTTCTGATTCTATGGAATAGCGTTGGAGCCTGAGAACTTACACTTCACTTTTGAAGTCGAAGGTAGTCACTTGGAATNACATACCACCCGGGCTCTTCACAAAATGGAACAACAAACGGGAAACAAGGTGGAAGCTCGCTCACGAGGAGCACGGGGGGCGCGTTCTTCTGTACGGAGATCCGTCACTCGTACACGAGACTGCGGCTGGGTATTTCAGCCAGATGGTACTGCTCGAGCTGATCANTGCACCACCAGGGGCATCCACAATGACTGTGTCATCCTCACCAAACTCGCCTCTCAGCAAGGCTTTGGCCAACGCAGTCTCAAGTTCACGTTGCACCGCACGCTTGACAGGTCTTGCACCATACACTGGGTCAAATCCTTTCTCCTGTAAGCACACATGCCACATATGTTCAGCCTCGACAGGCAACATCAACCTCTTTGTTGTAGCAGCATTGCATGCAGACACTGCTATGCAAAACCAGTGTTGGCTTGGGGCCCAGCAGATATGATAGGCCGGTCTTGAATGCATGTCCTGATGTACAGCAGCCAGTCTGCATGGCCAGTACGTGGGAGACACACCTTGAACCACATAGTCAAACAACCACATGCATCATCACCGTGGTGCATCATCAAAACAAGCAGCTGCCGCCTTGAGGCACAGCCCATGCTGTAAGTGCCTGATAGTTCTGATGCATGCAAACACCCAGCAAATGCAGTATGACTCAGTTTGGCCATTCCAATGGCCATCTTTGCAAGGTCATCTAGCCAGCAGTTGAAAGACTGTGACAACTGCTCTTGCAACTGTCACAAACATGGGCTGGCAGGGCAGCAAACACAGCGAGAGTAGCAAACAGCCGGGCAAATTTGCAGCACACAAATGGGCTGCAGCAGCATACCGCTAGGAATTCAATGGCAGGTTCCTTGAGCTGCATCTTCATCTTCTTGGCATTCAGGCGCTCCTCCACCCTCTTGGCTTGCAGCTTGACAATGCGCTTGATGTCCTGCCGCTGCAGCGCCTTGAACACCGTGAACTCGTCAATACGATTGACGAACTCAGGCCTGAAGTGGGCTCGCACCTGCGGTGTATGGTAGCTGGTCAGCAGAGAAGTAGAGTCTGAAGCACTTGTTGCCAAGTCACAACTGCTACCTGAGGAGTACTCACCTGATCAGGGCAGGGCAGAAGCTTACATACAGCTGATAGTCAGCTGTGTGCACCTATGTACAGCTGCAAGTGACATCAGCGTAAGCTGCTATCAACAACACAAATCTGGCCATCATGCAAAGCACACAGCTAAAGTCAGAAACTGTAAACCAAGTGACTCACATTTGCAACAAAACAACCTTGACAGCATGCAGGCACATGCTATAGGTGCATGCCAAGCTAATAGTCGGTGTATCAAAACATGCTGGGCAGACACTCACACAAGCAGAGGACACAGGTGGTGTGTTTTCATGACCTCCAAGAGGTATACACACAGTGTACATACTGTCATGTATGGCTCATCTGTGGCACAAGGAAACAGTGATGGATTACATCCGTGGCGTGACCAGGTCTTGCACAGAAAACCTTGACAACAACAAACAAATCAGGTGGAAGGTGGCATGCAGCCTAGCAGTGCCAATGACATCAGCACCAGCTGACAGTCAGACAACTCCAAGTGTGTATAGTTACCTTTTGCAGACGATGGAAAAGCTGTGTACAATTACGCTTATACATGGCTCATCTGAATAAGTCAATGCAAGCATTCTGGCGCAGTCAGCTTCTCTGAATAAGCGGCATGCAAATCTCTGGCTGCTGTGTGTGCTGACTTACACCTCAAACTGAAATGCACATGTGACTTTAGCAAAGCATGAGCATAGTGTCCTGTCAATCAACTGCTTGGTCTGTCAGCATGGAGGAGGCTGCATACCATTCTCTGGATCCTTGTGTACAAGATGTACTTCCATGGACTTCCTCTCTCCATCAAATGCATGCTCGCTGGGGGTGTGGAAGTGCCATTGCAACAGCTCCAGCTCTTTGCCTCCAATCACAACTGTGTTGTTACCCTTTGGAGGGCTGACCTGCACAGCATGNTGATGTCATAATGGCTCATAGCTTGTAGCACAACTACTGCGGCAGTTGCGCTGAAATAGGACATGGACATAGGGCAGGGGTCTGCTGGTGCACTCACCTTACACTGCTGCAGACACAGAGTGCTGTAGCTGCAATTGTGCATGCAGCTATGCAAGATAGCTTGATACTGGAATATTGTTGTTGTCATATGTGTTGCCTGTGCCAGTTTGTGCTTTGAGTCATGTACAACATAAGCAAGACATGTGAAAAGCAATGCATCACGCAATTNCATAACAAAAGAGCAATTCTGCACTGCTCTGGCAGTGGCAGACCGCACCCTGAGTGTCCTGTTCAAGCAAGTTGGCTGCGCAGCAAGCGAGGTGTCTCGTGTGCGGATGCTCGGGTTGACCTCAGGCGCGGCTTCGTTGAACTTTTGAGCTTGAAACGGAATCTAGGAAGGGCGTTAAAGCGTTACGTGTGAGCTGACGGCGTGTATGCAACGTGCAGATTCCCGCTTGAGTCAAGGGCTTGAAGAATTCTCCTGTGCATTATTGCAATGCACCACGGACTGCAAGGTACACCATGTCGATCCGGAGTGAATCTCGTATCAACGCGCCTGAATGAGCTGCATTTACGGAGCAGACTTCGATTCACTGTATAGTCGCGACATGTCGTCGTGGTCCTGTTTACCCAACCATGGTTCACAACTTGAACAAGCTTGCGATGACCTCACTTTCTGCACTGCAACTACTGCACTTCTTGCCCCATCTACTTGCTGCTGCGTATGTGATCCTGCAGGCAACAAGCGAATTCATTTGCCAGATCCAAGCCATTGCTTTAGTGCTGGATAGCATTGCAGTACATCAAGTTNTGCCCTTGTGAAGCGCCCCTCGTGCTGTGGGGCTGTGTAATGCCACACAGGCTCTGTGGCTAAGGGGGGTCAAAGGCAGGGTGTGGGGTGGGCTTGCAGGGCGGGGGCCACCAGCAGGGTCACAGCCTGCCTTGCTAGATGCAGCAGGGAACAGCTCAACTGACTTGGGCAATGTCAGGGGGGTGCGGGTAAGCCCCTGGACCAAGGTGTTCTGCCCTGAAGCCTGAGTTGGCTGGGGGTCTGACAATGAGGAGACAGGGTAGTTGATCTCTTGGATCAGACTGCTTTGCTCTGTAGCCTGGCTGTGAGATTGCGGTGCCTGGACCCCTGTTAGTGCAGCATGAGCGCAACCACCTCGCTGAACAGGTGTAGCCTGCTCTGTAGTCATGCTGCCTGCCTGAGGTGACTGGAGCAGCGGGGAGAAGGGGTAGTCCTTGCCTTGGGCCAGGGTGCCCTTCACTGCACCGCCTTTGCTGGGCTGACTTGCAGACAATGGAGAGTAGGGGTAGTCAACCCCCTGCACCAGGATGTCTTCCTGAGCAGCTGTCCTGCTGGACTGAGCTGACGGCATTGGTGAGTGTGGGGAGTCAATGCCCTGGACCAGCGTGTCTTCTGCTGCGGGCTTGCTGCTGGACTCCAATGCAGATATGACCTGAATGGTGCTGATGGCCAGACTAGGGACAGGAATGTCCCTGGCGGTCGGTGCTGCAGGGACAGGGCTTGCTCGGGGGCTGCACATTGGCTTGCAGGTGACCAAAGAGGTGGGCGTAGCCACTGCTGGCTCCTGCACATACAACTGGANGCAGCACCTGTGACTGTATCAGCTGGAATTCAGATGCCTTCCAAGCCTCCTGGGCAGCAGCTTCACTAATGCGCATTTGCTGCATCTGCCCCTCAGCTTCTGCTAGCCTAGCTTGCAGCTGGTCATTGTCATGTAGCAAGAGTGTGATTGACAAGTGCTGCTTATCAAGGGTTCCTAGCTCAGCATATCGTGCATCAAGCTGGTGCCCTGCAGCGAAGTGATGATCAGGAATTATGTCTGGCAACTAGTGTCTGTCAAAGCCAGAGTTGCAAGCAGGTTCTGACAGCAGCCATGTCAAGCATGTGCCTTCGAAATGTAGCATGGTGACTATGCCAAGCGCAGGCTTGTTGCACATGTTGCAAAAGTGTAGGGACTCACGAGCACCAGATGATCTGGGCAATGTTGTCCATGCAGTGTGCTAGCTCAGCCAGCTCCTGACTGCCAGCAAGGCATGCTGCAATGTCACACAGGCAGGCCAAGTACTGGGCCACAATCATAGTGCCAATCAAACAGTTGTCACAGGGTGTGTTCATGATACGCTGCTGATCCTGAATCGCCCATCTGGTTGATGCCACACTCTGTGTGAAGCACACAAACACCTACAAGGACAAGGCATGGGCGTTGGTTTGAATGTCATGAGTAACAACATCTGGTATTGCCAGAATGCACACTTGTTTCAAATGAAGTGTGAGATATTGTAATCTTTAGATAACACTGACAGCATCACCACTCAAGCTCGCAACCATTGTGTAGCAAGGGCATCTCGTTGCCTACAGAGCCTGATCAGGGTCACCCCTTGCTGTTGTGATGTAGCAGTGTTGAGGTGAGCATACTGNGCCTTGTCAATGACTTCATTGAGCTAAGATTGAGCAGCCCATGCAATTCAAGACATGGTGTGCCCACACGCTGCCTGTGTTGACCCGGTTGCTCCATACTGCATGGTCAAGGTCAGCAACATCAGCATACAGCATCAGGCACTAGTCAGCAGTAGCTTGACTGCACACCACATTCAGGTTGCAGTAGCGACTGCATTAGCCAGATTAGGCAAGCTATCTACTACTGCACATCCTGCAACACAGTCTGTACCTGCGTGTATTGCATGCGTGAGTGGTAGCGGTCATGCAGCTCGGCATTGATAACATAGTGGCCGCACGTCTTCTGCACAGGGTGCTCGGTAATTTATGTGCACCAGCTGATTTTGTCGCGCAAGCGGAGTTGTTAGCAAAAGTTGGCAAATAGCGGTTGATGATGCACACAACGCTGCTGTACGTGTTTATCGCGACCATCCAGACGCTTATTACTCAGCTTTTTTCCCTGAATTGCGGCGATGGTTGACGTATTTATTGAGGACAGGCAAACTGACTCATCTTGAGGACTTTAGGCTGAAGGTTAGGAAACAGTGGTGTCTGGAAGAATCCGGTGCAGAAAGCTGGTCAATGATCCCAACTGAACTCAGCAAGCTCTACAGCAGTGCTCTCACANTTGAGCTTAAGTTATACGGACAAACAACATGCCAATATACCACAAGCCCTGACCGCTGGACAAGGCAACCCTGAATGTGCACACGCTTGAGCACGCTGCACCTGGTCGCTTACAGAAGCAGCTTTTTGTCCCAGATCTGCAGTCTGTCAAGATCTGTGCCCTATGAGCACCCCATAACCTGTCTCATTTTGCAGGTNACGATGCAAGGCTGGCGAGGGATGTTCAGGAGGCTGAGGACAAGGCTGAGGCGGCAGCTGCAGAAGAGGCCCGCATCAGGCAGCAAGAGCTGGAGTCCATTGACAGGTATGCTGAAAAGGGATGCTTTGCTGTGCAGGCTCAACAACAGATTGTACTGCCTTGCGAGATTGCAAGAAGCGGTTGCACCGTGTGAACACCACAAGGGGAGGCATGCCTGTGTTGTCGGGTGATGCAGTGGCAGGGTTGTGAATTTCTGACACCCTGCAGCTCTTGTTTTGTAAACTTTTGGAAGAGCATGAGTACAAAGACATCACAAAGGAATTGAGTCAGCCGTGTGCAGCAGGCCTGCTATCAAGTGTCATGCTGACATACTCCATCATGACACAAAGTACAGCTTAAGGAAGAGCTGACTTGGCAGCCATGCACATGCGGCACCTTTGTTGATCCTCCGCAATCTGAAGACGGAGTGGTCACCAATGCAGCCATCCTGCAAAGTTGGTCAGAACACCTTCCTGCTTCAGTGTTTCATCACAAGTTGGTTTGGTCTGTGTAGGAGCCGCAAGAGGCAGATGGAGGTCAAGGCAGCGCTGGCACAGGCCAGCAAGAGCCAAGAGGCCCAGTTTGCCAAAGACTGGCAGCAGCGCTTGAAGGAGCTGAAGGCTGAGGAGGTATAGCCTCATCATAACCAAGTGTTTTCGTATCTTGTACAATGTGGACATGCTATACCCTTGATGAGTATGGGGTCCAAGCTACCGTACACAATGTCTGTTCAAATCTGTGCATGAGTGGTTCAGGCCTATATAATGCTATTGCTTAGCATATTACATTCAGCATCACATGCACTTCCTGCTGCACAGCAGTATTCACGATGTCTGTTGTCCTGCCTGCCATTGGAATGGCTCCTGCACATATTATGCTGACCACAGCGAGCACAGCATGCACATCACGTGCCNATGCTGCTTGACCCCGCATGCCACACACTACTTGGCATCATTGCTATCAAGCTCAAATGATGTGTTCTGCAACTTGGCACCATTGGACTCTGTGCATGCTGTCATTCATGCTGATGTTTTTGAACCTGTAGACAATTCACAATAAGCAGGTGCAATTGTGACATTACATGTCGCAACAAGTATCGCACGCAAAGTTTTGAGTTTGCACATGCTGAATTGTAACTGCATGCAGCGGTAAGCCACACAAACAGAGCGTACTCACGTGTTGTGACTGCAAACCACCAACTGTCAGTCTCAGTACAGCTCATCATATCAGCACGCTGAATAAGTTCCAACAAGCTGTATGCCACAACATGCGCGTTTTTGAACCTCGTCTGCATGCGTTGCCTGAAGCTCAGATGCACCTGGCTGCTGGACCTGATTCATGGCAGGTCAGTGACTTGTCTGTGACATTTGTCATGTGGGTCAAGCTGTACACAGCTTCACGTTGACCCTGGCTTGTTGTCTGTCAGAAATGCGACAGGGTTGCCACAGTGTGGCTTGCACAAGTTTGTGAAGCATGCTACCTCGCAGGCAGAGGCTGTCAGAGCGCTTCATTGCTTGCAAGGTGTTGCACCCCTTGCTAGGGGCTCTTGCCTACCTACACAATGAGGGCATTGTGCACAGGTGAGTCGCCTTGTCATGTCTGTTTCTGATGGAGCACTTTCCCAGCTCCAGCACATCTGGTAATTGCGCAGCAGCGGCAGCTGCAGGAAGGGCGCTNCTGCGCAACAGCTGCTGAATATGGTAGGCATAGTTGTACCTAGTTGCTGGTCCTGGACAAAGCGGGGGTCAGACACCCTTCCTTGACCCCCAGGCGCCATAGCATGCCCAAAACTGCAGCACACATGCTGTGATTAGTCAACNGTTGTTATACACCTGTGCGTTGCGCCTACATTGTACTGTCTGCCAGATGTGCTGTCACGGCACAGCAGCTTGCACTTCTATTGGCACACACATGTCATACCTGCAGCACACATGCTGTGATTAGTCAACGCTGCTAGATAACGCACAAGTCATATTATGTACTCTCAGATTTACATGGCTTTGCTCATGCAAAATCACAGGACTGACTGGTCCACAGTCCTGATGCATTGTTGCCATAGCATGACGCTATCAGCCTACTTTCAGGATAGCACAGTAGGCATCTTGGAAGCGTGTAGAGTGGTGGTTGACTTGAGTGCTGCAAGGGTTGGACGCAGCACCCTGTGTGACCTTGACTCACCTGCACTTGTGCTGAGGACATGTGCCCAAGCGTGTTGCTGAAGATCTGCTCCTGACACATGTTATCTTTGGTACCACGTACAAACAACACAGGACATGCCAGGTCAACCAATGGAGTGTCTCTCAAANCTTTCATGCAGCAGCACCGAGCGGCATGTGTCGGTCTCTGTGTGAAGTGTTCACACTAGTAATCATCGTCTCGGCAACATCGCACTAGGTGTGCGAGCTTTTGCCACTTGCGATGTCACCTTGTGGCGTTTCAGGCCCTGGCGTTTCAGACTATGGACTTTCGAAGTTCATGTCGCAGTAGCAAAGCCTTCAAGCACGCAACCGCCACTCAGCCACTATAACTGCACCACATCGATAAGGCCATCCTACACTGCTTGGCGAACGTGCAGCGGTCCTGCTGGGAGGCCATAGCTATATCAGGTCCAACAGGACCAGACAGGCACATCACTGCTGTCAGAGCGATTCTGAGTTTGGCCAGTACTGCTCACCGATCAGTCGTGGAGAAGAGGAATGGTTGTGCAGGTCAAGGTACGGCAAGACTGTTTGCCGGGTGACAGTGATACAAATTGCTTGCTTGGCACTGACAGCTTGCTTGCAACTGCACTCAGGTGTCTGGCGATCCCAGGCGGCCAAATGAGGTGAACAAGTACAAACCGCCGGCCTCAAAAGCTGAAGACGCCACTGGCGGGATTCTTCTGTTGCTAGGCATGGGCCTGGGATTTGCTGGCTTCCTGTTCAAGGCATGTTATCTTGCTTCGGCACATCATGTGCCAATCTGCCATTTTGCTTGCACCTGACGGTTTGGCCATGAGCTAGCCATACTTCTTGCCCTGCAAAGATGCATAGCTGCTGTTGCAAACAAGCTGTCAGTCTGTGTTTTGGGCTGCAGATCAAAGCATGTGCTTGGGGGTCACTGCTGTGCTGCATCGCCAATGTGGCGAATGTCAGCAGTGCTGACATGGATACAAAGCAGATCGTTAGCACAGCAGTGTAAGCTTCTGCCTACAGCACTCCTCTGCATCATGTATCCAGTCAGTGGCATTACTCACTGCTCCCATGCTGTGCCTGCCCTGTAGTTGTGATTACTGACTGCATGCTTGCAGTACTAGCGTANTGAAGATGAACATGTGTCACTGATCAATCATGCTGCCTTGCTGTCATCAAGCTTTGTCAGGCATGCAATGTCAGGTGTGCAATGTGATGTGTGATAAGTCATGTGTGCGAGGTCATGTATGCTGACCGAGCCAAGAGTCTACACTGTATTGTCTCGTGTTGTCATATGGCTGCACCCACAAGCAGCAAA
The DNA here is from genome assembly GCA_000818905.1 of Trebouxia gelatinosa. Classification (NCBI taxonomy): domain Eukaryota; kingdom Viridiplantae; phylum Chlorophyta; class Trebouxiophyceae; order Trebouxiales; family Trebouxiaceae; genus Trebouxia; species Trebouxia gelatinosa. The sequence continues at coordinate 1,357,576 of KN805357.1, forward strand.
TGAGCGACAGCAGATGGGTGTGTAGACGGACGTGCGGAAACTCACCAGCCAGGCCAGACAGCATCCACATTGCACTTCTCGGCCGTCTGAAGTATGAGTCGCACATTGGCGTAGTTGTTGGCATTGGCGCCACCTGGAACCTCCACAAACTGATCAGCCATCCTGATATGCTCAGCACCCACACGCATGTCTTCAGGCGTGGCCATGGCAACAAGACTGATGGCCTTCTCATGACCCAGGAACTTGTAGGCCCAGTCCTGAATGCTTCTGATGAACTTGACAGCGGCCATGCCATTGTTAGCAACCAGCACACTGCACAGAAACCCACAGTCAAACCCAGTTTGTGCAGACAAGCTATGCACATGCAGCGCCCAATCAGTAGGTAAATGCATAGTGATGGGCTGAGCACATTTCAGGGATGTAAGCTGTCTATGTGATGCGTTACAAGAATCCTGTCTCACATGAGCACGTCATGTGGCCCTTCAACTGGTCAGACATGCTGATGTAGCGATAGAAGCCACTTGTATATCAGTCGGCATGGCACCTGTGGATTGCCTTGTTACCATCAAGCTCTTGGATTCTGCTTTCAAGCTGACTGCTCAAGCTAGGAACTCGCTTGGGCACACCCATTTTGTAAGGGTTGCTGCAATACAGAGTCGTGTGTTACAGTGGCGGTCGCACATGCATGGAGCAAAAGGCACAGAAGTTGAATGAGTTCGGGTAAACACGTTGGCATGACCTAACCTGCTCAGGTCTCCAAACGATCCACTGCGACTGACTCTGAGAGACAGCTTGCGAGTTCCCAAAGTCTCTGCAGTCAGCTTATTGTTTCCCTTGCCAGCGTTCATGACGCTCGGAGGCAGTCCTTCCTGTCGCATAATGCCAAGGCACGCTCCGCCAGTCAGCTCACGACGCTGTGATCTTGCGGGGCCTGTGTGACTTTCATCTGTTTCACCGCCATGTGGCAGAGTGATCAATACTCGGACGTGTCAGTGCAGATCTGGAATTTCTCGCCAATACGCAAAGTGGTAGGACGTCGACGCTCCGCACGGGAGGATGGGTCTGCCAGCGCGTAGGCCAGCAAGCATCTGCGCATAATGTCGAGTTCGTCGAACTCCCGACATGAGCTGAACGTTTCGTATTCTTTGTCGGATCAGACCTTTGTGCGACGGTTTGCAGATCTACTCAAGGGNCTTGATGTCGAAGGTGCTGCAGCTGAGCAGCCACATATGGAAGCTTAGCAAACCACCACAACGCATACAGTCTGCGCTGCTGTTTCCTGAGGTGCAAAAATATGACAGTCAAGATCGCTGACACAAGTGTTACAGCTCATGCGTGAATCGAAACTCCTTCATCATGTTCTACAGAAGAGACATCAGTGTACAAAGCATGCATCCCATAAAAGGTGCCATGTCATGTTTGCAAGCATACAAAATAGTNTAGCAGTGAAGGCACGCGCGCAGCAGCCTTCTGCTGGTAGGTAGGTCAACCTTTGGCGCCTTACCAAGTTGCCACAGCTCCCATCTCCAGATTTGGATGTGGTCAGCAGAATTGCTTCATTCCCTGCAGGAGGTGTTTAACATTGTGTGCACTGAGGTTTCAAGGCTGAGTGAATAATCTTGGTTATGCGTTTGTTTCGCTGTGACTTGGTTTAGCTGTGACTTGTGTGTTAGCAATGTCGTGTGNAGAACTAGTTGGTGTTCTGATCAACATTTTGCGACCTTATGTAATATGTTGTACTTATGTGGGAATCCATGCGCGAGTATTCACATGTGTATTGAATTTCGTCACAATCATCTGCGCCTGGGAGATGATTTGACTGACCTTCCCAACATCAGCTCTTGGTAGTACACATTTAGTTTGTGTCTTCTGTACGAGCAAGACACAGCTCAGACCCCCAAACCGCGTGCCAGCTTCNACATCGGCAACCAATGCATGGCATTTGATCTGCTGTGACATGAGAATCAAGCAGAAGACCTTGCCCATGAAGTACTTTTGACCTCATTAGAAGAGCTGAAGACTGTGTTGTGCCTGTTGGGACACTACNACATTGCTATATGGGGGGCGGTGTCATCGTCTTTTCTTCCCCTTTCTTAAGAAACAGACTTTATTGACGCTGTTGTGTTGCTCGAGCATCCGGTCGAGTCTTCTCGCCATCAACGAAAAAGGTGTTCTGATAAAGATTTTCACTTCGCCATTTTCGATCGGGTGGCTGCCAGATACCAGCATGGCAGCCCGCAAGACAGTTCATTCAAGTTGATTGTGACCACCATACTTTGCTAGTCGGTCTCTTCACAAATCCAGGCGCAGATATGTCCTCAGCTTATGACACAACGTTGGACATCAGAATCCGATCGCACACTTGAGAACCCGTGATCTGTGCAAACTCACGTCAAGAGATTGTGATCGCTGATTGATGGTCAATGATCAAGAGAACCTTGACTGCCACGTGCGTGGTCGACGGATCAAAGAAGCATTACGGAGCGACTCCAGAAATACTTGCAATGGGTCGCAATAATTAGTGAACGCCAGCTGCTCAAATAGATTTCATGTGGGCAGACTGCCAACAGCTGAATCATCACAGTGGGACAGTCTTTTTTGTGCATATAGGAAAACGCTGAAAACGCCCCCTNCCAAGGTTGACAGTACAGTGGTGTGATGCGATATGCAGGGAGTATGAAGGGACTTTGCGGCAGCGTTGCACAGTGCAGTCCATGAAACCAGTTGAGTATGTCTCTGAAAGCAGGCGGATGATCGAGTACTTGAACAAGTTGCAAGTAAAGGCTGAGACCGCAGTGTGATTGCCGTCAGGCTCAGGACATCTCATGCGGATGTGTAGAATGTGTGTAGCTTGTGTTTGGTGACCAAGACATGGTTTGCCCACCACTTGCACTGAAAGCTTTCTGCACATGACAATGGTGATGCAATGCATCATTGCTCCCAATGTGCCACAGCACACTGAATGTAGAGAATGTACTGAGATAGCCACAATCAGACCTTGTGCATGTCTGTTGCATGCTACAGAGATTCACATCTTCACTCTGAAAACGACTCAAGGGTCACTCACCGCTGCTTTGTGCTGGCCAAGGCCACTGTATGCCCAGCCCAGTGCGGCAAAGTTCTCAGCATTCGGCTCGTGATGGACGACCTGCTTGAAAAGCAGAGCACAGCGCTCCGACTGCTCCTCTCTCTTAAATAGCTGGTATGCCTCCGACTTCGGAGCAGTCCAGCCAGGCTGAGGTGCACCTTGCGTGGCCTGCGTAGCTTCTGATGTCAAGCGACAAGTCTAGCATGACGCATAAACGCGTCTGAAAGGCATCAACTGACAGAATGCGGCTTGCTGGCACACGTCACCGCACGACAGTGCATCTGCGGGTCTGGTTATTGCTTACTGTGACCTAATTTGCTTCTGCGCACGNGTTCCCGGAGGTCCAACGCTGCTTTTGCCGCTGCTATTCTTGCTGTTGCCGTCATACTGACAGTTCTCGCAGGTGCAACTGCGGAACTGTTGACGTTTCTCGCAAATAACGCTGTCAACAGGCAGCGGGCACGACTGTGAATGTTGTGCGCAAGCTTGTAAGTATGTGGCGCTTGTAATGGCGGCGAGTGCGGTAAGGGGCCACGAAGCGACAACTGCACGCACGACAGATGCAAAATCCTGTACGGTGCCGTTGATCGGATGTCAGTTAGGCGACAGGTCATGTGCTGCCAAACGATTGCGCAGTGCAGTGTTGGCCACGCGTGTGAAGCCTCTCGCCGGTGGTCTGCGCCTAACGCTGCCCGACTGACCGCGTTTATCATGGCTCGGACTCTCATTACTAACTCGTGACTGTCGATTAGTCATTTAGCTTTTCGCGAAATCGTGCTGTGACATTCAAAAGCGCGACTTTGCGGACGCGTACAGCATTTATTGATTTGCCGTAAGCTACAGTAAGCTGTTCAGGTGGCGAGGCGCCCATCGTGAGGTTAAATTGCCGCCGCAGCTAAGTCGACTTTGAGGACGTGGGGTGTTCAGAGATGAGCGACGACTCCAACTTGGCCAGTACGTCTGGACGAGCTGAGTGTTACCTTATTGTGTACAACGTTGCAAAGAAGCACAACATCGGGACGTTGGCAAGAAGCGCAACCGCCTTCAACGTGACCAAGGTGTGTGCCGTGAAGAGTTACACCTTGCGGGTTGAGGGCGAGCTGGCCTGCCCTTTGCTATGGACTGCAGATATGTCTGGTCGGCTCACGACACTACAATACTTTCGGAGGCCACGGGTCCGCCGCGCACATGGAGCTTGCATACTTTCCGACACTGCAAGACTGCTGCAGCTGGCTCAAACAAGCCAAGGGTAAGGCTGCGTGCATGTTGGCTCACTATAGTGTCAGCAGCAAATGTGTTTTTGTTGCAGACTGTGAGATCATTGGTGTGGAGATTACAGAGTCTGCTCTTGCTGTAAACCAGCAACCATTTTCTGGTAACACTGCTTTCATGCTAGGTAACGAGGTGAGACAAGCCACCCTGTGAGACAGCATGCTACTTGTTTGCCACGCTCACGCTTCCCTTGCTGCCTTTCCCAGGTGAATGTAGGCATTAGCTTTACTTCTGGCTACATCGAGACAGCCACTAGCAAAAACCACGCTTGTATGCATTCATCACGCATATGTGCAAGCTGGCTTGCCTTCCCAGTGTACACATTCAGGGACTTCATAGTAACCGTGTTCCTGCCAACTTACTCTATTCTTGCATTATTATCCAGGCATGCCTGCATGCATGGTCTGCAGGAATTTCTGAAGTGCTGCAGCAGTTCAGTTGCAAGGTTTTATGGGTTGCAGAAGCCTTTGCTCATGCTATGTGCACGACATCCTAGTTCACGATCTTTGCAACTTCCAACATTGCACGATTTTTGCATTACACTGCAGTGCCACTTGCCCCACATATGTGAGCTTGCTTGCTTGTACACAGCATGGGCATGATACAGGAACAGGGCCAAAGCAGCTAAAGGGGTGACTCACCCGACATCGATCATCCCAATAGTTTGTGAATGCACTGGGACTATACTCCCAGAACTGCTCAGCTGCTTTTAGTCCTGTGGAGCCTGAGCCTTCAAGCGGGCCTGCTTGTTCAGACAGGTCATACGGCACATTAATCTGGTCCCATAAGCTTGGTTCACTGTGACTTGTCAGTGAGTTTGCCGCCCAGCCTTGGTTGAGGGCCTACAGACAGTTCATTTTTACCGTGCATGCTGCCAGTAAATGCATCAGGTTTCTGTAGTGGCATGATGCTGTACACAAGTTTGTGTCACACAAGAAGGCATAAAAATGCAGGCTCACCCGCCACTCATCGTCTATGCTATCAAATGGCTGCCTTGCACTGTGTCCATGTNAGATGCAATATACTGCTGCAGCAGCCTTTACACTTCCACTCCAATGTTGCTTGAGAGCTGTACACTTGCGTGAATGCAAATGCTATACAGCTATGCAGCCACACCAATCCACATATTCAGGCATGCAACAAGCATGGTGATGATTTTAGGCGAGGTGCACTTCACAGCAACAGAAACATATGGGCTGTGAAGACAAAGATGCTTGCCTTCCCATCTGCCAAACCAAACACAAGCTCGTTATCTCTGCCATTTGGCCACACCATGCAAGTCACAGAGCTGCTCTGCTGAAACTTGTTGCAGATGCTCTTCTTTTCGCCCCAGTCAAGGCCAAGTCTATAGATAAAGACGATGTCGTCACTCTGTGCAATAGCCAGCTTGGTGGAGTCCGGTGAGAAAGCCATGCTGCGCACGACGTATGGCTGTGTGCTGTTGCTATCTGCTGCTTTGGTCTTGAACTTGTCCTTGCGTTCGCCATGCTCATCAAAGATATGCACAACTTTGTCTGTGCTGACCGCTGCAAGCTTCTGGCTGCAATGCACAGTCAGTCAGCCGATCAAGTGATCATGCACAGCGGGTAGGCACAGAACGCTGAAATTGCGGTACATATGCAAGCAACTCTGAGGCGTTGACGTGCTTGACTGAGGGACATTGTCTACCTGTTTGCGGACCAGGACAACGCGGTGACCTTAGCCAAGGACTCTGCGTGAGGAAGGGCGGTGCGCAAGTATGTCAGCTGCATTGTGTGGGCCCTACCTTGCGACGGGTTCTTGTGCGGGTAGCACACACATGTACACGCAAGGTGTCGAAATGCACCGCGGACTTCACGGGGTTTGCCTCCCGCTGCAAAACGCCAAGGATCCGGAGGCAATAACGCTCGCAGCCAGGTTGCAGAGCTGCAATGACATTGCGCAGNGCTGGGCAGTTGAACACAAATTCACACACAATTGCCAGGGATTCAACTGATAGGATCCTAACTTTTTGGCAGTCTTGCAAGGCTCAGCATGACAAGGTGTGATGCAGGGTTGACCGTGTGCAAAGCGTGAATATTTGTAGATTTGGTTTAGGCGCGCACTACAACAAGGCCAAGCAGCTGCAGTTTGCAGCACAAAAGTGCAGCCTAATTGCACACGCATGCTGCAATGCCTGGGGACGCAGTATTGTTTCGCAATACATTCCTGGATGGCTTCTTAGACAGTCTGCTGGACGTCTGTGCATGCCACGACATGTTGCATTGGACAGGGCAGTTGAGAAAATGGTTTGCAGATACTAAGAAACATCTGGTCATCACATGTAGGCAAAGCAATATGACCGCCAATCCGCCACCTATGCATTTTAATCACAAGGTTATACTTGAGCAGAAAAGCAAGAGCCAGTTCATCACCAACACCCTCTCAGCTTGCCGTGATCGTTCCAGCTAAGTTCCACAGTTTGGAACAGATGGGCACATGCAGCTTGTTGTGGAATCACAGGTGTTGGGTACCTTTGGAAGAGATCCCAAGCACTCATCTTGTCATACTGCTCAAAGGTGGCATCTGTGCGGTCATAGTCCAAGATGCTGTACAGGAGCGGTAGCATTGTCAGTCTGTCTGCTAGAGGGATGGTCCTGTGTGACACAACATGATACTACGGGTAAGTAACGACTTGTTATTGATTTCACAGCATCGATTGGTGCATGTTTGCAATGAGCTCCACCAGGTTTGGCAAGAAGGCGAACTGACCACTGCAAAGACAGGTGATGATAGGTGGTATGCATAATGGCAAACATTAGTAAGAGCAATGACTAGAGCATTTGGGTCTGTTCCTTGATGAAGCTTGAGCACTCTGTTGCACTTGCGCCAAAATTGTCACTACTCTTCTGCCAGTGACTGGCTGTGTCTAATTCAAGGGAGGTATTGCATTGACATTGCAACATGTGTGCATAGCTTGCCCCAAGATGGTCATGCTGTGCCCTTGCTTGTGATCAGTGTGACCGAATGTGGGGCCACAGCAACTGTCAGACAACCAGCACTGTAACATGCATTGCTGCTGCTGCACAGCATNACGTGCACTGAGGCGGGGGCGCCTGACCATGCTGCCATCTGAATTTTCTGTTGAGCATAGGAGTGACACTCGTATCATGCGCTGCGTACAGAAAATGCGACTGCTTGAATTGATTCAACAACCGTAATGGGCGACCGCGTAAATACCCCAGAACTTATATTTCCCACTGTATGCGTAACCAGCCTGGCTCAGCCGGCCACGGGTTCAGCTGCCTGTGCCTGACTGGAGGAGNTGATTTAGCGCCGCTGTGTCTGCAAGCACTGTGTCGGACACAAGAGCGTGTGAACACGCATCTGCTGTATGTCTTGCCGTCATCCGTTCTGATCCTGGAAGTCGCTGTTACGTTCTCGCGCAATATGGCGTTTCGCACATGTTCAGGACTAAGGCCAAACCGGGGCCAGGTCAACTTGCTGGGCCAGAAGATGTCGCCTCTATTGAACAAAGTGTTCTTGTCACCCAGGGTTCGCACGATGCAAGTCAGCTCGCAGNTGCCTCTTCTGCAGCCAGTCTCTGTTGTCGCACCTGCTCTTTGGCCTCCCGACGCGCCTGATGGCAGCAAACGTCTTGCTTGATAGAACCAGCCAGCAAACCAGTAACCGCTAAGCAGCAAGGCAAGAACGGATAGCAAGCCTATGTGCCGGACCTGCAGCGTGTTCGGCCANGGTGTTGGGTCCTCCTCCAGCCTTGTCAAGATAGCGGCTCCTCCAGCCTTGTCAGCATAATTACTTCTCTTGCTACCAGCTGTAGTGGCATTATGCCAGTTGCCTTTGGGCAGTACGTAACATGCAGAAAGTATGCTTGATAGTATTAGCAGCAGGCACACCATTTCATCCACAGTTTACAGCAGCAGGACGCTTTCCGTGTTATGCAGCAATACCAGACTTGCAAAGCTAGCATTGGAAACAACTGAGCAGCAGCAGGATGGTATACTCACTGGTCAGCGGCGGCATCAGCAGCATCTTGCTTCTCCTGCTGCTCCAGGTTGCCGGCCATCCTGATGGCGATGTCCAGCATGCGGTTGCCTGTTAGAGCCACTGCTGCCTTGGCTGGCCTCAGAGTTCGCCGCATGGCACTGCTTGTTGACTGCAGGCAGTACAGCAGCTCGCCTCGCACACAGTACACATGTCACCCAGCTGCTGCAGGAGCGGCGGTCAAACACAAACACCAGAGGCGATGCATTGGGTTGCTAGTCAGCACACCGACTGCGCAGACACAGCAACTTTAGCCTACAACGGAAGGGCACCCAGGGAGCCATACAACTCTTCACCAGATGATGTGCTGCCGCATAAGCATGATTAACATGTTGACTGTGAGCAGCACTTTGAAGCACTCGTGTCCTCGTTGGCTGCCAACTATCCAAGCCAGCCAGCCAGCCACAAGCAAGGTTCCCTACAGGCTAGCAGATGTGCCTCCCAAATTGCTCAGCACCGCAGCGATGGGACCACGTCAGCAGCCAGCAAGTTGAGCAATCCCTGAGGCATACCCTTTTGTGCTCATGTGAGCTGAGGGTGTCCAGGTGGGATACAATGTCAAATCTGATGTATGGCCGAGTGGGATCATCCAGAGCACCAGGCTTCTCTGATCTGCCCACCTGCACACCAACGATGGCATGACGCATAGCAGCAAAAAGCCCCAAAAGAGATGGAGAAGAAAGTGCAATGTGCACAAGACATGAGCTACAGCAAGTGCAACGCTTCTGCTTCAAGTCGCGCAGTGGAGAAAGATACTGCAGAGGTTCAAATGATTGCCAGTTCCCTATGCTACCTAAGCAGCAGACTGCTGGTGAGGTGTGGCATTTGGTTTGCTGAGTCATGGCGTATGCACGTACCTGTACTTGAGTCTCTTCTGTGTCGCTGGTCACACTCCGGAAAGAATCTAGGCGGCTTGTGCCCCTGTTGCGCCCACTGGTGCGGCCATAGCCTGAGCCGGTTTCCTTCTTGAGCCTCTTGCGAGCAGATGCCAACCACCTTGCAGGCCCTGTCCAGACCCACATNAGCTCCCAGTCTGTTATCTGCACCGCTTGTTCATTTGTGAATGGATACTGGCTCATCTTGCATGTCTCAAAACAGAGCAGCGCTCTTCTGAGGTTCCTATCTGAGACTTGAGCAATACGCTGACTGAGTGGTGCTGGCAAATGCAGACCTTCTTTCTTGGCCACGTATGCCAGCATTTGTTCAATCTCAGGATACAAAGGAGCTGCCACGCGTATACACAGGCATCTGCTTCGTACTGGCTCAATAACCTGCAAGTATCACTAATCTGCAGCTCAACATACTGATATAGAACTGCAATTACTGGTCTCAATACTGCATAAAAACATGTAGACTAGTCTCTTAGACCCACAGACCCGCAGCTCTGTGACTACNGGGTGCAGACTCCCTGCATGCTTCCTTGCGTTATTTCCATGGAACACCTCAGGGTCACTGACAAGTGCTGCAGCTCCACACAACGCTGCTGTTGCTGCAAGCTTGAGGCACATGCTATGTGCAAGCTGCTTTGCATGCAAGTCATGTGCACAGCATGATATAGCATGGCTGCGTTGNAGATGCCTCAAACGAGGCAAACTCATCTCTGAAGGCTGAGTTGGAGCGGTTCAGAGGCGTCACAGGCAGTACAGTGGATGCTCTGGAGCGTGAAAAGGCTGTCAAGGCTCAGCTGGAGTCTCAGAACAAAGCACAGGTGTGCCACGTGCTTTCATGATATCAGTCATCATGTGTGTGCCACTCACAGACTGCCAACAACTGCAAAGCAACCGGCCTGTGTGAGTGCCTCACTTGAATTGGCTGTATGTCAAAACTGAGTTGACACACTGTAAGACACTGACAGCTATAGTGCTGCACATCATGTCACAGAGCCAGACAATGTACATAGCATGCATTGATGCAGATCAGCAGTTGATCAATGCACATTCCCTACGCCATGCACACAATGTCATTCAGCATGGCTACTCAAAGGCCNACCCACAGCAGCATCAATCCACCCGCTAGCAGGGTTGTATAAGCGTGAAGGGTCCAGCGACTTGACATACTTCGTGACCCTCTCAGTCTGCACGACACAATACTTACGTTGAGGCCGCGTGACATGACACACAGGTAGCCACAAGACCTACACTCGCTTCATGCTTAAATCGACAGTGCTTGAAAGTGCTTCAATGCGTCAGTCTGTCAATGCTTCAGTTTATCAAGCAGAGCCAAGATTGCGTCTTTGCTTGCCAATGAGACGACCTGCGCCGCTTATTGCGAACAATTTGGGCAGCCTGCAGATGACACTTACATTGTGTCAATTAGTGCAGCACAGCAGCTGCTGACTGCTACACTAGCAACGAGGGATGAGTCTAGACCGCCTGAGAGCAACACTCCAAGAGGGGCATCTGACATCAGCCTCTTCACCACAGCATCAATGAACGCTTGCTGCAGAAACAGCAGCATTGTTGAGATTACAACAGCAGCAATGCAGCTGAGGTAGCCCGGGGTAGTCAGGCTCGATGCTTTATCATGCAACTGATCACATAATGGGTCACTAGCTCTTCCTTTAGTATATCATTGTTTGCAGAACAATGTGGAGGCAACAAATCAATCATCATGGCATCATTATGGCATCATTGTGGCATTGCTGTTGCCTTCCAGTTGAGTAGCATAACATGCCAGGGTCTGTATAGCTCAAACTTGAGCTTCACAAGAGCATAAATCAAAACAGGCTGTTGATGGTCGCCACAGAGCTACACAGTGATGTGCACATCATGCACTATTAACCTTGATAGCAGGAAGGTCTGCAGGTTGGGTGGGGATTTGATCAGTCATCAGCCAGTTGGGTTTGTAATACCTCTCAAGCTTTCCTGTACGGCTTCTGTAACAATGCCCCTGCAAGACAAGACAACATGAGCTCAGCATGCACAGCATACATTGNACAGTCGCAAAGCAGCCTTGCAGTGGCTAGCAGCATGAGCCATGCTGCAGTGAAGATGCCTGCTAGCAGGCTGTGCTGCTGTACCATTTGCATTTGCTTGGCGTGGATGTGCAATTGCCATCTGAGGCCAGCATCAACTGATGGCTTCCTTTTGGTGGTAGCACTATCACAGCCTGCAAAAACAGCACAAGCCTCTCTGCCATTNCTGGTAATGTGCCCTGGTAGTGCCCAACAGTAGATGTTAACAAGGGCGGTTGAAGCTGCCCCTTGGGCCTGGTCACTAGGGCAGGGCGGTCGCGTTGCAGCTGCAGGTTCTGAATGCCCTCCAAGATACTGCTAGTGCCCTGCAGGCATCATATATATCTGATCAGCATGGTTGGGCAAAGCGCATGCACAGCAGGACTTAATGTGCTGCTTGGCATACGGCGCGTAGCACCTGAAAAATCCGACAAGGATGCTGTCTTGAAGGGCGCAGTTGACCAATGTGCTGCATCACACACCTATGCAAATGNTCGTTTCAACTGTAGCCTGATGTGCAACCAGGCAACGCGTGTGTACACTGCACGGAGGCACTTGAAACTCAACACAACAACATGCGGGCCCAGGCTGTACACCTATAACACCAAGACGATGTGTTACAGGACCTGATGCTGCACAAGGTAGGTTGGCGCGGACATCACATGCTTCAATGAAGCCTCTTCTAGCGCAACATATGCTGCCTTGTAGGCTGCAGGTACCCTGTGAGCATGATCTGGGCACACTCTGTCAGTAGTGACATATGAATTTGCTCCTGCCAAAACCCAGCAGGTGTGCTTCTCCCGAAGCACCCATGTACTTACAGTGCCTTTAAGTGGTCTGTAAACTTGCTAGTCTTTGCAGCATGGTGTCTGCCTTCTCTGCTGTGTGCATGCCAGTGCAGCCATTGAANAAATGTTCTCAAACTGCAAGATCTAGTGCACTCTGTATGCAATACATCTCAACAGCACAGACACATTGCCTCAGGCAGACGCTGTAGAAATGCCATGCAGCAGGTTGCAGTAGCAGCAGTTCAGGATGTGTAGCATGCAATAGGCACCTGCTGGTCATGGTGTACAAAAGTGTAGTGTATGACGCTTGTGAAAGCAATCTGTGGTTAGGTGGACAACCCTGTATCTTACCATTGATAAAAACATCTGGATGACTGCAAATATGACAATCCAGGCAGAGAGTCCGAAAGACGTGCAGCTGTGGGACTGGTAACCACTACAAGTATGCTGATACACATACTGCATAGCTTTCCCAGCAGTCACACAGTACACGATGTCCAGTCCGATCATGACAATGAGCTGACATGGGATGACTGTCCAAAGGCCTAGCCTAGGACCTGCAACAAGATGTGTCATTACTCGATATTCAGTAGCAGTCCGCTGTCAGTGCAGCAGTACACTCATGTGACATTCAAGAGACCATTGAAGGGATTATGTAGAGTAAACTGTTCAAGCATACTTGGTTGGCTTCTGACGCTGTGACAGCGGTTGCTGTGCAGCACAACATTTGTCATATCAGAGAACGTCAGATAGCAGCACGGCAAGCCTTACAACCTGTCTTTGCATTTGTGTGCAGCAATGTGTCACAGGTATTGAGAGTGTGCAGACATACCTAAAGCATATTGACCCAATTCATGGTAACGATTGAACCTGCGGCCCTTGATCTCGTGCAACTCAATAAGTTGCCACAGGCCGTAAACTGTTGCCACCCATGCAATGACAAAGCATACAATGCCTCCTGACCACGTCAGGTACACCTGCAATGATGTGATGTAACTTGCTGTGAAGGGTGTCAAAGAACCTTATTGTGACATGGTGGGGTTTGCTGGCTGCCAGGCTGAGGTGTAGGTTATTGTGGACTCACCATAGCAAACGGGAGACCGAGCACGCCAGCGCCGACCATTGCTGTAACATTATGAAAGGCCGCGTGCACCTGTAACACGCCGTTGTGTTGTGGAGGCAAGCCTGTTTATGCGTCCCAAAGGAGTGCAGCGGGAACTGGTGAGCAATCGGCAAATCACAGCGACGCATGTGCGCACATGCACGTATCAGCAGTGCCACTCAATNTCTTGTTACTGCATACTGCTGTGGCCATGCAGTGTAGCCTTCCTGTAGCTATACAGTGCTATATCTCTGCAGCCATGTCACTGTAGGCGTTGGTGCATCAAATTTGCTCTGCCTTGTGGCAAGCCATTAGTGTGTGGGCTCTTGCGGAATGGTTCCCGTTGCCTTGACGCAGGTGTAGTGCCACCATAAACACTTGCATGTGGCCTATTGTGGCGATGTAACAAGCATTGCTGTGCCGTAATAAGCTGTTGATGCTTGTTGGCAGGATGACAACAGCAGCACTGAGCTTCACCCAAGTCGACCCAGCTGTGCTATCTGAGCTGCCTCAGGAGGTGCAAGATGAGCTCACGGCCTTGCTGCCCCCCACCAACAAAGCATCGCACCCGCGCACAGAGAGACATCAGACTGCCAACGATCACTTCGACATGCTGAGGCATCAACATGGCTCTGAGGCCAGGGACACAAGGCAAATGCACCATCAAGTCGATGCTGTACAGGTTTCAACACGAGATCCATTGGCAGATGAGAATGTTCAAGACTTGTGGACAGCCTTACAAGATGCACTCCAGCAACTAGCAGCCACAGACATGGAGCGCAATGCTGACTCTGACTCAAGTGATGTCAGCAATATCAGCAAGCAGCAGCAACTTGAAGGCAGTAGTACAACAGCAAGGCTGACTGCCGTGCAGGATGTTGCTGTGCGCTGGGTGGCAGCCCATGTGCAACATGATCTAGAGAGTGTACATTGGCTATTGCGCAGGTTAGCACTGTACAACAGTGGAGCTGAGCGTATTCAGCAAGCAACTGCCAGCCTGATGCAAGCAGTGCAGCAGCAGGTCAAAGACATGCATGGCGCCATATTGCAGACCAAGTCCTTCCTGTTGTGACATTGTGTTGTTCACTAGCCCATTCAAAATTGGCCCCGTTTCATTCTGCTCATATAGTTTATGATGCTGGCAGTGCTTATGCTTGCTGCAGATTAGTCATTTACTGCTGCACTCTGTAGTGTATAGGCCACTNCTCTTGCCTCTGCATTTGCAGCAGACCTGGGCTTCATTAATCTGGTACACACCTGCCTCGAACAGGTTTTATGCATGCTTTGTGACAAATGGTGAACAAGCTCTGGTGATCAAACACCTGCTGCTGTTGCTGTGGAGAGACTGGGATTGGTTGCAAGGGGGCAGCCTTTGCAACAGCCCAAGCCAGATCACACTGCACTTCATTGCTGATCAGCACCTGCACTACATCAGCCCATGCATGACAGCTCTGACTGCTTCGATCTACCAACCTGACATTGTTCAAACTGGAGACATCACACTGCGGGCATGTGTATAGCGTGAAGTGAGGCATCGGCCCCTGACTTGAGAGTCACACTATCAGCAGACATATCAAGCATCTTGACTAGCCTAGCCNTGATGAATGCTTTTGCTGGCATGCCAGGCGCTAAAGCCGCTTCCCAAAGCAGTGCTGAAGCAGTGCAAGGAGCGGTGGCAGAAGCTACACAGGACGGCGCGGCACAAGAGGACTCCTCCGCAGCAGCAGTGCAGGCAGTCCTGAGTGGGGCTGTAGCCAAAGTGGTCTTTAAGAGTGCTGTTGCAGCCATTCCTGGCAGTCTCAGCTTCAGGCAGAGCTTTCTGGAGCTGCTTGGCAAGTTCACGCTAGATGGGGTGCCAGCAATCAGGCAGGCTGTGCTGGACAGCATGAAGAAGGACTTTGGGNGATATTCTCAATCCAACTCTGAGGATGCACATGTCACAGGATACGTGCACACAATCTGATCAACACTGCTAGCAGTCATGCTCAGCTACTATGGCCTTCATCGTTGCTTGTGTCACAATGGTGATATTCGCTACTGAGTCACACTGAGCAGAGTATTGCAAATGCTGTCACCTGTTTGAGGTGCTTGCCAGCCTGCTTGAGGAACCTGAGCTTGGGGGCAGTGGGCAGACCCAATGACAGAGCATACTCAGCTGCTGGAAGCTTCNAGCTCGAGTCTTCAACGAGTCCCACATCAATGCACGACAGTGTCAGCAGGTGGCTGAAAAAATGTTTGTCAACAAAGATATATGCAACAAACACCAATGTAGCAGAGCTGNCTTCGCTTCGTTGACGACCGAAATCTTGAGACAACCGGGTACGCGCAGTCGTTCAAGCCCTGGACCTCGATAATATGCCGACGGTCGACGAACCTATGAGTGCCGGGCACACCATGGAAACCGACACGGACACCTCTAGTCGGTATGCTTGCTGCCCGACTGTGAGACAACGGCACTTCAGGCTTGCTCAGGGCATCAGGAAAGATGCTGTTTAGGGAGTCAGCATCAGTGGAGCACACGTTCCGCGGCAACGCAGAAAAGTTTGAGTTCCAGGCAGAGGTCAACAGGCTCATGGACATCCTGATCAACTCTTTGTACAGCAACAAAGATGTGTTCCTGAGAGAGCTGATATCCAACTCTGCTGATGCTTTGGACAAAATCAGATTTCTGTCTTTGACAGATAAGTCTGAACTTGGCCAAGGCAGTGATGCTGAGTTGGACATCCGCATCTCTGTAGATCCAGATCAGCGTACTCTGACAATCAGGGACAGAGGTGTGGGCATGACCAAGGCAGACCTCAAAAATAACCTTGGCACCATAGCCAAATCTGGAACTTCAGGTAGGCTTGTGTTCATGTAAGTGCAATAATGTGTTGTGAGTCACAGTGCCTAAGTTCTTTTGTCATGCTCAGCATGCTCTGTAATTAGGGACCACTGTCATTTTTTATCATGCAAGCAAAGTGGGGATGAAGCCATACAGTAGCTTGCCTGTTGAATCGTTGTTACCATGTTGCAGCTTTCCTGGAGCAAATGCAAAAAGGTGGCGACGTAAACTTGATTGGCCAATTCGGAGTTGGCTTCTACTCTGTGTACTTGGTGGCAGACTATGTTGAGGTCACCACCAAGCATAACGATGACAAGCAGTAAGTCCAAAACCTTTTGTCCCGTATCTGTGCATACCTGCAACGCGTCGGCCTCAAAAAGATCATGCGGTTCTGCCATGTTATGATTGGAATGCAAATACATATGATGATGCATGTTTTATCAGGTATATCTGGGAGTCTAACGCAACAGGAGGCTTTGCCATCTCAGAAGACAAAGAGGGTGAATCGCTTGGCAGAGGTACCCAGATCAAGCTGTTCTTGAAGGTGCGATTCATAAGATAACCCTGCTTGCTGGTTCAGCGCACATGCATGCATCACGAGCATTNAGATATTCAGCCTGCCAACATTGTCGGTGTCAGCTGCAACACACCGAGATGCCACTTGCACCAACAAGCGTCAGCAAACGTACCGGCGCACGTGCGGCAGCGAGACTAGAGCAAGTGCATTTCTGCATCTCGACGGCGTACGCCAGAAGAAGGCGGCTGAGTAACGCTGAACAACCGTTAACGATACGTCAGCTGCTTTGAGCTATTCCGAGTCCGCCCGTTGGCAGGGTGGCAGAAACGAGTGGACTGTGTATATGCGATCACGTCTTGTCTAGCAAAGCCTCTATTGTACACGTGAGCCACCCCCTCTTCTTCGAAGGCAGATGGGACTAGCAACTCATACCAGCATGCCATGGACTAATAGGCGACAGTACGTGCAGTATATCTGATGACATACCATGTCATCATAAAACCTCGTATGAATGCTTTCTGCCCTAAATGATCAAACGAGCCTTGGTTTTAGCAAATCGCTAAAGAATGACACCGCTCCAGTGCCTCTGCTGCGCTTTGTGACTTTATGTTGGCCTTTCCCTCGATCCCGTTTCCCTTTCTTTGCCTTCTTTTGTGGCTCTGCATCGCTGTCACTGTCGCTGCCAGCTGCTTCTGCTTGTTGGTGCCCAACAGAAGTCTGCAGAAGTACAGCCAAATTCGAATCAGCAATGAGCACTGAGCATCCTTGCTGTGAGCCATGCATATTCTGTGCAGCACACAAGCTGGTGCACAGTGCAGGTCCACATACTGTATGAGTTCAAAAGCAACTGCAACAACAGTTCAACTCATTGTCTGCAGCACATGTGAAATTGCAGTATGTTGCAAGATTATCTCTGACATGTAAATCTGCGTGTTTGAGTACTGTACTCCGAGATCTGTAAATCCTGTTGTTGGCACGTGTGGGTGTATAGCAGGGTCCACAACAAGCTCCAGTGCAGTAACACTGCTGTTCCTGTGTACTGTACATGACAAACACNCTATTTGGTGGTTGTCAAGTCCTCTACCAAACCTCATATGCATGCAGGACCACGTGTGTACTTCAACTCCCGCTGTTTTAGATACTGCAAAGTACATGCAAGAGCAATGCCAAACATGCGAGGTACAATGGGTTAGTTGCAACACTGTAGGCACCACTCGTGGTCTGCAACAAATGCTTTGTTGTGCCATCCANGGGTGAAAACTGCAGTCCTGCACCAGTTTAAAGCAGCTGTTGTGGCCTCGAAAGCTTGTGCGACATACGCATGCAAGTCGCGGCTGCAGTGAGCGTCGCAATCTGTCTGTCCAAAACTGGTAACGTGAGCATTCGGCTGGTGCGCGTGACTCAACCCGGTAAGGCAAACGACCAGACTTACCATTGGCTGCTCGGGCAGCCGGACAGACACGCACTCATTGTCCGCCATGATGTCTATCTACTGCAGGGTGCCCAGACCTGCGCGTTGTTGCCCGGAACCTGACAACGCGCTGTTGCTTCAGTGCGATGTGGCACTGAGCAGTGAATTAAGCTGTGGTTTGAGCTAGCGTTTAAGCCGGAGTTTCAAAACTGTATGGAGATACTTGCTGACCCATGGGTGACATGCATTCATTACCCATGCGATAGCTTGCCAGGTGTATTTGACTGTGTGTCTTGCTTCTGCATGCATGTAAGCTGTCAGGGACCATTACCATCAACACTAAAATTGAGTCTCACAGCCTGAGCACCAGCCAGAGCGGCTAACACCTGTGAGATGGAGTTGTATAGAACAGTTTGAGCTTTGCACTAGACCTGTGGTGCCCACAACCATGCCATGCTCTGAGAGGGCCATTGATGCACAGCATTGGTACAGCAAGTAGACCAAANGTCTGCTCCAGGTTCGTTCAGCTGCTTGAACCTCAACGGGCGCGTGTTGAAATTCGGTATTACATGATCTCGGGAGCCTGATCAGGCACAATTCAGAATCTTCGGCATGTCCTGGCGAGTCACTATCCGAAAGTTGCTCCGAAATCGGCCAATGTGCACGTTTCACGGGGCATGATTCCAGTGACTCACGCTCACATAGCATGTTATACACTCGCTCCCTGCNCCAACGCTGCCTGTGCCCGCGATCATGTCTGCAACAATCTGTGCTCTGAACATGCCAGGTACATGCAACTGGCCTTGCCAGACCTGCAACACATTGGGCACAACTGACACAGTACGATACCAGTGCTACATTGATGGCCCATTGCAATGTGTATGCATACTTGCCAGCTGCAGCTNACAAGGTCAAGTCCTGGAACAGCACCATCGACTTCCTCACCCAGCTGGCCACCAACTCTGGCAAGCTGCTGCGGGGTGGCGAGCCGGATCTCAACACGGCTGCTCGGATGGTGCTGTACGATTGGCAGAGGGGCAAGATTCCCTACTTTGCCCTGCCCCCTGATTACGAACCCAGCCAGCCTGCAGCAGTACAAGCTGGCAGGCCCAGTCAAGCTGTCACGGTCAGTCCTGCCCTGCTACTTCTGCAGCATTTGCAACATTCGGAATGCAGTTGCTGCTTCTGCACAACTCAGTGCAGCTGGAGTGCACCTACATGTCTAGGTGTCATGGCAATGTGTTCAACCCCTTTGCGCTGTCCAAGTAGTGCTGTGAGTGTAGCTTTTGTGTCACGCACCTGGTGATTGCTTGGGAGTGAGGAGAGTTGCAGCTTATAGTGGAGCATGTGTGCAGGCCCAGGATGCTGCAACAGACATGGCTGGCCAGACCAAAGCAGCTGTGGCAGCTGCAGAGGCAGTGCTGCAGGAGTCCGCCACAGCTGTGGCCAAGCAACTACAAAAAGCGATTCCTGAAGCACATGGTATGTTCTCACCAGAGGACGCTGCACCTGCTGCAGATGCATTGACACAAGATGCTGATGGTGGCGCACAAGCATCAGACGAAGTATCTGGCAGTGACTCTGAAGCGGAGGTAAGGAACTTGTATCAAAAAGGTTGGTTGACACAGCTTTGCAANGTCCACAGCGCCATTGCGGGGTCTGGTGTGCTCCACAATTCTTGCACAGCATACGCCTTGCAAGCCTTGCACCTGCAGCATATCAGCAAGTTGCACTATGCAACCAGGCATCACTGCAGAGATGCAGCTAAATCAAGCGTGTACATCAGGAGGAAGAGCAATAATGCTAGATGACAGCTGGCTGCTGCTTTGCTACCTAACAGGAACACACTGACATTTGCATAAGTTTAAGCTTGATGAGGGAGCATAGTTCATGGCAAGTTGCAGTAAACATACAGCCTATGGCAGCAATGTCTTGTAATGCATGCAGCTGTGCCCATAAGGCTTTGTACAGATATCAGATCTGATTGTTGTGTATCTATTATCAGAAGCTCACCAGCTGTCAATGTGTGCAATTTGAGCTCTTCCAGCAGGTTTTCAACTTGCCGCTCATACACACCTATCTTGTATGAATTCACCGGCGTCTTGTCTAACTCAAGTCTCACGGCCCGTCGCGCGGTCGTGAGTTCAAATTGTAGCTCACTGATGCGGGCTGAGGCCATAAAACCAAAACCCTGCATCAGGTCCAGAAATACACCTGAAGGCAGGGAGGTACAGAAACACTGAGCACAGACTCTGTAATGGTAGGCTTTACCTGTTTGTCAGCGTCTCAGCAGGTAAGCATGGTGTTCGAGATGANGTAGGGCTACATCGCCATGCTGGCAGGGAAGGCATCAGACGTGCTAACGTTTTGTAGGCAGAGCCTCAGCACACTTGGGAAGCACACCAGCAACATGGCATGCCAGTGTTGGAGTGTGAGACTGAGCACTGTGAGGCGCTGTTGGTGTGTCTGCCAATCAAGGCCACTGAGACATTCAAACCCTGGACGTATGCAAGTGCTATGTGCCATTTGGCTGCATTCACATGCCACATGAAGTACAAAGCCTGCAGACTGGATGTCCGCAAGCATGCATGACAGCGCGCTTTGGCTAGGACACCTTGACAACAGATGTGCAGGAACAGTCTGACACATCCTACGTTACAGCGGGATGATCCAAGTTGGAGTTGGCTACTGCATGTCACTACCACGGCGGGGATGCACTAACAGAGCAGGTGTGTTTCAAAAGAGCCGGCATAAGTGCTGCATTCCAGATCACAGCAGGGCTCAGGTGCAAGCTGCGCAATGTCTACNCAAGCTGTGCTCCAAGGTGTTGTTACACCTACTAGATGTAGACAGCTGAACATTGTTGCTGGAGCACGGCAACACATGGACTTTGCTTCATTGGCTGTTGGTCATCTTGTTCAGTGTCAGGTGTAGTACTTGGTGGGTGTTGGCTTGGTCTGGTATGTCACTTCTAGGTCTAGTAGCTTGCTACATCACTCACTGTGTCTGTCACATCTGCTGCCTATTCTCAAGTGTGTTTCTCACAGCTGGTAATGGTTTCATCATTGCTGAGCCTGGTATTGCTAGACTTAAGCTTGCGAATTACACCTTGGACGACACTAGCTAGTTTCTGATGCGGGTTCGGAGTTTCAACAAGCACTTTAGCTTCCCGTAACCAGCAGCACCTGTGGGCAATATGGCATCAATTCCTGATTGGCAAAGTCAACCTGCACATACTGACTCAAAATCGAATTTGCAGCACCACGACATAATGCAGCGCAGCTCTTTGTGCCACAGGCAAGCCTTGAGCGTCTCATCTGCCTGACGCTTTGCTTTACTGCAGATGCACGCACAGTGCGATGTGATTGCTTGCGCCTCAAGCCCCTACTATCTTTGATCCGCTGATCACTGGTTGATCTCGTCATGACATGACGTAGAGTTATGGACTTGCGCTGCAAAGATCGAGATCGCTTTCCTGCACAAAAACGTACATTGTGACAGTGAGCAACACCCTGTCTGCCGTATGTAAGCATCAGCCAGGCACACGTGAAGCTAGATTGTCCTGAGTCAACATGCAAGCAAATCAGCACAAAGTTGTCGTCTGTGACAATGGTACGGGGGTATGCATGCTGCTCACATATACAGAACGCGTGTGCGGCTCACATGCGGGGTCTCAGGCATGTGTTACTCGTTCAGTTTGTCAAATGTGGCTTTGCTGGCGACAATTTCCCACGGGCTTCGTTTCCATGTATGGTTGGCAGGCCCACATTGCGGGCAGAGCAGGGTGTCTGCACGAGTCAGCTCAGGGTACAGGAATAGATTTGTAACAGGATCTATGTGATGAATTGACAGATGTCACTAAGATAGCTTGTTTCCAGGATATCATGGTTGGAGACGCCTGCTCAAGAGAGCGGCACAACCTGGAAGTGATATACCCAGTGGTCAATGGAGTGATCCAGCACTGGGATGATATGCAGCATGTGTGGGATCACACTTTCAACGAGCAGTTACACATTGATCCTACAGACTCTAAAATTTTGCTGACAGATCCACCACTAAATCCAAAAGGCAACCGTGAAAAATTGCTTCAGACCATGTTTGAAACCTATGGCTTTGCAGCAGCTTTCATCCAGNCAACCACAAAGCTACAGACAGTTTCCAGATAACCCATTGCAAGCCATCCTCAGTTACGTAGTGATCACCATCTATCTAGCAAAGGCTCACTGCTCTATGGAACGCTTGACTACACACAAGACTTGGTACATGGGTATACCAAGTGCGGAGCAATGTGCTGCAGGCTCTGCGAGGTGCAACCAGTGTTACTAAGTTTGTCATGTCTCCCATGTCAGCCTGCCCCAAGTTGGCCCATGTGGATCTGTACGGCTCCCCTAAGCTGTCATTCGTCCTCATCCAGTCACAAACCCTTCAGACCCTGGACCTGACTCACTGCACCGGCGTCAAGAAGGTACTGATGCTGCAGTGCTCTGCAACAAAGGGACACATTGCTCATGCTGTGCTGATCACCTGCTGTATAGCGTGACTCGCATGGTGGAATGCATGATGTTTACGTTCCTGGTGAGGGTGGCTGGCAACAGGTTCACAAGCTATGCTTGCTTCAAGCAGGAGGGAATGTGTCATGCTGCAGGGGTCTGCCACGACTGGTGCATTGTGACGTGGCATGTGTCACCAGTTGTTGCTTTAAAGCTGCACACCAGCTTCTAGCAAAGCATCAGCTAGCCTTCATGATGTCCTTGTAGTGACGCCTCTCTGTGGGTGTCCCACGCATCAAGGCATTTCACATACCAACGTTGCCAAAGATCACAATTGTACTGTTCATCATGCTTGCACAATGTGTATTTGGATTGNGAAAGGGTACAGCAAATCTGGGCAGAGCAGACGGCGTCACGTTGGTTCATGAGGACAGCTAGCTGGGAGGCAACATTCCAAAACATGTACAGCAGCCCTCAGCAGCGCAAGNCTTTCGGCGTGTACCGGTGTGCAGCTTCCGCCTGCTGATCCTGCATGTAGAGCATGCATGTCAGAGCGACTGCAGTCTCGATAGCCGCGTGTAATCGTACAAGGCAAGTCGTCACGTACTTGAGAGTCGAAGGTCCCATATGAAAAACATCGTCCGGCGTGTCAGCCATTGTTGAGAAGCCAAGCAAGCGATTGCACGCAGAGTGACAGTAGCGAAATATTCAGGTAGCCCTGCAGAACAGCTCTGCACGCAAGTTTCGTGTCGTTCGTATCAGATGGCTTGTCCCATGGGCCCATATGTCGATTTTGAACAGAATTTTAAACTTGACATGAGTCATAACACGTAAAATGCGCTCTTCGGTTTGCTGCAGTCAAGTTTTAAGCGATGTTGACCACGACTCGAATCGCAACGGACAAGCAATAGAGGACACCACCGCGACGTAGTACGACACACCTGTGAGGAGTTTGTATCAAAAAAAGCACAGGTGCCTCTGCTTGCTGCGCCTTTGGCAGCTGTACAACGCGCGCACGCACAACTTCCTGTGCTGCGTGCACAGACTCGACGCGGTGTTGCGCCTAACTCTGTTGGTGCTGGCTCGTTTGCATGCAGGATGCTTTCAGTTGACACCCGTGGAGGAGCTATAGCATTGTTTGTCGTGGCTCTGCTGTTACTGGGTAAGTAGCCTGTAAGTCGCCTCACAGGGTGCAGGGCACGTCCCTGCACAGCGGCCGAGCACTACGCTTGGAGATCAGGCCGGCATCGTACATTGTGCTCAATAATGCGTTAATATAGGCACATGGGGAGCCCTCTTGAACTTGGCTGAGCGAAAAGGCCGACACACAGCCCATACCTGGATGGACTTCAGCATTGGCTTCTTTCTTGTATCCCTTGTCTGTGGACTGTAAGATTCATTTCGTGTGCCTTGGCCAAATGTGCTACACACCAGCACAGACAGTGGCTGTGCATGCTGCACTTTACACTGCATACCTGTAGCAAGACGCATTGACCTGCATGCATGCGCAGGACGTTAGGCCAATTTGGTCACAGTGGTCAACCAGAACCCAATGAGCAGTTTATTCAGCAGCTGCAAACAACACATGTGAGTGTTATGTGCACACCGTATGCACAGGCTACCATTGCAGCTCTTGTACATGACCTGCATTTGTGCATTCATGGGAAATATGAAAAAGCTGCTGGCATTGACTTGGGCACAGATCGCAGAGTACATACACAATGCTGGCGTGTGCTCCTACATGCTACATGACATTGTAACCATGCATTGTCACATCACATGCTTGCATCCTCATTGTCCTCAGTGCCGCCGCAGTTGCTATCGCAGGCATGCTACACTATGTGAGTCATGACAGCACGCAGGGGATGCATGTATGACACTGTGTTAACATGCACATGAGAGTTTGCCTCAGTCACAAGTGGGTTGTCATGAGCAATCAGCAGCCCACCTCAAGGCCTTGGATGCACCTGTGCTGCAGGAGAAGGCCCCCCTGATCGGTTTTGCAATGGCATCAGGAGTGTGTATATTTTTTGGCAACATGGGCTTGATGTATTCCTTATGCCTGGCGGGGGTGACCATTGCAGTGCCCCTCTTCTCATCTTTCATAGTCATTGTTGGTTAGTGGCCTTGCGCTCGCACAGTGACATGATGTTGCATTGCATACAATGCATACCTGCTTGCCTGTATCGCTTGCATCAGCACATCTGTGTCTGCACCATGACTTTCCATATTAGTGTAAGCTTGATCAAGTTGTGGGCGGACAGTCAGGTCTGCGTGCAAACATACCAAGATTTTGTGGCTGACAATATGATTGGACTTTGAACAGTCTCAGAGTTGCTGTGTGCATGCCTGCAAGAATCTGCAGCATGTCTTCGACTAACTGCAACATGTAGCATGGCCTTTCAGTTTATCATGCATTGACCAATCTGGAACACATGTGTGCAGGAACCACCCTCAACTACTTTCTGGACAGAGGGCTCAACAAGGTAACCTTTTCAGAGGCATCCTGAGCTCTCACATGCAACCTTTACTTCAGTGCTTGGGGCAACAGCCAATCAAATGATGCACTGCAGCACAAACACATCACAANACTGTCATAACATAAGCAGATGGCAACATACTGAAGCACACAATACACCCCTGAAACGTCAAAGGTCGGTGTCGCTATGACTGTCTCACGCCCAAAGCATGACGCATTCGAATTGTGCGACATGGGCTGATGCTGAACTGGCATGCAGCATCCAGTGCACTCCAGCCTGCCAGGCTGTTGAAGCAGTTTGAGGGGTAGCTGCCATGCACAATCATGCACATTTTGTACATGTGAGAGCCGCATTCTATATTTTGGCTGCCATGAGCTCATCACTGATGCAATTCTAATTACGTGACCTACTTCATACATTGACACTGCCTGTGGACACTTGCACAATTGCACAAGGCACAAAGAGCCCTGTAGTCAGTAGCTCAACTACGTACCAGTGTAGAACTCTCCCCTCAGCAGGCGACAGGGGATCTGGCAGAAGTCAGCAAGAGCTTTGAACAGCAGCGCCCTGTGCCGTGAGAGCCCACAGGTGAGGCCGCTGATGGGGATGAGGACAGACTTGTGCTTGCGCTGCAGTCTCTGGCTGACCTTCTTCCACTCTGCTCTTAGCTGCATGTCACTCTGGCCTGACCCACCCATGTGCTTGGCTACCACTCGAGCCAATGCCTGCAATTGTTTTGAGAGGCATCAGCCACTCCCCAGGACTATGTCAAAATCCACGAGTGTGCATTGCAACTCACAAAGACCAAGCTATCATAACCTCAGATATTGGGTTGGGACTACGCACCAAATGTGTGGTGTGCATACGTTGTGGCAGGAAAGGTCATGTGTCAGAGGTGTCTGCACAGCTCAGTTGCGATGATTGAGACGTTTGACTTAGCTTTGCTGTACCTGTATGCCCGCACGCTGGCCATCACTGCTGTGGCAAGCAATAGAGTTTGCAATGGCATCCACGGCAGCGTCATCCAGAGCTAGGAGATTTGGATCCTCGTCATGATTCACCAGTACAACCTGAAAATTCAATGCATATGTGAGCCATGTCCATTTGGATCCCAACTCGAGTCAAGCACTTTTGGCAGCAAGCAAGGCACCTCACGGTTGTCGTCAGCTCCACCAGCAAGTNTTTGTCTGTGTGTAATGCAGCTAGGCGAGCCTGATGAGCAGCTATTGCAGCTTGGTTTCTGGCTGTTGCACCCTGCCTCTGTGAGGGGGGTGGGTGCCACTTGCTGGGGGTGGTAGCTGTGCCTGAACCCCCCTTGGTGCTGCCGGCAGTGAAAGCAGATGATGGGCTATGCACTGATTCTTCTTCATCTGGGCTGTGCATGTCAGGGATCTGCAGAGGCTGCAGTGCTACCTTAGCGGGGGCAGCTCTGTGAGAGGCTGCAGCTGGAGGTGGAGATGTCTCAGGGGAGGGTGCTGCAGACTGTGAGGCAACAGAGAGCTGCTCGTAGTGCTTCACAGCGTTGTAGACCCTGCTGATCTTGGCTGGCCTTGCCACTGCAGTGGCGTCATGCTGCACAACGTCACCTTTCTGTGTTGTTGCTGGCGAGGCAGCTATGACTATCACCCTATTATCATTGCTTGGCACATCGGTCACCATGTTCTGAGGCAGCTGCGGCAGAAGCTGACCGTCAGCAGCATCCTGTGTTTGCTGCTTGGGTGGAGAGNGCAAGGCCAAAGACAAGCCCAGCACCCTTGCCAGGTAGTGTGTGCACCTATGTATACATACAAGACTTCGTTGCGAGTCTTGTAGCATAGATCGGCATGGCTGTATAACTGGAGCTGTGTTGCTCTGTGATGCAGGCGCTGCAGGTGCAGTGTGAAGCACAAGTTCTGCTGTTTGTCCTGGATTACATAGATGGCACTGCAATAGGAGCAGATGCAGCAGCACAGCTGTTCCAGCATGTAAGCAGCCTTTGCTCTATCATAGCATGCTGCCACTTGATACACATGATACCCACCATATACCGCTTTGTATCAGTCTGGACATTTTTGAATGCTAGCTGACTCCATTCTGCCAACAGACGCTGGTTGCAGACATTACCTGACACTCTGCTGAACCTTACCTATCAAGCCTTTGTCTGCACAATGTAGCTCATTCTAACAATGGTACAGATGTGAGCATGCAATAACTGCGCACTGCATGCCATCAGTGAGACGCACATGTTTCGTGGGTGTAGTCACACCACCAACCTGGTTGACTGGTGCCTGCAGGTCAGGCTGTGCTACTTGTCAAACGAGCGTCTAGTCTGGTTACAGCAGCAGAGGCCCTCTGCACTGCCGCCAGACTTGCTCCTGCAGGGCACCATGCNTCATGCAGTGTGCTGTCATCTTACCTTGTGCAGGAAACTAAGCTGTGCCAGCGATATCAAGTGTGTCCCTTCTTGACCATGCATTTCAAATGGACAAAGTGTAAGAGGAGGCGTCGTCCCCCGATATCACAGGGAAAACCCCAGCGCACAGCTGCACACCCTTCGCTTCACATCGCATTTGTGACATGCAGCTCATGGCTTACTGAGGAGACATGACGCAAACCAACTGCAAATCGACATTTGGCAGACTGTACATTGCTGCCAGCTGCTTTTGTGTCGTGCTTTTCTGAATACCACGCCATAGTAAGGTTGCTGTCTAATACAGGATCATCACCTCAAGAATGGCTACCAGCTTCTGTACACTCCCCATGTAGCCAAGGCTGAGATGTGGAAAACATCTGGACACCTGGACTTCTATGCTGAGAACATGTATGACCGCATCAAGGTATGCAGGCCATGTACAGCTTGCACACATAATTTGTCATCGATATCAATGCTGAGCAGTACTTGCTGTGTCTACTTTGCAGCTGTGTGAAGTATGTGTGTTGGGGTGGGCACAAACTAGGCTGGTCTCTGCGTACTGGGATTGACTCCTGCTGCAAATCTTTACGCATCACCTGTGCTGGACAGGCTGTATAGCAAGCTAAGCTAAGCTTCAGATTGCTGGGTCCAGGTAGAAGAGGAGATGTATCAACTGAGGCCAATGAACTGCCCTTTCCACATTGCAGTCTATAAGCACAAGCAATACAGCTATCGGGACCTGCCGTTACGTTACGCTGAGCTGGGCACCGTGTACAGATATGAACGCTCCGGAACCATGCATGGCTTGTTCAGAGTCAGAGGGTTCACTCAGGTACTGCCCACAACTGTGGTCTTGCAGTCAATGTCAATCCTCGAGGCAGTACTGTAGTTATACGGCTGCTGACATCACAATTCAATGAGCTCACTGATCATATCATGGCGTTTGTGAGGCGAGCATCAGTACAGCACAGAGAAGAAGGGCATCAGTTTAGCGCTGCTGCAATTTGCTTGTGTGTATTGTGGGGGGCTTAACACACNAACAGGCGTGACTTCACCAGCTTTGTCAGAGCCTGTGAGCGCTATGGCCGCCATGCGATACCTGAGATTGCCAAAGAGATTGAAGGCAAAACTGAAGATGAGGTATGGCAAGGGACGCCTGTGTCATCAGCATGCACACTAACACGGCTGGCAGCAACAAGTGTGCTCGTAGCAGAAGTTGTAGCATGTAAGTCACCTGGTCATCTGTGGATTGGTCATTCTGCATGGTGTACTCTTCTGCTGTGTGCAGAACACACTGCAACCATGTCTTCTACTCGCAACTGCTATGTTTCTGCTTGATGAGTATGATGTGTTGCGACAGGTACGCACGTATAGCAAAACATTCTGGAAGAGGTATAGGGAGCTGGGTGAAGACCAGGGTGAGAAATACATCAAGCAAATAGAGCGCGGTGAGCAGCGGATTCAGCGGCAGCAAGACATCATGGACGCCATCGCCTCCAAGATGGATCGCTACAGGAATCCTTGGCAGGTCAGCACACATGATCAGGAAGCAATGTGCTCCGTGGTGTGACATTGTCTTCAGCCATGCTGCCTCAGGATACAAACACATGGATAGCGCATGGTTTCAGAGTCATATACTGCTGCAACTGTGACGTCACACTTGTTTTGAATACGGCAGTGCCCATAGATCGCCCTGACAAGTATGTCGATGCTGCTGCAAGCTGTATGTATTTGAGCCTTTCCTCATCTTTGGTGTGTAGCTGCTGACAGCTTATATACAGGGAAAATGGTCTGCTGATGATCCTTTGTGCATGTGGTGTGCAGGAGCTGAAGTTGCAGNGCATGACAAGAATGGGCAATGCCGATGTTGCTTGTCACCCACACAGTTTGTCTTGTAATGCCAAGCTTGTGACCTGTCGTCCCGTGACTATCAGTCAAGTTTTGACGCTGCAGGCTGAGGGGCCTGACTGACGATGCTTGTTATTGACAATACTTGCTGCAGTACTTTTGTCAACGCTACAATAGTACTTGAACTTCAAGTAGCACATCTAGCAGCTTATCACAAACTGGACAACAGCCTGGTGGCAGGTCAGTACAGAATCCAGCGCAACCTCCATTGTGCTGCGCTGCTCCCTTCCTGCTGCAGCTGGCTGAACTTCTGTGCAGTTGACAGATTGCTGTGCGCTTCAGCTACTGGGGCCAGATCATACTTTCCCATGAAGAAGCATGGAGTGCAGCATTGTGTACATGGCTCATGTACGTGTACACAGCATGATCCCACAACCACATGTGATGAGACACATGCTGAGGCATTACCTCGATCTCGTTGAGCTGATACGAGATGTCATACTGGCTGACAGCGGCGTCATCTTGTGAATCAGGCATGACCACAACTGCAGCTAGAAGGCGCTCCCACATGGCCCCTGCCTGGCCACCTCTGGCCACCATGACACTGATGGCCTCATCACATGCAGCCTTCAAGGTCTGCAGCAGCACAGCAGTCAGTCTGTGCATGTGTGTGTCAGATGCACNGCAAAGCTGACGGCATATTGCACGAGCATGAGGTCAAGGGCTTGTATGTATTGCAAGTACAAATTGATGTGGGGTTGCTGGCTGTGGCAACTTGTAGACAGAACTTCAGCTGCTATTGCTTTGACGACATGATGTGTTCTGTTATTGCTTTGAGGACTAGGCGTGCGACTGTGAACAGTTTTTGCACCGCACGATGCTGTGGTGTAATTGAAAGTTTATAGCTTGCTACGCCTGGTGTCAGATGCAGGCTGCCAGCAACACGTGTCCATTGGGGTTACCTGTGTAAGAGTCTGAATAGTGACCCTCTTGGAACAAACTGCGTGATGATGCTGAGGTTGGGGGGCTGAGTGCAAGCCCCCATGAACAGCACCACATTGGGGTGCTTCAGCCTCTTCATGATGCCCACCTCAGCCCTGAACTCCTACATCAGCACCGCAAATCTCTGCAGAGCCTTCATAAACATGTCATACATACTTGTAGTTCCACCTTCAATATAAGCTTTACAGCAACGTGGTTGCTGTTGATACAGTCACAACTGACAGCATAGGCACGCAAAGAGTAGTGTCGCAATTGGTTTTCAACTCTCTGCCTCAAGCTGCATTGGTTGTGAAGCTGCTCAATGCAGCATGCAAAGTACACTTGGTTGATCTGCAGACCTTCCACTGCCTCAAGTGCTGGTCAACAGCGCTGCTGGGTCGGAGCTGCAACTTTTGTCTAGCAACTTTGCCTGACATGCATGATCGTTGTCGGTGATCCTGCAAGCTTGCAGCTTTGCCCTGTGCAAAAGCCCTTGCAGATACCCTGCTACCCATAACCCCTTCCTCCCCTGCCTCATCAAACCAGTACAAAGCATCTGCATGCATGACATGGGCTATGAGCTATGACAGCGAGCACAAACCTGCATCAACTGTGGTGAGAAGTCTTGTTCAAGGAACTTTTTGATGGCAACATCAGTATGACGCCAGGTGCCCCTATGCACCTCCCCAAATGATCCAATGCCGATGCGAGGACCCAACTCCAGCTCTTCTGCTGGTATTTCCCACTCGTCTGGCTCAACAGGGGGCATTGTGATGTCAACTTGTGGCAGACTGTCACTGCTGCTGAGCGCAGCAGCAGGGATGGACGATACTGTCGCCAGTGGATATGCTGGCCCGACCTACATGAAACACGGTGATGCCTGTCAGGGGGGCAAGNCAAGGGCAGCTCTCCACATTCAGCAGTCCGGAACACAAACGACCTCAGCCAAGTCTAGCTGATTGCTGCTAGACATCATGACGCTTGAAGATGTGGAGCTCGAGGCTGCTCCAATGGAAGCATGCATGGAAGATCTTGACGATCTTTGTCCAACTGATCGGGAAATAGCTGAAGTTGAAGCAGGAGTGCAGGCTCCCGTTGTGGACACAAAGCCATTGTCATGGAGCTGGTCGGGAGTGAGAGTTGCTCTGATACGAGGTGCTTAGTGTGTTGCCGCAAGTTTGTAAGTAGGTGGAACCTCACACCAGCCAAACTCACTCCACACAAGCCTGTGCAGCCTGGGATGTAGCTGATGCACACCTTGCTAACCTTTTTGGTCTCAACGAATCAAAGTATGAATGGGCTGTGCGGGAGTACTACTACCAGAAGCGAATGGAGGCAGAAGATGTAGAGGCCAAGCAGCAGGCAAACAGCCAGGTCAGTTNAATCAACTCCAGTGACTTGACTTTGCCTTGCTTCCCCGCATGGCATAGCAATAGCCATAGCACATGCGCTGAGCAGAGGCATGACCGCCTGCTGGCTTACGAGCAACAGGTGCACACAAAACACAGAGCACTGCTTCAATATGTCACCATAAGTTGGCGCAATAGCCTGTGCATGTCAGGAACCCATCAACATAGACTTGTCACTCACTTGCCAAAGCAATTGGCCATAACCAACGCACCACCACGCACACGAACAATGCAAAAACAGTGATGACTCAGCATGCCGATGCAGTGATTTTGTAACACCGCAGCTGCAACTGCACCAGCCCCAATGCTTGGCTTGCCAGACTTGTGTTTTTGCCTGGCATGCATGCAATGCAAAACCTTCACACTACTGTTATCTGCTTGTGTTGTAACACTTGGGTTATGCATGAGTCACCTGGACTCCCACACACCCCTGGTCCAGCATTTGGCCTCCGCATGCCAAGTTCCCTGGCCCTTTCTCCGACTTGCTGCCTTGAGTCTGCTCCATCTGCATCTGAGCTCCAATGACACAGAGGCAATGTCCACCGNCTGAGTGCCCCTCAAACAAGGCATCAATTCTGAACTCCCTTCAGGATCAAAATGCCCTGCTCAGTCAAGATGCCCCACTCAATCAAGGTGCCCTGAGCTGAATGCCCCCACAAACACATAGTATGCTTAGTTGTGCATGAGCTGACAAGTTGAGTGAGGCTCTAGCTCCAAATTTGTAGCCAGCTGGCTCAGCTTGTCTTCAGAGCAAGCCTTTCCACGGGAAGAACCGCACCCACAAGCAGGGCTCTGTGAGACCCCAAAATCTGGACCCCACAATTTGACTTCAGGCTTGCTTACAGCTGTTGGAGTCTTGCATCACTCCATGCTGCAGCAGCTAATGCAGATGTCATGCTAGAGGGCTCACCGAGAAGNGGGCCATGTCCATGAAGCCAGGAAGCCCCATGAGCAGATTGAGCTGCAACTTCATGACTCTGTGGATTAAAATGCTGTTTGCTTCCAGAAATGTGAGCCTGTTGACCTTGACAATAGAATCTGCCATCAAGTCTGACACTTGTGATTGAGAGAGATGACAGACATGCCTGTACATCTTCTCATAGCCTGACAAGCCTATTTGTGCGAACTCCAGGTCTGTGCCGATGAGGACAGTCAAGCAGACACAACCTTTACCGCCTCCTGCAGCCATTTCACATATGGCAACTCAGCATGATTCTTTCGCTTACTTTGAGATCTGTTTTATTGTTGTGAGCCAAGGCGTACACAACATGCTGCAGACACTACAGAGNTGGTGGTGGTGCCTCTGACAGTCAATGCTTTCGTGTTGTGTGCTGACATCACCACTCACCTCACAGGAAAAACAGATCAGAGGAAAGCAAGCCATGAAGCAGTTGAGTGACAGAATGCGGGATCAAAGGACACAGGTCACTGACAGGGTCAAGAAGCATGTTGCAGCAGCACGTATCCTTCCTAAAGTGGTAAGTCTGCTTGATTCAAACACCGCTTGAGCTTGCATGCACTGCACAACAGGCTGCAGTATTGCTTGTACACCATCTTCAAGTCGGAAGGTCCAAACAATACCCGAGCGTGTGCTAGCATCCTCCAGAGTCATGCCATTTGAGATGCGTGTACTCCTGCGGAGCAAATGTGAAAGTAAACTGATAATCCTGCAAGAGTTTGAACAGGGCTGGTCAACATTCAATGTCATGCTTAGAACATGTTATCCATGTTTTGTCTTTCGTGAAAAAAGAGACAAGAACTTGCTGTGACACCTTACCCGCTGACAGTGACTCCTGAAAATGACAGGAGCAGCAGCCAAAACACGACCTCTGCACCAAGAGCGCGAAAATCATCCTTCGGTCTAGTTTTGATCTTGTTCCTCACACCTATTGACAGTTGACCAGCTAGTTGCCTGCAAACACAATTTTTGACCATGGCAAGATTGTTATCTGTAGTCCAGAAAGGCAGCAATGCTGATTGACACAGGGTCAAGCACGAGCTNCAGCAAGTCTCTGGAGACACTTCAGGCTTGGGAAGGCATTGTTGTCCTTTGTGGCTTCGGGAAAGTCTCCCCAAACATCATAAAAGCCATTGCAAACCAGGGCATCATAATTCAGNCTGCGCCAGTGCTGCAGCGTCCAACTGGCAGCTGCCGAGAACTAGCTGTTTGAGTGCTGGCCAGTTATTTTGCATCAAAATTGCCATGGCAGCTGAATCTAAAGCGCTGCCACTGAGATCTACAGTTTCAAGCTGTGGCCAATTCATCGTTGCGAGCTGTCTCATACCCTGAGCCCCAAGATGGTTTTGTCTCACTATCAGCTGTGACAAGCGATGCCACTGGCGATTGCGCAGGTAGGCAAAGGCGCTTGACAACTCATTCTGTGGCAAAATGGAAGTTGCATCATTAGACTGAGTAGGTGGGTGCGCTGATGTTTGCTGTACTACCAGTGCAACNGGCTGCATGCTCAATAGCCGTAAGGGAGATGCTGCAACACACATAAACAAGTCATGGCCAACCCTGGGCCATGTTGCACGAACCCATGTCAGTGTCTATTTTGTATATACACAGCAGGCATTGTGATGCTGCAAAGCCTAACATGGCACAACTCAGCCACCGCATGCACGTCCTGAGACATCAGTTGTCAGGACTTGTTAGGCCTGACCTATGCAGTAACTCCAAATAGCAAAATCATTACGCAGTGCAGGCATTTTGCAGAGAAACCTAGGTTAGCTCAAGCTTCCCAGCAGCCACTGCAGAACAACAGCTAACACGCACAGGTCACCTCAATAACACCTGNAAAAAATGTTTCAAAGCTGGCAATAGGCTCGAGGGAGGGCGTTCCAAGGAGCCTTAGACAACCTGGTTGTGACAATGACTCTGCCAGCTTCCAGAATGTTAGATGGGCTAGCATGCTGGCAGTTTACGGCCAACTTATGGCAAAGCCTTAGATTGCAGTCAGCAGTGAAAAATCAGAACCTTCTAGGTAGGTGTCAAACAGACAACGTATTGATGCAAGTTGTAATCTCAGATGTCAGACTAACAACAGAAACCCTCTTGAAGCAGATTGACCTGGCTAAGCAATCGAACATCAGAATCAGGACCTGGTTGTGTGTGCCTATGTCTAATCTAACAGGCATACTGTGACTACAGCAAACGTGTACACTTTTATACTTCAGCAAAGCGCACCTTTCCCCCAATGCAGCGCTGCTAGCACATTCAAATTANCGGTATACTAGAGCATACTGTGCACCCAGCCACAGCGTGATCTGAATCAAGACCTGCTTTGTTGTACCATGTGTGCCAACAGAAGGGAGCTTTGTGTGCAGGCTGCAAGAGCGCATGCAGCTGAGATGGAGGAGCAAGCTCAGGAGGAGACTGTGGGAGCCGAAGAGGCCTACCTCCTCCTAGGGGATGCTGAAGTCACGGTGAGCTGTTCTACTTCTTGCTTGTCTGATCTCAGGCNGCTAGTCGGCGGCATCTATTTTGGCCAGCCTAGGGTATCGCTCAACCCTCCATCAGAGCACGAATGGCTTTGTATGGCATGTGGCTATACCTCAGAGTTTCCAAGCCAATGCTTTGTCCTCCTGATGTGCCAAATGCTCCTGTGCAGAACTGCAGCATTCGTTTGCATGCCACAATGTGAACGTCAAATTGTGCAATGTGAAATGCAGGGGTTCAAAACAAACGATAAGGGTGAGAAAGTAGGGTATTGCACAATGGTGTACTCAGAATCAGAGGTAGGCTTAGGGAGTGTGTTGCAGAAGACAGCCCATGTTTCCTGCTGCACCTGACTGTGATGACACTCTACATACACACAGGTGGAGANCAAGTCCTAGGCCATAGAGACTCCCAATTTTGCCAAGGTACTGCTCTACAAGCTGTGCTTTGCATCTTGCTGTTCACGTATGCACCCACAGATGAGACAGCTGGGGTACCAAACAGCTACAATCTGCCATGCTCTGCCTAGCAACCCAGGTCTTACTGGCTCCCTATGTGCAACATAGGCAGTCACTGCAAACTGCTAATCACAATCCAGCTCAAGCTCTATAAGGCACCGTAGCCACAGCGTCACTGACTGCCTGTGTACAACCACTGCTGTTTGCAGTGCCTCCAGATTGCATACATATCATGTAGGCAGGTGCAACTCAAGCTGCCAGACACACATTGTGTTGCTGTGAATCTGAAAGTGTACAATGGGCGTTTGTAACCAGGGCACTTGGAAACATGTCACCTAGCTTCTGCACTTCATCTGCCAGTGTTTGCTTCGGCAGCTGCTGCTGCCACTGCTGCTGCTGCNTAGCATGTAGATGCATGACACAGTACTGAAACCCAATACTATTGCATTGTTATCATTTGTCACAGTTTGTGCTCACATGTTGGGGGGGAAATTATGAGCTACATCAGCCTGTTACTTCTGTGCTGGCGGGCTTGTCATTCTGAGGGTGTAGGGGCCAAATCCTGAGCCCTAATATATAAGAGCTCTTTTCATGTTGTCAATGCGGTGATTATGTGGTGCAGATCAGGATGCTGGTGACTGAGGCNGACCGCCTCTTCAAGCAAGGTACGCCCTTATGTGCCTCCGGTGCAACTCTACTGCTTGCATGCTGCATTCTGTGCCCANATGTCAGTGAAGATGAACAGTAAGCTGACAGCGCATGCTGTATACTGTGAATACTATGGCCAGCCCTGCAACACCAGTGTCTTGAACGCAAAAGTGCTGCACGTCATGAATGTCTGCTGCCATGCATTCAGTGTGATCCGNACCAACTCGTTTATGTCTACTAAAAATCATCATGAGTTTGCTGTCACCAAACATCATCCAGGTCAACATTTGAAGTCATCTTCTAACTCAAGCGGGAAATCTGGTCGAAACTGTATGAAAGCTGTAAGAAAGATTTCTTCTTCTTCTGACAGCAGTGTGTTATGGCAGGATGCTGTTGTCATGTTCTTGGGTGCTGTCATGCTGGCATGTAGCACANGGGCATGCGACTTGGAGGGTGTGCACTGATTTGCACTGCCACTAGCATAGCTGCCTGAGCAGGTGAGTCTTTGTCTTGTTTCAGCCATGCCATGCACAACCCCATGAGGTGAGATGGGTTGCCAAGCATGCGGCATGCTCTTTGCGATCACGCTTGTGTGCAATATCTTACACAGGTGTCTCAGGGCACGTCTTGCCCATGGCTGTACCCCAGTGCACTCACGCCCCTAGGCTGTTTGCTGAAGACAGCACCTTGCCATCACACAGTGGCAGGTGCATGTGTGCATGCTTGCAATGCGCAACACTCAAAGCAGTGGCTTTACATGTGTTGAGTTTTTTGTTGCAAGAGGTGCACATGGTGCTTTGTACAATATTGCGGTCAGGAGCTTTCATGTCTCATATTTTGGCATCTCCATTTTGCAATTGTGGGCATGCCATCATTTGTCTGTACCCACTTTTCCATGGTCAGCGGTGCATGGACAGCATTGCAATGCGGTGAATGCAACAGCCTGTGCCCACACTGTTACCAGCACAGGCAGCTATATGCAACTCGTTGCTACATGCTATCACACTGCAAGGCAGTTGCATTCATGTTTGTATAGGTTTGCTGACTTTGAGCAAGAGCTGTGGGGGTTGTATAACCTGGAGCACAGTGACCAGCTGGGCAAGTCATCAGGCTGGCCCTCCCTTGATGAGTTCTACAGGGTATGCTCCCTCCTGTGTCCGCCAGCAATATGGTCACTGCTTTTCACTGCTGTCTGCATTGGTGCAATGCATCATCCGCTGCTTTGCCTGGCACTGTGCGACCAGGTTTATTTCTCACTGTTGGCAAGACATCAATGTTGCACCGTTGCATGCTGTTGTTGTTGCTTCAAATCTTTGTGTGTAAGCTGCCTTAACTGCAAACAGTGAAATTCACATGGGCAATGTACTTGTGTCGTCCGCATCAGAAGCTGGTACAGAGGCGGGACCGCAGCATCATTGTGTAATGCATGAACAGCAAGTGCTTCTTTCCTTGACACTTGTACGTTCTACGGCTTTCCAGCGAAAGTGGGCAATGCCACAGTCAGTTTGTCTGACTGGCTGCACAAGCATGAACAACCAATAGGCTTTGTGCCATTTCTTTCTGCTGATTGCAGGTGGTCCCTGGGGAGCTGACAATCATTACTGGCGTCCCCAACTCTGGGAAATCTGAATGGATTGATGCCCTCATGGTCAATCTGTCAGACCAGTTTGGCTGGAGGTTTGGGCTGTGCTCCATGGAAAAGAAGGTGCAAATTGACACCTTGTGCTGTACCTCGCTCANCATGACAGCTTGGCCATGAGCAGCATGAAACACTGTTCTGCAAGGCAATTCCCACAACCTCGTCTGTATTCTCTTGTGCCTTTGCTGGGCACTGATTCAAAGATATGTATTCACGCACGCACGCAACAAGTTTATCTGTTCACCAAGCCTGATGACCCAATTGGGCATCTACCACAAGTCTGTATACACTCACACATTTTGCACACCCAAGACGCAACGTCCCTTTGCCCACCTTGCTGTGCAGCTGTGCAGTGGTGGTGTCCAGCACATCCTGCTGGCCATGCGCTGCAGTGATCTTTGCCTGCAAGGCTTGCTGCAGTTGGCTGGTCTCAGCCTGCAGGTACTCACGCTCAGATGNGGGAGTTTGCTTTTCAGTAAGCATTGGCAGTGGGCCGACCCTTCCAGTTCTCTAGGATCTGCAGTATATTGTTGTTGCCCCTATACCTGGCACTGTCAAAGGCAGTCAGCGCCTGCAACACCAAGCATTTCACATGTCATGTCATAGCAAAGCCACAACAAGCAGCATACACACACAAGATGTATTTGTGAGCAGACAAGACACCGTGTTGACAACAAACTCATGCCTTATGATGTTGCAGCAATGCTTGCTGACTTGCAACTGCTGGTGNATGCAGAGTGGTTGTGTACTAGTCTGATAGTGAACCAATGCGTGTACAGTATCTTGTGGAACTATTGCATGCATAGCTGCCGTTTGACTGCGTGAGGGAGGTTTATATTTGTACAGCATATCCCTTTCTCCGTCATTCTAAACATGGACGTACCAACTCTGTTGCAGTATCAGCCTGACGTATGTTACAGTATGCCGAGCTGTGTACAGCCTGCTGAGGAGACAACACCGTGTAACACATCCATGCGGCACAAGATTGCCTGTGTGGCCTCAACCAAGACACCTGCCAGCCAGTCATGACCGCAGGGTATGACAGCAGACTTGCTCATGACCATTGGGTGGCAACAAGCTTGTCATCTACACTAACTGCAACGCTGTAACTGTGAAGACCAACTACTACTAAAAGCACCACAGGAATGAACTAGCTTGTGTAATGTACAGTAAGTTCTCTGCTCTAGTTGAAGTGTTGGTGGTCAACTGTTAGTTGCTTGATGCTGCTTTGCAACCTGCTTCNGCAGAAATGATCTCGGCTGCTCTTTCGCTGCCCGATTTGGGCACCTACTTTGACGACGTACGCCAGCCTTGCATTAGCCGTTATCATGGCAGATGAAGCAAGCGTTGACAAGCCACGCTCGCCCAGGGCAGCCACCCGACTCACGAGTCACACGGCGCCTTTCAGCGAGATAGTCTTCCTGACCAACTTTTCAGCGAAGTAGGTCCAAAAAAGTCTTGGACACAGTGTTACCAGTGTTTCAAAGCTGACTTCGGGTGCAATCTGCAGATGAGGAAAAATAGCGTGCAAGCTGACTGGATGCAACTCTCAAGCGACATATGGCTTGGGATATTCCAACTGCTGCAGCCAAATCCTGAAGAGGCAGAGGAGGACCCTGAAATTGACTTCAAAATGGAGTTGTGGCAACTTTATGAGCTGTCAGAAGTTTGTCAAAAGTTTCATCGCCTTTGCACACAACCTCGCAGTTTGAGGTCATGTTTGTTTTTGCCGAGCTACTGCAAATTTGAAGCAGACAGCTTACCTGGCATGTATCAANAGTCCCGGTAGTATAGTGCGACTTGTGACCTGTGTTGTGTCTGTATACTGCATCAGGTTCCTGTATTACAGTGTTTGGTCGCTCCGAAACCTGCCAGCAAGCCAGCATTGAGCGTTTCAGTTACCTTTGATCGTTTGAATTCAGCTGAAGAGCGTGGCTCGCAGTGCTTCAATTCTTCACAACATGGCGCCAGGTCAGGTCCAACACATTCATATGCTGGACTTGCACAGTGAGGGAACATGTTTGTATGTACTGCAGTGTTTGGCATATATCATGATGGCAGACACAGAGTCGTGCAACAAGCGGCAACTNTATGTTGTAACACTGTACCCCAGCACAAGCTTCAAGCGCCTCCAGCTACATTCTGACAGTACGCATATCAGTACATGTTGCATGTGTCAAAGGGGTTAGTCACGTAATGTGATGATGCTTATGCTGACTTGCAGAGCTAACAAGTGCAACATTGCAGTGTGAAGCCGCAAGCNGCCAGGTCTGATGAGTAGAAGTAAATATTTGCAAAATAATAAGACCAGCAGCCATATTGGCTGTGTCAGTTGTTGAGGCACACATCCTGACCAGATATTGCAGATGTCTATGCATTTGCTTGCCACGGGCATTGTTTCCTCTCATGCCCATGGGCTTCATACAATCAAACTCCTGAGCAATGCCTGTGGACCTATCTAGACCCTTCTGTGTTCTGCTATCTGACAAACTTGATGTAACTAGTGTGGAATCTGTGACAGTAATAATATTGTTGAGCACAGATAGATAGACCTGTGCGACAGGCACAACAAAGATGAGCCCTGCAGCTGTCCAATCGACAGCCTTTGAAACGTAGTCATACTAGTCAGACACACAAAACCATTGAAGCAAAAAGGAAAACAGGGACACAAACAGTAGCGTTGCTTGTATAGCTGCACAGTCATGACCTTTGATGTGAATTCGGATTAACTCAAAGCTGCAAGAAGGCAGCCCATCATAGCAAAAAGCAATCGAAAGCATTCAACAACTCAACAAAAGCTAGAGTGTGTACAGGAAGGCTAGCCTCATCTGGCCTCTGAAAATGGTATGCTATGCACATTAAGGCACGCCCGTCATTCACTTCCTGAATTAAACAGGAAAACATATGTAGACTGCGCAGACATTTAGATTAGATATTTGGGCTTCAGGAAAAAAGGTATATACAACAGTCGGGCATGATCAGACACCAGACCCCTGCGCTCCTAGCTCTCCCATGTTTAGAGCCTCAATCTGTTTGACGGCAGCCTTTACAGTTTGTAGAGCCAATGACATCTCTTTGGCTGATGCAGCAATAACCAACCCTGAGATACCAGGCGGCACACGGCCTGCCCGCACAGCAATGAGCAGGCTGCCCACCTGGTGATGACTGCTCACTCTGATCCAGCCACACACATTTTGCAACTTGGTCAGAACCTGCGCAATGCACGGCCAGACAGTCAAATGCTGCTTGAAGTGTTGATAATGTACTGTGATGTTTGACATTGTGCTGCAATGGCACTGGATCGCTGACGTAGTTTGACTGTGCATTGTGGGACAAGGAGTCTATCACAAGGTGCAATGCAGGCTATGTATATACTGCCGTCAGGTGGGGCTTGAGCAAATGACAGCACCTATCTGCTTGAGATGTATGATGCACCACATACTTGAAATTGCAATACCTTCAGTAGCATGCAAAGGAATGCAAGAGGATGCCCACGTGCACTTTTTGAGGCGCCACACGCTTGAAATAGCAACCCCTCCAGCAGCAGGTATAGGCATGCAACAGGATGCCCACCTGATGTTGAAGAGTGCGCAAGGGCAGCGGGTGGGCCAGGCATGTGAAAGGGCAGCTGCCTGAATAGATGGCCACCTCCATGCCATCTGTCTTCAGCTTGGCTGCATAGCTGTCTAGGCTTTGCAGNATAGAAAGGCGTCTGATATCCCAACCAGCATCAAGTCTTTTGCGCTCAGACCACAGCCAAGCTCACTCAGGGCACGTTATCAGGTCAATAACCTTCACTTCTCGTCAAGATAAGTTGTTGAATATATTAACAAGAATTGACTTCTTGGTCAACCGGATTCGTCATCTTCAGTGAAGCCCACCGCTTCATACAGCGGCGGCCTGGTGGCTCAATGGTAGAGCATTCGCCTCCAGAGCGAAAGGTTGCGTGTTCGATTCACGTCCGGGTCAAGGTTTTAAGTCTTGTG
This sequence comes from Trebouxia gelatinosa, assembly GCA_000818905.1. Classification (NCBI taxonomy): domain Eukaryota; kingdom Viridiplantae; phylum Chlorophyta; class Trebouxiophyceae; order Trebouxiales; family Trebouxiaceae; genus Trebouxia; species Trebouxia gelatinosa. The sequence goes on from KN805357.1 coordinate 1,399,324, forward strand.
ATGTCTGTTTTGACAATGCCCTGAGTGCCCAGTTACGTACGAATGGATGCAATGTCCACATAAGTAACGATCCAGGAAAGTGGTTTGAAAAGAGTGGCTGTACCATATCCCGGTATGCATGTCAATAGCATCCATATATACATATATATATATATATTTCCNAACGTGATTGCGTACCTGTTATGTGGTGATGGTTGTATGGCTGGCATCTGTCATAAACAGCGTGTGCATTCAAGCAACACTGATCAGCGCTTATGTCCAGACTATTGAAGCAACATTGCAGTCAAATGCAAAGTGTCTCAAGCAATGCAAACGCTAAATGAGTGCAATACCTGGAATCGACATCATCTCTTTGAAATTCATACTTTGTATGATCAATCTTCATGACAAATCTTCGATTTGTAACCTGTACAGCCATACAATGAAAGCTCTGTTTATCCAGTCTTAGACTCATATTGCCATGCCATGCCAGGCCTGCAGCACAGACATGCAGCCCCTGTAATGNTTTGGCCGCCGTGCACAACATCAGATCACAGATTGAACAGGCCGAACTTGAAGCAGCAGAGCTAGATGAACGACTACATGAGCTCGAGCTTACATCAGAAGCTGCACGCTCAATGGCCACATTGCGCTCACAGTGGCCACCTGAGCACAGAGCCGCCATGCTTGAAATGGACCAGCTACAGAGCGTGGCAATCACAGCTCAGATTGAGCGTACGCAAGCAGCATTTGACTTACAGCTGGTGTTGATCAAGCAACTACAACGCAATGAGAAGCACCTGCAACAATATATGCAACGTATCTTTCCAGCAAATATACTTGATCAAGTTGCACCCTCATGAGACCAAGACGAGGAGCCTTGAGCGATGGCAAGCTGCTCTTTATATGTGTTAAAACTATGTGGCTTCAGCAGAAGCAGGTTGCAGAGGTATCGAGACACTACAGCAGCTGCTGACTGTGCTNTTCTTGATGTCAGCCAGATTTGCTGTTCATATGGTAGTATTGGTTCCACAAGGCTTGAGCACCATCCACTTGGTAATTAAAATCATACTGGCCATCATTGAAGTCCCTGCAGTGTGGGCAATGTATACTGTACATTCACCAAGCTATGTTCACTCACCAGCAGCCTTAGCATATGCAATGTACTCCACATTTGCGACTTCACACAAATGGCTGCAAAGTCGTCTTTCTGATGATGGGCTTTTTGAACATGATGCTCAGACCAATGATACATTCACAAAACGAATCATGAAATGCTGCTCCAGCAACAGATCCTGTCAACAGCTGCCAAGCATAGACGTCATCTGCGCACTACAGCATATGCCGCATCTTGGTTGGGGCACAGGAATCACAGCTGCTGACCTGCTGACATGATGGCATAACACATGTCGCTGCCATGTGCAAGGTGTAAAAAATGTGTTGAGCAAGGCAATCTGGAATTTGACAGTGAGACAAGGCAATATGACACGTGGCATATTGCAGATGAACAGCGATCAATTGACCACGCTCTCTGGCAAGAAGGGCCACAGCGGGATGTTTTGATGGGCATGGACAACATGAGGGCTTGTGATGTAGGGCTTCATCAATGGGCAGCCACATACCAANTAGATAACATTTCCAAGATGGTCAGAAGAGTGGCCACTCGCATGTCCACTGACTCCAACACCAAGCATGCAAGCGCAGCCCAGAAAGTTGAGCGCCAGAAGCAAGAGAAGTTACAGACCTGGGCATTTGCTAAGCTGTCACATGCCAACCCTATAGCCGCCACCGAGAGCTTTATGGACTATGTAAGCATTGTAGCATTATCTACATGTTATGTGCATGTTGATGTGACCACTTGCAACTTGTCTGCATAGCAGTCTGAGGCTGGTGCTGTTGCTTGTCACTGCTGTTGCAGCCAGTGATCAAGTACATGCGGTTAGTGGCATATGTATATACAGACTTGTTTGACGTTCATGCAGAGCATTGCTTCACGGCAATGGATACACACTTGTGGGTCTGTTGGCGCATGTTGCACACTCATATGCCGTGTGGCATCAGCAGAATGCCTGCCCAAGTTGTGCATCAGCTTGCTGCACTTCGTCCCCTCACAGTCAGCTACTTGCATGTCGTTGCGAGGGGAAACACTGCAGCAAGCTGTCAGACCCATCTGATGGATTGTTTGTGCTCTGCAGTGTCAAGGCGTGCCACATTGTACGTTTGCCTGAGAACTGATAGCTGTGATGTGCTGCATATTGCCAGTGTAGCCAAGACATGTGTGCCCTCCATCACACAATTGCATGACCAATTGCCTTGCTGAAGGTTTACTGTAAGCATGCACTGCAAACAGTATCTTNCAGACTCATTGGGCAGGCAAGACCTGAGTTTACTGCATGCTGTTGGTGCAGTAAGGTAAAGAATTTTGAATTGGCCAAGTTTTTATCAGCATGCTATTGCTATGCAGGCCTATTGTGGTTATGCGCTTGAGAAATCAGATGGCTGCAAGCGATAATGAACATCAGCTTAAGTACCTAGTGTATATGCTCGAGCAGGCTACAAAGCTAGCGGAGAAAACATGTGAGTCCTGGCTGCATTTTGCGACCATTATATCTGGCCAAACTTGTTCTACCTTGACACGATGCATGTGCAAGTACAATGCTCTGCAATCTGTGTCAGCCTTGTGCATAATGCAATGATTGCAAAACATGCATGGCGAAAGCTGACGCTCCAATGTTTTCATGCAGCCTCTGGGAGGATGACATGGCTTCTAGAGATGGACGGCTACTCGCCCAGAAATTCACCCCCTTTTGCAGTTACAAAGCAATCCATCAGCATTTTGCAGAACCATTACCCTGAGCGGCTTGGCTGGGCTATCCTGAGCAGGCCACCATGTATATTCTCCTTTCTGTGGCGAGCAATAAATCCGTTCCTAGATCAAGATACCCGAGACAAAGTTGTAATGGTCAAGGCTGGCTGTGATGTGGTGAGGTCGCTGAAGGGAGTTATTGATGCATCTGCCATTGATCAAACTCAAGGAGGGACCAGAAATGGGCATTATGACTTTGCTGCCTATCAGGAACGTATGGCAAACCTAGAGAAGGAGTGAGGAAAGGTTTTCCCTGTGTATGCGTAAGTTCTGAGTGTGTGAGTGGCAGACACTAGTCTCAGTTTTGTCTCTCTTCCTGCCTGACAATTGTATGCTGAAGGNAAGGCATTGAGTCGTCGAATAAAAACTACGTCACGCTGGGCGACATGTGATTCTTGTGTTGAGCACACTGTTGATGGCTGGTCCTGTCAGAGAGGGTAATGCACGACATCCTTCAAGAGAAGAAGAGCGCTACACGTAGGACACGCCAGACAGGCCAGAGCGAATACTTGCCTTCCGGAAGCGATGCGTGACCTCTCCGGCGAGTGCAGTCAATAGTTGTGATCCACTCGCGCTCAATAGTTGTGCATTGATCTGATCAGGCATTGACCAGATACGCATTGTCGGTCTCGGGCTGCGAAGCGATGGACGATTTCTTTGCGGATCTCTTACCTTCAAAGTCAGCCGACAAACCGAAGTCAGACAGCAATTCAAACTCGCCTTTTAACGATGATGCCGTGCTGCCAAGCAAACTTGACTCTCCCAAGTCGACGATGTCTCAGAGCAGCTTGGATCTGATGGCCACAGATAGTCATAAAGCGTCCGCAAACTCTGCACAGATACCTATGGGTGAACCCAAAATGAGGAAGGAGTTGAAGGAGTATCAGCAAGTCATGCTGAGCGTGGTGGAGGGCGTGATCAAGCACTTTTCGTCAGACCTGACCAGGGTACTTGGCGACATCAGCAGGTAGGCATCAGGGCACAGATCCAAGTGGCAAGGTACTATCAGACCCCAATGGTCACTCGACGGCGAATGCAGGCGGTTGGAAACCCTCGAAAGTCAGACACAGCAGCTTGTTGAAGCAGAATCTGGAGCAGAGACCAACGCAGATGAGACCTTGAAAGAGCGCTTGACCGGAATAGAACACAGCCTTCATGATCTTGGCAGGAATGTCCAGCTTGTTCGGGACAGACAGGTGTGTTGCAATGGCTCTCAAGACAGGCCCAAGCACTTGGTCAAATGGCGCCAAACCTCACAGTGACAGCCATGTATCATCTTGCCAAATGACAATGGGCTGCTCTTGCAGGAGTTGGCAGGAGCTCAAGCAGAGCTAGCAGCGCATTTGTCAGCAAAGGTGTGCGTTGCATGTTGTGCATCCCCTGTCTCATGCATGTTGAGCCAGTGCTGCAATCACCCACTGTCANTTGTCTGGCTGTTCAGGCTCTTTCCCTTCCTTCAGCAAAAGGTCCCCCTTTTCAGCTTCAATAACAGTCATCTCTTGGGGCTCTCCAAGCCAGGCTGCATGTTGCTGCACCCAAACACTTTGGCTCAGTAGCAAACAACAATCTGGCCAATTGGCAATCACAACAGCGAGGCTGAGACAAGAATGAAGTTGATCATGAGATTTCTCAGTGTTGTCACAACTTTGGCATGCTTATGCTTCACCTTATATTGACAGCGTGTCTACACATGCATCCTTTTTGTGTAGCTCATGACACATGCATGCAAGTACTGAAGCATGCCAGTAACAAGGCAGTGACTGCAACTATGCTAATGCATAGTCTGGGTTGTGGGTCACAACAGAAATGCAGTCCCCACCCTGCAGAGCTGTGACCACAAAGGAATCTCTGGTCCAGCAGGCAAGGTCATGCATGTTGGCAATGACGATCACAATGCAGCCTCAGCATGGATCACAAACCTTAGCAGCTTGCTTTGCATTGCGCACTGGCTGAACGACCAGCAGCCAAGTGACGAAGAGGACCAGGTTGGTGATAGTCAGCCAGTAGACTACCCAGAGCATTTGGAAGGTCCAATGGTAGGGTGAGGACACCAGTGTCACACTCCGCACAATTTCACTGATGATAAGCGCTGCAAGCACCAAGGCAGCTGTTGGTATAATGCGAAGTCAGGTCGACAATTTGTCCAATGCAGGATCTGTGCCATCAGATGCGAAGGTCCAGTTCAGCAAAGCACAAATGCTGGATCTGTACATCAGTGCATCTGCACAACTGTTCACAGACAGCCAACTCTGGCCTATCCTAAGGGTGTGTGGGTCTGGAGCCAGTAATAGTTGCAGCTAGCATAACTACAATGTTGGACTTGGCGCTCCTTGCATAGCGCGATAGACAGGCATGGGAGGTGCAAGCATGTGTTCATTGATGGGCATAGTCAACAACTCCACCACATGCTACATGCGCATCCTCAACAGGAAGGAAAGTCTGCTGGCACTGAGGTTTATTCGCAGCGGGTGGGGCTGAAGACAATTATAAGAGACAGCAGTGCTAGAACTTTATCTGCAAATTACTAGGCAGTCCTATTCTTAGTATTGCAATAACACCGGGTTGGCATTGCTGCGCTTAGAGAGGGGACTGAGCTGCAATATACATTACTGTATCCTACTGTGGTACAGAGAGCTGACTTACTTGTGACAACGACAATCTGGAAGGTGCGGAGGCGGCGCTGTAGTTGCCTGTTGATGGCGGCTGCAACCATCCTGCTCGTTGTGGCCCACAAAGCAAGGATGAACAAGGTAGTGAAGGCGACAGACACTATGTCAGCTACGGCTGGGAAGATACAGATTGCACACCTGCAAGCCAAGTCTACATCAATCTTGCTGTTGCTGGACAAGCTAAGCAGATTGNATCGCTTTGAACGTGGCGGCCAGCTGCTTGGGCATAAATACTGCTGGCCTGCGAAGTAGTAGCATTGATTGCTATGCAACATGATGCATGCATAAGACTGTCTCAGGTTAGCATGTTTCAATTTGTGTGAGTACAAAGGAGCTACCTTAACACTTTGACGCAATTATCAACTGCAGTCCTCCAGCTAGAGCACACTAGCCTGAAGCTAGACAACTCTTTTGTACCAAGACATCTCGCAAGTGCGTCAACGACATCGAGGTGGATGTGAGCCCAACAGTTTTCGCCTGTAACCTGCTGCATGAGGGCACTCTGACAGTGGCAGCGTCGAATCAGGTGTGCCGTTGGCGATAGACACCCTATCGATCGCAGGTGATTTCGAGCGCAGTCAAATGTTCCGCTTGAAGGAGCCTTGCGAGCTCACACGGAGCACACGCAAACTGGTGTATCCCAGGACAGTAGCGCAGACGCAAGTGGCTGTTTCAGTAAGTCCATGCCGGTGTATACAGAGCTGTGATTCCAAGACACTGGACCTGACGTCTCAAGTTCTGCTGGCACTCGCTGTGCAGTAGCGGACAACAGGTCAGTATGGTTTGCATGCTCACGCATACCATAATACGGTCGACAATTATTGAACAGGCGCACGCTGCAACATACAAGGGAAATGAACGGTAGCTTGCATCTGTCTCACGTTGAGGTCCCAGGTTATGCCGACGAACGGGAAGGCTGTAGTTGCCCTCGACCAGTTCATGCGGTTGAACTGGATTTGAATTTGCACTCTGCCGGTCTGCAGACTTGTGTGCTACAGCGTGAACAGCAGCAATTTTCGCACGCTTCTCATGCCTCTGCCTTGCTTCTCGAGCAGAGACCATGTAACCATCACGATCGAGCAACTACTCAGTTCGTCTGTCTGCATGAAACTCGTCCATTTTGGTAACATGCATGTTATGGTTTCGGTGCAGGGTCAAGTTGACCTTCGAAACGAGTTTGCCAGCAAGNGTGTTCTACTGCTTCCTAAAAGTGGGTATCAGACCATGCATGCTGCTTGTGCATTGTATGCACTGGCAGCAAGCGTTCTATCAAGATTGGCAAGCAAGTTGACAACTTCATATGACATCTAAGGCTCTCACTTTGTGAGCAGCTGGGTGCACTCCATGCAGCTGACTTCCAGCTAGCATTGCGTGAGCTCTGCAACCCAGCAGTACAGTATCGTCTCTGCTTGTGGCACAGCATGAGGGTACTTGCTTGCAGAGGCCTCAGGTTTTGCGACATGAACAGCTTGTTTCAGCCGTCAGCCAGTAGTGCAGACAGCTTTGCACCGTGCACACGTTCCTGTGCTGCGTTATTTAAAACTGAAACCACATGCGCTGCTTGCAGAGCAGCTTGGCTTTGGGTCACAGGCAGGCATGGCTCAGGCAGCTGATTGCCAGCGTGGAGGGCCTGCTGTGTATGATGCTTCCTTGGCATACACTGTTCCAGGAATTTCTGATTTGTCCATGCATAACAATTTTGCCAGCACAGGTATGAGCTTGTGCAGTGGATGTTGCTGCATGCAGATGAGGTGTTGTACAGAGAAATGCATTGAGTTCTGCCTGCATGATGTCAGTCAGACTCATATTCAGAGCAGTTACTGCAGAGTACTGGAGTCATCTGCGCGTATATATATCCTGCCTGTACTGTCCTGCTGAGCATGCAGAGATTGTGTAGACATGTTTTGTGCTGAAACGAAAGCCCTATAGCCTGTGCACACAACAAGATGTCTGTGACATGCCACCTTTGCAAACGTTCAGGTTGACACAAAGCTTAGTATATGTTGTTTAGGATAGGGCACGTCTATTAGGGAATGAGCCTCAGCTGGCATACCCTATTCTGCTGATGATCAGTCCAAGCTGACAGCAGTTGCAGGTGCAGGTGCTTTCAGCAACNCAGATGTAAGTGCACTCGTACTGTTACACAGGTTTCTACATGTCTAGCCTACTGTGACTATATCATGTGAGCATTGCTGCCAACCAGTTGCAAGTCAATCCACAAACCACAAGCTTGACATTGCATCAGCATTTGCGAGTCACAGGTCGCTGTTTAGCCTGTTGCAAACTGCCTGTTTGCTGCTTTACCACAGCAAACACTTGCTACTTTTCTCATGAGTGGCCGCCACTGTGTACCCATGCAGCTAGGCAGGAGCGTTACCTCCAATTCAAGTAGGTAGGCGGGATAATACACACCGCTAGCTCGGCTGATTTGGAAGATCCTGTGCAACAGAAATGGCATGAAACAACAATGAACATGCATTACTCTTGGACTTTAATTGTTGTTCAGGTGAGTTGTGCCAAAGCATGTTGCTCAACACATCACGTGGCATATATGCCTTGTAGCAGACTTTGACTTGGTGTGTTTCTTGTATAATATAACTAGCTGCAAGCTAACCATGCAGCCTCGTGTTTGAGGTCAAGAGCATACACATATCAGATGCACGTACTGGCACTCGGTACTGAGCCTAAGGCTTGATGATGCAGCTTCATGGTTACGCACAACACATGCAAGGAAACGTGGACATGGTCACAGTAATTCACTGATAACTTGGTGAGGCATGTACAGAGTCTGACAATGTGTTAAGAATGATGGGTAGTGTGCACAAAGCTTGATCAGAGTGATGACCTGATATCTTCAAACACAGCCTTGGCCACAAGACTGAGCCATTTCCTTGATGCACCAGGACCTGAACCAGGCTCGCCAATAAACGTGACTGAAAGTCCACTGCACAACACAGCATTGTACTTTCAAGCGCAGCACCGCTCTGGGCAACTGGATATTGTACCCCACCAAATACACCAGAGCGCAAGCATTGCTGGCAACATAGTTGTAACGCCGGATGACCGTTACTGTTGCNGTGCATTGTGGAAGGTGAGCTCACTTGCTTGAACTGGGTGGAACCCTTGTGCATCGTGCGTTGAAGTGTTGTGTAAAGCGATTGCATAGAAATTGACAAACTTCTGCCCATCCCCCAGATGGTGAAGTAACCACAACAGGACACCAACAGACATTCAATATCAAGAAATTGTCTCAGTGATGGGTACACCAAAAACACAACATGCTAAACTGATGAAGCTTGAATAGACATATTGTGCATGGAAAGTGTGTAGGACACAATCCGTAAGTGTCAAACTTGACAATACTCTTGAGCGCAATGTACACAGAAATAGTAACAGTAATGTAAGCTTGAAAATGTACATATTGAAAACAGGTTGCACCAAAAGTTGTCACAGCAGTACTAGGCTTTGGGAGCCTTGAGTGCCTGTCCAAGTCTGCAGTTTCTCGTTTTCTCTGCCTGGCGGGGTCTCAGTACTGACCCTCGGTAAAAGGGTGTGTGCAATGCTTGTGTCAAATTTGCTGGTCAAAAGTTGAGTAACACGTGCAGTGCACTGCCAATAATGCTACGTGTTGTTTTTCAGGTATACCTTCAGACTTGANATGGTTTCTAGGGTGGCCGACACACAAGTCTGCAGTCCCGCTAGTTTGCCATGCACACCAAACAGGGCAAGACATTGACTGGTGAGAGATAATCTGGCAAACAGCATCTGAGTTGTATGCAGCCTGCAGGTGATCTGGGCAGTGCATAGGCTTTACAGTGGGCATGCTGTGCAGCCGGTGCAGTAATAAATCTGCCTAACAAGTCCATACACATACGAATGAGCCTTTCAAGCCGGCTGCAGCATGCTGTTTGCAGCAATATCCTGTCCAAGCTATCTATGAGACAGCATAGCCAGTCTCAGCAGAAAGACACCACTGTGTAAGGCAACAATTCTTGGCTGCTGAAAACATAGCACTTTGTGACCAAACCTCTGCTGGGAACCTCGGCGTCCGTGAACCATGGCACCTCATCACCTTAGTCACTTCAAACCTCTGCTGAGCAGTGTCAGCAGTCCCCAGAAGCTGCTTGTTGTGAGAGATTGAATCTGAGTAGCTTCATGAGCAAAGCATTGGTAGGTAGCCAACCTCAAGAGGTAGTTAGTAATGAAGGCACCGCACATGTGCTTATGAATAGCAGTGTGGTGGTGCATCACAGCTGCAGGGAGAGGGACTGTGTTGGCGCTCCTGTACATAATATATGACCCACAATCACCGGTGGCTGATGCACAATCGCACATGCTAAACATGTTGTAGGGGCGCCACTGTAGGTTTCCCAGCATGAGTGTCATTCTCTTTTTTGACGGATCTGGTTATGTGCCTGCTCCCAGTACAGCGCTCAGCTTTGCATTAGGACCAGTCAGGGCTGACCTACACAATCAGGCAATTGTGCTGTCCTGTCACAGTGCTAACTCACACTCTATTGTTGTTTGCGAGGTCAAGTGTGCTGAAGAGGGTTGCACACTGGAGCTTCGCCTTTGGGCCACAACTACAGCCAGCAACTGTCTCCACAGCAATAGTGTATACACAGGTGCATCAACTTTGCGGNACAAAATTGGGTGCTAGACTTTAGATGGCAGGGCTTCACGGTCTCTTGTGGTTAATGCCACTTCTCTCGAATGAACTCGGTGTCTAGCTGCTTGTTTTGGTGTTCGAGTNATTTCCTCCAGCTCTGGGTGGCCGGATGCAACCCATCTAAGGAAGGTGCTTTTGCCTGCACTGATGTTCCCCTCCATGCAGAGAGTGACTCGTCTGTTTGGCTTGCTTGTTGAGGGTCCTCCTGCCTCTGCTGTTTCATCATCAACTTTCAACTTGATGTCACTGGCAATCACAGAACAGTGATGCTTGCGGATGCCAACTTCCTCCTGCAAATCTCAAAGGCATGAACAAATTGGTGTATACACAGGTTAAAACAAAAACATGATGGTGAGGCGTGTATAGTCGATGCGCAGGTTGTGCAGTAGTGCCTGAATGCCAAATCAAGTGGAGGTATATACCTGTCACATAAATCGCTCACCTGAAGAAAGGTTTGCAGTGCCAAAGCATTGGAGTTATGTTTTACTTTGTAGATTTCTTTGAGTCTGTCTACACTGGACAGTCCATTCCTCAGCAACAAAGCTTCATTCTTTGGGCCAACGCCGTTCACGCAGCGCAAGTCAGTGCTGGGGGAGGTATCCTGCTGTCCTTCCTTTGCTTTTCGGACTGTTCGCTTTGCTGTTCTGTTAGAGGCCACATTATTCTTGCTGCTGCCCTCCACTGGTGCATCAAATACTGTGCCGGACCCTTGCAAGGGACTGTCCTGATCGCTACTGGCAGGCTGGTCTGAAGATCGGTTGCCCAAAGTGTGCAAGCGTTTTTGGCGAAGAGAGCGTGCAGGTGCTGCTGTAGAACCAGTTTTGACCGCTTTCGACGAGGAAGCACGGAGTGTGTGCACAGTTTGCCGTGTCGCTGCTTGTGAAGCAAGCTCGGTGTGGCTGAAGGCTGCTGTAAAAAGGAGAGGTGCAGCAAAGAACGCCCCAAACATGCTAGACACAGAGCGCAGGGCAGGGCACAAGTTTCCGCAAAGCGGGACGAGCGTTCCTACCGTAGCGCCCCGTCTCATCCCCTGCACACTCGGCAGACCAAATCTCGGAAGACCACGCACGAGCAGGACTCTCTGACTGCGAACCGTCACCCTGTGGACGGCAGGCTTCTGAATGCAGAAGAAACGCCCTGCTTGCTTGTAAAACTTGTACACGAACATACAGCTGATCTTCACGACTGCTTAGTTGCTCGTCGAGCACCTTGTGAGCTGCGTTGCCATGTGCAGTCTGTGTGGTTTGCTTGTCATTGGTGCAGGCTTCCCATGGCCAGCAGGTGATACAGGGTGCACATACCAGTACTACATGTATATTGCAATGCATGTGATGTGTCTGGCGCTGAAATGGCTCTGATGCATGACTGTAGCACACTGGCAGGTGAACAGAGGGCATGCACATGCCTGCCTTGCATGCTGCCTGTGACGCCCCANGTCAATATGCGTGTGACTGACCAAGACTTGGAACACCACGCGGTGAGCTATTGCAATTCCGACACGCTCAGCTTGACGTTGTGTTTGTAAACGTGCATCGATCAGTCGCGGTAGGGCTGATCAGGAGTGAAGTAGCCATACACGCAGCATTAACTGTGCGAGACGCATGCCACAGGGATAACACGGTCTGAGCGCGTATCACATGTAGCTGCTACCGCTGCGCCGTGCTGGTTCGCCTTGTCTGAACGTGAACATTCGTGCAGCAGAGAAGTCGAAATTGCTCTCGCAGAGGAGGCGGAACTCGCGGAACATGTGAAACCAATTTTCCGAAGCAACAAGAATCTTGAACGTGACCGGCCTATGGGCACTATGTTCTGATTACAACCGATATATGCGGTTTTCCTCACTATGCTGCTTGATACACGACTGCAAAATTAGCTTCTTGCCAATTCTGAACTGTACTGCAAGACGCTTGCGCTCGACCTGCTCACCACCTGCATGTAGTGTTTTCAGCACCGCTCTGTCCTGCTTGATTGTCGTAGCTTTGCTGTTCAATGTCTGGGTACAAAAGTCAAACAGTACCTGCAACAGGCATGTGTGACTTACTCTTCCACTCTGCATGCATTTGCTGTCCCTTATAGTTGTGGTGGTTGTATGCAGCTTGCCCAACTCACAAGTTGGGATGCAGCACATGCCATGCAACTGAGCAGCCTGGGCGCATCATCAATCAGTGACCGTGCACCATAACAGGTTGATGTATCTTTGTCTCCACAGGAAGCAAAGACATCATAAGTGACTGGCATGTTGGAAGCATTCACAAAGCACTGATGTGTTCTGAGCTCGTTGTTGCTGAGCTCTTGTTCCACACAAATTCAAGACACAAGCCATACTATGCCATGCACCCATCACCACTATCTGACACGAACCACAGCAGTGAAACACACGGCACAGTAGCGGTCAGGTGTACCAACCCTTATTGGATCTCACCTGGTGTACCCTGTCATCATCATCTCTCATGTAGTCAAATGCAGTGAACACAGTGGATGACTGATGGAACTCCAGCCAGTCCAAGGTCCGTTGCAAGCGGCTGGCGCCAGCTTTCAGGGTGCGCTGAAAGTGTTCCGCAGAGGATGCAATATAACGCAGACCCTGCTTTGTGGTCCTTTGCAACCCCCCGTGTGTTGAAGTACGCAGTGGTGCCTGGAGAAGAACGATACCTCAGCCAAGCATAGCCACAGTCATCTGGATTGGTTAAGTGGATGTGCCAGGACAGAGCATACGTCAGGCACAGCAATTGTGATCCTGACAAACTGAATCCAACATGTGGTTACGCATGCTGACATCACAAACATATCATGCTGCAACCTACATTATAGTAACACTCAAAATCATGACAATGATGCCAGTATGCTGCATGGTGTCCTGTGGGCATGCAAGCCTTGCTTGCCTAACCTCAGCGTGTTTGCTCTTGCATGGCATTTGCATCAGGACGTGCTCACCAAAGTCGCGGCACAACCAGGACGCAGGCAGCCTGTAATGCAGTGACATGTGCAAGTATCCGTGAGACAAAATTTGACTATCAAGCAGCACACTTACTGACTCAACAGCCTGAAGCAGCTCCAGGTTGATTTGCAATTTCTCAAGTCGGTCCTCAGGGACACCTTGATGCTGCTGCACGTACTCCAACAGGTCTGCTGTGTAGAAGTCAGAAGCATAGCTAGTGTCCACAAAGCCGTAGTACTGTAGAAAGATCTCGTTGGGCTTCTGACCATAGCTCACTGTGACCTGCAAGCAGCATCCTGGCAATCCTTGAGGCAGCTGTGGGATAGCAAGTAAAGGCAGAGCCTGTGCCTGGGTTTTTAATGGCATCTGATGTACATGTGGTAAAATACATCTGTGATACAAGCCAGTTGAGGAGGCTTGATTATTCTGCACTCCAGGATGCTGAACAGTCATTAGGATATACCGGTGCTGCACCCCATGTTCTGGCTTCAATGGCATGGCTTGAGCATCGTATGCTGTTGCCAACACAGCTGTGGCAATTGGGATGATTCGCTTTGTGAAGATTGCACATAGCACCATGCTCTGCAGCAAGCAGTGGCAAGACAGCAGTGCCCGCCTGTCAGCCATACATCTTGCGCACTACACCGCCAGTCCAGGTTGTAGATCGGCAAACATCCAGTAGCTGTGCAGTGCATATGGTGCAGCTGACNAGCATGCACAGAAATGTTTGGACAGACCATTCAGGCTATACCACCAAGCTCTTGTCAGCGCAGCATGCAATACCCGAGGAGTTGCAGTGCCTGTAGTTGTGTACTGGGTCCAGGACTTGTCTGTCAAGCTGAAGAGCCATGAATCATTCGTGGCTTGGCGCTGCTTGTTGCTGTCTTCTGTGTATCTGTGGCAGAGACTTGCACAGTTGTCAGCAGTCAGCAAACATGCTATTGTGCAGAGGCTCAACGATACAGAACTGCAGCACTAACTGCCCAAACCTACCCTCCAAAAATCAAGACATCCCCTGCACTATCTTGCGGCAAGGTGGACATGCAGTGACCAGATCTAGGTGGTCGAGGCTTTTGTACATCTCCAGTGCACACCTCCTGCAACGCTCGAGCGCTTGATGCTCTGTGATGGCAAGTTCATTGGCATAGCACGGTCTCGTTTAACTTGATCAGTCACCTGCCACTCGAAGCGATCCAACGCCATCCGTGTACGTATCGCTCGTGTTCTGTGTTGGCGAGCACAACTAAGAAGATAGCTATATCCGTGTCGTGCATGCAGCTCTGTTGTTGCAGAGGTCGGTCGGAAACGTGGTTGCGGAGCAGCACTATGCACAACTTGTCCAGCCTGCATACAGGTGCCTGAGGTAGCCTGCCAACTTGACCGCGGTATACGCAGTGATCGGGACTGTTGCCAAGGAACAAGCGCAGGCGCAAGTGTGAGGCTAATCGGTGCACTACCATGCGCTGACTCCGCTTCGATTTCGAGAGATGGCAGTGCTGAGTTAACGCTCGCGTCATGGTTCGCTACATGTACAGATTGAATTGCAGACAGGGCAGCTAGAAGCGACAGCGCGCTGTTTGCCCGCGTGGTCACGGTTGACACGAAGCGTATCCGCACTCACACATCACCGTCTGAGCACAGCAAGTGCATGCCCAGCTTTGCTGCTGCTACCTCGAAACCTGTACTCAGCCAGCGTCCCGTGTTCAACAACAGGAAGCGCAGCCACCTAGTTGCTGGCGGACATGGGCAGCAGTGGGGACGTTGTTGTCACTGTCGAGGCATTGCAAAGCAGTCAAGGCAAAGTANAAGGGGCTTGAGAGCACAAGAAAATGGCAGCACTATGCTCAGACGCAGCCACCGCTGCCTGACAGGCAGCAAGCCCTGTAGATCCAAGTGCTGAAAAGCTTGTCGGCACAGCATGTACTGTGCGTGAGCCTCAGCGGCAGCTGGGATATTCTTTTCAGGCCATGATAGCATACAGTGTGGCGTCTGCGGGCTGCATTTAGTTGTCACTGAGGTTGGCGCCCACAGATGCAGTGCCTACAAAGCTGCNGGTTGCAGTGACTCAAGCGGCCCTTGTTTCTGCCCAGTCATTGCTCGACACAGTGGTACTTGCTTATGTGCTGTTTCCTATGCAGGAAGTGGATTCTGCTCAGCTTGCGCCTGTGATATTTCTGTATATGCAGCATCCAAACACAATTCTGGTTGCCTCCTCTCACAGTCTGTTCTGTGCAGTCATGAAGCAAAGTGAACAGGTGATCCGTCTCTCAGGTCTTCTTAACCCAGTGTGCTGCCGCAGTTGTACCGTGACTTTGCTTGTTTGACAAAGGTCACATGTCTGGCTTACTGTTGACAATAAATACATGGTAGTACCTGCAGCTATGTGGGTCATGGCACACAGCAAAGATTGCGTTGGATGCAAGTNACGGAGGTATTTCTGGTCTAGATTGTGTTTCCTAGACCACCTACAGTACGGTCACAGCAGACTTACCATGTGCAGCAGGATCAGTAGCCCATAGCCCTATTCCAGTGAAAAGCAGCACCACTCCTGCAACGAGCAACCCAACAGCCAAATAGACGGCCTTCCAGGGCACTTGCTGGTCACTACTGTATACCCGAACGCTGTCTGGATAGTCTGAGTCTGGCTGTGTCAGAGCCTGTCTTTCCATTGTACGCAGGCCTGCGTTTCGCTGCTACCTCGTTTTGAATATGCTTCCGGCACTGTACAGTCATAAATGACCAAATGTACTATTGGTGTACAAGCTCAAGGCTACGAAGTGAAACCGTGCACACCAGAACCGCACTATAACAACGTACCATCTTTGAAATGCAGGCTGGGACTTCACGTTCCTGTGCGCCGCAGCCGTGATGGTGAAGTTGGCCAATCAACCCCGGATTGCCTATACCGCTCGGCAAACAGCCGTTGGCTCAGCGTTGCATTGCCACTAGGTCAGGGTTGCACCATGACCCCAGGTCCAGCTATCTTGGGACCTCATGACAGAACTTGGGGTGGTACAGCTTCATTGAACAGGTCTTCCAGTGTTACAGCCAAGTCAGCAGGAACAATGGCTGACGCTGAGGTGCATGAGGTTCACAACCTCCCATTTGAATCAGCGAAGCTGAAGGCAGACCACTCCAGATGGACACCACGCTGCGCAGATGGCATACAGGCCATGCTGGCTGGCAGGTTGCAAAGGCATACAGCAGTTCTAGATGCATACCTGGTGTGCAGGTAACATACATGTAGTGTTATACGATGCAGACTTGTTGCAGACTTGCAATACTTGTTGGATGCTCATGGATTTGTGCTGTTGTATGCGCAGGAACGACGCTGATGCAACATTGCAGTTGGCTATTGCACAGCATGCAGCTCAGTGCAATNCATTCAATACACCCTCCTGGCAGTGGACTTCCTTCCGCCCTCTGCAGTGCAAGCAGCCCTCACCAGGGCTGCTGCAGCTGTCAGCCAGGGCACTTTCCAACCCCTGCCCCAGGTGTCACATGGCCTGACCAGTGCTCAGTCAGCACTGCGCCAGATGTCGCAAGCCAAGCATGTGGGCAAGGTCGTTGTCACATGTGGATCTAGTCAGCATGTGCAACACAACCTGGGTCGGTGGGTGATCACAGGCGGCCTAGGGTCCCTAGGGTCTCTCACATCTCGCTGGTTGAGTCAGCAAGGAGTGCAGAATCTGACACTGCTTGGACGCACTGGGAAGCTAGTGAGTCAGCAAGCAGACCAGATGCACCTTGTGCACNCCAGGCCTGTCAGGTATGACCTCAACAGCAGAAGCATGGCTGCCCTGTCAACCTCAGCACAAGCTGCCAGCTTGCTTTATTAGCGTTGGCCAGACGCATGTACAATTCTCACTCATAGAGCAGAGACAAGCGGAGTGACCCTCCAGGCAGCTGTTGGAGTAGTGTGTCAGCTAAAGATGTAAAACTGAGAGACAGAATGTTGGAGGCCACCATATTCACTCTTGTCTTGCCTGTTGGCTTCTTTGATGCAATTTGCATTTGCATGGTCATGCATTCTTGGTTGTCTGATCATTCTGGTCTGTGTAGGGGCGGAGCTGGCGAATGTGATCAATGAAGCTGCATTGGCGGCTGTGAGGCGCAACGGCAANTCAAAGCCTGTAACAGGTTTCATACTGGTCTGTGTAGATGTATGTCACAGTGCATGAACCAAGAGAGTGAGGCAGAAGCATGTCACGTCATGACTGATGCTGAGCCTCGTAACCCACCACATGCTTGTCCACCGGGTCATAGCGTAACAAAGGTGTGCATCGTGTTGTGATTTGTGACATTGGATGGCACTGGGTGGCACATATCACGATGCACGGNTGCATAACAGCAGACTCTGGTGGTGCACTACACGAAGATCACAGCTGGAGCTCATGCTGCCCTCCACAAGGGCCAGGTGTGTATGCGCAGCGTACCATTCCTTGATTTGCAGCTGCCCACCAGCTTTGGACCAGGCATGTGGCACTGCTCTTGAGACAAATGTCATGGTGAACATCATGCTGATATGCCAAAGCTGTCTGTTCCGTACTTGCTGTTGACAACATACAGGAGACAGCGCATCAGTCACATAGCTTGCGCTGGGCAGAAGACCATNTGGCTGAGTGTGTTGAAACCAAACATGTTCAACTAGATCCTAGCCAACACCTCAAAGGTACCAAAAGATGCAGGAAGAAAGCACGCAAAGCTACCAGGCAGCCTGCAGATAATCGCAGAGTCAAGGCTCTGCTGGAGCATTGCTTTGGCAAAGACTCCCAGTCAGATGAGACCCAAACAGATGGCACACAGTCAGACAGCGTACTGTCACATGCCAGCCCTGACAAACCCATTGTGATTGCACCTCCATCAGCGAGCACTGTGGCTGCTGACACAACAGAAGCTCAACGCACAGAAACAACACACGCTATTGTGGCAGCAACTGGAGCAGCCACAGAAGCAGTATCAAAAGCAGCANGTGCAGAGGCACAGTTGCTCAGCCATGAGGGAAATGCTGACAGCATCATGTCCCTTCATCACGCCTGTCGAAGCCATTCAACGATCTGCTGAGCAGAAGGGCGGCAGTCAGGCTCTGTGTGGGTGCACTCCGTAAAAATACGTGCTGCCACAGGAGGGCAACCATCTGGCAGCTGTAATGACTTTGTGGTGCCAGCCTGCAGGGCAGTACAACTTGACAAAAACCACAAAGGGACAAGTGCACTTGGTTGCTTTACAGGTGCACAGGTGTGCATGTTTGCGTGNATGTTACATTGGTACCCTGTCACTGGATTTGCTGAAACTGTTGACCCGTCGCTGCTAAGCATCATGCAGCTNAGAAAAAGCTGCAGCATGTAATTGACAACATTCTATGATAGTCGGGCAGACAGAACCATAGTGAAAATCCAACCCAACATGTACACATGGTGCAATGTACACGCATGACATTGTCAGCCAGCACTAGTGTTATACAGCTGTTACAGCATTTAGCCTGACACACCAGTGTCTGGCAGCAAGCTGCGTCTGCAACTCATGTGCTGCAGGTTGCCAACAAGTCCTGACATCGGCTGATACTTGCTTTCCATGCTTGAACTTTGCCAGTCGAGCAGCAGCTTCTGAGCCTGCAAGAGTCAGAANTGTACACACACGCATGCACATGCCATGCATCCCGGTGGTGGTGGCTGTAGAGCACATATCTGCCATCAGTTGGCCACACTGCTTGTCCTCATGCTCATCATTCACCACAGACAGACTTTGTTCCTATAAACNTTGCAGACAAAGGGCTGAAATTGAACCTGCTCCACTTTGGACTGCAGGCATAGTCTGGCTCAGGCAAACACGTGATGTCCCTGAACTGGGTTATTGCATAGTCAGGGTTGCTTTTGTCCGCTTGCAATTTTTTCTGGCTTGTCTGAGCCTTAGAGAGGCTGGACAATCTTGGGCCGCAGGAAGAGGCAATCGAGCTGGTGACCCTTCTTAGGTTCATCTTGGCTGTCTGTTCCCATATCAGGACAACAGCAACTTCAAAGACAGCAAAGGTGAAGGCTAGAAGGGTCACCAGCTTCATTGCCTTCTTGCGGCTCAACAATCTTCACGCAGGCCTCTTTAAGGCTAAGGCAACTCGGAATGAACTTTGTGCAAGATATTTGTGTGTTGCGACACACAGGAAATGCGGGCGCTGCCATGCCTAAGAGATAGCCTGGCATAGCTGTAACATGCTGCATGGCCCGAATGCTGTGGCTACCTTCATCAGTGTGGTAGATGGCATAGGTTGCATCTAATCAGGATTTAGGCGTATGACATTTGCGACATGGCCAGATCTGATGTGCAAACCTGGTGTTTGCAGCCACTGCACGTTAGTGTGGCTGTAACATTGAGAATGCAATGTCACAAGTTCATGTATGGTACACATGCGTTGGTGACACATCCACTATTGCTACCTGCTCAACTAGTTGGAGTGATCACCCCATAGCAAGCCTCTTGACAGCGGACCTACAATGATCAGCTGTTCTCAAAGACGATCACAGCCAANTTGTGGCTGGCCAGCTCAATGAGGAATGAGAATTGAGCTCAATGAGGCTTTGCTGAAAACAGTACAAGCTACCAAATGAGAGCGTAGCGCTATGCCGTGCATCTGCAAGCTCATCTTTGCCGTACTGCTGCAAGCACTGCAGNTACCCATTCAAGCAGACCTGAAGCTGGTGAGAAAGGCACCACCTTCACAACAAGGCCTTTGTTGATTCTGGTGTATCACACACATACTGAATGCATGCGGAATCACCGCATGTTGTCACATTACACAACCTCGACATGCACTGCTGACTGTACAGCAGCGCAGCATGTGTTGCAAGTCAGCNACTTGTGACAAGACGTGATGCTGGCCAGACACAAAATGTCCAGAGATGCTTAGCCAAGAGCATGGCAATCTTCTCCAGGTGTGTACACGTCATATCCTGTTGCTGCTGCATAGCCGAGCCTTGACAAGACGCATCATTTGATATACATGCATGCACACGCATGCGCACAGACTCACATGTGTAAAAACATTAGCTTCAGTTCCCTGTTAGGTTATCGCTCTTTGCAGAGGTTTTGCATCATGCGCAATCAGCTCTTTGGACCGCAGGGCTGACCACAACGTGTAGAGAGCTGGCGCAGCCCTGAATGCAAGACTTGGAATGGCTGCATGAGGTACAGGCAGTGAGCATGCACTATAAAGCAGGCCTGGTTCACCTGGGGAAGGTTNGCAGGGTGTTGCCAGCCAATATTGCCGTGTCGCCTCATGAGAAGTATTCCTCAACCAAGCTGATTCTGACTTGCATGTACAGGTCAGAGGGGGCGGAAGCNCTTGCTAGTAAATGCCCTCAGCATCATAAATGACGGCACTAGTACCCAAGGGGTCGGCACACCCAGGTGGGCAAGCATACCTGAGGTGCACCATTGATGGGCTCCGCAGAGAAGAAGCATCTGAAGTCTGGGTGAGCAGTCTCTGCAGCAATTTCAAGCTTGCGTTCCAGGTTGGGGATCCAGCCCTGCATAAGGTGGACATTGTCCAGGAACACCCAGCCGCCCTCCTTGGTGTACTTGTCTAGGATAGCCTCTGCAGGCCCTTCCTGACCCTGTCACATTGCAGCGTTAAGGTTAGATTTGCCCTGGGTAGCCCATACTGTCTGCATTACTACCTGTTGAATTAGCATGAAACTGCCTGGGACATTGTCAAAGAAGGCATGAGGGCTGCTGATCATGCTAGAGCCATAGTTCAGCGGGCCTTGACTGGCATTGGTTCGCAAATACCAAATTTTGATCAGGCACTATTGCACATCATGCTGTCACATGCTAGTACAATGCGCTAGTACAAAAGGTTTCTGGTGTGTACCTGTCCCATCGAGATAAGGGTCAGCTTGCCGTTCTCCACCGTGTGGTTGACCTCACGAGCATAGGCCTCAATTTCCTTGCTAGGCGAGTAACCAGGGAACAGGATGAAGAAGATTGGAGTGCTGGATGACGCCTCGCTCATGACCGTCACAGGGCTGAAGGCATCCTGGTTGACGTAGCGGCTGCCCATGGCCTTCTCACAGAAGTTCTGCAACATGCATAATCAATGATCAGTAATNCTCGTATAGCGCTGCCTCGGGCAGTGCCCAATTCAGCATATGGAGGCAATACCTAGCTTGGTTGTGATATACAGGCGGAAGTCAGGGTTGAAGTCAATCTCCTTGTCCCCAAGCTTGATAACTACGTTGTTGCCGCGCTTCACAAAGGCTTTGGCTAGCACAGGCTCCAGGCTGGGGTCCAGCTCTTGACCCACATCCTGCAAGTCACATCCAAGGACTGTGCGAGGCTCAACAGCAACTGGCTGCCGCAAGGTTGATCTGCCCGCTAGTTATGCACAGCCAAATCTGGACGTGCTAGTGCTGCAGTTCTTGCACAGTGAATATGTCTTCACAGGTGACGCTGCAAGCAGAACAATGAGGGCGAATGGTTAAGAAGAGTCGAGTTCTGTGCACTAAATGTCAGCGCACACACACATACATACAAAATGCATGCTTCTTTTTCTGGTGGATTTCCTTGATGATGCTTGGTGCCATGGGGTGATTTGTATGCTGGACCAGAGGGACCAACCTGTAGGAGCACAGGGCTGCCAAACTGGATGGCGTTCTCCATCTGGCGCAGCAGATCAGGCATGGCCAGGTTGAGCACACGCAGGCCAGTCTGTGCCTCCATGTTCTTCACCCACTTGTTGGCTTGCCCCTGCACATCAANCCGTTACATGTGCAACAGTGGTTGGTGTACAAATGAGGATCAGGGGTAGCAGGCCTGGTGCCTTGTCACAGGAGTCTGTCACAAGAGCTTAGTGCAGCACTTCCATTCTTGCTGTGCTTTATATGTTTTTTGGCTGTTCTTTGGCTGTCAATTCCATAGGCAGAGTTGAAAGCCTAGACTCACATGTGCTCTGACGTATTGTCACTCGTAAGCAGTGCAGCGTTTAACTTCTGTTCAGCTGCTGCAAGGCAGCAAACTGCCCTGTTAGCTTTGCCTTCTGTGTGCCTTTCTTGCTGTTGCGTGCAGCAGGAGCAGCTGACCAACCAGATGCACCTGTGCTGGAGCTCTGGGCATCTGCACAACATTCACAGGTTGAGTCATGCTATGACATACACTGAGAGAGCCACACACACTCACCAGGAAAACAATTGACGCAGGAGCCATGCAGTGTGTAAGGATGACAAATACACACGGCTATGGATGCATGAGCACAGCGCAAAGTGTAGCACATNGCGGGAATGCACAGCGTGGCAGGGCATTGGATATGCAGCAATCACCCTTGTACAGCTACGAAGCTGTCTGCATCAGCAACATGCGGGACAGGAATGGAATGCAATTGTTGGGCATAGCAGCAAAGTGCAATAGCAACAATAATTGTCATGATGTGGGTGAAGGCCAATTGCTAAAGTTATACTGTGTGCAGCCTTGCTTCCATGCAATCACAATGACTGATTGTAATGGACGGACAGACTGACCGATTGTCATTGATCGACTGCATGACAACCAGCATATTCATTCACGAGGATCACCTTGCCACCCATGACCTGCATCCTGATTGTTTCAATGGGGGCAATAGCAGTCTTTGACAGAGCGCCTGCATCAAGTCAAACAACTGCTTAGGCAACTGCCATGCAAGCAGATATTATGCAAGACTCACACCACCACCGAACTCTGCGAACAACACATTGTTGATGCAATGCAGAAAAGTGCTAGTGATGTAGGAGCAGACCTGCTATGGCTCCAGCAACTAGTCTCCGCATCTGATTGGGCATACGTCTACTCAACGTTTTGACTTTGTCTTTGACTGTGAAGCCCAGGTCTTTTGTGCGGGTGAGCAGCATCTCCTCAGCGTCCTCATCGACAGCTCTGGAAGCAGCACTAGCCAGGCACAACACAGNGCCAAGAACCTTGCCTCTGGGGGTGAGAGTCCCAGCACCCACTGACTCTTTGGGTTTGTGTTCTGTCAGCACAGCATACATGGGTAAGGTGCAATNATTTTATATCAGCGGCTTCACACACAGTCAGCACACGGTCTTGCCTAGTGATGGTCGTGAGTCCGTGTCAAAGGATGACACTGCGGTCTAGTGTTGCTGTGCAGGATTCTGATTATACCAATGATGGACAGGATACCAACCCCTCTCCCAGTGGCACTTCCCAGCGCAGTGATGTCTCCCCTCAGCAGCTTTCAGCTGGTCAGTACTTGTGGCAAGTGCAGAGCTCTGCATCTGCNGCCCAGCATCAGGTACAGCAGCAACATGCTCCCAGAGTAGCTGACACATGTGATGTGCTAGAAGCACCTCCAAGTCAGCTGCAGTTTGAGCAAGCAGACTTGCTGGAAAGCCTGAATCAGCTGCAGAGCAAGGCAGGGCTGCAAGCTACCTCAGCGAGCATGCACAAGGATCAGGTCCTGCCTGTGAATGCACATGCTGCAATGTTGGACAGTATGCTGGCCATCATCTTTCCTGGCGGTCAAAGATGAGGAGAAGTTCACATCAGGTATGGATGCAACTGATGTGTATCCTGCCGTACTGATGCCATTGCGTCTGCCGTTGAGTGGCAGTTGCGAAGACATGCTTCCCACAAGCCATCTGTGTACACCCTTGTATGCTTTCACCAAGTTGATACTGCACTATTCAAGCCTGGCTGGCTACCAGTCTTGACTTGCACATGTGCCACAAGTCATGCTGTGAGTGCTATGCAAGCACCAAATGTTGCTGTAGCATCTCTGCTTACAGTGCAGATTAGGGGCCTGCAACTACCTCAGAATGTTTGAAGCAGGGCTGCTGTCGACGACCTGATCCAGTCTGGGCCATATTTGACAGGTTGCCTGCCAAGGTAATTTGCTTGTTGCGCATGCCTATGCTCATGCCGTCTGTCGGTTGTCGCCAATTTCTGGCAGGTTCACATGTGACTTGTTACGTCTGTCCCGATTGACAGTTGTCACCTGTTGTCCATAAGCATGCATGCCTATCCTCAGCTGGTCAATCAGCCCTGGCTGTCAAGCTAGAATCTGCTGACAGAGGAGCCAGCATGTAAATGCAGATGGTAACTGCTATAGTGCTGGTAAAACATCTTGCAGGGTTGATGACTCATGCACACCCAAACTCAAGACATTTATCCAGTGGCTGCAGCCATCAGGTCAATCAGTTGCACTACACGCAGCAAATAGCTAGGTCACATGCCAAAAATGCTGCAATGCTTTGCTAGCGAGATCTGACAAAAATGCTGCAATGCTTTGCAGGATTGTGCCGCAATGCACGTTACAACACTGCAAGGCAGGTCGTGGTGGGATGCGGGCGTTCCAGCGCTGTCGCAGCATTTGCAGTATCACGCTACTCATAGGAGATTGTAAGAAACAGTAGACGCAACAATTGCGTAGTGTCTGCTAGCGGCCTGCAGTTCTACAACACGTGCGGACTGTCTCCAAGGTCTTCTCGTCGAAGAGGTTTGGAAATAGTCTATGGTTACCTACTAAACACATGCGGACATCACAGCTCGAACGTTATGCTAGAGATCAGGTTGGGTCAAACAATTCCACGTAGTCTGTGATGTTGAGCTGAAATAGGCAGGCAGTGAGCAACAAGCATGACAAAGCAAATCCCATCAACACGCAGTGCAAGCATACTGTATTGTACAGCTTATGAGCGAAACTTCTGCCAATAGTTGTTGATTAAGCACTGAAAGTAGGCAAAAGGCTCACACTCATGACCAACCCCATGAAGAGCAGGAACTGCAGCCACAGCCATGCGCAGTCAGCAATTTGCATATGTAAGATGCACATACTAAATGCTGCAATCAAAGCTAGGGACTTCAGCTCACCAGCACCATGGGCGTCAGGATGCTCCAAACAGGCCAGAACGCGGTCAGGAATCTGCACACAGCAGATCTGTTGTCCACAAGGCACATGAGTGCTGATGATATTGCCGCACAGGGTGAAGCATAATATACAATGATGCATGCAGTCACCATGGCTTTTACCCAGCTATTGCAATGAGGCCCCCAGCTGTGCCAAGGTGAATTGCAACAGGTGAGTGGACTTCCCAGCTCCTGCCTTCTGCTAGCTTAGCATTGTTGAGCACGCCCCTATACAGTGTAGGGTGTTTTCTCATCTGAGCTCGACAGAGCTGTCTGTGCTCGACAGCTTTACAAGTCAGGATCAGCAGCAGTGTCATACTTAGAAGCAAGGTGCAGGAAGACCAGAATGTTCAAAGTCACGCCCAAAACCCCAATGTAATATGCGTTCCTTCATGCAGTTAGGTTGTTGGACAGAACCATTGTATGCTGAGCTGTCAGTACTTTAGATCACAAAGCTTACTTCCACACGGCAGGATGGTGCAGAACCACGGTGAAGAAGTCGTGATGGCCGTTGCCATAAATCACGACGCTCGCAGCACCGAGTATCCAGAGTAAGCGCTGCACGTTTGGCCAAAGGTGGCTTGCCGTAGTGTGCTGTTCAGAAAGGTCTTGTTCAGTGATCACAGCACCAGACCCAACCGGCCTAGCAGTTGATGATGCGTGCATGCTCTGCCGATGCGATGCGTGTTGTGATGCCGGCGATGCAGGCTGACGTGAATCGGCACTGTCAAGCTCAATTTGCCAAGCACGGATAGACTGAGCCTCCATAGAGCAGTACATGACATTCATGTAGACATGAAAATGAGGTGTAGGTACTTGCTTTGTAACTTTGCCACAGCAAAGATCAGCGTGAGCAATGTCTGCACAGAGTCAAGGCTGTCTCCGTGAAAAGTGTGTGACAAGTCAGCTGACTCCTGCCATCAATCACAAAGTTAATGCTGAGCGACATCATTGTCACCTCCAACCCGATGGCATAAGAGCAGGATGTTCATGTCAAATGAGGAGCAGCAGACAAGCCTGAGTATAGAGTCAAGACCGTCCTCCTACATACACGTGGGTAGCCTTGTGCCATCAATCAGCTATCAAAGTCGAGCTTGCAATTGGGCAGCGTCAGCATTAGCATCAAACTAGGAGAGCTAGCTGGTTATGCCATTTTCTTAGCTCACGTAGCATGCACAATGTTGTTTCATGCACACATGCTGATGCAGTAGGAATGCATGTCAGTTTCTGCCACATCTGTGACTCCCAGTCAAGCATGCAATCAAGACAATGACACCAACTAGTATAAAAACAATGAGGAGGACCATCAGCTTCATCTTGTAATTCTGCCAGCACATTTGTCGCTTGAGCGTTCGCGCATTGCCTCTGAACTTACTTGCCTGCATAGTGTCATCTGCTGTCAACACTCTATATGCAAGACAATGCTGACGCAAGACTGGGTGCAAGGTATCAAGTTTGCGGCACACTTGTGCTCGCACCTGCGGAGAGGCAGATCAGGCAATCACTCTCTATTGCACATCTTGCGCGCTGTACCTGGTCGTTGAGTTGTTCACTCTTTGACACCACATTGTCCAGCTTCTCACCCCTATTGAGCACTTGATCGATGTTGTTTGTCATTACTGCCCTCACTTCCGTGACCTGCAAGGTCCAATTATGTGTTCGGGGCCCTCAAGCAGACACGGACACAGTCGTGATCTAGACCAGGGAGGGCCAGGCAATACTGAAAGCAGACACACCTGATTTTGCACTTGAGCCAGTTTGTCAGGCTCTGCGGCCTTCTGCACCTGTCTGCCGGTTGCGGCTGGCCTTCCCGCCGACATTGCTGATCCCGGTGCAACCTTGCTACCGGCGTTTACAGTGCAGTGCGGACCCTGGCTGTGTCAACACGACTTCAGACAGAACAGGAGCGAGTCAAACGACGGGTTGTAGGTTCAGGCGAGAATCTAAAGTTTTGCCATGAAGCTGCAGTAGCAGCCATGAGCATGGTTGTGTTCACAAAGCAAGCAAACCATAGCGCGTTCGTGAACAAAGCCGTGTGAAGCAGTACTTGTCATGGACCAGTGCCGTTTGCCGTACACGCATTCAATGCAAAATTTGCCAAGTGACCTTAGGTTGCCCTGGGGTGTATAAACGTCGTATGATATCCAGACAATCTTGGAAGACGGCTGAAGATCAAGCCCAGCAGATCGGCTGAATGAGTCCCATGGCAGATGCGTGTTTATAAGCTCTACACAAAGCTTGCGAGCAGTCGAGTGGTCAGGCACATTGATGCAGTGCAGACTTAAGATCATTACAAGAAAGCGCATTGCACACATGTAGTAACAGCTAGCCAAAAGGATTTCTTCAAACAAGACGACAAAACATCACACTGCATGGCACACATCATCAGTATCGCTTTCAATTCGACTGAAAAGCAAAGGAATGTTTCATGCACCTCGAGTTTGTGAGGCAAACAGGCCACCAATCACGCCTTTTGTACAAGTCAGTGAATGCAACTGGCATGGGTTCATTTGAGCAATCACCAAGACTTAGCCCTTCTTGATACAGTTACCACCAGAGAAGCAAACAATCAAGAAGATGACGAATATCAAAATCAGAATCACCAGTACAACCAAAATCTTCATCTTCATGTTCTGCCACCACATTTTGCTGCGCAATTGTCGTCCAGTCTTGTGAAACTTGTCCGCCTGCATGCCTTGATCGTTTATCTCACTTGGAAAGCCTATCTGATGTGCGTGTCCAAATTGCAAGCTGGTGCAGTAGGCAGACTGCTAATATACAAAACAAGGATGCATTTCGGAAGCGGCACTCCTGGTTCAGGTGCTACCTATAATTGCACATGCGCACATACATACATGCATATGCATGATCTGCACCAGGCTGCACACCCTTGCTGCAGCACTGCCTAATCGAACACCATTGAAGCGAGCAACAATTTCTGCAGGCTGCCATGCCGGCATGCATGTACACTACCTCCCACAAGACACCTTAGTATTGAGCCTATAACAGCAAGGTTTGCACAGTGCGGAAGCCCTGTGCACCACACAACCAAGCAGAGTGACCTTACCTGGAACCGCAGATTGTCTGTCTTGTCAACCAGAAGTTCAATCTTTTCACCCCTTTCCAAGACTCGCTCGATGTTGTCTACCATGATGTTCTTGACCTCATCAACCTGCACAGGTGAGCATTGTTGGTAACCAATTTCTTGTTTGATTGCTCATAAAAAATGCTGCAACGGTTCACACACAGCAAATGGCATAAAATGCTTGCTCGTCATGAGCTTTTTGATGCACAGGGTGCAAGGGCTGCAAGCTACATCTGAACATCGCGATGGCTCTGAAGTAAAGCGGAAAACGATGTAGCTTGGCAACATACAGTGCAGTCTACTGGCTGCAAGCAACATCACACTTTGCTTGCACGCGAATGTGCTTACCTTCTTTTGTACAGCTGCAACCTTGGTTAGCTCTTCTGGGTGCTCCATGCAGTAGTCCATGTGCATCTTGAGTCTTGGTCTGCACCATGAAGTATACTGTGCTCAGTGCTCAGCATGCACAGCAAAGCTAAGCCACACTGCACACATCCCGCCAGTATGTAAAAATGTCCATTGAATGGTAACGCACCCAAACATTTTATCAAGACTATGAGCAGGTGCTGTTCTGCCCTTGTCTGCATATTTTTGCTGGAACTCTTCCCTAACCTTCTCTAGGAAAGCGAATGGTACTTGACGGCCGTACCCTTCGTCGGCAACAACCAAGAAAGCTGCAATTGCAGTGGTAATCAGCTAACATCAGCCAACTTCTTGTACGGAGAGGGTTTCAAGCAAGCCGTGCTTACTGAAGCCGCCGTCCACAAGGTAGTTGAAGGTATGTCGATCGCATGTGAAAGTGAACTTGCTGTTGTCTGTAGGGCACTTTTCGAGACACTGTATCGCTACTGTGCTAAAGTTGCCTGTGTACGATGTGTAGTCAGCCAGAACAGTAGTTCCCCGAGACACGAACGCATATATGAGCGGCATTGTCGCTAGCTTTGCCACGCGCAGCCTATTGTTTGCACAGAATCGTGATCAAGGTTGCGTTCAGCGTCCTCGCGTGTCAGCTACTGGCACTGCTCAAATTCATAGAGGCAACAACGGAGAGCGAGGAATGCAGTCACAGTGTCCGTGCATGAACATGACGTCACTGAGCATGGTCTATTGCTGAAAGCTGAACTGCAGTGTCCGGCTCCCCGAGAAGATTGCAGTTGGCAGAGCAAGTCAGGCGACAA
This sequence comes from Trebouxia gelatinosa, assembly GCA_000818905.1. Taxonomy (NCBI): domain Eukaryota; kingdom Viridiplantae; phylum Chlorophyta; class Trebouxiophyceae; order Trebouxiales; family Trebouxiaceae; genus Trebouxia; species Trebouxia gelatinosa. Next base: position 1,428,594 of record KN805357.1, read on the forward strand.
GAACACACTGTCATCATGATGTCTTTACATGGGCAGCTACACGACATACACAACATATCAACATTCGTCTTGCATGTACCGTAGCAACCTCCAACGAGGCCTAAGAACCAACAAGCTGTTTCATATGTAACTGCTGCTGCTGCAACACTTCCTCATACTTACTACACTGAATCTGCATGTCTCTGAGCTGTGCTAGCAGAGCCTGATGGCTTGCATCCTTCTTTTGTACAACCTGCTTGAAACGCTCATGCACAGCTTCCATATCAATCAGCTTGCGCTTGCTGTGCTCAGCAACCTGCAGCCCGACATACAGTCAAGCAGTCAGAGCAGATGTAATCAGCACAGTAAATGTGGTTTGTGCTGCAGTAAGGATGATACATTGTATCTCCTCAGGGGGATTGCATAACGAGATCTGCAGGTGCTCTAAGGCGTTTGCTGAGATGCGAGGCAGAATCACTGATGCAGCGCTGCAGTGAGCCGCTCACTGTCACTTAGAGCAGAAGTGAGCCACTCACACTAAGGCAAGTTTCGATAAGATCCAAGTCACAATATTAGGGTAGTGTTTTGCGCTGCCTAGATTCATATGTTCAGCATACACATCCGCCACAAGCTGCATGACATCACTCAAGCCTTAGTCTGCGTAGGAAGACGCTCTGCGGTCATGCACTCAATCACCTGTGACTCATGGTCAGCGCTCAGTCTCGCTTGCTGCTCAGCCCAAGTCTGCTGCTGTGCAGCCAATTGAGCTTGCAGGTCTAAGTTTGCCTGCTTGACTTGGTTTGTCTCCTGATGTAAGCTGTCAAGCTCAGCTCTCAGATCTCTATTCACGAGCTGTGCCTAGAAGCAAGGGCACAGGTTCGTCTAGAGAGCAGCAACACAATACTGAACATTGATTGGATGGCGTTGAATCCTGCTTTGCCATGCAGCTTGCAAGAAGGTGTACTCCAATCAACCACAATGACAAAGCATGTACAAGCACCTAATGAGCGCTGGAAAAGGCTGCAATGTAGTACTTGAGCAGAAGTGACTGGCCACAGCTAAGTGATGTGTGATTGTCCAATAATTGCACAGCAATAGCAACGTGGTATGCAATGATGGTCATGCTCTGTGCACAACGCAGTAGTTTTGCGGAAAGCTGCAGCAACATGGCAGACAAACAGTACCATGCTGCATGCATAAGGCTGGCACAGCGAGTCTGCTTAAATAGACACACCATCAGCCCTCTGAATTGCAACACATGCTTGTGTGTCTGTATGCGCAATGTAACCTTTCGCACTCATAGCATGCCTAACAGGCTCAAGCTTCCAGTGCAAGCGTACCTGGTTCAGCTCAGTTCTAGTGACATCATGCAATTGCTTAACCTCCAGCACGCGTTGCTCATGAATCTTGCATTGGTCCTGCCTGCACCAAAAGGNGCTACAAACGTATTGTTGATGCTTTTCGTCATTGCAAAGCGCTAGCGTGACAGAACGGACTCACAGTCAATAGCGCGCAATGTCAACGACCAAACGTTGCCAATGTAGGTCCAGCAGGTGGAAGCACTGAGGCGGGGGCTTCCCCCTTTGGTGAGAGCACCCTTCGAGTGGGTGACACGATCAGGTCTATGTTGCTGTGAGTATGATGGCAGAGGACGGAGCATGCTGATATACAAGCTGCACAACCCTCCTGTACCTCATGGCCAGTTTCACCAGCTTCATCATTTGCCAGCTTGGTTGGTCCCGCTCACATATCAGGACATCATACTGGATGTAAAAGAAAGATTTCCTTACTTGCAGGTAATGTGCTCTTGCTTACAGAGCAAAATGAAGCACTGCAGCAGTGTGGAGCCCAACGTGAATACTCACACAAAATCAAGATTGTTTTTGATGACCACCACAAGCAAATTGAGCTATGTAATGTACACAATGCCCTGGCGCTTAAGTACTACAAAAACAGTGTTGTTACTAACCAGTGACAAGTACACTCAGTGGAGCACATGCGCATGCATCTGGCGCTTGTTCATGTTGGTCAATGACTTGATGCTGTGTGACAGGCATATACCATCACAGTTAACTTTGGAACTTGGAATGCTCGCAACAACAGTGAGCTCCATTTTAAGATTACAAGCACAGAGAGGGACAGTACAGATTTCATTTACGAGCGGTGGAATTCCTACACAGGACCCATGCCAAATGAGCGGGAGCGTGCCATCAAGGTGAGGAGGTGTCATCCTTGTGCACCCGAAGTCAGGATTGGTGCCTTACTTTGATGCTTTGCACATGCGATGCTGTTGCTCCTTGCTCCTTGCTATTAGCAGAATGAGCAGGCCTGTCCATATATATTGTTGGCTGTCTTTCTACAAGGTCATATTATGGCCAAATGCAGCTCATGTGTTTGTGCCAAGGCCAACGGCTAGGGTGTGTCAAACTGCTTTGTTGCGTGATGCAGTTTCGGCGTGACTATGTACTCTCCGTGGAACCCCCGCCCCCACATGGTGGTGGGCCCACATGGCCCCCACACTTTGATGAGGCTGCTGCACCTACTGCTNCCTGATTGCGTTGGCAAACGACTGGTCAAAGCCCTCGTGAAGGACGCAAACGCAAGATGCTCAGTGAAGGCAGCAGCGCTCATAGCAAAGCAGAATTGGTTGCCCTACTCTTAACCCTTTTGTTTTGACGTCACTGTATTATCATTAAACCAAGGCGGAAAATCCGGGCATTAAACGGCAAGGGTGCATCTTGAACAAAGGCCGAACGCACCAACTACCTCAGCACACGCTCATCATGGCGTTCCGCAGGGCAGCTGGGACCCTGGCCTTGCGTGTGGCAAGGTCATCGCGCTCATTCAATACGCTTGCGAAGAATGTCACAGCAATTCCAGAGGTCTTGCCAAGCTCAGTTGCCAAGACTCAGTTCCAAGTCACTAGATGCTTTGCCGCGGCTGCCGAGCCTGCCCCTGCACCTTCAGCGGTTCAGGGGTACATCACACAGGTACGGGGTCTGAGAGGGAGATCTTTCAGCATCGCAACTGCTGTAAAATGAAGCTGCAGCGGCAACGTCAAGGATGACTTATGCACGTCAGCGATCAGCGTATCTCCGTCCAGGTCATTGGCGCCGTCGTGGATGTCCAATTCGAGGGGGAGCTCCCAAACATCATGACAGCATTGGAGGTACAGGACCACGATGTCCGTGTCGTACTGGAAGTGGCAAATCACATGGGAGAGAACACCGTGCGAACAATTGCCATGGAAACCACTGATGGCCTGGTCAGAGGACAGACGGTCATTTCCCAGGGCGGACCAATCACAGTACGGGTTTTATCGTTGGCACCTTTTCATGTGATGCACAAAGACCACTGACTGATAACTTCCTTTGCTATACAGGTGCCTGTAGGCCGTGAGACTCTGGGGCGTATCATGAATGTCATTGGAGAGCCAGTAGATGAGTGTGGGCCAATTGGTAAGTTGTTGGCATGTTGATTTGCAGAAGGGTTTTTGCAAGGGTGTTTTGAACTCACTTCCTGCATTTGTTTCCCAGAGGCCAAGCACTTTGCCCCAATTCACAGAGAGGCACCCTCCTTCCAAGATCAAGGCACAGAGCAAGAAATTCTGATTACAGGAATCAAGGTGTGCATGCACAGTGCAAACGAACAAACCTNTGAGCTCCCACAGAACTGCCGTCCTTTTCATCAACACGAGGAAGCTCTAACGCTGAAGCTTTGTGGACTTTGTTGCCTGTTGATTGCACCTTGCCGTGATTTGGCATGGACTTGTCAGGCGNCTGTGCTGACTCATGTACTGAAGTGACTACTTGAGATGCAGAGGTGATCCTGCTTTGTGCACCAACTTGTTCTGCAGTGTCTCCAGGCAATGCGGGCTGCTCATTGTTGCCTACATGAAACATCAATAGCATGTAGCAGCCGTCGGTCCACCACAACATCATGGGTACACATGTGCAAGAAGTGTGCATTTGTGTTGGCATGTCAGCTGCACAGCCCTGACACACAGCATTNCTAGGGCGGCTTTTGCTTCCGGGTATGAAGTGAGGAAAATCTGAAATCCTCTGTCAAGAGTGAAGCCTTGGAGTTTGTCTGATCTGACACGCCCTCCGACTCCATCAGAAGCTTCCAAGATGCTGAATGGAATGCCGGCCTTATGAAGCCTAAGTCCGCAGCTTAACCCAGCTATGCCTGCTCCTATGACTAAGGCCTGATCCTCCTCCCTCATCGTACTACCGTTCCCCACACCTCCTGCCTTGCATGCTGCATGCAAAGACTGGAACGGTNTCAAGACTGGGTTTTGATAGCACACTTGCTTCCGCGAAATCCGGCTTGCATTCTTCCAGCAGTTCAGGTCACAGGCGGCCAAGGCGCCCGAGGGTAANAGACCTGTTGGGCTACAACCTGCTGTCTTAGCATTTGAAGCAGCCTGGTGTTACCTAGCCACAGGTCCAAACTGTGGAATTAGTGGTGACTGCAGTCCAAGTTGCAATACTTCTGTTTGTCTACTTTGCTGTGCTTGAAATGAGTTGTGCACAGCTTGTCAGGGTGTTGTGTACACAGCATTGGTTGTTGAATTTGAGCATCTGCAATCTTAGCACGTATACCAGTCAAGCCACATGCCTCATGCTCTTCCAAGTACAGCAGTGCAACCAGGCAGAGCCCCCAGTCTGGACCCTACACTCCTTGCCACCAAATGCAAACGAGATAAGCAGTATGGTTTACCACTGAACACAGAAGATAGCCAAACCACAACCTGCTTGTGACCAACACTGTCACATGCAAGGAGTTGTCAACTTGTCATTGAGCAGGTGTGCAAGCAAGCAATCTGCTTCACGCAGCTGCAGGGGGTCTTGCACATGCACGTGATTAGCTGGAACACAGCAGTTCGGTTGCACTGGTTGTAGTGATTAGTATAACAGCTTCTTGCCGATTCCTGCGGNAACAGATCAATCCCATTGAACATGCTGAGCCCCTCATGTGCAATCAATGCTATTCGTTTGCTGCATGCAGAACACATTCAAAGTTGCACTGTCACAATTAAGCAAATGTAAGGCATGCTCTGAACACCACGGAATAGATGTGACGGCTCGCATGGTGCATAGAGCATTATGTATGCCAGAACTGAGCAATCATGAGAGGTCTTTTGTCAATGCTGATGCGACCTGTCAAGATTTGCAGCACAAGTCAGGCAAACACTGAAGCCATTGGCAAAGGGAGTGCTGCCCTGACCGTTGTGCACAGCAACGCAACGCCCATTTCTTTGCCTACACTTTGCTCAAACAGTATGTAAATCAGTTGCACTGGACGCAAGTCCAATTCATGTAGTCACAGGCACAAGCTGCATCAGCAAATCATAGNAAACCTCAGCCTGTCCTGCTGGCAGGTTGAAAAATCTCTTCACCAATGGAATCTCTTGGACGGGGCCAAGGGTAAGGTCATCAAAGGATTCCACGTTTTCTAGGCTGCAGATTGTCAGTTGAAGATCATAGATTGTGGCTATAGTCCTGCAGGACACATTCAGCCCTGGCAGGGTTTGGTGGAGGCTGTGCACATGGCGTGTGACTTGGTAGCATGAGTCCATTTACCTTGTGGCTATGTAAGATGTAATGTAGGTCACAATCCGAGTTTCAAGCTCACTTAGACGATTCAGGGCTGGAAGCTGATAGGGATTGCCAAGCCCCAGCTCCTTGTAGTCATTTACACCAAGCTGCTGGCAGGCCTTCGCTAGGACTACACCGTAAGCTACATGCCTCCTGCTTCTATGAAGATCTTGCCGGATGGTAGTAACGAAGTTCGCAACAGCGCTCTGATTGTAAATTAGTCTGACGAGCTCAGAACCCCTGACTCGTTCAAGCCTGTATAGGGCATCGTGATCANCGCTGTAAAATGTGAACAGGCAGCAATCTAATGCAAGAAGCTCTACTCCACAAGGGACAGCATGTCAAATGCATGCTTGTTGGTGTGCAGGTCATTCAGCCTCAACTGCGGCATATTAGTGAAGCTGCAAAATCTGCATGCAAATACGTTTGCGCAGGCTGTGCACCGCTGCTTTCTCCGAGTACAGACTGTTGAAATGCAAGACCATACAAATGCAAATCACCGAAGGACTGGAAAACTGTAAACAACTGCATCATGTTTGCTGTTGCAGTGTGCAGTCNCGGCATGAACGCAGCTCATGCGCTGCAGAGGAGCAATCCTGATCAGCCTGCTAACATTGTGCTGGATGATTTGGCAGATTTTTGGCCACCCAACAGGTGACTGCAATTACTTCAATTCAATTCCTCCTTCAATCAGCCTTCACCCTTTGGTTCATAAGCGCAACATTTTTGCAGTTGATGCTGTTGCTTGCTTGTGATACATGCGCAGTGAAAGTTGCCCCAGTCGGGCTATAGGTGTTTGTTATATGTGAATTCATGTGTCATATCCTCCACAGGTAGCTTCCATGCACAAGCCTAATTCCTCATGTGCTGTCATGTGCCTGGCACAGCCNCCCTTATTCAGAGTTAGCAGTACAAGCGTGAGGCTTTGTGCGCAACATTTGTTAGACAGTCCAGACTCTGGTCGACCACCATCCTGCTGTTGCACGAGATGAAGTCAGTTGGGCCTGTCCACGCAGCAATCGAACAGTAAAATCCACTTACTGTCGCCCTGCATGGTAGCAGCTCCTCACATGTCACAAGAGGCGAGGCGTTACGCTTTATGTTGGCGGTACGCGTCAAGCGTTATTGTTCGGGATTTAGAATGCTCACATTGTAACAAAACAGCTCAATGACGACATGCACCGGGTATACGCACCCGTCAGATTGGGGTCGCTGCGTGCGCAACGAACCTCTGCATCATGAAGCTTCTGAACGCGAAGCAAGTGCGCTTTGCCAAGGTTGCTCAGGCCCCTGTGACATCGCAGAAGCGAGCGCGTGCTACGCGACGACATGAGCGTACAAAAGCTATTGCAGCGCCCGAGCNATACAAGATGCATGCATCAGCGGCAATGGGAGGGTTGGGCTCCAGCCCATTTATGGCCGCCACAGCACTGGAATCACATTTATGGCGCCTTGCAAAATGGTTGAGTGTCTCATCCGGCTGAACTATGCCCACTCTGCTACTACTGGCCCACTTCTTGCTGGCAGCAGATGCGCCTCCAGTACTAGCTTCTTCATCTACAGCTTATACATCATGTTAGCACGTGAAGTATGAGCTGGGACTTGCAGCGATGGTGAGAATGCTCTCAAAGGCTTGAGAGGCTGATGAAGGGTGCATGCTCAGAAATAGGACAGGTGCACTGCTGGGAAGAAGTGAGCAACGTTATGGTGGAAAATGGGGAATGCTGCACTGTATCGCTCCTNTGCAGGCTGTTTGCATGCCCTGACTTTTGAGCGCAGTTGCAGCCTTCTGGTGTGCGAAAGTGCGCCTGTTGTGTGGAGTCTAGTCTAGTGGGCGTGCGTGTGTATATGCAGGCCAAGCTTGTTTTGTCAGCATGTTATAGCATGTGTGTACATGACTGTATTTGATCATCTGCTCCTGCAGGATCTATTGGCAGGACCAAGTCATGATTTCCTGGCAGTTCTGCTTGTGTAAGTCACAAGCCTCAGGCGCTTCTGTCATCAATGATTGTTGCCAGTGGTGGCATTGCTGGTCAGCTGTATAACAACGCATGACATACCGCCGAGTCACCGCGTGACGTGCAATGTCCTGCGTTTATGCTCTGTGCCAGCAGGCAGGCTGCAAGAGGCAAAAGCACTTCGCAATGAAGAGAATGGTGCCAGGGGCACAAGTCGATGACGAACGAGGAAAGGTACCTGCTTTTACTACAGGCACTTGGCCCCTCAGCGCAGACTCCGCATGTCGATCGTTCGGCCCCCAACTGCCCGTGCATGTCGAACTGTGCCAAGACTGGAAAGTGACTGGGGAAGCNAGCAGTCAGGCTCACCTTTGCAAGCTCTTTATGCGCCGCTCCATCTGTTTCACATACTGCCCTCAGTTCACAGCTCCATTTTTGGCTTCGTTGCTCTTGCTATGATTGCTTTCTAGAATCGCTCTCTGCAGATGTAAAACTGGGCAGTCAGCATTTTGCCCTGTTCTTCTGGCACTACATTGCATGAAACAGCGCATCAGTTTTCTGCATGACTTTGCAGTACATGTAAGTGTAGCCTATGAATGCAGCATTGCAATACAATGTATCAGCCCCACCACAGTCTCTCAAGCAAAGGCTTGTCTATGCTCAGGCTCAGCATACCACATGGTGAACAAAGACAGGACAGGATATGGTGCTGGAATGTTTTGACTTTCTAAATGTCAGATGCACATCGCTGCTTGTGAGCACTGTCAAGAAGGTTATCAGCGAGCCAACAAGTGCAACGCCAAGGTAGGATGTTTGTGGCGCCTCCAAAGCTGTGTACAAATCATCGATCACAGGTGGCTGAGCAGACGCCTCACACANATGTAGCTGGGGTGCTTGTTGAGCATACACACCTTCATTTTCTGGGTGCCGACTAGATCTACAATCTTGTGGGTGGCTTTGAGGAAGCGCCTGGTGATGTCCTTCACCCATGGCGGCAGAGTTGCACTGAACAGGAGGGTCTGAATGTTGTCAGATTTGCCGCCAGCATTTAGAATCATCTCCACATCATCCACAAAACCCATGTTGAGCATTTCGTCACACTCATCCAGTACTCTGAACCTGAACAGCAGAGGACATGTGTTCGCTCTGGAAGCGCCCAGCATAGCAACAGTTACACAAGGCGTAGCAACATGCCTGTTGACGTCAGAGNGTTGATGCAGCAAGAAATTGCTTGATGTCAAGCACACATTGACTTGAAGTAGCAGCAGTGTGGCCTGGTCATCATTCAATGTACACATGCTGTGATCTTCACTCCGCTTGCTTGCAGCTATGACTGCAGAATTTGAAGATGACATGCAGAATGTATTGATGCAAGCATGGTCTGCAGCCACTGCTTCATGAAACATCTTCCTATAACCCTTTGACCAGAGGTGGAATCCATTCTATGACGTATGGATGCGACCTTGCCTGTGAGCTTTTGCACTGGCTTCATCAATGAGCATCTCAAGCTTCCTTCCGCTGAAGCCATCTGTCATGCTGACTACCCTTTTGATGTCACCAGAGCTCAAGGGGTGCCGAGGTTGATATGTGTGCAGCTGCTTTGTGATTTGCTGGCATCTGCTGTCAGCATTTGGAAGCGGAANTAGCTTGGCTTCATGTGCGTGTGATCGCGTGCAACACAGCAATTGGATGAAGCAGGTAGCTTGGCTGGGCTTTACTGATGTGAGATTTGCAGGTGAGGAGACCTACCAGGCGCCAAGCCCAGGCGAGCATGTCAAGGTGGCTGTAGCCCCTGACAGCAAGCGTTTGCAGATTTTGGAACCGTTCAAGGCCATTGGTAACACCGTCAATGATGCGTTTGTCCTGATCAAGGCCAAGGGCAAGTGCACCACAGACCATATCTCAATGGCTGGGCCCTGGCTCAAATACAGAGGTCACCTGGACAACATCTCCAACAACATGCTCATCGGCGCCTTGAATTCTGAGAACAATGAGGTACTGCCAAATTCTCTTGTGCTGTACAGTACAGCCACGGGCACACTCTAAATNGTCAAGCCTACCAGCTGTTTCAGCATGCCCATGTGCTCCTGGAAGTGAAAGTCCAGGGCTGTTCCCAATGCTCGCCCAAAGTCCTTAGGATAAGGCTCGACCTGTCCCCGTTACAAGCATGCATCAGAGCATCAGCTGTTGCATGNGCTGATCAGGCAGAGCACTGTCTTCAAGCTGTGAGGCGCAGGACCCTTGCCACAGGGCCTCTGCTTGCTCAAACATATGCTGGCTGGCTGTCTGCTCACCCACCACATGATGTGGCTGCTTTGCAATTATCTGCAGCACTCACAGAAGCAGTTAGCAGATAGCTCCCAAGAGCAAAATGGCCGTCCTCAACATGCTATGCAATGTGCTAAATTTCCTGGGCTTGCAAGCAAGGCGCTTTGCACTCAGGAGACTCATAGTCTCCCTGTGGCTTTGTCTGTGGCAAGATTAAATTACCTGGTTGTGCTTCTGCCTGCCATAGACTGTATGCTGAAGGGCATCGGAGTAACCTTGAGCTGTTCCTGGCATCATCACACAGCATCAGCAACTGTGCACACTTGTGGCTGCAGCATTTACGACCTGATGCCCGGGCACTCTTGTCTGATAGCTCACAACGTATGAATGGGCTGGCCGTGTCCGACATTGAGACCATGGTCACTAGAGTCACCTGATGTTTGACCAGGCAGGAAGGATCCGGGTGCACCAAAGTGAAGTGTTCGGTGAGCACTGCTGCTGGCAGAGGAGAGCTGNCTTGTAGACATGAACACCAATTGGACACCGAGGTGCTGAGCAAGATGCATCAGCAGCGCTGGCTGNACAAGAGGCACCGTCAGCACAAGCACAAAGTGTGACATTTGCCAAGGAACCATCAACACAAGCACAAAGTGGGACATCGCAGACAGTTACAATTGAGCAACAATGGTACTCATGAGCATATGGCTCATGCCAANCAGTGATTCACCTTGCCAAGGGCGTTGCATAGTATACAACATCAAACACCGCCACCCCATCATTAATATTTGCACCGTTGAAACGCCTCATGGCATAAACTTTTCTTTTCACAGGCACCGTGCCAGCCAGAGAGTGACTCTCTGGCTGACAGCAGTAGCAGACCTGGTATGTCAAANGTGGGTAGCAGTACTGCCCAAGAAGACCAAGCCTCTGAAACAGTGCAGGCCACAGGGTGAGGTAGCAAGATGGGACAGATGTATGGTAGATCGTTTGATGCATCAGGTCAACCTGCTGCCTCTTCTCTGCGGATAGACTTGCTGCAGGTTTTGTCGAGGGCATGAGAGTAGGCATCAGGGTTGTGGTCTCTCATGCTGGCCTGGGATAGCTGAGCCTTGGGCTGTGTGCCCGGCCTGATGTGGTCTTCACAGATGTAGACTGCGCCATGCACATGCTTCAGCCTATGGGGAGATGTCTTGGTGCTGTCCTCTGCAACCGGGTCTCGCCGAAACATGACGCGATAGCTGAGGGACACTAGCCACCTGCGCAATGCAGTGTTGTCAGAGGTCAGAGCTGTGCAACACACATGGCTAGTTTTGCATATGTTGTCTGGAGCTCCTGGCCACAGCAGCTACACCTTGTGAAGCAGGTTCAGTGCTGCATGACTTGGGTGCTCAGAAAAAACCATACCTGGCACAGGCAGCAGAGAACAGTAAAGATGGTATTGTGCAGTACAGTAAAAATGGTACTGAATGTTACAGTGAAGCTGGTACTGAGTGGTACACGGATATGGGAATAGACCTGGTTGCTGTTGCACATGCCTACCNGCACTCACTATTCGGGATTCATCAGACGGCTGTTGCGAAAGCAAGCTCTCTGGAGATGAGACTGATGACAAAACAAGGAAAGTAGTCACTTGGTGCTCGTCACTCGCGTCGATGTTGCAGGCCGTCTGACCCGGGCTTTCAAGCGTTTTTTGATATGAACGCTGGTCTTTCACACAAGGTTACAATCGGTGTNCCGTACGTGCTGAACAATCCCATTTCTGCCCAGCTGGGATGCATGCAGAAGCCATATGTATCAACTATGAAGTTTACGATTGGTAGCAGGCTGCCATTCAAAACTGCCACAAACATCGCGGTGACCAGGGGATTCTGCAAGGACACATCAGCATTGTTAGCATGGTACGTATAGTCGTTGTGCGGATTGCACCATCAAAGTGATGACGGGGTTTCCTGCGAGCTTTTGAAGTTCACAATTGCTCAGACACCTACATATTGGTGCTACTTGTGGTCTGATCTNATGACTCACCCTGGTCAGCTCTGACACTCTGACCTTGCTACCAATATTAGCAATATCCTCCTCATTATCCTTCAGCGTCGAGTGAATGGTATAGTACAAGAACCCCAGCACCAGCAAGTTGCTGGCAACAAAGCTTGCAAAAATGGCCAACTTGCTCTTGCATTTCTGGCAGGCCCATGTGCTAGTCCTGCCATAGGGTTCAGGGCCATCCCTGATGCATAAGGAACACAGGGGGCCATAGTAGCCATCAGCACATTGCTTGCGCATGTANGATCACTTGCCCAATCACCTGCCATTTGCGTGTTGACGTCACGGCAGTCGTGAGCAACTCATTGGCCAGGGACAAAGAATGAATTAGCAGAACGTGTGACATGCGACGGTATGGCGCCACGAGGATCGTTCAGGAAGCATCAATATTGGCTGTTAGGGTTGGTGGCTTGTGGCGCCTGCTTGGTAGTCCTTGCCGGTGTGCGGTCGGGTAGCAACAAGGCACGACGATTGATCGAAGTACAGAACTGTCAGCATGAATTGAAGCGCAAGGTAGGACCAAACCTGCTGCTGAGTAGCTCAGGTGCACAGCCACTCTGCATGCACTGCCTTGTGTCCACACCAATTCTGTGCGATGCAGACATTGCAAGTTAATGACCTGCTGCGCAAGAAAGATGCATCCATACAGACCAATCAGCAAGGACATACCATACAGCCTGCGCAGGTGCTTCCAGATATGTCAACCTATTCAGCAACAAGCAAAGCTTCACTACCAGCAATACATACTGGACTGCAGCATCTGATGGCACATCAGCTGGCTTGTCCAACAGTCAACTTAATATTGATGCCATTGTGTTACAGAAGAGCAACAAGCAGATTGACAGCAAACTGTCTACTCTTCNGCTCAGCTCTCCCTTGTTGAAGCTTATAAGACTTTGCCTCAGGTTGGCTTTGGAAACTTGTGCTTGCTTCAGCAGGTTGTGCCTCGGAGGATGGAGGATGTTGAGCAGCGTTGCTGTTGCTAGAGNACCCTGACTGACGCGTTGCAGGCGCCCACTGTGATCGCTCCTGATCCAAAGCCTGCCCTGGCGCTGTGCTCAGAACAGGAGTGGTCTCTGGGCCTGACCATGGATGTACTGCTGGAAACTGCTGTGGCAATTCCCGCTGCAGAAACTGCTCCTGACTCCTGCTCTGTGTGCTGCTGGCTGGAACAGGCTGCACAGGTCTNGTGAGGGCTCCAGTGCAGGCTTATGTAAGCTCTTGTTCTGAACTCGACGTGCTGGAATCTCATCACTGTGGATGCAGGAGGACTCTCCACCTGAGAGGGTGCTAGTGGTGCTTGACAGTGAGGTGAATGTAGAGCGGTGGGTTGACCCGCAGATGCAGCAGCAGCGTCAGGCAGAGTTGGAAACTGCTGCTGCTTCAGCTGCCGCTTTTCANGGCAGTGCTCTATTGTAGCAGTGTGGCTCCCTGCTTTGGCCGCTTGTGCTGTTAGTGGCACTCCCATTGGCATGTAGACACAAAGCTCTAGAGGAGAGTTGCAGGAGGGTGGGGGCAGGAAGGTAGAGGCAGGACGATGACACAGCAAGCTTGCGGGTTTGTCTTATACATTAGATGATTAAGTGTTGCAGCTAGATATCACATGATACACCGGGAATCAAGCTGCATATGTCTTGATGCATCTTCATGTTACAGCTGATGTTCTGGCTTAACCTGAGTGCGTTTACAGTTTGGAAGTCAGGGCATGCAGGNGCCAAGCTGTCTTTGTGGTTTCAGAGTACTGGCTGGCCACATGGGCCCGCCAGTCCTACCAGAACCAGCGGGAAGCTAAATGGATCTGGGTGTACGGACTATTGGTCGCCATCATCATTGTCATTGCGTTTGTCAGGTCCCTGCTGTTCTTCAACTTCACTTTCAAAGCCTCCAGTGCTATGCACGATGGGGTGGTCGAGCATGTGCTGCGAGCACCACTGGCGTTCTTCCACNGGCTACATCCAAGCTTACATCTGCCACAACAGTTGAAGCTGTCACAGCAGCACATCTGCAGCTAGAAGCTCTGAGCTGGGATGGAGGCTACTGCCCTTACTCTCAGTCCCTCCTGGCCCTCACAGCACATGCCCTGCTGCAAAGTCAGAGGTACGCAGAGCTGTGCGAGCATCTCTTCAGTACAGCGTCCATGCATCGCTGTGACTGCATAGCTCAGTGTCTGCTGTCTACACTTTGCAAACCCTCAGTGCATGCCAAAGCAGTGCAAGCGTTTGGGGACACTGAAGATAAAGGCCTGGAACCGCACAAGGCTTCTGCCTTGGAATGCTGACACACAGACACAGTCCTAGCCAATTGTTGTCAGCCATTCCTTCACAATGAGGCATGCATGTATAGGTTTCAGGATGCAGTGAAGCTAGCTCAGAAGAATGCAGGGCCATTGCAGGACAGGCCCCCTGCCTTGCACTGGCCCTGGTGGGTCCAAGCTCAAGCACACTTTCTGCAAGGCGACCTTGCACAGGTGAGGCTGCTTCTTCTTCGTTCTACTACAGCTAGGANAGGCAGTGTGCGTGCAATGCGCGATTTTGTAGAAGGCAATGGACTCACGCATGATGTGTTCAACCACACAACAATCAAGACAGGCTCCTCAGTGCATCTCAGCCATGTCTACATCAATGGCACTAAATCAGTCAACTTGACATTTACGCCGACCAGCACAGAGTGTACACTGTCAGTCTTACCAGATGGCAACTTCACAGTCAACTTGGCTGCTGGTGTTGCTGTTGGGAGTGTCAACTTCACATGGCTTGGCAGTGAAGAGCAGCTACCTGGATATAGCTCAGCTGAGCTATTCAGCCCAGGGAGCTACTTGGCCAATACATCTGAAGCTCAACAGGTGCTGCTCTCTTTCTGCAAGCCAGAAGGCACAATGTNTCTTTGCCCCTCTCTTTGTACCTCTTTGCAATACCTAAAAGCCTGTCACATTATAGTCTCACATATCCACCAACATTTGAAATCCATCAACATTTGATTTTGGTGGTTTGAGATGCATTCGCCTACCTCTACTATATGCCCAGCCAGTTGAGGTGGTTGGGTGGTTGATGACTGTGCAGCTCGTTGTGTGCAGGCGCCATTCCGTCTGTTGATCATTGGCAAGAAGCGCCTGCCCACTGCTGAAGGACATGAGCGCTTCTTTGGCTATGTGCAAGGCACTGCTGGTATGTCAACACTTCTGCAAGCTGAGCAGTGCTGTCTCTGGGCATGACTCAATCATTGCAATGGGCTTGTGCATCTTGTGCATCAGAGGCCTACAGCAGCATCAAAAGCTGTTCAGTATGCCGCAAGGGAAGGTACATGTATGTACCTGACAAGTCAGACATTTTAAGGTTGCCATGCTTACATGCCTGTTTCTATTGGTCCTCTCTATCTGCGGCACTTCTGCTGTATGCATGCATGCATGGCGTCTGGCAGCAGGGATCAGATGTTGGTGCTATGCACACCTGAAAATGAGTTTGAGCCATGGATCTGTTGCACAGATAGCATGGAGAAGCTGACTGGTGGCCTGACGGAAACTGGCAACCAGACAGCCAGCATGGGCTATCGCTCCACTGAACCTGCTCGCATCTGTGGTGAAGGTAGCACCTACCGTTGCCCATGTTTGCTGCTGTTGACATTGAGCTACAGGTGCCATGTCATGTACGAAATGCAGGGATTACCAGCATTCGTAGACACCCTTCTGGTCTTGCGAGCCTGGGGGGTTGCTGGGCAAACTAAACAACACAATTTGCTGCTTGCACTGCAGCTTTGCCAGNCAAACAGTCATGGAACATGGCAAAGCACAAGCAACCACGCTGACTAGGTCCTTTGAACGTATAACAGACTACACGCTTACCAACAACTCACTAGCAAGCTGAATCAAAAACAGAAAGACCCTACATACGGTATTCTGCGCGAAGGGTGATAAATACAAAAACAGCAAAAGCAAGAGGTACCATTTGCTAAGTCCCAGTAGTACCTTTGCAAAGAACAGCAAAACAAAAGCCTGCAAACAACAGTCGATGGGCTGCCAAAGCACATTGGCAGTCCCACAGAACATGGCGCAGGCTGTCAGCACAAACTGCGATTGTGGCGTTTGCTGGCAGCGTAGGAACTTGACTTCTGAAGACTGCTCTTCCACTGGGCCTGCCGCTTCTCCCAGTCCTGCGCATATTGAGCAATGTGGCTTGGGAGACTGCTGTATGCTTGTTGTTTTATGATAACTAGGTACTAGCTGCTGTCAATTCGCATACATTGCTCATGCCGCACAGGGAGCTATACAGTGCTGCACAAGTTGCTGCAAGCAATGGCACCACAGATGTCATGCTGACGCTGCAGACAATGTCACCAAAGATGTGCTGCTTATGCTGCAAGCTTGATACCAGTGTGGTCCACCTGACACGACTCGCACATCATATTGGGTCACGCATTGCAAACACCACTTACCTCAAAGTAGAAGTCATTTTCCCTGCCTATCTGCATTGTTCTCTCCAGTATGACAGGGATTGTCTCAAGGCTAGCAAGTGCTGTGGTGAGCTGTTGCAGGAGGCCAGGACAGAGCATGCGTGTAATGGGTACCCCGCACACTCGCTGGCTTGCCTCAGTTTGCAACTCTGCCGCCGTATGACCTAGACTCCTGATGGCCTGCTTGCATGCCTTGCCCAGAAGAGCTTCCATTTCATCCTACAGCAAATGCATGGGAAGTGAGTTGCACAGTGTGCACGGTGGAACATATAGACTGTCTGCATGCCATATGCAGCCATTAAGTGTCAAGGCACCAGCCTGTGTCTTCTCCTTTAAGAGAGCTTATGACTGCCATGCAACTTCTTTCGGGTCTTGCACCCCATATGTACCGCAGTGCTGANCACTCACACACTGAGGTGCAGATGCTGAGACAAGAACAGTGACAGGAGAAAAACGACAGAGAGTTGTTCCTGGGCACCCTCATCCTGATCACAGCTGTTTCCAAACATCATCAGTGACATTGCAACAGAAAAATTGAGGTGGGAACATCAAGACGTTGAGCCAAGGAGCCTGCACATGTGAGGCGCACCATGTCAAGAGAAGCCTGCAGATCATCTTGGTTATCAATGATGCGTCCAGTCAGCTGCCACAGCACCTTCTCCACAGCTGCAGCTGCTTCACCTTTGGCANTCTCAGCGTAGACCTGCCGTTTCTTTTCTCATACAGCCTGTACATGCATGCATGCATGCCATGGAGCNAGCCTGGTCTTTGCTGAGACCTTGTTGCGCCTGCATCACACACTTGCTGTCTATCTTGGTACTAAGCTAGGTTTGCACTACTAACTTGGAGACAGTTTGCGGTGGCCAGTGTATCATTGCTTAGGGCAAAACACAGTGGTAAGATATAGCAAGCTCTAGCTAAACTTGCAGGTCATACCACTACACAGGCATGATGTGCCAGCAAGTCACGTGCATTGGCAGCTCCTACCATCCAAACAGCCTTGCACTCGACCTTGTACCTGTCATGTGTGACACTTTGACAGTCCTTGTATTGCAGCTTGCTGCAGCCCCATGCTNGGTTGTGAGATACTTGCGCTGATTGTGCTCTGGGAAAGAATGCAGCGTAGATACACAACATCAAGGACTTGATACGTTGTGATCTGATGTGCTCTTGAGACAGCTCTTGGCAGACCCCCTTCATGTCACCTTTGAGCCAGACTGCAACATGGTTTAAAAGCTGGAAAATGCCTTGTAGCAGTAGCGTTCTAGCAGTTCACATGATCAGCAATATCAAACACTCCCAGTAGCATCCTGCATTCCAACAGGGGTGCCCAGAAAGAGCTCAACTGTAGCGCATTCCAGCATGAAAGCGGTTGCTGTAGCTGCTAAGCTTGCCACAAGCGACAAGAATTGAGCGTGCCCCAGCACAAGGAATTCAGGCATTTTTGCCATTCAATTGGCACCGTTGACTGCTAGCTGTGGCCAACTAGCGGACCAAAATTCACAGAAGGGTACACACCCTCCAAGCTCATCAAACCACTGATCAATGCTTTGCTATCATGCCACACAAGTGGAGTGGGTCAACTAGAAGGCCTACGCGAACTNCATGACAATAATTGCAAGGGCCCTTCAACTGAAACATCAGACACTGTTTGCTGTGTCAACTGCGTCAATCAGAAATGCTTGAAACAGAGATGATGCGGTGAAGACATGCCGCTTTCTCATATAGGCAACAGCACTGCAAGGCAGTCGTACCAGGTTCATGGCAGAACGGGACAGCTGTAGGATATTTGGCGCTCAGCTGAGCTGTGGTGACAGCACGCCTGAAGCCATAGGCAGATGCAACTTCAGAAGCTCCCCGGCCTGAGATTAGTACAGGTTTATCGCCTAAGCTCTTTGCCAGCTCCCTGTACGGCGTGTGAGACAACACAACCTGCACACTGGCTCCGCATGAGTGCAGATGGTTAACAGCTGCCTGATATGCTGCTTGTGAGAGTGCATGGTGCATGCATGATGATATGTTTATTGTCACGTCATGTATGCTGCGCCATTGACATTGTCACAGCATGGCTGATGTGTGTGCTGCAATGCAATAGCTTGCATGGATGTGTTCACATGTATGCGGGGCAGTACTCATCAAGCCAATGTCTTCTTCTTCTTCACATATGCTGACCTGGTCAAGCCCCACAGCTACATCAAGCCAGCTTGACAACTGTTGAGCTTTCTGCTCTTCTGTGACTCCGCCACCATTTGTGAGAAAGCAGACCGGGTACTTTGGCTTCTCGCCTGTATGTCAATCAGGCTGCCATACATAGCTGAGCATCATAAGAGATGGAGGCACAAGGGCATCAGGCAAGCATTTACCAGAAGCAGACGTAGTGGACCTGAAGGATTGTATAGCTTTGCCATAGCTTTCTTAGCTTCAGGCAATACATTGCCGCCCTGTATGAGCACCCCATCAATATCGAAGACGAAAGCAGGAGGCCCAGCTGCTTGATTGCTGGAGATCTGTCTGGTGTGCCAGGACGCTAAGCTGAAGGGCTGCTGCGCCTATTCGAACAGGCGGCACGTCAGAGTGAACGCTGCAACTGCATGCAACGCATCACGCCCGTCCCTCACCTGACGTATCGTGCGAAGCATGCTTGCCACAGCGTTAGGTCTGCTCCTTAAACGAGGCTGCACCTTCGATTACAGCACACACTGCGCACTGCCCACCGCAACCTCGACTTTGCGGTGAACATGCTTGTGGGATGCAACGGCACGGCCCGTTGTTGCCGTNTCACCATGCGCCAACCACTAGTGAACCAATGTGCAGTCATACACGACTGCCATGCCCACTACAAAGCTTATCAGCTACACCTGGGCAATATTCTTGCTGCACTGCAAGCATGACAGGTGAGGGGCATGCTGGTTTGCAAAATTCATAACCAACACGGCACATGAGCACAGCAACCCCTGTGTGGTTCTACATCTGCAGATCTCATCATGCCAAAATAGGCTGTCAGCACAATCTCTNTTTTCAGTGGAGAGTGCCATAGCACAGCAAATCGCAACACTTGATACAAGTGTATGTGTGTGCACAGGTCCTGCAATGTACCAGCAGCAGTGATGATCAGCTGTTGCTCAACCACTGTTGCTCAAATGGACCTGATAGGCTGCCTATTTGGGATGCTGTTGCATGCATGATACGCTTTGTAGCATAATTGTCAAGCTGTCAGTGCTCATCGCTGCAAGTCCTGATTGCAGATCAGATTTNTGGTGATTAGTCACTGCCATGAGCATTCATCCTTGCAGTACATTGTTGTTACAGGTGACGCAAGCCCCCATGATGCATGGACGCCTGCAGAAAGCTCTGTCTGTCGCAGCCCTTCAACCTGGTATCTACACTCTGCAGAGTCCAGCTGGTCAAAAATTACATTACTCACCAGATGCAGCATGCCTGTGACATATGGATGCTGCGTCCATGCACTTCGAAGACTTCTGTCCTTTGACTGAGCCCAGGCATACTTGCTCAAGAATAACAATGGTTGCAAATTTCTGTGCTTCTCAACCTGCTGATTGTTGCCTCTTATATATCAGCATGCACAGTGAAGCAGCACTTGAAGGANTCTCATTCAGTCCATGTAAGCAGTGCGTGCATGCAGCAGGCTTCACAGCAGCAATCCTTCTTCGACATTGTGCAAATGCAGTGCATGATAAGTAGAGNTAGCTATGCATCTCTTGACCTTGATTGCATCGGCAAGGCAATGCCAACGCGCATTCGATACAGCGTAAATCGTGCACATCGCAAATTCCTAAGCTACAGTATCACGCAAGGGACCTGTCTCTCACTGATCCTTCTGTCATGTTGGCATGCAACTCGTTCGTTCACACTCACATCAGTTTGGCAGCATGCATTCGATGTCGTTGGAGTAGCTAGCGCTCTGTTGCCTATCATCAACATGTCTTGGTTGCTGTACCGAGTTGGCTTCTGGTTCAGGGAGACAGGGCAAGCGCTGGACCGCGTGGGATGCAGACTTCAAGGCAACACTGCTTTTGTCGAAGAATGTATGTCACGAGATGCCTGCACGCTATTCGCGTATGCTGATGAGCTCTGACAGCACAAATGCACGCAGATTTGAGNACGATACGCTTTTGCATTGACTGGGTTTACTACCTTCAACCCTAGCACGGCTACATTGCTGCAATGATAGTCTGACCTCTCTTTTCTACAAACACCATGCAAAGGCAAAGGCACAACGTGACAAGCACACACAGCGTCATTTCTGAATGACAAGTGAAATGCTGGGCGCTGCAGATACCCAACCTTGAACATATGTACTGCAGTGTCATGACCTTGCCCACGTATATTAGCAGGATCCACGTAAATTAGCACAAACAAACACAACCATACTGGATTTGATATGCTGGCTGAACCCGTCAACTTGATCATCAGCAGCAGCTGTACAAGCAGTCAGAAACTTCTGTGGCAAGGGTACATGGTCAGTGTCGACTTGAGCGATGTTGCTAGGTCAGATGCTATGCAGCAGCAGCAGTCAAGCGCACAGGCTTNAGACTCACGCACACAACTCCTTTGTGGCATGTGTTGTGACTCGCGCATACAATGCCTGTGCGAAATGCAGGCAGCAGGGGATGAGAATTGGTGGCGCTTGCGGGAGGCAGCACTGCTGGCCACCGGAGCCACGGCAGACGTCCTGCTGGAGGTTCAGGCCAAGCAGCAGCAGCCCTCCCTCGANCAGATGCTCACAATCAGCTTCAGATTGTGTGACAGCTGTCACAATGCATACATGAGAGAGGATTCTCAGAGGGTTCTTACAGAGGGTTCTCTTCTAAACAATAAACCCTGCCCTGGAATGATCTGTCGACTGCTGCTACGATATGGCCAGGCTTTGATGACAAGGTGGCTGCCTTCTTTCCCTTCATCACAGCGTTTGCAATGCGGCCTTGTGAGATGGCCATTTCACAAGAAGTCANTGCTTTTTCCAGCGTCGTCCTCGGTCAAGTGACCAGAACCATTGGTTGTGCATGTTTTCAAGTATGCCATGCAGCTTTGATTGAGGTAGTCAGCAGCAGTACTCCGCATGCCAGCAAACTTCGCATACAGTCATAGCAACTCCTGCATAAGTCACACATCTTACATTCAACTCTGTGACTTCTCCTGCATGTGCGCCTTGTGTGACACAATATGCATTGCCTGTTTGCAGGGCGCCCTAGTGCAGCCCATCTGTGCAAATGTTGTCGAACAGCAGATGCTGTGGAGCGTCTGGCAGTCTCCTCATGAAGATGGCAAACAGCCATTTCAAGACTTTGTGCAGCAGTGTTCACAGGAAGTCATGTCCACTGCTGTTCTGCAGAGGNCGAATGGCGCATGAGCAACGCGTTGCGTCGTCAGGTGTGCGCACTGCTGCCTCGCAAGTCAGAGAGGAATCTGGATGTACAAGCGGACAGCTTTCTTCCATGCTTGAGAGGGCAATAGCTAATTCTGAGCCATCACTTGACTTCAACACACCTTAGATGGTAGGTTTGTCGCAGCAGCGTACACACGCAGACAATACCAGAAGAAGCAGCTGCAAGGCTCATGCAATCTATCATAGCCAACAGCTGGCCCCACAGCACTTCTGGCATCTGGTGTCAAATCCAACCTTCTGTATCTTACAAGCTGCTTGTGGCCTATGTGCAGGCCAATAACTGGTGTAGGCTACATCATGACTGGACAGAGTCTTATGAGCACATGCTCGCATATTACAGCTTTACGCAGAGTCTGAAACTCAGGCTCTGAGTGGCACTGAGTGTAATTAGCTGCAGCAGCTTGATTTGGCAGCTTGGACTGGTTTGCCTTGCCCAACCTTGATGTTGCTGCCCTTTGTTGCAGTCACTGGCTGAGTGGCCATCCTGCGCACAGTACAAGTGTTATGTTATGCACCCCACGGTTTGCAAGTCATGCACCAATCAGCTAACTTGATGACAGTAACTTGACTGTGGTCAGGCAAATGAATTTCATGGCTGATTGCTGGCTACAGTCAAGTTGCATACGTGTTAGGAGCAACACATATGCTGATATTGGAAACAACAGTGCCAGAGTGAACCTTGCGGCANGTAGGCACCTTGCAGGCCCCTTCTTTTGGGACCCCTCATCGGAAGAGCTGGAGGAATCCGAGGAGGACTCTTCCTCGGAGGAGGTTTCAGACACCTCGGACTCAGACTCCTCCTCGCTGTCGCTACCCGCGGCCCAGAAACGGTTTGCCTACAGGGAATCACATCGGTCAGGCAGGAACTCAAGCTGATCAGCAATTCCAGCCGCCCTGCAACGTGTCTTGTGCGACTGCCAGCGNAACACCATTTTTGGTACCGGCCCTACTAACTCAATCATAGTCAATGCAGCAGCTCGCTTCAACGCTGCAGTAACTACAGCCAGTACATTGACTGTCAACGGTGCATTCATAGCAGCTGCAGGTGCTACTCTGGGTACTATCGACAGTGACGCCCTCACAGTCAACGCTGCAGCACAGTTCAACGCAGCTGTCACTGCGGGATCAAGTGTGACAGTTGCTGGGACCCTGACTGCAAATGGCAACTCAGTGATTGGAAGCAGCAGCAACACCTTGCAGGTCGCAGCAACATCCAACTTTGCATCAACAGTCACCGTGGCTGGTGCGCTTTCAGCTAGCAATAATGTCACCTTGGGCTCAAGCAGTAGCAACAGCTTGACGGTGCCCGCAACCGCAAACTTCAATGCTGCAGCCACTGTCGCAGGCACCTTAACGGCCAGCAGCAACACAGTGCTTGGGACTAGCANTACGCTGACAACTTTACCAAAGCTATTGTAATGTTGAGAAAACGTGAGCAACCGTGACTCGCTTCTACACCTAATTTGCCATCTCAGCTCAAGCTAATGCCAGCATGTGGCAATGTCATCCCAAACTCATGCATTATTCATCGCCTGCTTTGCTTGTTAGGCTTCCTNGAGAAAACAAGAGCAGTAAGAACTCAGCTACCTTCATGCCTGCACAGCTACAGCTATGGGCTTGTCTATGCTAGGGGCAGGACTGGCCTTTGTGTTGACATGTTCAAGGTACTGCTTGTGAGTCATCACACACATTGAGCTCTGATACCTAGTCAAACTGAGACTGTCTCGCAGTCGCTGTGTTACCTGCCCATGGTATCCAGCCTTGTTGATTAGTGAGTCAATGGTGTAGTGCTGTGTCCAACCCTCAGCCTGTGCAATCTCAGGTAGATATGTTGCACTACGCTGCTCACGGGTATTGGGATCTCGAAACTGAATGACCAGACCATGGGTGCCTATTTCCCAATCTTGCCAACTTGCAGCTTGCTCAAAGGAATGCAGCAAAGACACCGTGCAGCGGAGTTGAGACAGCTCGCTCTCTTTTATTGGAGGAAACCGCTTGTCACGAAGCGCACTGCAGAGCAGATGTAGTGTCTCACAACAACTTGCTTGGAGAGAATCCCTGACACCTGTCCTCTCAAGTCCAGCAGCAAGTAGCAACGTAGAACAAGGCTGATTGCAACGCACCTCGTCAAGGCATATTCTCGCAGCGCCGTATGTAGCTGTCTGGGCTGTAAAGTGCCTATACAGCCACGAAGCCGATATTCACCGTAACGTGTCGACTTGCTCCACGTCACAAACAGCGGGCTGCAAGCCAGACAAGGATGTTGCTATTAGGATAGTGACCAGCCAGGTGCAACTACACGAGCTTGAACGGACCAGTACGCTTGAGCGAAGTTGAGTGGCGGTTGCGTGCCGTGCTGTCGGTAGTTCTGCGTAAGAATGTCGAAGCAAAACGCCACATGGTCTTGTGTAGCAGGCTGGTACGTCATGGCTCCAGCG
This sequence comes from Trebouxia gelatinosa, assembly GCA_000818905.1. Lineage (NCBI taxonomy): Eukaryota > Viridiplantae > Chlorophyta > Trebouxiophyceae > Trebouxiales > Trebouxiaceae > Trebouxia > Trebouxia gelatinosa. The sequence goes on from KN805357.1 coordinate 1,452,733, forward strand.
CTGTCGCAGCCAGGCTCCAGCCTAGTGCACTGACACATGCATTGCAATAATATCAGTTTTCAGAAAAGCGAAAATGAAACCATACATTTATTGTTCAGCAAAGCACAGCAAAAGTCAAGCTGGATCTAGAGACAGCAAGGCTTGTTAGCCTTTTGTAACATAGGAATCAAGTCCGGACCGGAGTCTGCGTTGACACATAGGACCTTGACGCAGTCCTAAGCCCTTGGCACGCAGAACGGCACGTCAAGTTTGATTGCAGGCGCCTTTTCGCGTCCTGAGAGATGGACGGGCGGCACAAGTGGATAGTCAGCAAAGTAAGTTCGTACTGTCGCTGCTATGGTGATTGAGGCGGCTGTCTGCAATATTCGTCGTGCAACAAACAGCAAAACATCCTTTCAGAACTCNCCCTGCTGTACCTGACTGTGCTGTCCTTGGGGCTCCTCATGACTGCCTACCTGAAGTGGCAANTCAGACAATGCTACAGTTGAAGGTCGCAATGCATGACTGCTAAGCAACAGCAACAGGAGACATACACCAAACGAACTCTTTACACACACAAGATGGTATTGAACATATTCAGTAAAACTCGCTGCATAACATACTAAATCATGGGTCTGAACACAGCGCCGATGAGTGCAACCTTTGCACTAGTTGAAGGCCTTCTGTGAAACATCAGGTTGGCAATGCAGCCTTGGCTGAACACAGACTCAGCATGCATTGCACATCAGAGTCTGTGTGCTTATGCTGCTGCCCGAGATGTCCTGATCGACTGCCAGCTGGGCGCCTGTCAAGCTCCACTGCAGGCTGAAAGATGACATCATGTCACAAGTATGCTGTGGCAGATGCACNTAGGTCAGCGTCAGCCTCAACCTGCGGTGGCTTGTGCATTGTCATGGGTGCTGGTGTGCACCTTTACAGCCCATGCGCACCCCGTCTTGTTTGCTGCAAATGCCGGTCCATGATAAGTATAGCTGACTGACATGTGCACTGCGTCATGTCACTTGTGGATCTGCATTGACTGCTGTATGCACAACAAACGTACAGAGACGGGCCAGACCGCGCAGCTTAATGGTGATTGAACATTGCCAACACCTGACAAGCTTTGCACCAAATCAGCCTGAACATCACCGTGCAGTCATGCCTTCGCTCTCTTCATGCACACTTTTTCATTTACTGTCTGTAAACAAAGAGTCTACATGGGTCAATGACATGCAGGTGGAGCTGAGTTGAGTGCCATGACAGCCAATGGGCGGTACCACGAGGACGCGTTTGGAGTGATGATTAGTGCCAAGGCAGCTCAGAATGCTCGGGCCACTCTGGCAGGCAAGAAGGCCGGCCTGATGAATCTGGCTGATCTCATCAGGTCTGGGGATACAACAGGTCAGTGTATTNTAAAAGTGACACTGTCATTGCTGTAGGAGCAACCGGTCTCATAGGTAGCAGGCTAGCAGCTAGACTATCATCACAAGGACACACAGTCAGAGTTCTGACCAGAAATGTCAACAAGGCTCGTAACAAGTTGCAGTATGCTCGTCTGCAATTTTATAGCACTCAACAGCTGCAAGAAGCTGTCAGAGGCGCAGATGCAGTCATCAACCTTGCTGGTCAGTCTTGCAAGCTCCAATCTGTTGCACATCCATGTGATTCTGCCGCCACTGCCATGTGTCGCGATGCACTGTGCAGCATCAAGAACCTGGTCGATTTGCTCTTGCAGTCACTATGCTGATGTCAAGCAGCTGCAATGTACTGACTGCCTTGTGTCATGCTTCAAGGAGAGCCAATTGCAACAAGGTGGTCACCCAGTCTCAAAGTGGCCATCAAGACATCCAGAGTTCAAACCACAGCAAATCTTGTGGTATGCCTCAACTCCAACCCAGCCTTGTCGCACAACAGCTTGACGATCAATGTGCACATGCATTTGCTTGTTCCCAATACTGAGTTGCCAAACGCCACGGATTTCTGTATGTTGTGTACGGATTCGCAAGGTTTTTGAAGTTGTGCCTGCTGCCCTTGTGCCAGCAAGCAATCAGTCATGCACAATGCACTGCAGCTGCCATTAGACAAAGTCAAGCATGCTTTCAGACATCAACCTCATCGCTTTTGCTCAACACTGCAAGTCTGCGTTGTAAAAGCTGCTTCTGCCTTGTACAGTATGCAGTGCTGCTCACCATGCTGGCACATGCAGGAAGCTATCAATGGGCTGCCTGAAAACCAGCGACCAGAAGTTCTTTGCTCTGCCTCTGCTGTAGGTATGTGATTCCATGCCTAATGGCAGCTGTGCATGAGCCTGTGCATGGTCATGGNGATGCAAGATCCGTTCAGCCAGTCACAGAGCAGTGAACAGCCCTTAGCCCTGGATGTCAAATCATGCAGCACAGCTGTGTCAGAACAAGACATATGCAAGGACACAATCTGACAAGCACTACTTTGCACCAACTGGGCAGTTGCTATGCCTTGACCTGCAATTACNCAGCGCATGCTACAGCAGGAGCTTGCGATCCAGTTTTTGGGGAGCCCAATCGCCAGCCCCATGCAGCAAGCACGCACAGCCCATCAGGATTACATCCAGCCTTCCACACCAGAGCAGGAGCAAGTCCGACACGCACCAGCTACTGCAACCAGCATGAATGTTGGCATAGGTTCATTGCTACAAGGCAGAGCAGACACTGGCACTGTCTTGCCCTTTGGGTCTCCTGAGATGAGGGTACCCAGTACTGGCAAGGAAGCAGCACCAATAACAGCATTGGCAGCAAAGGGTGCATCTGAGCGTTCTAGCTCTGTGCAAGAACAGCGTACACCTNCAGTGAACACAGAGCCGTCTGTGATACCTCGGGAGGTACTCATATCAGATTTGTCACCAGACTTGTATACCGCNGATACTGCAGAATCACAGCGCTAATACCGTAGAATGGGCAGCAGAACAACAGCGCTTCAGCCAGTGGCAGCAGTTGTGTTTTGGCGTTGTGATCAGGAGCATGTATGTCAGTCATNAAGTAGACGACCCTACTGTTGCAGACACAGGTAACGCTCCCGGTACCGACGCACGCAGCGCTTCTGCTTGCGCAAAGTTGCCTCCGAGACGCAGATACAATCTAGTCTTTGCAATGCAGACATCACAAGCCCTACGGAACAGACAAGGCACATGTACCTTGGAGGTACGTGACCAAAGCGCCGCTGCTGGTGAAGAACTTCACCTTCAAGCTCGCTGCGATTTACAGATGTGGATGACTTGGAAGGCGGTGGCACTATGCTGGATACAGGTCAAGTCTGTAGACTGCCTTTGATACCTTTGGAAGGTTTGTCCCTTGCTCCCACACTTTAGCATGCCCACATTTGCATAGTCTGCAAGCGTCGTGAGTCTGACCACAGATTTGTCACCAACATTGAATACAGACGTGTTTGACTCATGACGTGAGCTGCATGCAGGCATTGTACTCATGCCTGGGGATACTCTGCCGCTGAAGCTGTTTAGGCGTCAAGATCGACTCAAGCTGCAACAAGCCCTTCATGCTCCTGCCCCATACACAAGACTGATTGCAGTGGTGAGCAGATATGGGACACCTGGTCATGTCACGCTGTAGTCTATGTCATAAGCCTGCATGCCATGTCAACTGTAGCTATTGGGAGCCTTGTTGTACGGATATGCATGACAGCCATGTCACAGTGTGCACATGCGCAGCCACGCACAAGTTGCTTTTGTGTGTAGTGGGAATCTTACTCAATGCGGCGTGTTGCTGTTTGCTGTGGTGACAAACAGGTGTGTCATCCTGAAGTGTGTACACTGCTTCTGCATCAGGCTGCAATCAGACTACAGTAACCCAGTGAGCGGTGTCATGCAGGTTTGTATGACACGCAGCGACCCTGGAGCAGTGCAGCTGCATTCTGTTGGCTGCACAGCTGAAGTACGACAAATTAAGCGCCAGGATGACGGGGTGCTCAACATCGTTGCAAAAGGTTTGCACCTGCTATGAGATTGCTCATGATTCATGACAATGTTGTGTCCTTGGATGAGCCAAGGGTAATTGTACCCTTAGGATCAGCCTCACAGTTTGTGTGACTTTGGTGACCGGTCTGCATATACAGGCGTACTACGAACACCACAGCAAACTTTGGGACATGGACGTTGCTTGCTTATATGCCAACATGCCTGTAGTCTGGTGTGTCGCAAGTGCCCAAAATGCCAAGTCTACATGTTCCTGCTACATGGCTGATATCCAGGCTTGTTTGGGCTCAGCCACATGCTACTGTCATGCTGACCAAATATGATGTATTGACAGACAACTATACTTACCCATGTAGCTAGACAATCTGTCATTGGTCTTCATCATGGAACAGCATGACTTGCAGTGCACAAATGCTGGCAGCCACACCTGAGACCCATACTCACAGTCNTAATGCTGTGTCCCGCCAAGCTGAGCAATGTCAAGCATGTAGAATTTGGCTGTCGTCGCTGGGTCCAGTGGTGGCAGTTGCATTTTCAGCATGCTTGCAATCATGTCAGTCACGACCCCATCACCAGCAGAACAGCAGCAAGGCTCATACTCANGTTCCCGCAGCTGCTGGTTGGGTGCATGTATGCTGATGGCCAGCGTGGACTGCAGGTTGGAGCTGGCTAGCTTCATGATGGAGTTGGGGACTCCAACAGTGCTGATAGTGATGTTGCGCTGCCCAATGCCCAAGTCCTGATTGAGGAAGGTGTGTGCTTTGAGAACTGATGGCAGGTTCAGCAGCGGCTCCCCCATACCCATGAACACTGTAGAAAAACAAAAAGAACATTGCAGGTTTCAACCAGGCAACAAGACTGATCATCTCCTGTTCTTGAGTTGCTTTCAGAGAGTGATCAGGGGTGCCTGTGACTCACAAGACACTTGGGCGTGCACATCAGCTGCACAACTGCATATGAAGTGGGACACAGAACCTCATGCGCGTGTCATACAATGCATCAACTACAGGAACAATGTTCAGCAATCAAGAAATACTGGACAGCTCACCTGGATGGCGCCTGACTGGAACAGGGTGTGCAAAATCTCCTGGTCTGCAGGGTGCATGGCCTCATGCAGGTAGCCAATGCCCTGCTTCAGCAGATCCTTCAGCCTCACCTCCTTCACGCGCTCGACTAAGGCCTCTATGTCACTGTACTGTGCCTGCAGCCAAGCACAGTCCTCCCTGAAGCTGTCGTGTCGGGCTTCCAGGTATGCTGCCCCACCGCTAAATGATCTTCTTGGTAGCAAGAAGAATTCCTGTTCGAAGCCATGGACGGTGCCAGGGCTGTGCTNATAATTTGACACCACAGCCAGTACTGCAGTGCACAGAATGCGTTGTGCACAAGACGCATGTGTAAGAACATCACTCCCTCACCTCATCAGGCCCAGACTGTTATCGTAAATCTGATTGTAATCAAGTGCACCCGTTATATGCCAGACAGCAGCAGCACTGATGCCCCACTGGNACTGTCATGCTGATCCGCAAATAAGAGTGTCATTATGATGACACAAAGTGTGTCGCAGATGTTGCAGAGAACATGCTTGACGCCTTCTACTACTTGTTCAGAGTACACATAAATGAGCAAGATGACAAAGTCATACTAGCTGACATGCTTGGTGACGGTTCTGCAAGTGGTGTGAAATCTGTTGCAAAACACATTCTCGAAGCCAGACCTAGGCCACCAGGACCTTTCTGCGTCACAGAGGAGGAACAGACAGGTTGGCTAGTCAAAGCACAGGGTTTGCTGGCCCACTGCAGGCAGCACCCCTACTCTAAAGTTGCTAAGATCAGCCAGCTGTTAGAAGTGTTCACAGAGGCTGATGCCGTTGCAAAAGGCCTGGCCTTTCTATCTACAACAGGTGTGCTTTCATGGCCAGTCTTCATTTCATCACGGATTTTCAATGCTTCAATTCTGTCTGCTATACACTCAGCACATCTTNTGCAGTGTGCCCCCAGAGTGTGTGGACACCTTCATGGTGAACGGAGTTCTGATTGCAGCAGTGCAAGCTCCAGAGCACAGTGTCATCATGGAGCAGTGTCTTGACGTTCTGGATGAGCGGGGCTTGTTGTGGGACGCCACCACATGGCGCCAAGTCTTCAGACTACAGGCAAGCTTGTGTTGTGCTCTAGCACACTATCGTGTCACTTCGACCAAAAGTCATTTGGACTTCTGTCAACATTTGGCCTTGTTGATGAAACCAATTCTGTTTGGGCGACCCTCTTGATGTTGTCCATTGCGTGGTTTCGACGTGCCTCACAGGGAATGCCGAGACCCTGTAGGGTGTCGCGCATTCTGTGGCTGAATTGGATCAAGTGACCAAGCGCAACTGACTCTGTCCTTCCAAACGTGCTCATTGTAGGGCTGCAAAGCTACCTCTTCAGGTGCGGCGTGTGTACAGTCCCATGCCCGTGTCAGAAACATGACCAGGTCATGCAGTGCAGTTTGTGACACAAGCTGTGCATGGAGGTGCATCAGATTGCTTGTATTGGCATGAAATTACAGCTGTCTTGACTGGGGAAACAGTGAACCTTGAGGGAGCGGCCTGCATGTGTGTCTAGGTGAGTAGCAAGAGGGGCGTGAATGTGTGCAGGCCAAATCTGGCAATGTGGAAGATGTCATGCAAGCGAAGGCACACTTGGACAGCAGCCCATTTGCCAGGAACCCTGAAGTGCACACAGCATACATACGGTAAGCTCTCAGTAACAGAGCTCCCCACACAACCCCACAAGGCAGAATGCCGTCTGACTCTCCCTCATGCCATGAGCACAAATGTCAGGATACTGAAGGCAGAATGGGGACGCTGAATCTCAGGGATGAAAAGTATCAGCTCGTTGTGTCTGACGCTGGCAGACACGTCGCACAGTCATTTGAGCGCTTTGCGTGGCTCTGCACCCACAGCATAGCGCTGACTTGGCAGCGGCGATTGTAGTGTGCATGTGCTGACGCTCAAGCACATGCGCATGAGGCGTAGCTGTCCACACTGAAATCTAATCAATAGCTAGTAGTTGGCTTGGCAAGCCTGCTGTGCGCAGACAGGTTCAGCATGCATTTGTGTCTACATGTTGCCCGTGACATGACGTAACGCGGCTGGCATGTGCATCCCTTTGCTGAACAGAGGGCCCCTGGCAATGAGTACAGTAACTCCTTCTATAGTAACTCCTTGTACAGTAAATCCTTGTCATCACAACCACCTCTGTCATGCAGAACATGGCTGCCGCATCACGTGCTTGTTATGAACATTGATGAAGGTCAGATGTGCCCACTGGTGTCCAAGGCTCTATGCACAGTGTTATGACATCAGAACTGCATGCTGCAGAGCTTTGTGCGCATGTGGGAGCTTGGATGCTGCAGTAGAGGCACTGCACTTCCTGCTGCAAGCCATAGCACCTGCAACGGACCCTCAGAAGACAGCAACCATGCACAAGTCCAATGAGGCAGCGTCCTCACTCTTGTCAGCTCAACAGCAGCAGGAGGGTTCTCTGCCCAATGTGCCAACAGAGAAAGCTATGCTGTTGCCTGATGCCGTTGACCCCCCAGTGCCAGCAGCTGAACCCAACTGTGCACCCCCTCAGGGCAGTGCACCCACCCATGCACCNCCGCGGTCATCAGCTGACAATGGTTGGCAAACGATGTGCTGCTGTCTCAACTTGATTACCTTGCCCGTGATTGCATCCATGTCAGCCATGTGCTGCAGGCAGCAGCAGGCTATGCACCCCCACAGCAAGCTCAGCCAATACCAGGATCAATGCCCCAGCAAACTCCCGCCCAGCATGCAAGTCAGATGCCCAGCCAAATGCCTGGGCAAATGCCAACTCAGCTGCCTGGTCAGATACCTGGTCACATGGCCAGCCAAGTTCCCTCTCAGATGTCAGCGCAGGTATGCATCCAACGGACTACTCACACCAGACAGGATTTGCGAAGGAGCACATGGGGAACAAAACTGTCAGATAGACAGGCAGCCAAAGCACGCAATATCTGACAGACATTTTTTGGGTTAAGATCATGCTGCAAATACAATTCCCCTGCACCTGTGATGTCTACAATACATAGCAGCCTGCACTGTAGGCTGTGCTGTGCATTGTGCTGCTATGCATGCACAGCACTGTTGCAGTAAATAGATGCAATAATGACCAGCGCGGTTGGCCTGCAATGGATGTGACCATCACAACATGCCTGGCTACACATGTTATCGCTGCTTGGCGCACCTTGTATGCCTGCATTGCTCAGAGTTCGGAAGAGCTATCTTGAAGTAGCTGAGTCTAAGTCACACTGTCACTGCTTTGCTGCAGGGCATGCCACAAATGGCCCCTCCCCAGCAAAACCCAGCAGCACAGACACAGCCGCAGGGCTTTGGCCCTGTCACTGTGCAGCCATCCCTTGCTGCACAGCGCCCTGTAGCACAGGTCCAGCAGCAACCAGCAGCAGCACAAGCGCAGGCACAGCCTGCTCCTCAGGCCAAGCCAGCACAAGGAGCTGCTGCGGGTGCTCCTGCTGCTGCAGCAGGGCCTGATGCCTGGACAGAGCACACTGCTCCTGATGGCCGCAAGTACTATTATAACAAGGCACTGAATAAGTCATCCTGGGAGAAGCCAGCTGCTATGACTGCAGCTCAGGTAAGATCGCAGCTGTTGTGGTGTCTTGTTGGCCAAGCGCAAGGAGTCTGTTTCAACATGGGTGGCACCACAACATGCAGACCTTCAACTTACCTGTGAAAGGCACGCTTTTGAATCACTTGTCAGCTGGGGCTTATGGTCTACAGGCAATCCAACTCAAGCAGTACTTGAACCACTGGGGATGAACACTCCATTTGCTATTGCTGCGTCTCACATTGTTATCGTCATGTAGGCTGTCAAGGCAGCAGACACTGCCTTGGACTGGAAGGAGTTCACCAGCCCAGACGGGCGCAAGTACTACCACAACCGCAAGACCAAGGAGTCCAAGTGGACTATGCCAGAGGAGATGAAAAAAGCCCAGGAAGAAAAGGCAGCTGCCGCAGCAGCTGNTGCCTGCAAGGGGCAACCCACACTTGCTGCTCAGGTGGCATGAGCAAAGCTAGCACACGCATGTTACCCAGCTAGAACATGCATGTTACCCTGTGTTGCAAAAGTCAACTTGGACTGTTTTGATTGTGTGCTGCTGCTTTGCCCCTGGAAAAAATGTGTGTAGCTTGATCCAGATCTGTACAGGTTGATCCAGATCTATGTAGTTTGAGTGATCTGTGTGGTGGCATGCACTACATGGGTACTGTACCCGCCAAGCAGCGCACCTCTCTGGGTAAGGGGATGCTTTGCAGCCAGCGGTTGACCCAAGCCATCGGCGTGCTGGTGTCGGCTGCTGGCAACTGCCTGAAGCTGTGCAGGGCTTGCAAGAAGAGGCTAGGAACCTGCTCACGCAAGACCTCATTCCAGGCGCTGTCACAGTCCACAGCTTCCCTTGATGAGGGCACAATGAAATCAGCCTGCAACGCAGTGACAGTCTTGTGTTTGGAAAGCTTGCCAGCTGTGCATGGCAGGCAAGGACTGGTTGAGGATCTGCTCAGCATGGGCATGTCTCACATGTGACAGCTTGTGCCAAGCTTGTACCCAGCTTGCGCCTCCAAAACGAAGACAGTCTACAGTGTAGTGCAACGCTGCAGAGTTCTGCTAGGAAGTTGCTTGTCCTGTGCAGTTGCATGGCTNCCAAGACAGCATGCACACCCTGGCACATGCACTGGACACCCAGCATTCCTCCTTGACTGGGTTCACAGCATCCCTAATTGGGGCTGCATTGAGCCTACACCTTTCCAGACCGCATGCTTACAGCACAGCAGGAGGCCATGGTCGTGCAGCTGGCAGCGCACATGTCACAGAGCATGATCAGGCAGAGCCTCATGCTGCACAGAGAAGAAGTACACACACAGGCAAGAAGTTCATAGCTACGCCAGGCTCACTCATCTGTCCAAGAGGTTCTGGACTTGACCTTGTCACACGCTGTTGCACAATCCCGATTTNCGGTTGTTTGCAGGGGGGCTTGACACTGCCTTGGCAGCAACCAACTCCTCTTCAAACTGCATTCAACACACTTTGGACATGCTTACAGCTGTATTTTTGCAGCCACTGCAGCAGGAAAAGAATTTGAAGAGGAGCTGGTTGCTGTCAAGGCAGTCTTACCCAGAGCCATGCAGACAGCCAGCAGGTGCAACAGCCAATACAGCATCAACCTATCAGAGGAGTGGCACCATAGAGCAGGCTTCTTTGAGCGCAGCTGGCTACCCTCATGGTGCAGTCAGAGGTCAGGTGAGCATTTCACATGCTTGTCTTGGCTTGTCCTTCACTGCCTATTCCTTGCAGGTGCTGTAGAGTTGGGGACTTGCTAAGAAGACTTGTGCACCCACTGCGAATTGCTTTGTTGCAGGTGGTATTCTGCAACCGGCACATCAACCTACATCTGCCCAAGCCCCAAGTAGTCACAGCTTGAAGGTTGGTACTGCTTGGCTAGCCAGAGCCAGGATCACTCAACGTCCACAGCTGGTATTACAAGTTTTACAAGGCAAGAACTGGACCAACTCTTACCTCAGAAGAAGACGAAGTAAGCGTTGCATGTCTCACAACAGTGGTGTGGGACTTCCCTGCTCTTGAGCATTTGCTGTGTGACAGCAGACTGTTAAACTTGACAGCAGGTAATTTCGTCAGGCATTGGGTCAAGTCCGACCACAGGCTCTGTTTCACGCAAGTTTGTTGCACAGTTTCCGTACGATATTGCGCAATTGTTTATCGCAAATGCAGGTGTTTATAGGGGCAGCATTGTTACATGTGCTTGAGGGCATGCTGCATGGCAGTCCAAACACAGCTGCACTGCTGGGTGACTTGGGCAGCACAGCCCGTCTTGGTGCTAAAACTGGCGCCTGGTCTGGCTGGAGCAAAAGTGATTCTTTTTCTTTTTATGAGGATGACATCACCTAGAACCGCAATGTGGTGGAAATCCTCTGCAAGGCGCACCATGCTGAGCGCACACTCAACTGCAGNTGCGTACGCTTTGCATGCTGTGTTCGCATGCATCTTTACTGGGCAGCCAAACAAGCGGAAGCTTCTGAAATGCTGAGCAGATGGCCTCTGCAGCTTCTGGATCACTCTCCACAGCAGCTCCCAAGAAGCTGTAGAGGTTACTCATCTGCTCCAAGCTAGTCTTGAACACCTTAGACTTGGCCCAAGTGGTCAATAGTTGCAGAAGAGTTTGCCAGGTGACTTCAGTGGTGACACCTAACGCTGCAACCAAGTCTGGATCCTTGATGCTGCATTTCAGGTAGGGCACATGGTCTCCCAGCAAGGCCTGAGTCTCTCTGTCAGGCATAAACAGAGATCCTGGCCGTTGCACAGTGCCTCGGGTGGAAGGCAGCCAGGCAGAAGTCTTCAGTGCATGCAGGAAAGAGCTGGGGAGCGGTTGAGCAGCTGTAGCTGAAGCTGGTTCAATACCTGNTGGAACATGTGCATGAGCTCATTGCATATCTCAACCCAAGAGGTGCGTCCTCGTCATGTTCCTGCTGATGGCATCTCTGCAGTCAAAGTTCGTGAACCTGCTTGGCCTACGCATAGGTTTGGACTGCACGCAGCTGCAAGCACTGGGGTGGTGCTGTGAACAATGCTTAGGTGCCAAACTCCCAAAACTGTGACATCCCTTGTGACTGGCTTTCCTTGGTGCGACTGGCACTTAAACTTATCAGTAGCTTGCAATCATGTTTTGTTTGCTGCTCAACAGATGCTTTGTGACTTGTCTGTTTGCAAGTTGAGCGTGGGAGTGCTTGTCCAAGTACTTAAATTCCTCAAGACTTGCTGCTATGCACAGGTAGACGTGAGTCTGAGCTGCTGAAAGCATTGCAAAGGATCCAAGCAAAGCTTCCAACAGCTGCGTCCATGACCAGAGCCATAGATGCTGCCAATGCATCTGCACAGGATACCCAGCCTAAACAAGCACTAACACTGGTTGAGCCTGCTGCTGCTCAGCAGGCAGACACTGCTGTCCAGCCTGCAGCGCCTAATCAGGCAGCCGCAACAACTGGCGCATCTGTCCCGAGTCAGCATCCTGCTCAGACCAGCACAGCCATGACGGCTGCAGCTCAGCCTACTGCAAGTTCAGAGCAAATGAGAACAAATNCTCAAACAGCTGAGGAAAAGGAAGATGCAATTGAGCAGGCTGTGGACTGCCTGAACTGCACTCGGGACTGGCTGACTGGCCAAACCTTCCTCACTGCTGCCCAGATGGAACAATGGAGTGACTTCGTAAGTTCCAGCCATACTTGGGCCCTAGGCTGCACTACTCACATGCATTGAGTAGCAGTAAACCATGCGTCACAAGCAGCACCTGTGACGTGCAGGACACTGAACACTGTTGACCTGCTGCATGCTAATGTTGAGTGAAATCTGCATTGCACACAGTAATGGCAATGACAGCAATCACGATGACAGTCATTGCAATCACAGTGGTCTCAANTAGGTACAGCAGGTTCCACAGCAGCAATGAACAACCTTCATGCAAGGCTGTACTGGATGGCGCACCTAGCAAGCCACAAACAGCTGCAGTTGAAGTGACTGTGATGCGGTCTACAGCAAGGTTGGCGGATGCCAGACCCCCCATGATACCACTGATCAGGTACACTGCTGCCACGCTCACNGCTCATGCCAGCAGAATGCATGCATCAGGTTGCGGACACAGAGATGTGCTGCACGCTTCATACCTTGGTTGAGGGCATCTTCAACCTGAACATAGCCCCTCCATGACATGCCACAGGGGCCCCGCTTGGGTGGATTAGCTTTCAGAAAATGCCTGCAAATTTGCTGAGATCATCTGCGAGTGACAGCATAAGTGGCATTGGATGCGGGTCCACACATTGCTTCTGACTTGCACAGAGCATATACATATCTGATTCTTCTGGAAACACAAGCTGATTGTGTGCAAGCATGAAAGTTTGCCGCTTGTCATCATGCAATCGTAATAGCATGCAGACTGCCTAGCAATACCGGAGTCATTATGAATGCTTGCTCTACCTGACAGTGTTGGTGCACTCATCAGCTAAGCCGGGACCAGAACTATGTTCTTGTCCACGCTCAATATGTGCAATCAACACTTCCTCGTCTGCTTTGTGAAGCTTGAGATCCCAGATGAACTGCAAGACGGTTTTCATCTGCAGAAATGTGTCGACGGATGACCTGCGACATTGTTACCATTGTGACACAAGTCGCAGTTGTGCGTACGAGGCCTGTCGTGTATCGGACGCGGGGGCAGACAGCTGTCTAGCAAAGCACAGTTGCAGACACCAGACAAGCAAAATGTCTCGAACGGGGACTCAGAACCTGCCTGAAACTCCTGTTTTGATGCCTACTGGGCGTTGCTGGCCGACAGAAACCCCAGGCACCAAACCGAAGTTGACGGAAACTGAGTGAACACCTACACTCTCGCTGTGCAGCTGCAGATTTAGTGCAGTGCCCACACCTTCGGCACTGTGGGACTGCGCGGTGCTTGTTACATGCTGTTGATCGCCAGAGTGTATCGTCTCTTGTCTGCAGTATCGCACGGCAGCTTGTTGTGTTCGGCTGTTGTCACGTTCNAGGCAAGCTCACATCATCAACACCTCCAATACATTGAAGGCATCCAGCTCCTTCTCTAGCCAGGTGGCACAAGCATCCTTGACAGGGATGACCTGAAGCCTGTCACTGATGCGCAGCATCTCCTCAATGTTTTCCTTGTTAAAAGGAATCTGTGGACCAACTCAAGCTATGGCAAGGCAGACACAACTATAATACTGCACAAGCTGTCTTGTGAATGTGCTGCAAAAATGCCAATGTTGCTAGGCAGGTCTGTCCCACACCTCCTGGAGATATATGCCTTGCAACAGCAACTCCAATGCACTGCCCCCAACATCTTCAGGTAATGTCAGCACCTTCTGATTCGTCTCTGTGTAATTGCCTGCATTCATTGCGCCTCTTGCATACCGGAATCACACCTTCCACAGTGGAAGATGTGCCAACACACTCCAAATCAAAACAAACCTCGGAAAATGCTTGCAAAGTACTCGCTCCAGCTGGCCAGGTCAAGCCTGCTGGCGTGATACTGACGACCATCGGCCACGACAAGAGTGATGTCCCACAACAAATGGCTGTCTGCACTGCTTTGCCACAGCTCCCACTTGCGTTTGGACACTTCGCTTGGACCGTCAAGCACAGGGAATGGAGTCGAGTCGATCGTAGATTCCAGATCAATGTCCTCGCTCATGGCTGTGTAAGCCAGTCCGTTTTATGCAAGTTGCTCATCCCCATAGTTGCAGTGTTGTCACATAGGCAGANACCACTCTGTTCTGACCAATTTCACGTCACAGACAGCAGTGAGATTCCAAGCGTGACCCATGATGTCCCACATTTTCAACTGTACATAGCCGCTCTGAAATACTTGTGGTTTACCAGGCTTGGAGACAGCAGCCATTGATGGTTGTTTGCTGATCAGGAGACTGATGGGGGCCCTACCCAGGAGGGCACCTCCCCAACAGCCTTTAGACCANTCATGTGTTGCAAAAGCGACTCTGAAGGCCAGTCACTAAGTAGGGCTTAGGCTCAGCATGTGTACCTGCATTTGGCCTGAGGCTCAAGGGCACAGCTGGTACTGTTCATACCTGATGTTAAGATGTTGGAACTGTTGCTGGCAGGCGGCATACCTCAGGGTAAGTGGACAAAGATGGACCCCATACCTGGTGCCATTACCGTCAACATTGGCAACATGCTAATGCGCCTCAGCGATAACAAGCTCAAGTCCACATATCACAGGGTACGGGCGCTGGAGGAAGGAGAAATAGCGGTACGTGCTGCAAATCTACCTTGCATTATGTAGCTTACGTTTTGGAGTGCAGGCTGTGTCATTGCAGAGTGCGTACAATGTATGCAGATTGTTTGGGGTGCAGCCACATGCAATAGATCAGAAAGGCATCTCTTTGACAGTCACAGCCAGACCTGTCCAGGCAATGCCACCATACCTGATGATGCTGCNAGGAGCTTGCTGAGGTGCCAGCAGATCGATGTGGGTTCATGCTAAACTCTCCAACCATAGCTGCAGGCAATGTCCTCAGCAACACCTTGATTGTTCAGGCAAGCATCCCTCATAAAGAACTGGCCTGCTTTACAGCAAACTGTGAGCGTTTCTGTATGCATAGGACCTTGTCTGCTCAAGTTTGGCATTGACATGTGACGCTGAATATGGGTCTTGACCCTAGCACAACCAGCTTGAGTTGTATGCAATGACTGCAAAGGACTTTGCTCGTGCCATAAACTTGCAACGGTCTAACATGCTTGTAGCCATTGTGCGTTGCTCATTGGCTGTTGCTCTTAAAGCGTTCTGCACATGAGAATCCATCTGCTAGATAGCAAAACAAACTGAATGTCACATGCCATGCATGGAGCCTGAATGCCCACCGCATGCCTGCAAACAGGTGGCATCCACACATTTATTACTCATTCTCTCATTCCCTTACTCATTCCCTTACTCGTTCTCTCCTCTCATTTCCTTACACATTCTGTTGTGATGGGCAAGCCTTTTGATTGCGCATGGCAGGCAGCGCTTGTGATTCCCTCCGTGACAATCATGTGCAGGATGTGCACCCAGCATCTTGCCTGTTGCTCAGATCAACAACAAAGGCTTCTGATGCTGAGTTCGAGATGCATCATCATGACTCACGGCCACCAGGATCAGCTCTATGGTTGCAGCAAGAGCCCCTGATGTGTCTGCAGGTATATGCAACTGGAGTCAAGGTGTTGGCTGGCAGCGAGGAGGTGCAAGAGTTGCCTATACAGGACATCCTGCCTTCCATGGAGTGGCGGCCCAGTGTAGTGATTGCAGCAGCCTGCATTGCCGATCCTTACGTCCTGCTACATTTTTCTGATGGAAGCGCTGTGCTACTGTCTGGAGATGATGATGAAGGTAATGCTAGACTGCATTAGCAAATGCTGAAACCATGCTGAAACCATTCGTCCCACAAACAAATAATGTGTAGAACTCACGATTGTGTTTGCTATGCAATGCAACTGGCAAGAATTCAATGCAGGTTGATATGCATGGGCGTCAGGCTCATGCTATACTTTCACATCTGCTGTNATTGTCCATGTGGGATATCTTGTGGCAAAGCCTCGAGCTCTTGGTGTCATCATAGGGCAAGACGTCCACGATGCAACCAGCTCCTCGAGCCCTGTAGAGGACTTTGCAGCTGGATTGATGTCTGCAGACGCCTTGCAAAGCAAACCCCTGCAAGGCAAGCGANCAAGACCAAGCAGACCTTCATATGCAACTGCTTCGGGGACTTGTGCCCTGGATCAAGTTGAACGTGAAATCATCAGTAGGCTTTTGTGCAACCCAGAGTCTGTGGCAATGACACACCTGAGTATCCAGTATTAAATTAAGTCTTGCATGCTAGGTGTTTCATGTGAAAAGTGATCAAGACGGCAACAAACCATGCAGACATTTGCACCTACTCAGGGCAATGCACACAATAGCATTTGTTATGTAGCACAAGCTGATCCTGCAAAGGCCTGTTATCATAGCTTTGGTGTTTGTGATGTTGCTTGGTATTGTGCATGCAAAAGATGGTATCATACACATCCCAAACTGACAGCACTGTCATACTAGAGTATGTGAGACTATTGCAAACCTGACCTTTTGACCGTGCAAGCTGTGATGCAAATGTAACACTTGAACTCTTGACTGCATGCGCATGAGAGACCACACCTGCTGATGGTGCCTTGCTTGTCTGGGTTGCGGTTGTTGCTCTGTCCATTCACCCAATCATGGTGTGCCAGCTGCTCAGTTGACAAGCCATCAGTCCAGCCCTCCTGCTTCTCCTGGGGGTCCCATGGTGCCTGCTGGGGTGGGGGACCCTGCATTCAGCATTATTTAACGATTACTACAAGTACCACTCAAGTGTATGATATGTGACTCACTGAAGCGTAAGTTACTACCAGAGCGTTCTGTGCAGGTAAGCCTGCTTGATCTGTGTAGGTGTTGATCCCACTCATTGACTACACAAGTACACTGACCAGAACAGTAGCCATGAGAACAGCAGCGATTGAGGGATGTCATAGCATTGCAGCGGATACACTCATGGACAATAACAGGACAGGTGACATCGTCATGCAGTCCCTGTGGATGTTGAGTGGGGAGGAATGTGTTACACCAGAGAACTTTAACAGCAGCAGCAAGCATATGAAAGTCAATGACTGGATATCCACAAGCACAGAGAACCTTTGAACAAATTGGCCACTATGCAGCAAACTAAGACGCTGAAGAACAGTCTTGTTTTGCCTCAATGCAGGCAATCTGCTCGAGGTACTCTGTGGCTGTGGGGGTCTTATGGTTGATTTTCAAATGCTTGCTGCTGCTGTTGCACCGGTCTGGCTCAGCGTGGATCTTGAGGCGTCGGTCAAAGTTCATTCTTGCTCACAATTCAGGATCTTCTTCATTGGTTCATGATTCTCTTTGTGGTACTGAGGTTTGCCAATTGCGCAAGGGTATGCAGAAAAGTAGCTGCATTTAAACAGTCTCACCAGGGTTGTGAGTTGCAGCATGTTATGCACGCCTGCATAGACTGAATGTGTGGGCTGTGTTCCACAGTGTTCATGTCTGGCGATGCACAACAGCAAGCTGCAACATGTTAACGGCCAGGAAATGACTGATACCTGGTGCTGACCAGGACGCCCATGCAGTGAGGGCCGGTCTGGGCTGGGCTCAGAGCCAGGAGTCAGGGGCAAGGAATCCTGCCACTGCATCTGTGCTGCCTGGGGCTGCTCCCAAGTGCCCTTGCCATGCCTGCCCTGGCCCTGTTGCTGGGGCTTGCCAAAGCTTGTGTAGGGCTCGCTGTGCTGCTGTGGCTCAGCCCATTGGTCTTGACCATGAAAATGGGTCACGCCATACCCGTTTTGGTCACCGTACCCTGCGTGCAATTCCTCACCCAAATGCTTTTGGCCCCAGTTGTTGTACTGAGGCCACTGGTCATGGCGCGACGCCTGCTGTTGGGGCTGCTCCTGGCTGCCCTGTTGTGCCCAATAGCTATAGTCAGTTGCCTGCTGGGGCTGACTCCAACTGCCCTGCTGGTGCCCACTTACCACCTGCTGGTCTGTCTGTTGGTATGCGCCTGCAGGCTGTTCCTGGGGCTGTTCCCAGCCGCCCTGTTGACCTTGGTCTGTGGACTGTTCCAAATTGCCCTGCTGCTGATATGCCTCATTTCCTGCTACCCCATGCTCCTGCTGCTGTGGGCTCTGCTCATGATGGTAGGCTGTGGGCTGTCCATACATCTCCCACGTGGGTGCCTGACCCCCAGCAGCATCCCATTGAGCCTCATGCTGTGCAACTGCTGCTGGATCGTCACCCCACTCAGCCTGACCGTGCACAGCAATNTACAGAAAGATTCGCTGCAGTTATAAGTGACATGGCCATCAACCCAATGCATACTTATTGGGGGCATCTGTGCAGATGATATGCTGTCGCAGAAAGAGATCAACATCAGCAGTTGTGTTGCACTCAGGCACAGGCACTGGGGAGCATGCAGCAAAGTGCATGAGTACAACCTCCACTTACAGAGCACAGCGGTCAGAACAGTAGCAACAATACAAACGGACCTAGGCAAGGCCTTCCCTTAGCGCGCATTACAGGAAGTAATCGACAAACACATCACAGCACCAGTACATCATTACCTGAGCAGCAGTCTGGTTGACGAGTGCTTTGGTAGGAGCCACAAAAACAACAACACCATCTTTGGAGCTCCGCAACACTCTGTCCATGCAGAAGCTTGAAATAAACGTTTTGCCGCTGGAGGTTGGTGCACAGATGACAGCAGACTCTCTGGCATCAATTGCATCAAGAACTTTGAGCTGCCACGCATCTGGAGTGAAGCTGCTGACGCGCGGATCTGGGACTGGTGGTATACTGCGGCGCAGCTGATCTCCACAGAAGCGCAACTGAAACTCACTTTCGCTGAGGCCAACACTGAATGGCTTTAAGATTGCTGCTGAGGTTGGAGCACATAGCTTCTCTGTTGTTCTTGAGCTTTTGGCCACATAGCTTGCTGAGGATGCCACAGGTGATGGAAGAGNGGTGCATACATGAGTCACAAAAGTCCTGAATTTTGCATGTTTGGAACCTGGCCCCACAGCGTTTTGTGGCCTCCCTGTACCAAGAAGGGGCTCAGCGCATGTGTGCATGCATGACCTTTTGCCNCGCAGCAGACATAGCCATGAAACCGTTCAATTGCGTGTCATCATTGTAAGTAAGCGTGGAGAAGGCGACGTAGCCATGCGCGCGAGCGTGTGGGCCCTGCTTCTGGGCGTGGTGGCTCAGACCTGTTTTGCTGACACAACCTTCACTGGGTTGACCTCAAGCTTCTTTGGCGGTACAAGCAGCGGCGACTATGCATATGCAACAGCGGGCAAGCAAAGACCATGTAAGCCTCTGAGTGAACTTGATCACAGTGTATTTCAGCAGAACAGCTTCAGCAAACACGCTTGCCTTGCTTCAAAACTTATGCCTCATCTTCGTGAGCTAGCTTAGCAAGCACATGCTTTGGCTCAGCACGTCTTCATACATAGCTTGATGCGTAAACATGACCATGTCAGTGGTGTTTGTCTACATTTGTAGCTGCAGTGATGTGTGCACTGCTCTCTCNTCAGGATGGGGACATTTGAGGTTCAGTTCCTAGGAATCGAGTCTTAGATTTCTGCCAACCACACGGCCATGGTTCTAGTAGCATCCAAGAACCCCTTTGGCTGATTCTACACAGAACAACACGGCTTCACCCAGTGTGTGCAACTACTCAAGGTATAACGCACAAGAGGCATCTCCTACCTTTGCAAAGGTGAATCGTGTAGGTTCCTGATCACAGTGTTGTTCCAACACAACAGCGACGCAATGCTTGCTGCTGCGCTGCACCTGCTCCAGATTTCGCAGCCCTGCTGTGCTGATACTAAAGCTTGAGCTTTCGTACTTGGTCACGTGATCCCTAGTAGCATGCTGACACATGACATGGCGAGACTTGGGGACTGCAGGGCTTCTCACATTGCACAGCAGAGCATGTGTGCGTGCGTGGACTTTTGCTCCGAGCTGTGTTGCAAAAGGCAGGATATTGCACCTCTCACAAAAGTTGTTATAGAGGTGTGAGTAGGTATCTAGCTTACACCAGATTTGGTACACCAGCTGGTGTGTATATAGTGATGCCACAGACAGCATCAGTACAGCAGGCAACACAGCTGAGATGAGACAAGTACTCAAACACGTGTCCAGAACCACTTTTGAGTCATCACGTCTACGCAACCCGCAACAGTTTGCAGAAGCAGCAAGCTTTGATGANAAGTTACAACAAGGGAGCCCCTGTCGCTGCCAGGTGCAGAGGCCAGGTGCTGTGGGATGTCAGTCAACTGTGGAATGCAACATTGCGACGCAGCTATGTAATGTACCTGTTGCAGTGCAGTAGCCTCAGCATCTGCCANCCTTGACCTGAGATCTCTCTGATTCGTGCAAGCCTGCATGCTGGTGAGTTCTTTATTGCCATATCTGCAGCGACTGGATTGTGTGTGCAGCATATAAGTATGTGGTGTCAGCTGTCCCATGTGTCTCAAATGCACAATATATGCAGTAAATGGTGGTTTAACCTCATACACCTTGCAAGAGCTAGACAGCANGGCATTGCGTCATCATCCGTCTGCATCATGGTTGATCCTGCATCATCTTGGCGTGCGTTGTTGCTCACTGGTCTGCCATTCACTGAATTTGTGCCTCTGTAAAAGCCAGATACATGACCCCTGCAGACCATCCAGACAAGAACTGGAACTGTTGCGTTCAGACAAGTGCGACCTGCAGATTCATGGTCAGGTGCTATGGTAGGCCTGTGATGTAACTTCATAGGGCATGGGACTAAATTCTGCCAAGCTAGCACAACCCAACTTTGTCAGGCACAGCATCAAGCTTGCAACAAGCGCAACATCATACCTGGAGGTGCCTCCTGTGTACAAGGTAGACGTTCCATCAGGTATTCGCTGGTTGCCTGAAGGCGCAGCCTCGCTGCCTGAAATAGAGACATCACCAGGGTCTTGCCACTGNTTCAAAGGCTTCGAGCTTTCTGGGATATCAGTGGACTACCTGATTGGACCTTTACTTGAGCTGCTGGAGCAAGGCAGATTCGGCAAGCTTCACACTTTTCAATTTGCGGCAGACATGAGCTTGCCTGATGATTTAGTGTCTGAAACTGTCCTGGACTTGACGTTGGACGTCTACGCTCTGACGACATACATCAGATGCCCTTGTTTGCGCCATCTCAAGCTTACCGCTGTCAGCATGCCTGGACCTACACTATTCAGCAAGGAGGCACTCCAGACTTGGCGTGAGTTGGAGACAATCAATGTAAAATTCCGCACCTGCTATCTTGATGATGCCCCAGCCTCTTGGTTTCTTGAAGAAGGCTTGTACATTCTTCACAGGTTGGAGCAGGCTACAATTGCGCTCCCATCAAAACTGGGATTGCAAATGTCCCAAGCCCAGCTGTGTGATGCCCTCAAACACCTGGAAGTAAGCTGTAGAAGCTTGGTTTTGTCTGTCCAGGCTCTGACCAGCTTGCGCAAGCTGCAGAATGTGCTGTTGGTGTGCAATGGTGTCTGTGTCATTCAGCATAACTGTTCTGTAGGTTCAGATAGTGTGCTGTCTCAAGCATCTCTGAATGTTGTGCCCTGCAGTACCATGGTTGGGACTAAAATACAAAGTGGTCAGGGTCCATTCGTCTTTGCACACTGACACATGTAGGAATTATCATTACAAACAGAATACTATCTCCTGGCAGGTGCTGCATGTAGTTTGTATATTTGTAGAACATCTGTGAAGTGTATCAGTTGGGTGACTTAACATTACCCTGCAGCTTATCGCTTGTTATCTATGGTTACCAGGCTATGTTAAGAGGCTTGATGTTATGATTCATTACAATTTATGGAGTCAGCATGTGTCTGCACTCAACTCAAACACTGCCTTACTGTTACAGGTCAAGGTGTACTAGCTGCTTTGCTGGCTTGAGATGCCGACATGTTGCCGATGAGGCTGCAGAGAACAGTCACTGACACTCTGTAATGGACGCTTTGCCCTTGCTAGCAGCGCTGTGCTCTGCTCACGTATGAGCACAGGGCTGTGCTTTGCATTGAGATTGTTGTAAAGTGTAAAGTGTCGTGAGCATGCTCATGCCAAACAACAACTGGAACGTACACATGCACGTCTAATGGCTGCACATTGCTCTTACACGTACTTGCAATTGCATGGCAGGCTGTGCGATAGCAGGGCAAAATCACGCTCACCAGGTTGTCGCAACTGCTAAAACTGCGTAGCACATGTCCTTCAGGCGGCTGGTGGGTCGTCCCGGGCCATTGCACTATATCATCGCCGTGGGGTGAGCGAGGTCGTGTGGTGCAAAGTGTTTGTGCACAAACTCCTGAGCTGGCCCTTGGCTACGCAGGTTTGGCGTCAGCACGGGGTATTATACGTTCGAGCCTTCCATCAGACACCACTTCGAGGACCAACAGGCTCAGCAGCAAGCCGGGAAGGCTGNACCATGAGCCGACTTTGGTGTTTGGAACACAGCTCCAGCGCCAGCTAAAATCTTGCTGCTAACATTGTGCAACATTGTTGCAGCCTGTCGACGCNGTTGCTTGCCGCGCTGTAGCATATACTACTTGCGCAGCCCTTGCTTACTATCAGGACCATGATCAAGCTCTACCACCTTGCATGGACCTGCAGATCTCTCTAAGCAAACCTGCTATGCATTTCTAAATCGACACTACTCATCCAAGTGGGCTGCATCCTTCTCAGACATCACACACATGAAAGGCTTGACAGCACACGAAAAGTTACAGCAAAAAGTAAAACATGGACAGTCACAGCCATAGCTTCACTTGCTGTAAAGTACCAAGCAGAATTGCCAGAAATGATGCTGTCCACTACCAGTTTGCTGCCCTGTTGGGCACACTCTGTCAAATCACACAAGTCGTGAGTGGTGCCTGTGTAACTAAGCAAGCTTTGTCTGCTGGCATGGGCATCTGCCCTGTCACAGCTGATGCCGAAGCTGTTTTAGCATATCAACAGTTCTTCATCACAGCGAAGCATTGTTGTAGTGTGTTAGTTTTGTAGAAGAAACAACACCCTTGCTGCCTTAACAGGCCAATAGCATTACAGCACTCAGTCACTGCATGGTGCATACAAAGTCTGTGAGTCTGTCAGGTGCGCAGCTTGTTGATTCTGATTGTCAGCACACCCTCGGCAAGCTTTGCTGATAGTTTGGTGACATCAGCATCCTCAGGCAGCTCAAACTTGCGCTCTAGTATGCCAACATGCCTCTCCTGCTTAGTGTAACTCCACAAGGTACTGGCAGAAGTGCGCTGCTCAGCCTTGATGCACAAGCGGCGCTCTTTGTCCACCTTGAGCTGCAAGAGGATGTTGTGCACATGTCAATTTTGCAAATTGCCATAACAATAAGCTTGTTGTTGCTAGCACCAAAACGAAACCACGGACGGACCTGCGTGGNACAGGCCTTCAAGTCAAGCTTACCTGCAGTGCTTTGAAGCCTTCCAAAGGCACCTTGGAAGTGCCTGTCACAAACTGCACAAGCAGTGCAAGATCCTCCTTGCTCATGTCTGCAACCAATTGCCAGAACCACTGGATCTGCTTGGCAGCAGGCGTGTAGCCTGTGTACTCTGTGTTGCCCCGTAAGTCATCCACATCAATCTCAGGCAGACCAGAGATCAGCAGCTCAAGCTCGTGATCATTGAACATGTTGATCAAGTCCTGCATAGAGCACATTATGCATTGAGGCAGGTGGTTTGCCATGCATGTGTACTGATGCACACTAATCTATGTCCTTGATAAGCACAGCCTTGGGTGTCCGTCAGCTAACAACCAGCATTGATCAGCAACTATGCAGTGGCAGTGATCACACGATTGTTGGCATTGTGCTGCTTGTTACATTCTCAGTGTGCTGATGACAAGCTGCAGTAGATGCACTTTTGCAAGTGGCAATGTAGCAGAACAGCATTCAGATTACTGGGCCGCACTGTACGAGAGCATGACAGCAGCAGTCCTGTGCTTACCCTAGGCACNGGCGGGCAACCCTTGCAATCCTGAGCACTGAGGAGATGCCGTCCATCTTGTCAGAGGTCACAAAGACATCAATCAGGGCCAAAGTGGCAATGATCAAGTCCAGCTTGTTCCTGTGTCAATGCAGTCATCTTGTCACTCACAAGTCAGCATGCATCAAAGCCTGTCCCACTTNAAGGACCTACTGCAACAAGGACTGGAGCGAACAACAATGCTGGTCTTATGAGGTGGTTGACGTGATCTAGTCAAGGGTGTTGACTAAAGCTCTGCAGAGGTAAGAGCTGCATTTCATAATGTCCACCACGCTTAAGTGGTCGACTCCTGTCGCAATATGTGCTGTACGCCGCAACTCATCTGCAATCCGACAGCCGTTGCCGGAGCTGCGTCTGAGCCTGATGACAGAACCAAACAGACCGCCCTTGCCACCGTTCACACTTGAGACTGCAACAAAGAAAGTCAAAGCAGCTGAAGATGCCTGGAATACTTGCAATCCCCAGAAGGTAGCAACGGCGTACACGACAGGTCCTAGCCGGTGCTTTCACAAAACACTGGACGTGGCAGCATTTGCATTCTGTCAGCCACGAAACGGCAGGTCAACCTGGTCTGCCTGTGCTTGCAGATTCTCAGTGGAGAAACAGAGACGAATTTTTCCAAGGTCGTGAGGCAATCGAAGCGTTCTTGACAAGAAAATGGCAGAAGGAGCTGCAGTATAAGCTCATGAAAGAGCTCTGGTGTTACCAAGGCAACAGAATCTCCGTGCGGTTTGAATATGAGTACCATGATCATGGTGGACAATGGTGGAGAGCACATGGTAATGAGGTAAGCTACCATTCACAAGCGTGCCTTGATGCAAACGTCATTGTCCTGCAGAACATGNACACAATGCAGACAGCATAGGTATCGTTGTGCCAAGCAACACTTTTGTGGCAAATGCATGATCTGTTGTATGCTCGCTCTGCCAACACAGGCTGGCCCGCTCTCTGACACAAGCCCTTTGACTACACACAGCATTTGCCTATTAGCTTGAAAGTAGTCTGCTGCATCGTGCATGTTTGATGCTTCTATTGATCCCTGCAGTGTACTTTGCTGCCACCCTGCTGATATTGCCATTCTCCNTGAGTCAAATGCAATTTTGTTTGCAAATACTGCAAGAGTGTCTGTACTGTACTAGCCGCTTCACGACAACGAACCATTCCCAGTCCCTACTGTGCTTGTAGCAGTGCAGTGTGATCATAACACAAACACAGACATGAGCTTCTGTGCTGGCANCAGCAGTGTATTGTCACTCCAACAGACAACAGTACACAGGAGGCTGCCAATACCTCAGCTGCAGTGACACTGCTGTTGCTCTCTCAACATGGCACCCTGGGCCTGCAAGGTCAACACAGGCATGTTGACTGATGCAATGGCAGAGCTGACTGCCACCTCAGCCAAGGAATTCATCCAACAAATTGACGGCAGCGTTTTCCTCCAAAGCACATTACTCACAGTCTTGACTTTGCCGGTCAAGCACACGCACTGCTTCCTGGCAGCAGAGCTCAGAGTGGTTGCACTGGACACTGAAACTTGGTGGGTATTCTTGCTTTGCCTGCTTGTTGCGGTGAGCTGTCGCATGAAGCATGAGAAAATATGAAGAATTCAGCCAGCAGCCGTCTGTGCATGCAACAACGCTTCTTGACTTTGCTTTGGCACGCATGTTTGGTCAAATTAGCAGTTTCGAGAGCAGGCACCTGCATAATTTGACGAGCACACTGTGCTACAACTGCTGGCATCTATNTAGTCGCGCCAGCTGTCTTGCCAAGGGGGGAGGGGGAGATGGACCCCACACTACCCATGCCAGGGGTCAGCAGCAGCTGCTTGCGGGAGTGCTGTGCATGTGAGCCCCCTGCTGAGCTCAGCAAGCCTTGCTTCTGCTTGTTGCCAGCCCTGTCTGGCTCGCGTGAGTGTAGCTGACTGAGCAGGGCTGCAGCTTGCTCCTGCAAGCAGGACAAGAGACACGTCACANAGTCTACGCCGACCTTTGTCTCCACCGACCCCGCTAACCCTTCACGCTCACAGGATACCGCCACAGATGCTCGCAGAGGGCCAGTCACAGTTACGGACAGTAGTGCGCTGCGTGAGTCCATGTCTGGACTGTCTACAACGTAAGCAAGAGGCGCGCAGAACCTGTTGCACAACCCGTTGATCACCAGCTTCTTACCGTGATATTCGACTCACCCCGTCAATAGCTTAGTCTGTACCTGCAGGTCGAGCGATGTAGCGTGCGAGGGTGTAGTCCCAAATTTGGGCGCTTCTCAAAGCACAGTAAGTGACCATTGTCATAACCCAAATGCTGGGTTGAACCACATGCAGGTTGGTGGAGCATGTCCATGCATATTGACCAGTCAGCCAAGTACAGTGTTGACTTACAGGTGTCAATACTGCAGATGCCAGTAGACAATCCCCCTTTGAAGCTGCAGCTGAATTACAGTGATGTGATGAGGTATGTACTGCCATCTGGTTTGCATTGCCCTGTTGCTATTCATCATTGTCGATGAGTCAACAGAGCCGACATCAGCTCAGCAAACTTAGTAAGCTGTCTCTGCTGATGGGTTCATGCAAACATGGCGGCTTGCGTTGATATCATGCTGCTGTATGCAGAACATGGGAGCGACTGGTCGCGCAGAAAAAGTCTGCTGGACCTGTTCCTGATCACATCCAGCCGCCACAGAATCAGTTCAATGCCATCAGGTCAACACAGTATCAGATGCTATACGGCCCCTCCTACAGTTCTGCATCTCCAATCATTTTTGACCCATCCTGTCTTACCACAGCAATGTCAGCAGACAGCGTGACACAGCATCAACTGCCATACAGCTACCTATACAGTAACAGCCCAGGGCACATGGCAGATCGGTGCATGTCCCTCCCAGTCGCTCCGATGCAAACATGGTCTCATCAAACAGCAGGTATAGCATCACATCTTGCTGAGCTTGTCTACATCAACCCCCTGCAACACTAGGACGAAGCTAACAGCTAAATGAGGCGTGATCAGCTTGCTACACACTCAACAATGCGGCAAATGCTGTTACATTGGGTTGAGAAGGTGTATTATGGCAGGTAGTGTGACTTCATTTTTAGGGTTTAGGGTTTGCACTCTTGAGCAGCTTTTGATGTTTAGGGTTTAGGGTTCTAAGCCCCAGTGTAAGCTCATGACAATGCATGCTGCATGCAGGTGGTCAGCAGCTTCAGGACAGCTCTGTGAGTCTTGAGCGCTACAAATTGCAGAAAGCAACACGACCGTCTGCAGGGCCGACAGCAAGGCCACAGCTCTGCAAAGTGAAGACTGAAAGAGCACGTCAGGTTGGTGTCCTCAACATGACATGACATGTAGGGTGCATTCCACCGTGCATCGCTGTTGCTGCATGCGCAAGCTATTGTGGACTCCACCTGCTGAGTGTGTGTAGCAATGCAAGCCTATACCACAGCGCAAAGCTCCACATACTGGTTGCCTTGCTTCGTTCTGAGCATTCTGCATTGCGCAGCATCCCCGCAGCAGAGAAGGCATACCAGTGATTCTCNAGCGCACCATGATGCCAACAAACGCACGATATGTTCAAATGAGGGTCGACCTTCCACCAGCCTCAATCCTGAGACCAGCTATGACAAAAGAGTAGTCAATTCACAGCGGAGCTCTGTCCTTGAGGCAGCCAGGCTGTTAGCATTGCACCTGTGTCTACTCGAAAAAGCCGTCAACTTCAGTAACAACATACATGCATTCGAAACAAGCCAGCCTACAGCTATAAGGCAAACACAACGCTCAGGACCTCATTTGCCTGTCTGATAAACACCTGCAACTTCTCTTCAACATTTCACAGCTTAACCTGCTCAATTGCTGACACCTGCCAGCAGGCCAGCGCCATCACCATGGTTGACAACCTCATAGCCGGTGCCAATGTCAGGGTAGGGCTGAGGGGACCCCTTGTCCCCCGCCTTACCAGTGGACATATGGCTGCGGTCCATCAACTGCTTCAACACCTGTTGAGAAGTCACCACAGGTCACAAACCGGATTGGCAGACTGCTATCAACACAAGGGAGCATGCTGCAAACTTCAGTTGATCCTACATATCGTGCGACACGCATGCAGCACAGCACTGCTTGACCAGGCCAAAAGACAGCCCCAACACGGGAAGCAAATTTGCAGCAAGTTAATACCTGTCAATTGAAAAAAAAGCATGGGACATCTACACATACAGGCGTATGACAGCTGGCTGCTGATAAAGCAGCGCGCACCTTGTCTGAGACCACTCCTGATTGCGCTTTGTCGCCCTTGGCCTGGTCAGTGTTCAGCAGCTCAAGCAGATCATCAGCGCTCAGATTGCTGCTGGTCTTGTTCACTGCCTCAGCATCCAGGAAAGCTCCCTAAATGTATAACTTGAATTGGTCGCAGGCTATCTGGTGGACCATGCTAATGTGAGATGACCTCAAGAGTACTTGAAAGTTGTTTTGCAGTAGTAGTAGAAGCATGCCACTTTCAATTAACACGTTCACGCCTGCCAAAGCCTGCTGTTTGTTTACAGGTGTGACATTCGAATGGTGCGCTTTGAGTGTACAATACTGACGAAATTCTGTACCTCTGTCAAAAATGCCTTGTTGAGTGGTCTGGCAATGATTTCTAAATCTAGGATTTATGGTTTAGAAATAGAACGAAAAGCACGTGATTAGTGACCTCTGCAATGTCAACAAGCCAAACACTGCTCACCTGATGTTACGGCATAGGACATAACTTGCTTATGTAGATGCAGCAAGAAGAGGTCTCAGGGCTATCAAGAACAGGTCAACAACCTTGAAGCTTGTCAGGCAAAATATTCAGCATGGCCAGCAAGGGCAGCATGCAGATGACCTGTGATGTTTCACANTGTATCGCATACAGACTGGTTGCCCTCCGGAGGCCAGCTACTGACGAATGTGCATGAATTCTTGCTGATCATGACGAANTGTTGAGCAGTAGTCTTAAGACATAGGCTGGTCATTGCCAGAAGAGGCATGCAACCACATCAGTCCTGCATGGCATATTGTTTAGGCTTAGAATGCTTCTGGCTGCATTGAACCCGCACACCAGCATTCGAAAACCCCAGCATTGCAATGTGCCATACGTTGCTGCATGGTGACAACATGTCTTGAGATCATGTTATTGACACTTGCAAGCTGTCCTGGATATTGCTGCCTTGCAAGACATGCTGTTGGAGGTCAATGCATGAGAGTCTGTGTAGTCAGGACAACAATGTGTACATTGCAGCTTGGCTGCCTGCAATGCAAGTCACACTGAGGATGTTGCAATTGTCTGACAGCATGATAATCAGTAGTATGCTTGCATGCTTGTTGTGGGGGTATGTTAGTTTTGTCTCTTCGCAGTCCTGGTCAGCATGTGGTTTAGGAGAAGGTTAGGCAGAAAAACAAATGAGAAAATTCGTTGCTGCAAGACATTGCGAACAGAAGTGAGAGCTGGCTGCTGAAATGTGCGCTGGCACATGCTGGAATAAGTCACGTGTTCACACTCCATCTGTGATCGAACAGCCAAGCAGAAGCTGATTCACTGTGTGCAATTGGGTGCTGCAAACTGTTACAATGTCATAGTCCTGCTAGAAGGGCTGCATTTCTGTTTCGATGGGCCTCTTTGTTGTGTGTCATATGCAACGAGTGTATGCATGTGCCAGGCGCCGTTAAGGGGTGGAAAATGTAGAAAATGTTGGTCATGCAAACAGTCGTGCAAACCANAGCATCAGTTGTGGACATGTCGCGAAATAGAGTAGCACATCATTGCAGGGGCTCAGCAGTATTGGAAAGCGCACCATGTTACCACTGGAAGAGTGTGCTGACTGATTGCCCATTCCACCACCCATGCCACCCATGTTACCACCACCCATTCCTCCCATGTTGCCACCGCCCATGCCTCCCATACCACCACCACCATAACTGCCTCCACCCATACCACCTTGCTGATGGTGGTGGTGCCCTTCACCCATACCACCCATTCCACCCCCACTTCCATATCCCTGCATTCATGCAGAGCCTGTTATTGAGTGCAAGCAGCAATGCCTAGCTGCACACCGCACTGACATGAAGAATCCCACTGCGTCATGCATGTAGCTACTGTCACACAGCAAGAATCCTGACAACACTGGATGTACACATGTTGCCAGGCAAACGTGCCACCTAGAGATGCTAAATGCCCTGCTTACAAGTGCAATACTCACAATCGCAATAATAAGCAGCAGGGCTGCTTAGCTAGGCAAGCAGTACTAAGCATGCTGGTTACTAAGTGAGTCACAGTCAGAGACATGGTCACTGAGGTGCCATGTCTGCTATGTTTGCCAATTGCGTGTAAGCACCACCAACTTTTTATACTGACAAACTCTGCAGGTGTGATGCAGAATGTGGTGTCAGCCATGCAGTGAGTGCTGCATCCCATGTGATGCCAATGACAACACATACCTGCTGACCACCGCCAGGGTAGCCAGGTGGGGGACCTCCACCACCATAACCACCTCCGCCACCGTAACCTCCTCCACCACCGCTGAACAGCCCTCTTTCACCATCACCACCACCTAACCCTCTTGAACCCTCACTGTTCCTTTCACCGTACCCTTGACCACCATCAAATTCTCCTTGTCCACCTTGACCTCCCATTCTGCATGCATACATATTTCGCCTCTGGTCGAAACGCACGAGCGTGCACACTTCCACAACGTTAAGCATGCAAGACACTGACAACAATACCTGCTGAATACATCGTTCATATCCACGTTGCCACTACCGTCGTCCAAATCCTGAGCAGCAGTCCCGTTGATTGTCATAACAACAGAACTGGTGCGCAAGGTACAGGGCAGTACACTTGACATTGCGCACATATGAACCGATCGGTGTACCAAGTGCACGCCACCCATATCGCTCACAGTATGATACAATAACACCAAGATAGTCGGTCGCCCACCTGGAAATGCCTAGCCATCTGCGCCAGTTGCGAGAAGTCTCCCATGTTGTTATATGCGTTGCGCGTAATGTTGCAATATAGCCTGCTGGTGATGTTGCACGCTAAGCGATCACTTGCGAACCTTGGTTGGCGTTTTTTCGTGCACAGCGAAGAAACGCCCAGCCNGGAGGGTCGCACTGTGCATAAGGGGAAATAGTTTCGAAGCAGTCTACGCATCTCCGTTCCCACCATACCATTGTCATTGAGGTCATGTGGACTTGAAGCAATTGTAGTGAGTGGTCATGCACCAGCAAGTTTCGCAACTGAACAAACTTCCCTGCGTACTGCGTTCATGCATACGCACTTAGCATATTGTCAAGCGCATACAATTTGCAAATGCAATGTATTTGCTTTAAACACGACACCCAGCTGGGTCTTGCATGACATTATGTTTACACAATTGTGCCTGGCATTGACATAACAGTCTACTACCATAAGCTAAACCCATCTGAGCAGTTGTAGAATGACATGCATAGCTGAAAGCATGTTGACGAAAACACACTGAAGCAACCCAGACACAAGCAGACCAGTGCAGAAGTACAGAGACCTCAAACTACTACTGGGTGACAGACAAGAGATTGCAGCCTCAAAAAAGGAAAAGGTTTGGGTGCATAACCAGAAAATCACAGGACGGTGGCCCTGAGTCTAACCCAACTATCCCATACACTTTGATAATACAACTGTCCATCGATCTTGAAAAGCTACCTGAGACTTTCTGGCCATGACGAGCAAGCTGGAATGCTACAGGCTTCCAGCTTGCACCTTTGCTACCAAGTTTGGCGATATCTGTCAGTGGCATACATGCAATTCAAGACTTACCAGTCAATTGCCGCGGCAAGAGCGCCTTGCTCCTGTGAACTTGTCAAGGGTTGCCTGCGCTGTGGTGTCTTTGTCTTTGAAGCACCAAGTTTACAGCAAATCCTTGGGCTACTGGTGTGCTGCAGCTATGGAGTCAGCTGTTCGGCAGTACTGTGTCAGGCAACATCAGGTTGTGCATCACAGGCATGGTCGNTCATCAATCTTCCTTTGCAAGCTCTCTGAGGTGCTGTTCTTGGCCATCATGCGCATGATCATGTCCTGAGACTGGGCTGATGGATCAAGCAGTGACCATGGGCCGATGTCTGAGAACCCATAGTTGACGACCATCTGCCGGGCCATTGATGTTACCTGTCAAGCAACAACATGCCTTTAGCTGTAAGATTTCAGCAGCCGCACTGAACACTCACAGGCTGACTCAATGTAGTCATCCTCACCAAATGCACACTAGATGCATGCTGCCACCTGAAACAACAGAGCAAGAGACATGTGCATGAGCACGATGCATCAAGGATTTTGCCAAGAAGGACAAAAAGGACATAATGCATCACAACATGCAGGGGACACGGCACAACAAAGCCATGCGCAATCCTTTTCAATGGGTTGAGCATGTGCCATATCTGCCACAGCATGTCATTTAAGATGGGCCTTGAGTGTGACTGATACGAGGTGCAGCATGCCCTGATTTTCTAAGCAAAGTATGATGGACAAAGTGTGTATTGAGTGTGTAGTGTGTGGGCCATGTTTGCTGGCATGAACCAAATTTGCAGGTGATGCTGAAGTGGGATGCAGTCATGACACAAATACTTGTTTTTGAGACAGCAGTTCTCTGGGCAGCAGAAGCATGCAATACAACACTGTGAATTGCGCAATGGTGACAAGCAGCCTGCCCACACCAGTTGTCACCTGTAGGAGCTCAGGTGTGCTGAAGTCTGACACTCCCAGGTCAAGCTCTGAGTCTGCCCTAGGTGAGTCCATGCCGCTCTCGCTCTCGGCTAGCCGAGCAATTTCCTGCATAGCACAAGCATGTCACCCTCAAATGCTGCCATCTTTGAACTTTATAGCATTGTACGCACATGCTGTCTCTGTGTGAATAGCGATACAAGGGCCTGTCAAGCCTAACATAAGCAAAAACGTGTTGACTTGGGCAAACTGTGGATGCTGTTATGTATGAGGCTATCAATATTGTCATGGCTCTGCATTGTTGCCAGTCAAACCAACATCTGTCATGTGCTTGATACATCAGTCTGTGAGAGGACTGAATGCACATGTATAGTACCGCATAATGAGTGTCAAGTACGCATGCACAACATTTGGACAAGGAGTGACATGATTGATCATTCCATAGCAGGGAACGAACCGCCCGTTCCCAGTGAGATCAGTGCCCTGTCCATTGAGCGCCGTAAGTGGCATGTGGGCAAGCCACGCAGAAAGAGCCAAAATACGGTACAGCAACACAACTTTAGCACATTGCTCAGCAACAATCTGGCTGTGTGGGGAAGCCACTCCAGAAGCCAGGCCCTGTTCTATTTTGTTTCAGAGCCATCCCCAACAGGCATTCAAAGGTCAACATCGCAACACAGTGGTATCTGGGCAACATAAACACAGCAGGCATATACCTTACGGCGTGCATCTGCTTCCTCATCTGCCTGAATCTGGGTGTCATACCAGCCCTTCTGCATGAAGTTGAGGCTGCGAACAATGGCCGCATAGTCCCTGTTGCGGGCCTCCACAGCACCCTGCACGTNGCCTTGCTGTGCCAGCCAGGCAGGCAGGTCAAACCAACTCTGCACACACTCTGCAATTCTTGATTGCCACCCATCAGGCTCAAGGCAATATGAAGATGAAACCTGATGACATCAACAACAAACTATCAGAATCTGTCACGAAAACACTGGATGGATGTCGGCGAGGAAGAAGAAGATCCTTAGAGTAAGTTTGACGAGACTTGACTGTCGTGACCCTCAGTGATGCACTCCAGGCAGCACGGTCGTTTGACATTGCTGCGTGTCATGTGGCTGATGCTGTGTTTCAGAAACAGCCTCAGGCTTGGTGTGCCTCATGCAAGATTATGCACAGGAGTTTCAGTTGACAACAGAAGCTGTCCAAGTGAGAAATACAAGCCTACAATGTTGTTGAGCTGTGTTCCTCATCAACATCATCACACTGTACAGTTATGCCCGGTTACATGTGACACAATACACCCTGCAGCTCAGGGACGTAACCAGATCTGTTGCTTGCAACTCCCTGCTGTCAATCAACGCATGCATGATGCTGAACCACCTTCAGAAGTGTGATAGCAAGTCACTTGTAAGCAATTTACTGTATTGACTTTACCAATAGTGTGCTTTGCCTTCTTGTTGGCCAGCACAAGCGACATGTCTCTAGGGACAGGCCTGTCTTAAGACTACAGTCAATCTCCAAGTGGGCTGTTGTTGTAGATGCAAGCGGAAACTCTACAACAAGACGCAGTCTATGCTGTAGCCAATGCATCTTGCCAAAAGCTATATGCCAAGGTGTACATGTGCTGGCATCAGACTTTAAGGCTTGTCGAGCGATTGCTGCACTCCACCAATTGGCCTGACCACAATTGGCCTGTAGGCGCTTTCCAGCGGCAGTCCACACTACTTCCGTGCAGAGCAAAGTGGTGGAGCTTGTTTGACAAGTATCGGCCCTTTGGGCCAAAANGCCCATGACCCTCAGTCTGAGACAGCATGGCAACAGACAGCACAGGCGCTCAGACAGAAGGCTGATGGCAATGTTGCTGCTGACTGTGACAATGCAGACATGGAAGGAGGCATGCGGCTGGCTTCCAGGTCTGTCATGCATACACATGATGTCATTTACCCAAGGTGTGCAACACGCAAGCAAAAGTTTATTCTTGCAAGGCTTACTATTTTGCCGTCTGGCCTCCTGATAAAGCAACATTTCTTGATACTGCTGGCACAAACTTTTGTCTATGTCAGTCACAGCATTCATCAGAATGAAGTTGCACCTCATGGGTTTGCACGCCCAAGCTTGTGCGTGGCCAGGACGCTTGTAGTGTTGGTGTTGCTCTGACACTGTCACCATCAGCTACAGTAGAAAGGTCAGTCATCCTTCTGAACCCTCAGCTTTGCTGATATTGCTTTTTGCACTTTGCTGCAGAGCCTTGCCTGCTTACCTTGGAGTCCAGTAGCCTTTTGGCCAAAGTGCATGCAGCCAAACGGCATGCAGCCCTTCTGCATCTAGTCCAACTGTATGCGGTTGCAGTGCATGCAGCCCCCTTTGGGCATCCTGTGTGTGTACATGGCCAACTCAGCAGGGAAAGGTGCACTGGCTGTGTGACTGAGGCACATGACATTTGTAATCTCAAGCTGCTGCCGTACACTATGAGCAGGGGCATATGACATTCCTCAGGCAACACTTGCCGTGGCATGACTGCAGCAGGGCATCGCATCAAAAGGGCGCTTATTATCTGCAGTGAGCCTATGTGTGTGGCATGCTTGCTGTGCTGATAGTGTGTGTTCCTGCAGGGCTTTCATGGCATGATGCAGAAACATGCCACAGGCACAGAGCAGGTGTCTGCGACAGTTTTCAGGGCGCAGATCAGTCCCGGGGAATGGCACAGCAATAAGCCCATCATGGTATCAACAGATAGGGGCTGGCTGGCGCTACATGCACTGAACAATGAGGAGTATGTCATTTGGGTGCTTGGTCTAAACGCCATTCTTGGGCTCAGTCAAGTTCAACAAAGGCTGTATATTGAAAAGTGTAGAGTGAGGGACATTCCAAGAAGTATGCTGTTGATTGTGCAGGGGTCTTGATGGTGTTTGTGTGTCTGAGGACTAATGTTCGTGAGTGTGACAGTGCTTTCTGTATGTTCTGCTTTCTGTTCATCTAGTTGCCAGGTGTAAAGTCTGCTGTTGCCACCAGGTTATAACAAATGTGTGTTCATTCAGGCTCGGGCTGTACAATATGCAGGTTTTGATCGAGAGTGCATGAATTGGTTTTGTCTGCCCTTCTAGACAGTCGAGCTGCTAGCTGCTGTGTGCTGCAGTCTCGATACTGGGACCCCATTTNCTGAACTTCCAATACTGTTAATGTCATGCAGAGCAGGCTGCACTTACCCAGCTTTGCCTTCTGCCACCAGTTCTTCAATGTCAAAGGTCTCCAGCCGGCCTCCAGGCTTGTATGCAGGCAGATGCTCAGGACCCTGCACAACTTACACCAAATTCAAGACACCCAGTCACTGGTTACCTTGCATACTAGTGCAATGCCAGAGAGTTCTTCATATCATATCTCAAAGCAAAACAGCTAAACAAACTTGAGCAAGCCAGTGGCTGTGGCAGTGACAGGTTTACAACATTGGTGATGTTCTGGTTTTAGGTATCTCACTCTGCAAGTGTTCTGCAAGCATTGGATGATGTTTTGTGGGAGAAATAGCAATGACTGCATGTAGGGGCATCCTACATGCTGCTGGGCTTGTATGGACCTTCATGTGGCAGCTCTGGCTTGAGAAGGACCATATTGGAACATGATGCTAAGACCAAGCAAGCAAGCGCATGTCGACAATTGCATCGAGACAAACATCACTGCGTCTGGCAGCTACATTTTAAAGGGTCTGGCGAACAACAACCTGAGGGTACCAGGAGGCTTCAGCATTCTCCAGGTAAGAGCAATCCATATGGCCCACCATAGTGGCCCCTTCGCAAGCCTCTGTCTTGTTGGGTGCTATAGCGATGTCTGGGTGCAGGCAGAAGCGCTCCCTTGATGCCAGAATGGTCATCATGGGTCGGTAGCATGTTCTCCTACAGACAGACAGACGAGCCTTGCAATGCCCTGTGCTGCCTTCAGCTGNCGCCCTGAGGGGCCTTAGAACGAAGACCCAAAAACGGTTTGAGCAGGTGGTACAGTTGTTACATGCAGCGTGCTATCTGCTGTCTGGCTGAAGCACAAACTCTTGTTAGCTGCATTCTTGCAGGACCGTGGTTGGCCCAGCACTATTGTCTTTTTGTTGATGGCATCAATGATAAGACATAGCAATATCATGTTGCTTCAGGTGAATCATCTATGCAAACAATGCTATCCAACGCAATCATTGAGTAACGTGAACGCCCATGTCTATATATGGAGATGATTAATCATGGGTGATGCTCGCCCGTTTGGTGTTATCATTGTCATTAATCTAATTAGCGTGGCTCTTCATGCACATGACTCACAAGTTTTAGTGAGCGTATAAACATTCGTGGTCGGTGCCTGTTGCTGTCAATGACGTCAGCAGGAGCCTTCCCTCGTATTACGACCGTCGATTTGAAATACACGAGAGAGGCCAGTACAGCGTGTAATCATCTCTCTATCTGGTTACTATAAATCCCATGGCAACGCAGGCATGAGCCATTACAACTGCCCATTGGGGGACCTGTTCGAAGGACACTAGTCACAGCCACGTCAAAAGGCTAAATTGTAACGCCATCCTACCGTTTTAAGGAAGAGAAGGCTGACTCGCTTGTTCACACTGTCGTGCAAGCTTGCGCCACAAAACACACACACGTGTAGCATACGTTGTGTAGCGTTGTTGTTTCATGTTTGTTGTTTTGCTGTGCCAGCGTTGATGCAAATCGGCGTGCAAGAGCTGCCGCAAACGGCTTGCTCGTAACACACAAGCCCCTTTGCAAGCCCCTACGTCAGACAATACAGTAGGTTTGCGAGCCAAATGTTAGGGCCTCGGGGAACCATGTCAGAAATGTACTATGACGACGCGCGGGGTCTCAGGTCTAGCTCCAGCCTTGATGGTTCTGCCTGACCTGCAGCAGACTTGCCTTGACAATAGACGTGANCTGCCTGCTGCCTTGCATGAAAATGATGAGCATGCCCTGTGCAATGCACTCAAGCAGTTTACATGTTTTTGGACATATCTGCAGCTGGTACATGCCAAGTCTGTGCAATCCTCACTTTCAACTTTGCCATTGCCCTCGAAGCCTGTGGCTACATCCTCCTTGACAAACTTGACGCCCTTGTCTGCATAGTACTTCTCATAGAATGTGGCCATCTCCTCATTGAACATCTTGGCCATGACTCTGTCTTCAGGGAACACCATAGTGACTGCAAGCAAGATATTGTTCAGGAAGGCCACCAGACAGGTTGAGTACTGTGTGAAGCTGTGTGTCGAGCCACCACTTACGAGGTTGCAGCGTGACGTGCAGGAAGTGATTGCAGTACCTTCTACATGGAGCTGTCAGATGCTGCAGTGGATGCATTTGCTTGTGCAACAAGTCAAGTCAACATGTGGTGCATGTACAAGTCTTCACAACTGCTCACGCTTTGTCACGTTCACTACACAGGTCAGCTAGCCATGCTGCNGACACATGCGCTGCACACAGGAGGCCAAATGGCATGCATGCATTCAGGTATGAAGCACTGCATCTTTGTCTGACAGCTGTGTAATAATTCTGTGTGTTGAAAGCTGTCATTGCATACAAGACGTAATGCAGATCAAACTGCATTGTCTACACCTGGACCTGCAGGCAGCAAAGCAGGCCAGCACAACACAGCCATCTGGTACGAGTACCTAGTCAGTTGTTTGCTGGCACAACTAGAGGAATGAAGGGCGTTGTTATGTGCAGCACAAGACAGGTACCTTGCAGTGTCTGGACCCGCGGTATAGATAAGTTGAGGTGATTGAGGACCGCTGAGTGGGCAGCCTGGCCTGACCCCTCCCACACCTCAACAGCGCCTAGCAGACCAACTCCTTGCTCCTGTGTTGACACAAACTACATGACACTGCTGCTTATGTCAACAGCATCAGGTCAATGATGTATGCTGCTGGAGATGCATACATGATGGTGTGATGCTGCTGATGATGCATATATGAAAAATATGTCATAGTAGCATCACAATGTGGGCGTTGCCCAACAACAGTCTCCAACAAATCAGCAGTTGCTTGTAGTCAAAAGCATCTTGCATGGTTATGACAATTTATGTTGAGCGAGCACTCCAACATGGTTGCAACAATGGCAAAGGGTGCTGAGGAGTTGCCATCAACTGCTAGGGGTATCCAACATGCAACACTTCTGCATTTTCAAAGACAAGGGGACCCCAAGCAATGAAAGGCACACTTAACATTGTGTCTGATATACAGCTGTCCAGCAATGCAGCAGAAGCATGGCAATGCAATCCAAATCTTATTCAGCACCAGAGCTGCTTTGCATACAGCTGGGTTTGAAGCATGTGCATCAGTGTTACCAAGCACGTCGAATTCAACCACAAAGAATGTCCAAAATGTACACCCGACACACCTTTTGGAAGGGCAGGGTGGTGCTGCAGAGACTGCGGGCTAGCCAGCCTTGCATGGTGTCCACCAAGTGNACTGAGAAGGCATTTCACGTCCCACCTTCACAGCCAGCTTGTACAAGCAGTGATCTATGCAACTTCAGGTGACCAGACACAACCAACATGCAGTAAAGCTTGGCTTACAGGTAGAACCTGCAGAAGTGCTGAAGCACACAGTCTTGCATTCCATTTGTTTGTCAGCCTTCTGTGTGCACACGCAGTACAGAAATCTGTGGATGCCATCAAACTTTGCTCTGCTCACCTGCATCAAGTCTCCTGACATGACCGCCATGTGGTGTCCTACGCGCTTCTTCGCCTGAGCTTGATGAGGCGGTACTTCTGTGCCGCCGCTTCCAGGCTTTCAACTCTGCTATAAGAGATGTGTGCTCCCTATACGCAGAACAAGACAGGAAGTCAAGTCCACATGCAGGATTGTGCATCTTGTGTTGTCTCACCCAAACGTCATCTACTTGAGTCTGTGTCAACCAAACCTGCACTTCATGCTCTGTAACGTGACCAGGTAAGCTGTCAGCCATGCAACCATGTCGTTGACCATGCGGCCATATTGTCAGTTCTGTCCATAACGACGTCAAAGTGAGTACATTACTACAGCAGACTGCTGCTCGGTGATGAGTGACTCAAAGCAAAATTCTTGACAACACACTTGTGCAGTGCTTTTGTCATGCAATTGTTGACACAGGCGCCATGTGGAGCAGGACCATTGAAACTCAACAAAATGAGGGGTTGTGGTCAAAGCTGCTGCCGCATACATATTGACCATTGCATGTAGTTCAACCAGCCTCCCAATCAACAAGCCTCCCAATAAGTGCCTTTCAAGTTTGGGGCTGGCAACCATGCCCAATATATATAGCAGTGCA
Source organism: Trebouxia gelatinosa (assembly GCA_000818905.1). Taxonomy (NCBI): domain Eukaryota; kingdom Viridiplantae; phylum Chlorophyta; class Trebouxiophyceae; order Trebouxiales; family Trebouxiaceae; genus Trebouxia; species Trebouxia gelatinosa. The sequence goes on from KN805357.1 coordinate 1,492,860, forward strand.
ACCGTATTTGTAAAGCTGTAATTCTGGAAATAGACGTGCAACATCAGTGCCAGTTGCAGCTTCAGGGAGTACACAAGATTGGCGAGTTTCCTAATTAGGATGTACTTGCTGATCAAACACATCGGCAGTGACACTGTGCACATTGATCTGCTGCAAGCACATCTTACACAGTTGCAGCCATCTTGCAACCAGTGAGCATGCAGCACACACACCTGTCCCTGTGGTGCAGCAGCGCTTTACAGTCAGCAATCTGCTCGGCATGCTNGCTGAACTCTCCCGCTACATGCTGGTCGGTCAGAGACTGGCCCGCAAGAGGTCTGCAGCAATATCATTCTGCAATCATACATAAACAGCAGTTTTTGGAACTTCCGTATGTGCTGGGGCGGTCTCTGCACCTGCAAATCTGCAGCATGCTGAGCNTGTGAATTTTTATTTTTGTCTCCAGCTGCCATTGTTCTGACTGTCAGGGCTAGCCATTGAACAGCTGCTGATGCCTTGTAGNTTGCACCACATGTCATTGATGTGGGTGGTTTTTGCACATGCAGCTAAAGATGGGAAGGGCTCAATTCACCAATTGGCTCTGCCATCAACTCACAAAATCATGCCGAGGTGAGCTGCACATACACCAGCAACACTGCATGACCTATTGCGTNATCGTATGTTGAGCAATGGTTGTGTTGGCCATAGTTTTCAAAGCCATACAAAAGCCAGGCTCTGAATTGCCAGCCTTGTGGCCGTATGCTGCTGCAGAAGGTAGATGCAAGCGGGAGATTCTGCAGTGTAGAACAGATCTTGCAACATGAGTCATGTATGGATCTGAGCAAGCTTGCGCCTATGGCAAGCGCCGCAATACAAGTCATTAGTGATCACAAGGCAGTTGATGGCGAGCTGTACTACAGACTGAACAATGGTAAGGTGAGGTGTTGTTGCTTGAGCATGTCGTGCTACAGGCTTGCACCTGCTTCAGCGTACTTGTGAGTTGCTTGCTAGCATGCACATGTTTTNTATGCTGCGTATCAGCAACTGTACATCAACTCAGATTGTTCTTGGCAGGACTGCAGCAAGTGCTCAAGNATGGGGGTGTTCATGACTCACATAAGACCTGACATGGAAGTTGCATGTCTGCTTGCAGTTGCATGTTGCAAGACTCTGCTGCACTAACGCTGGGTCACACTGATTATTGAGCACACGTTGACAAGATTGGGAAGCACGAATCCAGCGTTGGTAACAGGCATGTGCACCACAAATGCCTGCAGATATTGGTCCTCACAATGTCTAACTGACAAGGCTAGCAATTGATATACATGTCCTGCTGCCACGCTTTACTGACCTTGTCGCTCAAGATCTTCAGTTGGTCTTGATGTCTTTTGCGAGTACTGCCTGGCAGACCTCAGCAGATTAGACTGCAGCTGCTGCACATTGAGCTCTGTAACTGACACCCCAGACCTTGCTGACTCCTGTGAGGATCGGGCCGCGCCAGACTGAGACCTGACTGACTCTGAAGATGATCTTGCCTCTGCAGGCACAGGTCTGGGACTTGGGTGCTGTTGTTGCTGCTCGGGGTCAGCGNGTTGTCACCCAAGTTGCCGCAATTCTGCGTAACCCAGTAAGTCGAATCACAGCATACCTGCCTTTGCAAGTGCATTCTTGAAGCTGCTTGCCATTGTGGTTGATTCACTGACAACATTGTGCATCATGCTTGGCCCCTGTTTCAACATGGTCCCGTTTGTTCTGAGAGTGCAATAGAGTGTTGGCATTCGTTGTGTGCCTGAGTTGGTTGATTACATATGCAGGAGACCCAGAAGGAAGTCTTGGAGTATGCACATGAGGCATGCAAAGCATTCCCAGGCTNAGTTTTGAGAATGCAGATGTGCCAGGATCCCTCCTTGGCTGTGAGACATCTTTCAATGCAGTTCTCATCAAACTTTGAGCTATGCCATCCCAACAAAGTAAAGGCGAGTCTTCACTGACTGCGGGACAATCAGTGCAGCAGGCCTCAGTAGCGCACCTGCTCATGCACTGCTGGCTGAGCTGTGGATACAGCATCGGGACATAAATCATACTTGAGAGGCTCGAACGGGTCAAGCATCATTCATGTTCTCGATGCTGTATCCAAAGCTCAGCCAGCAGTGCATGAGCAGGTGCNAGCCGACTGTTCCTCACCGTTTCGCACAAGATTGTGAGCACAAACCGACCAAGCTGGACCAGCGACCTTTTATTGACATAAGTCTACCTCAGAAGCTACATAAACGGGCTACAACAAGCGGGGAACACGCAAAACGCATCCCGTTCATTTTGGGGATCCGAATGACGAGTGCCAATGCGTGTGAGCGAAGCCTATTGCNACGAGCCCAAAGGAGTACACATCAGCTGCCTTGCTGTAACGCTGCTGAGTCACCACCTCAGGTGCAAGCCACCTATGCAAGNAGAGCCGTAGGGGTCCAAGTCCACTGCATCATACGCCTGTGCAAGATCAAGCCGTGTCAATGTGACTCAGATCAAATTGAATGTTGTTCAATGATACTTCAATTTGTGCAGCAAGATTGCCTATCATTGCTGGGTTTGGGATGTATGGAATCTAATCATGCCCAAGGTGGCATTGCAGATCCAGATAGTCATTGCACCATTATGCTACAGAGGTTGTGCTAAAAAGCTGAAGCTTCAAAACATATGCTGCAAAGCATTTGTGCACAGTTCAAGGCATCTAGCCTTTGCAGCAAGGGAGGTGGACATTAGAGTGCAGTGAAACGTACCAAAGGGTTCTGGAGCATGATGACTCGCGCATCGCCCTGCAGGGGTCGAAGGCGCTGCTCTGCTTCTGTGCCATTGAATTTGATATTTCGCTTCATTGCTTCAACAACATCTGCATCAAGGTCATTGGCATCCACCCGGCCTGTGCCTTCAACCTCCAGAGCATATCTGATGGACCTCAGTCCTGATGCTGCCAAACCCTCAAGGATCTTGATTCCATCAACCTGTTCCAGCTAAGACATGTTGCAGATGATCACCNAGGAGGGCACCCATGCCTGCACTGTTCAAGAGCTCGATTTGTATGCCGACAGTCGAGGTTTCACTGCAGGCAGCAGACCAGCCTGAAGCACCCGCAGACGAGGAAGCAGCCAACAACCAGCAGGCTGTTGAAGGCCAGGCTGATGATGCAGCCATGGAGGAGGCTCAACCCCAGATCCGCATGTCGGCAGATGTGGGCAAGGTGAATGCAGCTGCAGCAGCGCCTTCTCAGGTGGAGGCAGCAGACNCAGTCCTTATAAGCTATGAAAGCTTCCTGGCACTTGTCTTTGTTGTACTTATTGTCATCAAGACCTGCGCACCAATGTATCATCTGCTGCAGGCTTCTAGCGCAACATCAAGTGAGATGTGTAACGTAGATGGGCAAGCTTGCAAAGTACCAACGTGTGAATAACTCACGACGGGGCCTTACACTTTAGCGATGCTTGGTACAGTGTGGCACACGGAGCTTCCAGTGCTTTCTGCGAGCGATTCTCTGCTTGCTTGCCCATGCGCACGTTGGGGATCACTCATATGCCCGGAAGAAGTGTGAGCAATGCCTAAGGCGAAGCAAGCCCTAGGTTGAACCTACAGAGCAGCTCTAATGCAAGTACCCGTGGAAGCACTCATCCACCATAACGACACGTCACATGCCCGCTGCAATGCTGTGCTGTATGTTGTCTCTTGTGCACATCGTAAATAAGCAACTGCACATGTAGCTAGATGTTTGAGGTTAGCTGAGTCAGCCTGCCTGTACATGTGGCTAACCAGAAGCAACTGTGTATTACAAATCAAAAAGCAAGAAAGCAAAAACAGGCCAACATGCTGAGGTAAGTGTCAATCAGAATGTAGACAATAACAGTCTCCACTCAGGATTGCGCACTTCAATGTTCTTTTGCAACACCAATCCCCCTGTGCATAATACTTTGATCATCACAACATCATGTTGCCCACATCACCAACATCAGGCCTATACNGTGTTTTGCAACTGTCAGCATGCAGGAAAATGCACAAGCTCCACTGCTAGCCAGAACCCCGGATTTGATCACTGCAAGAGCATGGAAATGCACCTCTGTGGTTCTTGATGGTTACACTTCCAATGCTGTCAACAGCTCCAATGCTTCTGTACAGNCGCGCCTGGGGGCTTGTCTTCGTTCAATACTGCTTGGACAAGCAGATCAGTCGTGTGTCTCGCGTAACTCTGTTAGCTTGTCACACCTCAAGCGTCTGTGGCAAGGCTGCGGCTGCTGCAGTACGCAGCGGTATGTAGAGCTTTTAGATCCAATGCCGACAGTCCAGCTGTGACCCAACAGGCCGCAGCCACCTGCACAATATACAAAGACGGTTTCGGTCGCCAGTCATGACGACAGTCCTGGTGCTGGGAGGATCTGGTTATCTTGGTCAATTTTTGGTGCAAGACTTGGCTAGAACCTTTAAGGTAAGCAGTCCACCCAGCAAGCTCTGGAGCTGCAAAGCCAAGGCTGCAACGCTAAAGACCATATTGCGCAGTCAGGTCGGATTTACGCATCACAGCACATCGCCGCCAACTTTTGAAGGCACAGAGCATGCGTTTTGGGTAAGTCAGACACAACCCTGCTTGTCACTTACAGCTATGACCACTTGAAGCGGACATCTCCACATCATGCTCCTCTCTGCTATGCAGCTGGACCTGACAACAGCAGATGGCTTGCAGCACTGCTTTGACATACTTGGTCCTGTAGACGTCATCATCAACTGTGCAGCAGTCTCATCTCCAGCAGCATGTGAAAAGGATGTTGGCAATGCCAGGTTAGCAGCTCAGCATGCACTATTCACTTCTTGCCGCTGTGGCAACTCCTGCGTGACAGTGAACCGCACAGAGTGGCATATTGTAGGGCTTCATAGGTGTCTTATTGTATGTGTGTTGCAGAAGCTTGAATGTCCCTGGCAAGCTATTGGACGCGCTGGATCAGCACAAAGCAGAGCACAATAACGAGCCCTTGCTCATACAGCTGTCCACTGATCAGGTACAAGCCACACCGTTGAGGTGATCCCAAATCACCAGTGTCAGCATCAAGCAGGAAATGTCAACACTGCTTTGTGTTCATCATGCCTACAGCACCTCATGCCCTGTGTCCAGTTGCCTGTCTTTGCGTCAATCTGCTCATCTGCTCTGGACGCCTACTGAACGCCTATTCATGAGGCCAAATCTCTATACTGTTGCACACACCTAGCACATGCTGGCAAGCCTGATTTTGGTATCAAACCTTTTGTGTCCTGCTCAGTACTGCTCCTGTACTGAGTGGATCACATATAGTCTTGTACAAGGGTACATGCATTAGTAACAACACTGCCCATGCCCAGGTATATGATGGGTCCAAGGCAGGCTGGCAGGAGTCAGATGCCTGCAANTCACAACTGACTGCAGACAAGGCACGACGTGTGAAGCTGCTGTGGCACAAAGCGCTCCACCGTTCATGCCTTTGCCATACCAGGCTGACGCACACTCACACCATCAGTTGACTGTTTCAGCTATGAGGGTGGGGGGCTGCAAGCATGAAGCAAGCTTGCTGTACAGGGCTACAGAGGATATGGATGACGAGGTGCCGCTGGGTGGCCTAGCCAAGCTCAGCTCCAATGTGGCAGGCATGGTAGCAGGGCTTGAGGGCAAAGCACCCTCCCTCAGGCGCATTTCCCCTTCACGCCTGTCACCTGCAAGAGCAGTGGACACCAGGGGGCTGGACAGTGCTGATGTCCAACTCAGCCCTAAAAGAGTGGGGATTCTGAAGGGCTCTGCCGGCTTGCAGAAGGGCACTTCCCTGGCAGCCATGCTGGATAGGGCTGACAGCGAGGGCTCTCTTGGCTCTGCTGCTGGCCTGCTGGGCTCCTCTGTCAGTCGTGGGACTAGCCCTGAGCAGGGTGCCAGGTGTGTTAAGTGAGATAGATTGGACAGTGGACTCGCAGCAACAGCAACAGCGTACCACANAGCCCTGCCATCAGACTGCTGCTTGCTGTCACGCATGTCATCAGCACCAACACATGGAGACTGACAGCNAAAGGCACCAAGCAAATGACTTGATCGGATGGTCGGCTCTCAGAACAGTGCCGACTTTCGAGCAACCATGAGAAGCATGAGTCTGGTTGCGTACTAAGGTCATAGCCTGGGGAGGTGTTCACCTGTCAAAGGGTTGACAGCATGACATCAGCAAGAAGAAGCAGCATGACTGTACCAGGCAGCCCTGCATGAGTCATGAGGCGTTGAGCCAAATAAAAGTGGCACTACATTCGCCGGAAGCCATTATGTAAGAACCTGTGTTTTGGGTGAGTGGCGGCTCCATCTGGACATAGCGCTGAACAGAAGAAATTGACAGTTGGCATAGTTGGCAAGCTGACCTTTGACTGGCCAGCAATACCCTTGAACTTGAAGGCACCAATGCCCCATACTTCGACTGGCACCTTGCACCATGGGAAGTGCTTACCCCTGGCTGACCTGGGTGTCCAAATTGGCTTGCTTCCCACTGCACAGCATGTCAAGTGTGGGACAACAGCTGCTGCACAAGTAAACCTGCTGCAACGAGGTATGAACACCTGTGCTATACGCTTACCATAACACTTGGTGTGATACCTGAAGGTGCAGTGTGAAATACCAGAAGGTGCAGTGTTTGATTGTCCAAAAATGCACAACTGCAGACTGCTTTGCTAAACCATAGTGACACGTGGGCTATTGACAAACAAAGCCAATGACTGGATACAGGTGTCGCTGTAAAAGTGTGACATTAGATTGCATATGCATTGCATGCAGCATGCACACACGGTGGCAAATACACATCTACATCCTTGATACATTTGTGCACACTAAGCAGGGCATGTGACACAACAGCAGTTGTTATGCACAAAAGGCTCAGAAGTACCAGGTGTCAATGCAGATGCAGAGCAGTGCGGCATACACGGGCGGATATAGCAGAGGATGCACTGTTTGGCATATGAGGGTTGCGTGGGATGGCAAGCAGTGCTGCCACCTTTCAACACCATGGCCACAATGCTTACATGTGTCGACTCAGGNTACGGGGCATGTTTGCTGTCATGCCCATGTGCAATGGATGATCTTCACCCCTCAGGTAGATGGGATGTGATACTTCCGAGTTTGTGTAAAGCTTGGGTGCAGGCTTTGCAGGAAAGTTGCCATGTTGACAATTACTTTAGGCTCAATGAGGCAAGTGTATGAAGCTGGCAAGCCAGCTTGAGCTGGAGGCAGCTCTGGGTTGNCATGCAGCATCATGGTTAGCACCAAGGGTGACGTTAGAGCACAGCGCTTGCCAAAGGACACCTGCCGCTTTGGCACAGATCTCAAGTTTGCAGACTTGGCCTCTGTGAAGAGCACCAAGTGGCTGAATGACTTTGTGGCCTCTGTCAATGGTCAGCTGGTTGTGAACACAGATCGCTACATCTTCCAGATGGCAGCTCTGGAGAATATGCTCAGCAAAGGTGCCCTGGTGAGCAACATTGCCTCACATCTGAGGTTGCAACTGGGTTGAAATGAGCGTGCGATCCGCCGTGAGATTGGTATCATGCCAATTGCTGCTTGTCATGCTTACATGTACATCAACTGCTGCCAAAGCATGATTGCGAGCCAAAGGGTGGGACACTGCTTGCATATTGTATCTGGTATCCAAGTATCAGAAGATCTTGTACATCCACCTCAGATCTCACCTGAATCATGCAGTACTCCCCATCAGTGCAGGTAAACTTGACACCATCTTCATCCTGCAGATNCGGGATGATCAGTGAAGTCCCTGCATGCCACAGAGCTCTGTCATGTGGCTGTCATGCAGCATATGCCAAAGGGGAATTACCATTGACTGCTTGTGTATGCACAGCTTATACTGCAAGGATACACAGCAACACGTCGAAATTTACATGCCAACACAGTGCTTACCTGTCAGCAATTGCAATGCCCACTTGCTGAACAAACTGCCTGGCTCCCTCAGGTTTGAATACAACAGTGACAACTTGTTTGGTTCCAGCTGCTAGTGCAGAAATTGCAGGCTGAAGAGTAAATGCACCAACAGCCAAGCCACCATCAGCAGCAGGCTCAGCACCCTTCTTGCCACCTCTTGGTGTTGCTTGAGGTGTTGCCACCGCATCTGCAGCCTGTGAGCAGCCGACAGCAAAGCGTGTTAGTGTGCAATGAGAGGATTGGCAAGCATGGAACTCTTGCGCACATAAAAGCTGGCTCAAGCCACACTGCACTGTGTACCTGGATGTAGCGTGCAGCAACACTGCTTGACTCGAGCATGAGCAAGGGGCACAGACAAGCCACATGCTTATGCTTGATGCATGAGGCATCACGTGGCAGCATAACAAACTTGCTGGACTGGCCTACCTGCATCCCCTTGACTGGGTCAAACAGCTGCAAACTGAATGGCACCTCCCCAATGTTCGTCACCTCTAGTGCCCGCGGCAGTGCAGGTGTGTTGAAGGCAACTGGCCCAAAGTTCAGAGCCCTGGCTGGAGTGATGCTGTACTTGCTGANAGCCATGTAGGGCGCGCTCTAGCAAATCATTTCTTGCAAGCGCAGCGCATTGGACCAAAGTTCGAAGTATATCGCACGGACCACGAGCGTTTCGAAGAAGCGTTCAGTGCATGCAACGCCAGCTTTACCCCTGCGTGCTCTGAGCAGCGACCGGCGCTCAAGGTAGCGTCGAGTCGCCGATCGAGAGGCTGCATATGCAAATGTGCTCGAATGCTGACTGTCTGCCGTGCTAATGCCCAAGAAACATAAGAAACCGGTTGGACTTGTGCAACGTAACGCCAGGACAGCGGCTGCCACGAGCGGCATTTATAAAGCCAGTAAGCCGAAGCACAGCAATAATGTTGCAAAGAGGCATTACAGACCATCAACCAAAAAGGATGTCGAAAATCACAAGCAAAGTTACTGGAACTGCCAGTCAGAAATAGACAGACAAGCAGCTTCTTGTGTTGGCAAACTCCTGGCTGCTGATGCAAGCAAGCGTGGTGGTGCAAGCATCAAAGCACTTACATTGGCTCCGCACATCAACGCTAAGAAAGCGGTCCATGCTGTGACCTGCCAAACTTTGCAGTGTGAGTAGGCTGAGGCAGCTTGAGCAAACCCTAGCACACAGCATCACCCAAATACCTGACTTACGTGTAACAACACAAACCACTTGTGTTGCAATGCAGATCTCCCTGTCATACAGCAGCTGTATAACAAAGNAGATGCACACATCAGGAAGCCGCTGTGTGCAAGACCTGTGGTGACGTTTGATGACATTCTCAAAGCCTTCATCTCTCATGAGCTGCATGGATGCTTGCATGCCATACAGCAGGGGCAGCACTGGTGTGTAGGGTGTCTGGCCATCCTTGTTGGTCTTGATCATGTCCTCAAGGTCATAGTACACTCTCTTCAGCTTGGCTTGCTTGCGCATCTCCAAAGCCTGCATGCATGCAACGCTTCAATCACGCAGTGGCACTGCCCCACAGCACAGTGTCACACATCCTATGCGGCAAATCACACTCTACTGCTGCTCGTGATGTCAGCCCTTTGTTGCAATCAGCATGGCTCATGCGCTAGCACACACATAAAGAGCAAAACTCTGCAGCACCTTGATGTATGAAACAGAGCAAGTATCATAGGTCCTATGTGGTAAAACATGTTCTGCAGCGCGCAATGTCATACCTCTGCTACAGTCAGCATGGCAGATATGCGAGCTGGAGCAGCATTGTAAGCAGACACCTACTGCACCTTGATGTTTGGAACAAAGCAATGACTGGATCTGATGACTGCAAAGGTNTGGCGCATGCACTTACTCCAGATATTGCCATTTGTGTGTGGCCTCAACATTCCATAAGGCAAAGGCATCTGGGCACTGTTGCAGGGTTTGCCATGGCAGGCTTGACTGCGTTTGCTGGACCCAGCATCGAGATTGGTCTGATCAGGCAGTTTGGTCTGTATCACTATACTCACGCTGAGTCACTTGGCATACCCAGCTGGATTCCCTGGGTCTACTTCTGTGGCAGTCCTGCTGTAGGCAACTTGGGCCGTAAAGTCAGAATGGAACTGCTGCAGCAGCATACTGCTGCCAAACTATAGAGGGGCCATCAGGCTGTCTGCAGCAAGGAGGAGATGGGTACTAAAGTACCTTGACAGTGTGACATGATATTGTGCTTGAGCAAGGGTGCATCACAGGTAAAGTTGTCAGGTGTGTCATTGGCTGGCCTGTGGCGCCAGTTGTGCCAAAGTACAGATACAATGAGTGGCTTGAAAGTTGTTCAGCTTATTATGTACTTGCCCTTTGTCTGAAATCTGATGCAAGCTGGCGTCATGAGCGTCATGCAGCTATGATGGGTGCTGTTGCTGTACATAGGCTCACGACAGAACCCTGTCCCCCTAGCACTGACTATGTAGATGTACACATGACGACTCACCCAAGACAAGAGGTATTGGTACATTGCTACGCAGCATGCACACATTGACATTAGTNTCTCAGGCCGTCGTTCCTGCCTCTGCCCGCTCTTCTTCTGTCCTAGCTGCTTAAGGTTGGCTGATACCTTCATAGCTTTAGTTACCCTGACTGGCCGTTTCCGCAACAGCTGCCCATCACAGCCAAGCGCTGCTCTGGCTGCTTGCTGGCTGCTGAACTGTACAANCTTTGAGTCACTGTCTGCACTGCAAGTCAGCTCAGTGCATGGTATGCATTGTCCTACTTCAATCCGCCCAGACGCTGACAGTGATGTGCACTACGCAGTAATATACATCTGCACAAGCACTGCCCTGCTGTCATTCCTACTGTGGCATGCTTCTTGCGCATGCATGCCTATATGCTTGCCATAATGGTAGTGAACACATAGTGATCTGGGCACTGGCATCATTGCCTTCTGGTCAACAACGCCTGCAGTCTGCTGTTTCTATCTGGATGGTCTGCAGTTCCAGAGGCGCCTAGGGCAGTGGACAACAGACTTCCATCCTCGATCAGCATGTACCCCTTGCGTGTCAGAGTACGAGAAGTGTCAGCATCACAGTCAAGGTCAGCTGCTCAAAGACTAAATGTCAGCACTACAGGCCCTTTTCATGTGTGCAATGGCCCCCGAGTACTATGTGTTGGTAAATTGTTGTGTGCAGATGCCAAAAGGACTTACTATTGCTCACACCATGCTTACTGACAATGACACATACGTCTGCAGCTGCAGCTAGCCAAACAATGCATTGCAAGGATGAATTATATGCTGGGTACAAGCTTTTGTATTGCTGTTCGCTATATCCGCTTGCATGCACCGAATGTGGCACAACAGCCTACCCGGGCTGGTAGACTGAGGGGGTGCCATGGCAAGCATCATGTTCCTGGCATCTATACTGACAGCACTGGTGGCAGCAGTCTTAGGATGTCATGCTTAGTGTCCATTGCCCAATGCTCTAGTGTGCACAGCTACTGCTGTAGCTTGTCATCTGCCACACCAGCAGCTCATCATCTTAACTGATAACAGCCATGCGCAGGTGTCCATGCTGCACTAAGCCAGTGCATGATTACTGCACACTCCCTCCTGTAGCAATACCCCACTACAAGGTGTGAGCTTGTGCAGGGAAGCAGCTCAGGCTCAAGAAAGAGCAACGCNCCATGCCTGACAGGGCGCTTCATGGCAAGACCATATGGTTATGCAATCACGTGATGGATGAACTGAAAAGCCATGAAAGCATGATGAGTGCAGAGGTTTGCAGGGNTGACATGCTGCAGGTTGGAGGGAGCTTGCAAAGGCACTGTGTGGACTTGCCTGTGGCAGACTTGGTCTGTCTCAACAAGTTGTTCACAAGTTGAACCTCCGGCTGCGCAAAGTCATCCTCATCCAGGATGGCAATCAGTACGAATCAAGCTTAGGGTCAGACACACCATCTCATACCTTTGCAAGAGCAGTGGTGTTGCCTCTTTCCCCAGGAATGGTGAGCTTATTGTATTCAGACCTATGAAAGCTTACATCGTTCAGTGCTGCTAACCCCAGCACCTGCAATCCAGCCTGCTGCATAGTTGAGTGTGATACCTGTATGAACACCCTGCACAGCTTGGAATGCTGTACATCAGGGCGNAAGCAACATTGTTGTACTTTGCTGCAGCACTTCTCCACTGCAAACAGGGGCACCAAGGTCACTTTGTGCACATTAAATGTACACGCGGCAAAGTATGCATCTCAGAATTTATCACGCAGCATCCGCACAGTACAACTTCTTATGCATGTACAGCTGCGAGGCTCTGATCAGCACTCAATTTGGGCTGTGATGTGCAGATCCTGCCATCCTTGACAGTGCAACCAAGGTGTTGCGAAGTGTCTGTACAATTCCAAATGCCTGCATGGCTGAAGTGCAGGCTTGTGCTGTAACNCTTCCCTGCATTGGGGCAGAATTCACAATCACTTCCATGATGTCTGTGGGTGTATGCTGTAATTTCTGGAGGACAACATTTGGCCTGCCTTTGCCCCATGCCTTGCACATGCCAATGCACCACTAAGATGGGCCAGCAAAGCATGATGGTAGATGGCGCCAGTTCACAACCACGCAGAGTGGGTCTTGCTGTGGAGACAGCGGTTCAAAGCACCTGGGTTCAACACATGCATCATGCCTTCATTGCTTTGGCAGTAAACCAAAGTAGTGTGTCATGTGCAGGCAAGATGGAAACACAGCAGTATTTGTCTCGAGGACGGTTGCAATCTGCAAATGTTGCACGAAAGCTTACCTGAACTCTGCATCAAGATGTCCCCATATGAATGTACTGCCAGATCCATCTGTTGTCCAGCTTTCTTGTACAAGTGTGCCACCAATTGGACAGCCATACACTTGGCCCCCATGTTTCCTGTCCCACCCAGCAACAATCATTGCACCAATGAGCTGTTTGTACTGGTAGTTCATCTGCAGCAAACGCAGACACCGATTGAAATGTTCCTGACTCACAATGCAAGAATTGTTAGTGTGCATGTCACAAGAGAAGCCATGTGCTGATAATGCAGCATTTGTGAGGGGAAACGTACCATATTGTGGACTGTGCACTGTGAGACATGGCATGCTTGGTGAAATCAGGNCTTGTCAAGTTGTGCTGTGCACACTGCGTGCTCACTGTGCACAGGTTAGTAATGCAGCTGACCTCAATTTGCTTGCTATTACAGGTGGTCAATGTGGACGACTTGCAAGAGATCCTTGGCAAGAGGCCATACACAACTGTGGAGTCACGCAATATTGACAAATTCAGGGATGGCTTCGACAAGGTGGCGCAGGAGGTGGAGCCTGAAACAAGTCCTTCGTCTATGGGGGGTCCAGCAGACACCTCAGGTGGGCAACATCAAACGTCCATGGTATAGACATCACATATGACGCCATAAACGCTGCAGCCCATCTGCATGCAAGCCTATACTTTATCCCTCTTTCTTGCATGGCAATTTCAAGGCAATCACACAGTTTCACCAGTGCTGATGTTAGCATCGTGCAGCGACCATCACATGGCTTGCGCGTCACACCTGCGCCTGCGTCTGGGTCAATCAAAGGGGCTGCGAGTCCGCTGTAGGTTGCTGATGACTGGCATGCTGCAGGTGGTGACAATGCTGGTACAGAGGCACCAGGAGATGTGGTCGATGGCAAGGATACCCCAAAAGCACCCCCTAGCCCAACTGCAGAGCCTGGGGGCCTTCCTGGTATTCAGACAGGCCCAGTTGCGCCCTCTGGCAAGAATGTGGCTTCGTGAGTAACTCACACAGCACGCAGGTGGAAGGAAAGCATGGCTGGCAGCCCTTGCCTGTAGTCTTCTGGTGAGGGCAGCAAGTGATATGAGGCAGTATGGCACATGACAGTCTGCAGAGCTCTTGCCATTACTCATGCCGACAGTGTCGTGGCATGTGCTGAAGGCAGGCTGGTGGTGAGGGAAGTTGTTCATTGGAGCGTAAGCTTTGCGCCTTGCTGGGTCAGCACAGCACCTGATGCTGTTGTGTTGGTGGTACAAAATGTTAGCTACAACTGTTTGCAGCTGTAGTCATGCTGTAGGTGATAGCCATGACAAGTCAGAAGTCAATGTACCATGAGTTCCCTATGTGTATGCATCAAGTTGCAGCAGGGTCATACTGTCAGTGCTTGTTTGTTGTATCGCATGGCATTTTGTGTTACCATGTTGGCGTAGGTTCAGTTGCCAGTACGTGGAGCCATACATGACTGTGTACTTCAGTCTTCCCTTGTACTCTAGATAATCGGCACAAACAATACCTGCGTGATGTTTCTAGGTCTAGAATACACGGTCTTCTGGCTTACGCGGTGTACTTGCAAAACGAATGTTTATTGTGCACACGGCATGGGACGTTTTCTATCTAAGGCCAGCGTTTCTGCACTTGATACAAGTGATACACCGTAACGCCTGGGCAACCAAAACCGGTTGCCACGCACCATACGATCCAGCTGCAATTTCGGAGCCTGGTTTCGATCCAGGGACCNTTGGGCTGAGCCTCCATCAATCTTGAGAGGCACACCATCACCTTTCCGACATGCTTTAGGTCCATATCGCCTTGTACTACGTCAATAAATGTCACCACAGACAGAGCTGTCCTCCTCAACCTGCATGAGCAACAAGTTGCCACTCACAGCCCAGTGCTGCTCTCTCAGGGTAACACCACACAGCGATAAGAATGTAACTCATGCTTCAGCTTACACGTTTTCCTGTTGATACATGTTGGGACAATTTCACATGAGCTGTAGGCAAGAGCTCTAGCACAAGGCTGCAGCCTGTATCTCAGCATCATATGGCAGCAACGAGTCACTGTACATCACAGAACATGTTGCATGTGCTTGAATCTATGTCTTGATGCATACATACCTCTTGCTGACAACAACAATGTCAGGCTTCAAGCCTTCANTCAGCTTCATTGACACTTCGCATCATGGTGGGCATATGCAGCCCCTGCTGTACTTGGAGCATTAGCTCAGATGGAGGGCTAGAAGAAACAACAGGTTATGTTGCCTGTTGATAATTGATGGCATTGCATGCCAATTATTGGCGCAGGACATGGAATGACGTCAGTGCACACCGCCACAGAAATNGTCATCTACCGACTGCTGGCAAGCTCCTCTCATGACCTGTGTACACAGCTGCAGTCTTGAGTCAGGTCCACGAGTTGTAACAGGCTCAAACATTGATTTTTCTTCAGCCTATCTGGGTTTTGCTGCTCTGACCACCATGTTGCTCAAACATGCCACACGGACTTGCTAAGCAAAACATGTTTGCATGCACGCCTTTCCAAGCCCATGACGAGAAATTCTGTTCAGCATAAGGGCTTATTTTGAGCCCCCAGCAGTACAGGTGTCTCCTGCCGACCAATGCGTACAGCTAGTGTTGTCCACAATTGAAGCCAATACCCCGATAGTGTGAGGTTCCGTAGCCTCTGACTATGCCATTTGTGAAGACATCAGTGCTTTCATGTACTTGCGCTTAACATGATGCGCTGCAAGCAAGGACCAAACAGTAGTGACTGCAGAGCTGCTGCCAGGAGCCAGGCGAAGATTTCATTGACCACTGTTCAAATTGTCTAGGCGGCTGTGACTGCCCATCACTCGTGCACACTGCATTGTGCATGCATGCAGGGGTCTGTGGCCAACTTTGTGGAGAGCGAGCAGCTGATTGTGCTAGAAGACAAGGAGGGCAACTTCACCACATCTTCCTTTGTCCAGATCAGAGGCTCCATTCCCCTGCTTTGGTCTCAGATACCCAACATCAAGTACAAGCCGCCCACCCGCATTGCCCCGCCCTCAGCTTACCAGGCAGCCTTTGACCGGCACTTCAAGTCTCTAGTTGATCAATATCAGGTACAGGCTCCTCTAAATGCAAGCATCGTGCTGCTGATTTTGTGCTAGACTCTGCACCAGTCTGCTTGGTTGCACTGACCTCACTGCGTGTACTGTTAACCCCAAAATCCCTGTCCTGCATCATGTCATGCAGAGTGCATCAGTTGCCGGAATCAGGCAATCTATAACCCTGTGCCTAGAGACACTCGCCAGGAGTCAGGCATGCCGCTAGCATGTGAGCCCATGCACACCACAAGGTGTCCTGATGCCTGTTCCAGGCATGGGTCCTGTACTGAGCGGTGTACTGTACTGTACTGAGTGTACATCATGAATGGTGCAGGATGTGACAGCGGTGAATCTCATTAACCAGCATGGATCAGAGGGGGTGCTGGCCAAGGCATTCAATGAAGAGGCTCTACGCTTTGCCACCAACAGCAAGGGGCTGCGCCTTGTGGCCTTTGACTTCCACAAGCAGTGCGGCGCCTCCAAGTACCACAAGTGAGCAGCACTTCCTGTCGACTTGTATACTATCTGACTTGCATACAGTGTGTGCCTACTGTACTTTTACTTGGGCCCATGTGGGGCATGCTGCATGTTTACACCCTCAAATAGTTACAGTCGTCAGCTGGTGTTAGTCAGTGATGTGGTTGTTATTCAAACAAAAGCTGATTTTCATCGACTACCTCACGACAAGCTCAGAGAGCTCTGTCCACAGCTAGAGCTGGGATGTGTACATAAGAGCTTGGAGGACTGCTGACAGTTGCTCGCCTCTGAGAGGTTGCTGCTTGGCTGTAGCTTGGCGCTGCTGTGGGGTGAGCTGAAAGATGACTTCCAGCGTGACGGCTTCTTCCGGGAGGGGTCCCAGGCAGACGGGCGGGAGAGGCAGCGGGGTGTCGTACNACTTTGACATGTAGTGGACACTGCAGATCAGGCTTTCACTGGGACAGCAAAACAGGACCATAGAAAATCTGCAACAGATGTAACTACATGCACAGATGACTTGGCTGAGCAAGTGACAGCAGAGCACCTGCCTGCTCGGCTATAAATCTCAATCCATTGTTCATGCTAAGCTCAAATGTCTCCCCAAGAATAGGATTGAAAGGTTTCCATGTCCGTTCATTGCCAGGGAATGGGCCCATAGTGAAGCCAACCACCCATGCCAATCTGTGCGCACACAGACCATGTCGTCACCTTGTGAATCAAGTGCAACATGTGCCAGATGTGATGNTGGAGCTCTGAACCCTTACACAGAAGACAGCATGCAGCTAGCATGCGACTTGATGTGCTGCAGATGTTTAGCATGCTGAACTGTAGTATTGTAGTGCTGCAAAAGCGCTACTAACAAGTGAACATGCACCACTATGTCAGGCAGATGTGCACCTGCAGGTAAGGGCGTCTTTCAGACCATGCACACTAGCTGCAGCACAGCATTGCTNATCTGACTTGGCAATATCTGCCTTATAGGGCTGACTGCTCTTGTTGGCAAGCGCCCTGTTAACGCCTGCTGGCGTGCCGGATGATAGAAAGTTGCTTGCAGCGCCTGCAGCCTGGTGAGCAAGGGCAGGTGCAGTTGCCTGCGTGCCAACGCCCTGTGCAGGGGCTGTATGAGTGGTGCGCACAGCACCACTGCTAGGCTGCCGCTTGACATTGCTGGACTTTGGCTGCTCGTCAAAATGGGGTCTGTTGTGAAGCTGCCTGGATTTGGGCTGATGCTGGAGGTTGTACCCTTGCCCAATGTGCTGCTTACTGCTGCCTGGCTGGTCCAAAGGGTGACTGCCAGCTCCAGCAAACTTGTTGCATGGGTCCGCTGCAGTGTTGCCATTGCAGTGCAAGCCCTTGAACTTCCCTGTCAGTGCTGAATCGCTGCATGACACGAGCCGTGCAGTTACCACAAAGTCTCTGAATGGTACCCTGTCCAGTAAGAGGGCAGCTGAGTTTGCTGTTTGTTGTGAGGAACTGGTGAGACTGCTGAAATCCAGCAAAGCACTGTTGGAGTCATCAGCAACATATGTATGAGCTGCTTCTGCTGCTTCTGACGACACATACNGGGCAGGATCTCAGACCCTGAAGAGTCCATACAGAAGCTTGTCAGCAAGATCTTCTTCAGCTTGTGGTTCTCCCCTGGTATGTCATCACAGTCTGGCTGTATGTGCTGTGTGTCTGCTGTGGTATGCTTTCAAGCACTCAATTGTCCGCCACTTGCATGATCCTCTGCTCTACTGGCTGCAATGTCACTGTCCCGCAATGACGCATCTTGTTGCACACAGCTCTCCACTTTGCTGGGTCTGCTGTGCAGCAAACAGCAGTTCCTGCANATCTACACGATCTTGTATAGAGCAGGACAGGCAGTTGCTGCAGATCTCCACAGGCCTGCATATCATCTGTGGTATGGCATGCAAGCTGCAAGCATGCTGCACCTTGTCCAGGTTGCAGCATGAGCATCATGATCAGTATGTGTGTAGCTGCCAAATATAGCTGTGGTTAGCTCGGGTTTGCGCTGATTACACGTCAAGCTCACAACAACATACCTGGTGCTGCAGGACAAGAAACATGTGTTCTGGAAAGACCGGAAAACCTCCGTTATGAAGGTCCACATGCTGCTGCTGGCTTACCTTGGGCGTGAGGAAATCCCCGATATCTTACAGAAGGATCTCAAATTCCTGCTTGAGAAGTCGCCGCTTTTGTTGGAAGAGATGGTGAAGATTGCTCAGGTTCCGCGGCATCCTCAGCAGGCTTATGGCTGGTACGAGCCCAGCAGGGCATTCAATAACTGGAGCCAAGGTTCTGGATCGCTGTACTACAAGTGGGTTTCCGGCTATCGCAACACCAGCACCTATGCAGCACCAACGCCAACATTGGCATACTGGGGAAGCTTTGCACGGTCNTACACCCCCCACGCTGCATCGGTAGGTGGCCCTTGTAGCTTGTATAATAATGCAAACTAGTAGCTGGTGTGTAGACTTGTGTTGTACAGTTCCTAATCCTGAGGCCCATATTCCACACTCATGCTAGTGCTCGCTGACAGGGTCCACATGTTGTGCAAGTTCAGCTCTGTCCAGGGCAAATGCATGCATGCCGGTAGGCAGATCTCTCAGAAGACAACCTCAAAACACGCTTGTCTGTTCACTGATGATCCCACAAGTGTAGTCCTGTGGCTCTCAATCAGAGGATAAGTTGTTGTGCATGTAGGCAGTATGCAGCTGAACTTTTGCAGGACGTGAATGAAGCCATTCAAGACACAGTCAGCCTGTTACGAGTGCCCCGCTCTTCACTGAACATATGTTGCAGTAGCAGAGGGGCAGTGAGCGGACTTCTGCAGATCCAGGAACAGCCTGAAGGTACATGGCTGGACTGCCAGGCATCAGGCTGGAAAGCCCTGCCAGGGGATTGCAATGCCATCTTGAATTACAAACTCCAGAGCTCAGCACACTTTATCTTGGTCATTGAGAAAGACGTGAGTTGATGCTCATGCAGTGATGCGCTAACTGCTTATGCATCAATCTTGCTCCTGCTTCTTCAACCGGGTCATGCCATGAGTAAGCTGCATCAAACCTGCGACAATTTACATGATGGCACTCATAGATGCCAGAACAATTGTGCTGCAGGCCATTCCATGTCCAGTATGAGGATGGTGACTCAGAAGACCTCAACATGCAGCAGGTCGAAGCAATCCTTGTATGATGTGATGCAGAGCTGCTGTGAAGGGTTTGTCTGTGCAGAATGTCATCAATGTCACGCATCAACTTGTGCATCACACTGATGCAATTTCGGCAATTTTGCCCATAGTTACCATATACAGATGGTATGTGCCATCACTTTCTAGCTGTGTTTTGTCGAAGGNGCATTCATGCGTCCACTGGGTGCGGCACTTGGCTTCTTTTAACTGCCATACTTCACCTCCACAATGTGGGGTCTGATGCAAACCCAAGCATATGTGAACATGCGGGTCAGTTAGCAGCTTGAAACCCGGTTAAAAGCACTGCTGTGGCTTGCCTGTTGCAAGCTGTAACCACTCGGCATGCTAGCTGCACATTGGCGGTTGTTTGTGGCTGGTGGAAACCTGCAATCTGTTGTCTTTTCATTGTG